>JAZHAC010000025.1:7500-607500 GCA_039707435.1 Actias luna
GCCATTTTGTACGGGCGCCCCCACGGGTTCCGTTCCACCTCCCGGAGGAGTTCCTCCCATGCCCCCTCCTTCGCCCGGCTTATGGCAATCCGCAGGGAGATTCTACACTCCCTGTATATGCCATAAAGCCGGGCTTCCTCTGCGGGGTCCCGTGGGCCCCGACGCCGACGGAAATGCCCGAAGGCCCTTCTTGCCGCGGAGCAGGTCGCACGGAGCTCACCGAGCTCCGGCGACCACCAATAGACCGCCCGCCTCCGCGGGCGGTTGGTACTCCGCGACATCGACGCGTCACACACCTCCGTTAACGATGCCCGAAAACGGAGGGCGGACGCGTCAACCTCCTCATTCTGAGGCGGCCATCTCCAACTCTGGACAATGGCCGCCTCCTCGGCCAGCTCCCGGTTGAGGGAGCATAAGGCCCAGCGCGGGAACGGCATTCCCCTGGGGGGGCGAGCTCCCGTGTCAGACTCGGAGGTGGAGACTTCAAATCTGATATATCTATGATCAGATAGAGTCTCCACCTCCTCCAGCACGCGCCACCCCCGGACACGGCGTGCGACAGGCGGGGAGGCGAACGATACGTCCACCACTGAGCCCCCGTTCTGTCGCACGCATGTGTATGCCGTTCCCCTGTTGAGGAGGGACAGTCCCACTTCGACTGCCCACTCCTCAACCGCCAGGCCCCGCAGGTCCGGGGCCACCGCCCCCCACGCCCGAGACTTGGCGTTGAAGTCGCCAAGCAGGACGACAGGGAGCGGCGACAGCCGCCTTACCGCGGGCCCCAGGGAGCTGAGAAATCTCTCAAACTCCACCAGAGCCCGGTTGGGGGAGAAGTATACGCCAACTAGCGCATACTCCCCCCAGACGGCCGTCACGAACCCGCTGCCCCTCTCCCGCACAGACACTGTGGTGCCTGGGCAGTAGATCGCCACGGAACCGTCCAGGTCGCCAGCCCAGTAATTCTGGGCGGGGACATGGTACGGCTCCGCAGCGACCACTACACCTATGTCCCACTCCGCCGCTGACTGGACCATAAGATCCTGTGCAGCGGCGGAGTGGTTTAAGTTAGTCTGGAGGCAGCTAATTTGGACGTACTCCATTACGTTTCCATAGCTGCCTCCGAACCAATTGCCACCGCACTGGAGCTTTCACCTCTTCTCCCATCAGCAAGAACACTCCTGCCTTTAGCGGTGGGGGGCTTGCACGTGATGCTCCCCATCACGTGATCAGCGCGTTGTCCCGCTTCGGAACATATGGCGCAGCGTGGTTTTTCGACCACGCATCTTGCTGCCATATGTCCAGTTTCCCCGCACCTGAAGCACATTGCCCTCCTGTCCTTAGTTGAAGGACACAATGGGTGTGTGTGACCCATTCCCATGCACTTGAAGCAGCGCAATGGCTTTGCTTCAAGGGCATGGACCTTGGTCACACTCCAGCCCACTCTGAGACGCTCTCCCTCCACTAATGTCTTCGCCGCGGCAGCCGGAAGGGACATGTGAAGTACCCCCAAACTCCTGCCGTAGCCGCGGATCTCGCCCGCCCTTATTTGGGCAACTTCACACTTCCCCTTATCGGCTGCGGCGTTGACGACATCCTCTCTTGTGACCGTATCGTCGATGTCGACGATACGGATGTCGGCTCTCTTTATAGGTCTGGCAACAAATGCCAGATCCCCCACTGCCTCCTGCAGTTTGCTAGCCAGGCTGTCCGCCCTCTCCGCCCCCTGGGGCCCGGGGATCTCAATTATCTTGCTCCCCGTGACGGTGGAGCGGAGGGACAGCTCTGTTATACCGCAGTCCTTCAGTGAGATCTTATCCTGCACTTTGGCGAGGACCGATCTATAGTCCTCGCCCTTTTGTACTGCCCCCGGCTGCAGAGTGATTATGACAGCCGCCGTGCGCGGAGGGGCAGGAACCTTCGGCTTTGGCTTCGCTGCTGGGGTGGTTACCGGTACCGGTGCAGGTGTCTTGGCCACCTTCTTCGGCCGGCGCGTCACGGTCGACCATGAAGCCAGCTCCATACATGTCGGATCCTTTGCTGGATCCGCTGTAGGGAGCTGAGCCCATTCAGCCCCGAGAGGAGGGGGGGCAATCACTGGCCCCGAATTCATCGACGCCCGCTGTTGGCCAACCAAAGCCGGTGCAGTTCCTCTTTTGTCCCCTGCCAGAGGAGGGCGAACCACTTTCTCCGGAAGGAGACGGTCTTTTATCCCGTCAAATCTCGCGTCAAGCATCGAGCCGAAGACCCTCTGTAGCGAGTGTCCCATCTTTTCGACAGTCGAATTGAGCACTTCCTGCCAATCATGTGGAAGCTGGGAATCACCGTTCTTCCAGGCCTTTCGCATCTCTTCTCTTTTGTCGTCCGCCTCTTTTTTCCAGGCCCTCACTTCAGCCTTAAGGTCTTCGACCTGCTGCCGGAGAACCTTGTTCTCTCGGCTCAATCGATTGGTTTCGTCCGTCTGCGACCGTTCTGCCAGGACGTCTACCATATTCTTTAAGCCACGGGCCGCCTGCCTGAGTTGCTTTATGTATGGCCCCTTCAGATTACCCGAGGTATCACAAACCTTGTATACGGATTCCATAAGGAGACCCGCCATTACCTTCACACTTCCACCGTCCAGCCCCTCCACCTCGGCGATTGACAATACAGGGGGTGGAAGGCCTTTCACCCTAGAATTCTCCACGGAAGTTTCCTCACCTTCCGTTCGCTCGCTGCTGGCCAGAGCGCGGTCATATGACCCGTCCGCTTGACCTACTGCAGCACGCCTCGCTGCTGAAGGTTGCCCAGGGGGCCGAAACTTCCCACGGCTCGATCTAGCCACCTTAGGAGCCTCCTTACTTTCTATCTCCGTATCGGAGTCAAATAAACCCACCTCTGTGGATCGTTTCCGTCGGCTCTTAATTTTTCCCGCCTTCTGATAAACTCTGGGCTCAGGGTTCGTCCTCTCAGTCTCCTTGTTTACCGACGCAAAGGAATCGTCATCTTCGGAATCGAAGATGATCTCTACAGTCTGCCCTTTCGAGGGCAATTGAGTGTCCATATCGGACACCCTACCGAGTGGGGCACACCCCCACTCAGTAATCAAGAAGAGATTCCGCTAAAGTAACAACAAACCAAATCGAAATGCAATCAGAATCCAGTAGAACAGTAAGCCAGGTCAAAACAAAACAATCAATCACAAGTCCGGAAAGCAAGCAAGGGTCAATCAACAAAATAACAAACGAAAACAGAAAACAACAACCAACAACAAATAACTAACAATGTTCCAACAAGGAAACAACAAAAACAGAACGAATAACCAACAACAAAGTACTGTAACCGCATGAAAACTAGCTAACCAACCTAACCTAACCTAACCTAACCTAACCTAACCTAACCTTTTTTTTTTTTTTTTTTTTTTTTTTTTTTTTACGTGGGGAAATGCATTTACGCATCCCCTCCCTGATGGGCTGGGAGGGGTATGTGGGACTCGCCCGGCGCTAAACCGCCAGGAATACCCACTAAAACCCCACGACCGCTTTGAGCGCGTATGTGACCAGGGCACCGGGAAACAGCGTTAGCAGAACAGCCACTACCCTGGTCACGCGCTTGGGCCCTCGCGAGGACCCCCGTCTTGAGGAGGGGCGTTCCCTCCGACGTCACCGATCCTCCTTAGCGACGAAGACGGTTATCGACTCCGGGGCTACGAGGCGGCCGGAGAGGAGCTTCACATGCTCGGCTCCCTAGCCGGTGATCAGCTGGCTTCTCGGCGCTCGCACATATTGGACAATGTGGAGCGGAGGAACATTGAACTGCCTTGTGGCCGTCTTGTCCGCAACGGAAACAAAGCCCGCTACGGTCGACTGCCGATTTGCACTTCTGCTTTGTGTGCCCGATCTCAAGGCAACGGAAGCATCTCTGAGGCCTGGGCTGCAAGAGTTGCGCCTGCGTGCACAACCAGCCAAGCTTTAGCCTACGCTCCTGGGTCACTCGTTTCGCGGCCGCGGCCGGACATCTCACCCACGTCATACGAATTCCGTAGGGTGTCCGGCGAACATCCCCGACCTTAACTTGGTCTACCGAGCACTGCCCCTTCGCGGCTACTGCGGCGGCTACTTCTTCTTTAGTGGTGGCGTCATCCAAGCCCATGACACGCATCGCTGCGCGCTTTACGGGTCTCGTCACCTCCACCATCCCTTCACCGATAGCCTCGGTAAAAACTCCTCTGAGCCTCGCAGCCAGCTGGTCGGCTTTATCACCACTAGTGACCCCTGGTATTTCGATTTTACGCGCTCCAGTGGCCGTCTCCTTGTATCTTATATAAGGGATATCGAGACTATCTGTGTCGATTTTTCCCTTAGCAAGCTCAACTACTTTTTGGTAATCGAACCCTCTGTTTGCAGCATCCGGTTGGAGGGTAATCACAACTACAGATGACCTAGGCACCGCGAGTTTGCATGGCGCCAGCCGTTTGTTCAGAGCCTGGATGTGGTTACCGTGTTTCGTTGGACCTCGTTTGGCAACCATGGCCCAGGTCTCTCTTTCTGGTGGCAGCGTCTGGGAGGGAGCTGGCTCTATTCTGGCTTCGTTCGCCGCCAATGCTGCGAGAGACTTTTTGACTCTCTTTTTCTTCCTCTTCTGGATTGTGGTAGTGTCTTGAGGATCAGTTGGAACCCCGGGTGACCCCACTGCTTCATCTGTCTGGGTTGCGGCATTATGGTATGAGTTCGGTTGTACCCTAACCGCTGTCTCTATACAGGATTTAAACTGCGCCTCCATTTCCTGTACCATGCCTTGTATCGCAAGATCTAGCATGCCAGATGTTATCGGCACATCTGATCCAGCAACTGGCTCTACTTCACAGCACGGCTGCAGTCGGGGAGGATCCACAGTTTGATGTAGTTCCTGCGACGCAGGCGTGTCTCTCTCTACACTTCGCCGGATATTTTGAAACTCCGCTCTCAGTGAGGAGAGTTCCTTGCGGAGGTCTTCTAGCTCCGCAGCTCTACTGGCCTCCCTGGCCTTAAGCTCCTCATACTCGACCTTGAGTTTCCGGCACTCCTCCGAGTCACACAATCCCGCTAACAACGCGGAGCATTCAGCAATGGAGGCTGCCGCTTCCTCCAAGGCAGTCTGGTATACGCCGCCCAGATTTTTAGAATTTTGTGCGATGTTGTGCACAATTCTTACTTGAGCCTGGATGCCCTCATTAATTTCTGAAGCCAGCTGGTCTTCTAGAGGGTAGGTATTGGGGTCCTTGGCAGGACGTACCTGTCTCCGTACAGTTGCTGGCTTCACCACTACTTTTTCGACTCTGCGACGAAGCTCCGCCTCTTTAAGGCGGTTTAATTCTGCTTGCGCCTTTGCTAGACCAACGTACTGGCCTGTTGTTGGTGGCCGTCCTCTAGTTTGCTTAAGGGCAGGAGAACAATGTCCCGTTGCCCCGGACTCTGCGTCAGTAAAGTCTGATGCTGTTGAGCTGGAGGAAGTATTCGCTCGCCCCGCATCCCGCAATGGTTTCCTGGCTACAGGAAGCTCACTTTCCGAGGCAGTGGCCACTGTCTCGGTGAGTGTCTCCTGCGTAGGCATTCTTTCCGCATGCAAATTCTTTGTCCGAGTATTCATGGCTGTGGTTTTCGTTTGCTTGCGGGTATCGGTAGCTGTTTTCTTTGCTTTAGTCGTCGTTGTCCTCGTACTTCTCAAGATTTTGCCCCCCCCAGAGAACGTGGGGCAGCCCGAGCCAGGCCCGGGGAGGGATTCTCCGGATGTACCGGTACCCTCCTGGGGTAGTGTCTTTTTGAATCTTGACCTATCCATGTTGAGAAAGTAGTTCCCCACCCCCCAGTTTGCGGTACGGCTGCCAAGACCAGTATAAACCGGCCCCGCCAGCCGCTGTCCTGGCTGGGCCCTTGGGGCTCAGAATGAGCCCTCATCGGCCCCAACCAGGTACTAGGAGCGCCGCGCACGTACCACTCCTAGGTCTGGTATCCGCCGCCGGCCAGCTTGACCGACGCCCAGGGTGCACCACGAGGAGGTTCCAGACATCGCACCCCAGCGGCGCGGCTCCTCCCATGCAGGACATTCAGACAACGTGTGTTGGGCTGTGTCCTCCACCGCGCCGCACTCGTGGCATACGGCAGTCGTTTCCCTCCGAGCTACTCGGTGCAGGTACCGCCCGAAGCATCCGTGCCCGGACAGCACCTGCACCAACCTGAACGTCAGAGTACCCTGCCGTCTGTCACACCACTCCTTGAGGACCGGACGGATGGCGTCAATGGTATAGCTACCATACCGCACGTCTGCCAGTTCTTCCGCCCACCGCCTTAGCACCTCCGCCTGAGCCCGCCGCCTAATATCTTTGACTTCTCTAGGAGCCGGAGGCTCTCCGTTTTCCTTTCTCGCCACTGTGAACTTATACACAGCAGCGAGAACTTCAGCCTCCAGCTCCCATGGTGGTGAGCCAGCAATAGCAAACGCCGCCCCCGAGGACACCGTTCGGTAACCGCGTATCGCCCTGAGCGCTACAATACGTTGCGCAGCGCGCAATGCGCGCTTGTTTTTTCCACTAAGGGCGTCCACCCACAACGGTGCCCCATAGACGGCCATGCTTCGCACTACCCCTGCGTACAACCGTCGGCAGCGGGCCCCTGGCCCTCCCACATTAGGGAGAATTCGCCCCAGGGCCGCAGCGGCTCCGACTACTCTTGATCCGAGCGCCTTGAAGTGTGGCTCAAACCTCCACCTTCCATCAAGTATGAGGCCCAGATATCTCATCTGGGTCCCTACACGTATCCTATGGCCGTCTACCAGGATACTGGCCCCCGGCGGTGGTCCCTGTCGAGGCCCATGGAACAATATGGCCTCCGTCTTTTCGACAGCCACTTTGAGGCCAAGCATCCTGATTCGTCTGATTACTAGCGCCACAGCCTCCGTGGCACGATGCGCTACTTCCTGCCAGTTTCCGCCCTGGGCTACGACGAGAGTGTCATCCGCATAGCAAATAGTGCGCACCCCTGGAGGCAACGCACCGCGGAGCACCCAGTCGTAGCCCATGCTCCACAAGAGCGGCCCCAGGACCGACCCCTGTGGAACACCGCACCGGACCTCCCGCCGAACCATACGCCCCAGACTGTCCACGAAGACTACACTCCTACCTTGGAGGTAGTCCTTCAACAGCTTGCGAAGATACAGTGGCACTTGAAAATGATCGAGTGCCTTTTGTATGACCTCATATGGCAGACTGTTGAAGGCGTTGGCGATGTCAAGAGATACCGCCAACAACCTACCTCCTTTACTTGTCACCTCCGTGGACAGTCTCTTCAGGACTGTCAACGCGTCAATCGTCGACCTACCAGCCCTAAAACCGAACTGTTCGTTTGACAGATTAGGTCCCATTCCCTGTATGTGCTTGACGACACGGGACGCCACTACTCTTTCTAACATCTTCCCCGTGTCGTCCAGCAACACAAGGGGCCTATAGCCAGACGGACAGTCCGAGGGGCGGCCTTCTTTCCCGATAAGAACCAGTCGTCCTTGTTTCCATAAGTTTGGGAACCGCCCGACCGCCAAACAACGATTAAACAGTCCCCGAAGTTCCGGCTCCATAAACCGGAGCGACAGTATAAGTACCTGACCAGGGATCCCGTCCGGGCCAGGTGCCTTCCTCCTACCCCGGAGGCGTTCCACTATAATCCCCCACTCTTCATCACTTAAAGGAGGAGAGACAGCCGAGGCCTCCTGCGCAACCTCTGTGGGAGGCATGAAGGGTGACGAGAGACTCGGACGGTCAGGGAATAAAGTTTCCACGACCCTCGTCAGAAACTCCGGCTGAAGAGTTTCCGTCGCGGGGGGCCCGCGATTTCGTAGCTTCCCTCTGGCCACTTTATAAGGGCGCCCCCATGGATTTCCGTTCAGCGACTCTAGGAGCTCCCCCCATGCCCGGTCCTTAGCCCGGCTGATGCTTTCCTGCAAGGTTTTCCTTGATTCCCTGTAGCAGACATACAGCCGGGCCTCTTCTTCAGGGTCCCTTCGTCGGCGGCGACGGCTACGTACATATCGCCGTCGTGCCGCGGAGCAGGCGGCCCGGAGCACAGCGAGATCCTGCGACCACCAGTACACTGCCCTCAACTGAGGGCGACGCGAGCTCCGCGGCATGGATGCATTGCACACCCGTGTAAGAGCCGTACGTAGACGCGCCGCAGACTCATCAACTCCCTCCGAAATGGGAGCTGGCGCCCTCCAACTCTGTACAATCGCTGCTTCTTCCGCCAATTCCCGATTCATCCGGGCCAGAGACCATCGGGGGAATGCCGCCCGGGGGCTATTCGGACTAGTTGTTGCCTCCCCAGAGGAGGTGGAGACCTCGAACCTGATGTATCGATGATCCGATAAGGTCTCCACCTCTTCCAACACTCGCCATCCATGCACATGGCGTGCGACAGACGACGTGGCAAACGAGAGATCTACTACGGACCCTCCGTTCTGTCGCACACACGTGTGCACTGAGCCTCTGTTGAGAAGTGACAGCCCTAACTCGACCGCCCACTGCTCAACAGTAGACCCCTTCGGGTCCGTGGCCGCCGCTCCCCATGCTCGAGACTTGGCGTTAAAATCACCCATCACCAAAACAGGGAGCGGCACTAGCCGTCTTATCACCAGCCCTACCCTATCGAGTAATCTCTCCAGTTCTCTTAGAGGTTGGTTTGGGGAGAAATATACTCCCACAATCGCACACCCCTCCCAAACGGCCGCCACGAATCCTGAACCCCTATCTTTAACAAGAAGCGGAGACCCCGTCCCACTAATTATCGTTACGGAGCCATCCAAGTCCCCCGCCCAATGAGACTGCCTTGGAACCACATATGGTTCCGCAGCTACCGCGACTCCAATGCCCCACTCTGCCAACGTTTGCAAGAACAAATCTTGCGCAGCGGCAGAGTGGTTCAAATTACTCTGTAGGTAGCTGATATTGTTGTGATTCATTATTGATGGTCCATATCAGTTACGTCAGGCATGCTACCATTTCCACTCGTCTCTGGATTGCGATCACTATCTTTAACCGTCCGAATAGGGGCGAAGGCACTTCCTTTTGTTGGTGGGGGATTACAATTTGCCCCACACATTACGTGTTCGGCAGGCCTACCCGCCTCGGCACATACGGCACATTTTAACTTCCGTGCCACACAACTGGCCGCCATGTGACCGGCCTCCCCACACTTAAAACATAGTGTCCGTCTGTCCGCCGTAGAGGGACACAGGGGACGAGTGTGTCCTACGCCCATGCATTTGAAACAGCGCAAGGGCTTCGTTTCAATTGCATGTACGCGGACCGTACTCCAGCCTACCCTAAGGCGCCCGTCTTCCGCCAATACTCTAGCTGCGCCGACCGGGAGGGTCATAAACATAGTTCCCATGCCTCTTCCATATGCACGGATCTCTCCAGTCTTTATTTGGGTTGGGTCGCAACCTCCCTTAATGGCCGCAGCCTGTACTACTTCATGTTTTGACACCGAGTCATCAATTTCGACGACCCGGATTTCCGCCTTCTTCGTAGGTCTAGCAACCACAGCCAGATCCCCTAATGCTTCTTGCATCTTACTGGCTAGACTGTCTGCCCGTTCCGCTGCGTGGGATCCAGGGATCTCTATAATTTTACTGCCAGTGACAGTCGAGCGCAGTGACAACTCCGAGATACTGCATTCCGTTAGCGAGACCCTCTCTTGCACCTTTGCCAAAACCGATCTATAATCTTCCCCCCTCTCCACAGCTGTAGGCTGCAAGGTAATAATAACAGCAGCCGAACGTGGAGGGGCAGGAAGTTTCGGCTTTGATTTTGAAGTCGGCGTCGGTGCGAGCTTTGAAACCGTCACAGGAGCTTTATTCAGCCTTTTTTTGCGAGCTACCACCGACCACGACTCCAACTCTGAGCTCACAGGATTTCGAGACGGATCCGCTGCAGGCAGCTGCGCCCACTCCATCCCGAGGGGAGCACTATTCGCATCTTCAGTAATACCAATCGCTGCTGAAGAATTTGCAGTCATAGACCTCTCTGCAGCTTCAGCCACCTTCTTTTTATCACCTGCTAGTGGAGGGCGAAGAATCTTCTTGGGCAACAGTCGGTCCTCAATTCCCTCCAGCCGGGCGTTAATCATCCTTCCAACAACATTTTGGATGGTGTTACCCATGCTTTCCACCGCAGCTGTAACCGTTTCCTTCATCACTTCCTGCCAATCCTGTTGAGGAGCAGCCTCACGGTCCTGCCAGGCTTTCCGTACCTCTGCCCTCTTTTCCTCTGCCTCCAGTTTCCATGCCTTTACCTCATCCTTTAATCCTTCAATCTGTTGGCGAAGAACTTTGTTCTCCCTTTTTACTTTCTGGGTCTCTTCAGTTTCCGTACGCTCAGCTAGGGCTTCCACCACCTCCCGCAGAGCTTTAGCTGCAATCTTCAGCCGCTTAACATACGGTCCACTTAAGTTGCCCGAATTGCTAGACACGTCCAGAATAGAATCTAAATGATGCCCCGCATACTCTATTAAGTTCGCGGCAGGCAACAACTCTATCTCCACACTACTTAATGCCTTAACTTGGCACCGTTTCTTTTTCCCCGCTACCACCTTCCTCCCAGCAGAAACACTCTCTGTCAAAGTACTATCTGTACCCTCACTGGCAGCAAAGTCTCCCTCAGTCACCCTGTCTGCATCGTCCGTCTTAGAAGACCATGGCGTCCCCGGACGCACCGGCTTCTTGCAGAATTTCCCTTTACTATCCCTGGCCACTTTCGAGGTCCCGCTGGCTTCCACCTCACTATCCGAATCAAAGACTTGTCCAACCGAGCCGCGCTTCCGATCACTACTCATGTTGGTACGCTTTTTAAACGTACCCGGCAATGTGCCAGACAATTCGTCATCCGTCCCTATTCTTCTTATTCAAACCCTACCCGTAACCAGGTGAGAGATTGTCCCCTGCGTACAATATCAAGTGGAAGTTCAAAGCAGTTAGGCAACACTCCGAAAGATATACGAACAAGAAACACCACGTCACAAAAGAAGTCAAAAACCAGTTAAAACGATAAGCCAAAATAATAGAAAGAACCGACGAAATCCAGTAAACGAGCCAAGGTCAATAAATTAAAGTCTCCCGATGCCAGATGCACACAAATCCAAACCAAAACAACCGACACCAACACATAAACCCGCAATACAACTTGACTACTACACCTCACTTCAACCTAACCTAACCTAACCTAACCTAACCTAACCTTTTTTTTTTTTTTTTTTTTTTTTTTTTTTTTTTTCCGTGGGGAAATGCATTTACGCATCCCCTCCCTGATGGACTGGGAGGGGTATGTGGGACTCGCCCGGCGCTAGCCGCCGGGAATACCCACTAAAACCCCACGCCCTCATTGTGCGCGTATGTGGCCAGGGCACCGGGAAACAGCGTTAGCAGCACGGCCGCTGCCCTGGCCACGCGCTTGGGCCCTCGTACTCAGGGGCCCCCCTCTCCAGGAGGTGTCCTCCAGATATCAAGTCCTCCCTCTGGCGGCAATACGGCCAGTTTTGGGAGGTGGACGGGGAGGAGCCACACACGCTCTACTCCCAAGCCAATGTTCTGCTGGCTTATTCGCACCAGCACACAGCGGACAGCGTGGTACGGATACACACTCAGCCGCATTATGACCGTCTTCGCCACAACGGAAGCACATTTTGCTGCGGTCTACCGTAGACTTACAGTAAAGCCTGATATGGCCACTTTCCAGGCATCGGAAACACCTGGGAGGCCTAGGCTGCAGCAGTTTCACTTTAGCGCCCACCCAGCCCAGCTGCAGGTATCGGCCCTGAACGAGCCGTTTAGCCGCTGCCACCGGGCAGCGCACCCACGCCATACGGACTCCATAGGGGGCTCGGCGTATCTCGCCAACCCTGACTTGTGCCAATGGGCACCCTCCCTGCGCGGCAACTGCAGCAGCTAACTCGCCATTCGTGGCTGAGTCGTCCAGGCCTTCAATGCGCAGTTCTACGCATTTTATAGGTCTGGACACCTCTACCACTCCTTCACCGACTGATTCGGCAAATGCCTGCCTCAGCCTCTGAGCCAGTTCGTTGGCTTTCTCCTCGTTCATGGCTCCAGACACTTCCACTTTCCTGGCGCCAGTTGCCGTCTCTTTGTAATGTAAGAAGGTGATGCCCATGCTGGCAAGGTTCACCTTGTCTCTTGCAAGCGACACCACCTTCTCGTAATTCAGCTCTTTACTTGCTGCATCTGGGTGCAAAGAGATTACGATCGCCGAAGTTCGCGGGACTGCGAGTTTCGCCGTCGTACTCCTTTTAGTCGACGCTTGTGGATTGCATCTTGATGCGCTCTTTTTTGTGACTGTTGCCCATGTCTCCCCGTCAGCCGGTGCAGCTGGGCGAGAAGCGGACTCAGTTCGGGTTGCTTGCGCTGCCTGTGCTGCGAGTGACCTCTTTTTGGGTCTTCGTTTCTTCGGCTTTTGTGATGGGGCATTCGCACCCGAGAGGTCGGTTGTCTGTATGGAGGGTGCAGCGATTGGTTCTGCCTCCGGTACCTCCACGGTTGCAGCCACAACATCTTCAGCCGGCGCCAACACCCTTTCCGTCTCTAGTGACTGCCGCTTGTAAGAATGGCCTCTTGCCACCACCTCTAAACACGTCCTAAAACGCCGCTCCCACTCCCGCGTCATGCCCTGTATCGCCTGCTCCAATTCCTCCTTCGTGATCGGAACAGAAGACTCACTAACTGGCATAGACTGAGGTGCTACCCTGTCGTCACTTCTTTGGACACTCTGTAGCGTCGCTTTCAGCTCGGCCAACTCTTTACGGAGGTTCTCTATCTCCTCAGATCTCTTAGCCTCTCTGTCCCGGAGCTCAATGCATTCTTTTCTGACTCTCCTGCACTCCTCCGAGTCGCACAGGCCAGCCAATAATGCAGAGCATTCCGCAATTGATGCCGCCGCTTCTTCAATGGCGGTCTGATAAATACCTCCTAGATTCTTGGAGTTTCCCGCAATACTAAGCACAACTCCAACTTGGCTTTGGATTGCCTCGTTTATTTGTGCGGCCGTCTTGTCCTCTAGGGTGAGAGTAGCAGGGTCTTTGAGCACCCTATCACGTCTCTGCCTAGCAGCTGGCTTCGTTACTTGCACCGCTCTGCGGCGAAGCTCCTCCTCTTTTATCCGGTTCAGTTCTGCCTGAGCCTTCGCTAAGCCTACATATTGCCCGGTAGTTGGTGGGCGTCCTCGGGTGCTCTGCGGAACAACTGCAGGGGAACAGTGGCCGGTCGCCCCAGACTCTGCATCGGAGGACTCCGACGACAAGTTTCCAGAGGTAACGCAGCACGCATCCCCCAGTCGCGTATCGCTCTCAGCAGCCTCAGTCTCCGAAGTAGTAGCCACGGAGGCCTCTGATACGGTATCCTGCGGCGGATTCCAAATCGCTTGCTTTTCAGTAGTCCGTGTCCGTGTAGCCGTGGTCGTCATGATATCACAGGACTCGGTTTCCTTAGTGTTCGCCATAGTCGTAAGTTCTCTCCTCTTGCGCAAAAATTTGCCCCCCCCAGAAAACGTGGGGCAGCCCGGGCTAGGCCCGGGGAGGGATTCTCCCTTGCGGGTACCCTCCTGGGGTAGTAACTTATTAATCCTTGCCTTCTCCATGTCAATAAATAACACCCACACAAGTTTGCGGTACGCCTGCCGGGACCAGTATAAACCGGCCCCGCCAGCCGCTATCCGGTACTAGGCCCTTGGGGCTCAAAGTGAGCCCTCATCGGCCCTAGCCCGGTACTGAGAGCGCCGCGCACATACCACTCTCAGGTCAGGATATCCGCCGCCGGCCAACTTGGCCGACGCCCAGGGTGCACCACGTGGAGGTTTCCTGACATCGCACCCCAACCTAACCTAACCTAACCTTTTTTTTTTTTTTTTTTTTTTTAACGTGGGGAAATGCTTTTAGGCATCCCCTCCCGCCTGGGCAAGGCAAAGGGAGGGGTATGTGGGACTCACCCGGCGCTAGCCGCCGGGAATACCCACTAAAACCCCACGGTGTTCCTTCAGCACCTTCTTGGCCGGGGAGCAGGGACTACGACTGCAGGACTTCTGCTCGACCCGGCAGGTGCAGGTCCCTCGGTAGGGACCACCAACTCAGAGCCCCTCATAAGGGGCCACCAACTATTATATACAGGGGTCAGATGGAAGACCCCCGGACGAACCTTCGAGGGGCGCACCGAACACTAGTGCGCCTCGCCTCGGGCCTGATGTTCTGCGTGGGCGAAGGACGTGCCCGCGTCCAACGCCCGCAGGCCAAATCTACGGCGGCTGGAGGTCATCCCTGACCCTCCGCCGCCGGGTCCGTCTGCTACGGGAGGGGAGCGTGGTGGTCTGCTCCCTCTCCCTTTCCGCCGCCTCCTTCGCGAGCATCACCTCCTCGCAGTACGAGGCGACGGAATTCCATCCGGACTCGCTTCCGACCATGGATGTTATAACGGCCGGAAGCGAGAGTTCCGATCCTATAGCCGCGATGAGGCCACGGCGTGGCGAGTCCCATGCGGGACAAGCGGCAAGAGTATGTTGCGCGTCATCGCGCACGTTTCCGCAATGGTGGCACCCAGATGTTACCTCCCGGCCTATGCGACACAGGTAACTTCCGAAACAACCGTGCCCCGAAAGCACCTGTGTCAGCCGGAAGGTGAGGGTGCCATGCCGCCTCCGTATCCAAGCCTTCATGTTGGGCCTTATGGCCTCTACGGTCGCCACGCCCGAGCTGGGGTGATCGAGTCGTCTCTTCCATTCCGCCATGGAGATCTTCTGAAGTTCCGACCGGCGCGCTTCAATTTCGCGAGGCGCCGGTCGCACACCTCTCTCCAGTGCCTCTTCGCGCCACTCATAGAGCGACGCGAGGGCCCTAGCCTCCAGATCCCATGGCGGAGATCCGGCTAGCAGGGAGGCCGCCTCAAAGGAGATCGTGCGATACCCGCGAGCCGTTCTGACGGCCATCGCCCTCTGCGGTTTACGCAGAGCAGCGATATTGCGGGCCGTCAGAGTTTCGGCCCACACAGGGGCCCCGTAAAGGGCCATGGACCGCACGATCCCCATATAGAGTTTCCGGCAAGCGGAACTTGGACCCCCCAGATTAGGTAAGAGCCGCGCCAGCGCGGCCGCGGCACCCATGAGACGGGGAGTCAGCTGCCGGAAATGCTCCACAAAGTCCCATCGGCTATCCAGAAATAGTCCAAGGTACTTCAATTTGGACTGGATGCCGATGGGAACGCCTCCCACAATTAACTGGGACCCTGGCGGTGGCGCATTCCGAGGCCCGTGAAAACACACGGCCTCGGATTTCTGGAGCGCCACCTGAAGTCCCAGACGCCGGATCCTCCCGACGACCTGCGCCACCCCAGCTGTGGCCAACATCACGGCTTCGCGGTGTGTCTTGGCTCTCGACGTGACCAGAGTGTCGTCGGCGTAACACACCACACTCAGGCCACGGAGCAGCACACCGCGCAACACCCAATCGTACCCGATGTTCCACAGCAGGGGACCCAGCACGGACCCCTGTGGAACACCGGATACGACGTCTTGCCGACATATTCCGTCTCGACCCGGGAAGAGGACTGACCTCTCCGACAAGTACGCCCCGACTATTCGGCGGAGGTAGGACGGCACTCCATGAAACCGGAGTGCCTCTCTGATGGTGGCCCAGGGCAAGGTGTTGAACGCGTTGGCGATGTCGAGCGACACCGCCACAACTACCTCACCCCGAGCAATAGCTTCCTCCGCTAAGCTCCTCACTTGCTTTATCGCGTCAATAGTGGAGCGCCCTCTGCGAAAACCAAATTGGTTTGCCGCCAAGTCCGGCCCTACGTGCTCGAGATGGCTGACGAGGCGGTTTGCAATTACTCTTTCAAAGAGTTTGCCCACCTCGTCAAGCAGCACAATAGGGCGGAATGCGGACGGCGAGTCCGCCGGGCGCCCCGGTTTCTGGAGCAGGACTAAACGGCCGGATTTCCATTTCGACGGAAACCGGCCCTGCTCCAGACACGCAGTGAGAAGCCCCAACAGTCGGGGCTCGAGGATATCGAGGGCCAGGACCCACGCTCGGCCATGCAGGCCGTCGGGTCCTGGGGCGGTGTTTTTTGCCTGAAGGCGTTTCACCGCCGCCCTCAGCTCTTCCCGGGTCACTTCGGGCACGTCGTCGTCCACGTCAGGCTCGACTGCAGGCGGAGCCATTCGGGGAGGTGAGAACTGTCCCTCCCCCGTGGGGAACAGAGCACTCACTACCTCCTCGAGGAACTCGGGCTGGAGACTCTGGGTTACCGGGGGGGCCCATTGGCGAAGTTTGCCACGCACCATCCGGTACGGGCGCCCCCACGGGTCCCGATTGAGCGTCTCCAAGAGTTCCTCTTTAGCCAGAGCCTTTGCGCGCTCGATGGCCGTCCGGAGGGCGAGCCTCGCGGCTCTGTACCCCTCATAAAGCTCCGCCTCTCTGGGGTCAGCGTCCTGCGCCCGGCGTCGTCTGCGCCTTATCCTGGTGTACTGGCGGCGCGCTGCTACGCAGGCCGTACGCAGCTGCGCGATCTCAGCATTCCACCAGTACACCTGGCGCTTAGCGTGACGACGCCCCACTCGCGGCATCGCAGCGTCGCATATTCGCGACACAGCCGCACGCAGACGCTCTGCCCCGTCTTCGACATCGACAGGCCTGGTGGGTGTTCCATCGAGCACCCAAGCCTGCACGATGGCAGCCTCACGGAACACCTCGCGATCGAGGCGTCCCAGAACCCAACGTGGACTGTCCTGCACAGGGTTTCTCGGGACCGACTGTCCCGAGGTCTGGGCGGACACGTCAAACCGGATGTAAAGGTGGTCCGACAGTGTCTCCACCCCCTCAAGGACTCTCCAGTCCCGAACACGGCGTGCTATTGCAGGGCTAGCGAACGACACGTCCACTATCGACTCGCCCTGCGGTCGTACGCACGTGCTTGCAGAACCCCTGTTTAGGACGAGCAGGCCGGATGTTATGGCCCACTCTTCCAACACCTCCCCCCTGACGTCCGTGACCGGAGAACTCCAAGCCGTAGATTTGGCGTTGAAGTCTCCGAGCACTAGGACGGGGAGAGGGTGGCATCCGAGGACGACAGTGCCCAATTCTTCTACGAGAGTCTCAAAGTCGGCGAGACTCCACCGGGGGGGTGCATAAACCCCAACCACCACGACGCTACCGAGACGCGCCGCGACCCATCCTCGGCCCTTTTGGATATTAGCGAGGGTCGGAGAGCCAGCGGCGGGTTGGGTGATAAGAACCACCGAACCGTCACGGTCACACACCCAGGTGTTGTTGGGTGGGACGAAGTACGGCTCGGCCATCACGGCGACGCCTATTGACCACTGTGCCAGGCTCTGGACTAGCAAATCCTGTGCTCTGGCACAATGGTTAAGGTTTCCCTGTAGAAAATGGAGTGCCATTGTTATTGGCACTCCATTTCTTCCTCCACGGCTGTAGGCAGCGCCTCTTGGGCAACCGGAACAGACAGAGGTTGTGAGAGGGCCTTGCTTCCCCTTCTCTTACCTCTCCTTCTCCCCTTTTTGTTGGATGGCGGCGAGCAAGCTTTGCCACCCATTCGATGAGCTGCCGGTTTGCCTGCAGTCGCACAAACAATACAGTGCGGGTCAGCCGTGCAAACTACAGCCTTGTGTCCTGGTTGACTGCACCGGTAGCAAAGTAGGCTGCAGTCAAGCGCTGCCTGACATTTGGCTCCCAGGTGACCTGACTGGAGGCATCTGAAGCACCTCTGCGGGCGAGGTTGCAAGACTCTCACCTTAGCCGAGACCCACCCCACAAGAATTCGACGACCGTCGCCAAGCTTTTTAGCCACTTCCACTGGGCAGGAGACTATGGCTACTCCAGTCCCGTCTGCACCGAGACGAGGACCGTTAGTCTTTACCTGGCCAGGAGGACATTCACCGGCCTTAGCGACGGCCGCGATCAGCTTTTCAGCTGTGACCGAGTCGTCCAGGCCAGCTATGCGCACCTCTGCACACTTCATCGGCCTTGACACCCGGACATCCTCTTCAGTGAAGGACGCTCTTATCTTTTCCGCAAGAGCGTCCGCTTTCGCACCGCTAGTTGGGCCTGGTAGCTCGATAAGTGCCGCACCTGTAGCCGCCCTTTTATAGTTGACAGCCTCGATGCCGAGACTGCCAAGATCCACCGTGTCCCAGGTCTTTGTAAGCATAGCTGCATAGGTCAGACCTCTCTTCACCGCATCTGGCTGCAGTGTTAATACCACTGCAGCTGATTTTGTAGGGCGAAGTCTAGGGGTCTTAACCTGTGCAGAAGCTGCTTTGGGTTTGGGCGGTTTTTCCGTCTTCGCGGCTTTTTGGGGTTTGCCACCCTTGCCTACAAGGACCCACTCTTCAGCCGGGGCTTTGACTGCCTCCGTGAAGGTGCGGGGAGCCGGTGCAACCGTCTTGGGTGCCGCTTTACTTTTTATCTGGCTCTTCTTACTTCCCTGCTGAGGAGCGGGAAGCGACTGGAGCTGCTCTTTGGGGGCCGACCCTGACGCCGTAGCTGGAGTGGCCATTCGATCGGCTGCTAGTGGAGGCCTGATCCTTTTCTCCGGAAGGAGTCTGTCCTCCAGGGCCTCGAAGCGCGCGCTCATGATGTTATTCATCGTCTGCATCTGCTGCATCAATGAGCGCGCTACCTCCTCAAATCCCTGACTGGGCTCCGGTAATGTATCCCCCTCTCCAGATCTTGGGAGTACAGGAAACTCCTCCCTGGGTTGTCTCCTTGGAGCTGCAACAAGCAGTTCTGCAGGTGTTGTTGAAGCGAAAGAATCGTCGACTGCAGATGCAGACGGGCGTGTTCTACGGACTTCCGCTCGCAGCTTCTCCACCTCCTTGCGAAGTTCCACCAGCTCTTTCGACTGCCTGGAATACGCCGCCTCTACTCTCTCCAATTCTTCGGAGGAGGTGCGGGAACAGAATTTCGCGAGTGCCTTCTCGATGGACTCTGCCGATTCCTTCAGGGCTCGCTGGCATGTGCCCTGAAGATGTCCTGACTTTCGGCAGACGGCAAGGATAACCCCGATATCTTCCATCACCCTCTCGTTTAGATGGAGAGAGAGTTCCTCCTTTGGGACTTCAGCCAGGTCTTTTGCTGTCCTGCTATGCCGCGCCCGCGATGCAAGCTGCGCGACTTCTTCCTCAGCAGCTAGGCGAAGATCCTCCCTCTTCATGCGTTGATACTCGGCTTTCGCCTGAGCCAAGCCTGCATACTCGCCTGTGGTCGTTGGGCGCCCCCGGCCTCTCTTTGAAGCAGTGATCTTCCTATTTTCTTGGACTGCCTCATCGCCTGAGTCTGACGTTTCGGAGAGTGGACCCTTTCTTTTTCGCCAGAATCTGCCGCTTTTTGCTTCATCTCCGGAAGGGACCGTCATCATTGTAGCGCCGCTGTTTTCGCTGCTGACCGACAATCGGTCCAGCGATACGCAACGCTCTATTACCACTGTTGGTACAGGGTAAACTTCTTCTTTCGTTGGCTCTACCGCGCCAGCAACACATCCTTCCCTCCCTTTCGAGCTCATCTCCTCGTAACTCCCTGAACGACCAAAGGAGCCATTCACACCTACATCCTCATTTTTTTTGTTTTTTTGGTTTTTTGTTTTTGTTTTGGGATTTGAACAAGACATATAGTTCCCACGAGTATGGCGGAAATAAACGGTCCGCCCAAGCAGTGCCCCCTGTACTTGGGTAAGCCTACGCGTAACCCGTCAGAGAGTCGGCCGGTTCTCTGACGGGGGTCGCACTAATGACTGACATACCCGTCAGCCATGCATCCCCTCGCGGTGCGCCGCCGCTTGAGATTCGGGGTAATTTTTTATTGAGGTTTTCTTCCTCGCGGGCCGGGCGGTGAAGCCAAGCCCCTCGGTCCCACCGAAGCCGCGAGACGTGACCACGACACTCCGATGGGTTAACGAGATCGACGGTGGCAGCAAGGCAAGATACCTGTCCAGCCTGCCCGACAGTAGGGTGAGTACTCGCCGGGCCCGCCCACCTATGCGTCCATGGCTATCTCTAGAAACCAGAGAAATGCCGACGCCTCCGTGTCAGGATATCCGCCGCCGGCCAGCTTGGCCGACGCCCAGGGTGCACCACGTGGAGGTTTCCTGACTTCGCACCCCAACCTAACCTAACCTTTTTTTTTTTTTTTTTTTTTTTTTTTTTTTTTTTTTTTTTTTTTTACGGGGGGAAAATCCTCATGGATACCCGGCCGCGCGGGGGCGCAACCGGGTTATGCCGGACTCCTACCGGCTAAAAACCCCCCGGTACTCCCGCATCGTCTTCAGGGAGGGGGACTGGGAAAACCGGCTCAGCCTTAACTTCCAGTCCCCCGCCGACGATCGCCCGCCCTCATGGCGGGCCCTTCACGCCCCCCCCCTACAGGGAGGGGCCGCGGGAATGACTGTGAGTACCCAGTCATTCCCGCCCGGCGAGGTGGTGGATAATTCGAGTGCGGGAGAAGGCGCCCCCGCGCCTATCCCCCGCTATCCACCACCATGGGGTGGGAAACGGCGATCGTACGCACGCCGCCTCCCTCTCCCTCTCCGCCTGCGGAGCGGCGCCGCGAGAGGATCGTCTTCCCGCGCCCGCTCCGCCGCCTCCTTCTGCGACATCACTTCTTCGCAGAAGGAGGCGAAAGCCGCCCAGGACTCCTCACTCTGCAGCATGGATTTGACTACGCTGGGGAGTGAGAGGTCCTGCCCAACCACCGCCGTCAGGCCGCGGCGCTGCTCGGACCAGGCCGGGCACACTTCCAGTGTGTGCCGTGCCGTGTCCTCCGCAGCGCCGCAGTCGTGGCACGCTGGGGTTTCCTCCCTTCGTATTCGGTGCAGGTGGGATCCGAAACATCCATGTCCGGACAACACCTGCACCTGACGGAACGAGAGGAAACCGTGGGACCGCCCCAGCCAGTCCTGCAGGACCGGCCCGATCGCGTCCAACGTCCAGCGGCCGAAGACGGCGGTGGCGAGGTCCGCTGTCCAATGGTGGACGACGGCTTCCTTCGCCTCGCGGCGGACGGCCTCCCGCTCTTCCGCGGCGGGGTGCTCACCGAGAGCCCTCCGCCGCGCCGTCCACTCGTACACCCTGGCGAGCACCCACGCCTCGAGCTCCCACGGTGGGGTGCAAGCCAGGGCGCACGCCGCCGCGAAGCCCACCGAGCGGTAGGCTCTCGCCACCCGCTGAGCTATGGCCCTTTGGGGCCTCCGTAGGGCGGTGGCGTTTTCCCTCCGGTGAAGGGAGTCCGCCCAGATGGGGGCCCCGTAAAGGGCCATACTCTTCAGGATGCCGGCATATAAATGCCGGCACCTCGCCCTCGGCCCCCCCAGATTTGGGAGGAGCCATGCGAGGGCGCCCGCCGTTTTTAGCAGGCGGCGCGACAGCTCGCTGAAATGCGGGCCGAAGCGCCACCTGCTGTCGAGCACAAGGCCCAGATACTTCATCTGGGCCTTGACCTCGACCCTGACGCCCTGGACCACGATGTGGGCGTCAGGGGGGGTGCGCTGCCGAGGCCCGTGGAAGAACACGGCCTCGGTCTTGCCCAGCGCCACCCCCAATCCTAGGCGGCGGATCTTTTCTGCGACTAAGGATCCGCCCGCCGAGGCCAGACTGGCCGCCTCCCTGTAGTCCCTCCCCCGGGCTGTGAGGAGAGTGTCGTCTGCATAGCATATGACACTCGTGCCACGGAGGAGGGTGCCCCGCAGGAGCCAGTCGAATCCAATGTTCCAAAGGAGGGGTCCGAGGACCGACCCCTGTGGAACACCAGACTCTGCGCCGAACCGCCTCATCCTGGCCTCGCTGTCGACGAGGAGGACCACCCGGTCCTCCAAGTAGTCGGCCAGGAGTCGGCGCAGGTACGGAGGCACCCCGTGATACCGGAGTGCCTCCAAAATGGTCGAGTGGGGGATGGAGTTAAAGGCGTTGGCTATGTCGTATGACACAGCCAAAACCCCGTCCCCCGCCTCGACGGCCTCCCGCACCTGGCCCTTGAGTAGGGCCAGCGCGTCGATTGTCGAACGCCCCCTTCGAAAGCCGAATTGGGCGTTCGACAAATCCGGCCCCACCATCTGAAGGTGGCCGTTCAGCCGGGCGGCGACGACCCCCTCGAACAACTTACCGACCTCATCGAGCAGAACGATGGGTCGGTATGCCGAGGGGGAGTCCGCGGGGCGACCCTCCTTTTGCAGGAGGCACAGCTGCCCCTCCTTCCACAGTTTCGGGAACCTCCCAGTCGTGAGACACGAACTGAAGAGGTCCCGAAACCTTCCCTCCATCTTGGGGGCGGCGATGGCCACCACCCGTGCGGGAACACCGTCCGGTCCAGGGGCCGTCTTCTTCGCGCGGAGGCGTATAGTCCCCGCGCGAAACTCCTCGGCCGTGACCGGCGGTATCTCCTCTTCGGGCGGCGCCGCCCCCCGCGGCGGGTCCATTGCTGGTGGGGTGAAGTGGGTGCTGGGCGGGAACAGGGACCGGACCACCCCATCCAGCAATGTCGGCTCGAGGGTCTCCGTTAGGGGGGGACCGAAGGGGCGCAGTTTGTTCCGCGCCGCCTTGTATGGCCTCCCGTAGGGGTCCCTATCGAGACCCTCGAGCATCTCGGCCCGCGCCGCATCGTCGGCAGCGCGTATCGCCGACTTGAGGACCGCCTTCGCCTCAACATACGCGGCGTAGAGGCGGTCCTCGTTCGCCGCGTCTCGGGCGCTGCGCCGCCGACTCCGCGTGTATGCCCGCCTGGCCGCCACGCAGGCGGCCCGGAGCCCCGCCAGCTCCTCGGACCACCAATACACGGCCCGACGGGGGGCCGGACGGCGGGACCGAGGCATGCTAAAGTCGCATACCTCGGTCAGGGACCCTCTCAGCGCCGCCGCCGCGGCGTCCACGTCCAAGACTTCGGCTCGGGGCGTGAGCCAGTCCTGGAGGAACGCCGCCTCCTCAGCCGCCTCCCTGTCTAGGCGGGTGAGAGCCCACCGAGGGAAAGGGGACTGGCCCGAGCGGGCCATCCCCCTAGGGCTCTGGGTGGAGACATCGAACCGCACGTAGCGGTGGTCCGACATGGTCTCCACCATCTCCACCCGCCAGTCCACGACGCGGGCGGCAAGCAAGGGAGTGGCGAACGACACGTCCACCACGGACCCTCCCTGCTGCCGCACACACGTGTGGACTGTCCCTCTGTTCAGGAGGGACAGACCGGTCGAGGCCGCCCAAAACTCCACGGCGCGGCCCCGGATGTTGCAGGAGGCGGCTGAGTTGCCCCATGCCCCCGACTTGGCGTTCAGGTCGCCCAGGACGACGACCTGACGCGGCGCTGCCCGCCCGACCACTGCCGTGAGGACTTCGAGAAAGTTCTCGAAGTCCGACAGAGGCCGGTTTGGGGAGAAATAGACCCCCACCAGGGCCATTTCTCCCCCCCACGCGGCGGCCACGTAACCCGGTCCCCTCTCTAAGAGCGAGAGGGGAGGGGAGTCCGTGGAGGACCGCGGCACTAGTGCCACCAAGCCGTCCGAGTCACCCAGCCAACTGCCGGGGACCGAGTACGGCTCGGCGACCACCGCCACGTCCACCAACCACTCAGCCATGGACTGCATGAGCAGGTCCTGGGCTGCTCTGCAGTGGTTGGTGTTCGCCTGGAGGATGCGATGTCGGCCCCTATCCATTAATCGGACATCGCACCCCCCTCCTCCACGGCCGCCGAGGGCCCTGCGACAGGGCTGGCGGTGGCAGCGACAGGCAGGGTCCGTGCCTGCGCTTTGCCCTTCTTAAGGGGAGGATTGCAGCTCCTCCCCTTCATCACGTGGCCCGCCGGGCGGCCACTGGCAGCGCAAACCTAACCTAACCTAACCTAACCTAACCTAACCTAACCTAACCTAACCTTTTTTTTTTTTTTTTTTTTTTTTTTTTTTTTTTTTTTTTTTTTTTTTTTATCGTGGAGAAATCCGTTTATGGATACCCACTCACCCCGGGGGGGGATGAGTGGGTTATGTGGGACTCACCCGGTGCGAACCGGGAATACCCACTAAAACTCCACGGTGTACCTCTGCCGCGTCAAGTGGGACGACACGGGTTCGAGCTAACAATCACCACGTCGCCCCAGCGGCTCGCCCTAAGTAGGCCCCGGCGCTAAAGAGGGACAGTTTGGTACACCCCAACTGTCCCCCAGACGGCTGACCCAGTGCAATGGGAAAACAGGCCCCCCGACCTATCTTCCCTTGGTTCAGCGCGGACGGTAGAAGGAGGCACAAAACGCCCCCAACTACCACCCTCGTCTACGCAGCTCTCCTACGGAGGCTTAACAGGCACTCGTGGTGGTGCCTTACCCATCATGAGGGGAGGTGGTTTGCACACAGAGCCCCCCATGTAGTGCTCGGCCGGTCTCCCAGCATCGGCACACAAGGCGCAGTGTAGCTTTGCAGCTGTGCATTGAAGTGCCTTGTGGCCAGACTGCCCGCAACGGAAACAAAGTTCCCCCCTATCGACAGTGGACGGGCAAAGTGGGCGTGTGTGACCTACACCCATACACTTGAAACAGCGTAGGGGCCCCCTCTCCAAAAGACGCACTTTTGCTCCACTCCATCCTACCTGCAGGCGTTTTGACTTCTTGAGGATCTTGGCAGCATCTACAGGGAGCGAAAGATGGACAACTCCCAGACTGTTCCTATTGAAGCCTCGTATCTCGCCAGCCTTAATTTGGGCTGGCTCACATCCAGTTTTGGACGCCGTTGCCGCTACCACCTCCTCCACGGATACGGAATCGTCCAAGCCGGTTATTCGGACGCCGACCCTTTTAACGGGTCTGACTACCGTGGCTACGTCTTTAAGTGCCAACTTAAGGTGCTGAGCTAACCTCTCCGCTTGTTCTGGTGCCTGGGCGCCAGGGATTTCAATGATCCGGGCACCCGTAGCTGCAACCCGAAGCGACCAGGTTTCTTCGCCTAAGTCAGGAGTCAAGTTCTCCCGCCCCTTCAATAGAGCATCCTTATAGGTTGCTCCCTCAGCCAATGCTTCCGGCCGCAGCGTGATAACGACTGCAGCCGAACGCGGCGTTGAGGGGAGCTTCACTCTCGCTACACTCCTTTGAGAAGCGGGAGTCTTCGTCGCAGCAGCCTTTTGCTTCGCAGGCTTCTTTTTGGCTTTTTTGCGCCGAGTTACCGTCGTCCATTCCCCTTCGGTGGTTTCTGGCTGAGCCAGTGCAGGGGCAGTCGCCGAAAATGAACTTCGGTTTTCAGCAGAGGTGTTTTGAAGAGGAGCATCCGAGGTTGATGCCATATTAGGGGCCCGCGAGGTCTTTACGGGCTTAGGCTTAGGCCTGGCAGTCGGTACGTGGCCTTCTCGTTCCCCTAGGCGCTCATTCAAAACTTTTTCCAATGACCCTCGGAGAGAGCGCTCCATTCGGTCAAAACCTTCTGCCATCACTCGCATTAAGGAAGGAGACAACGGCTCTTCTGCTTGTAGTTGAGGTGGTGTTGGGACCGCCTCCTTTGCAGCCGCTGCACTTTTCAACAGATCACACTCCTTCTTCATCTCGATGCAATCTGCCTCAAGCTCCTCTACCTTCTGTCGGGCCTTTCGTAGCTCTCGTCGGAGACAGAGGGTCTCCTCCGCTACCGTCCGTGTTAAGGCGGTATCCACCACCTCATTCAAAGTGCGAGCTGCCACTTTTAAATCGCGGACATACCCACCCTTTAAATTCCCCGAATTTCGAGCGATATCGTAAACTGCCGCCACCATCGTTTTAGTCAACACCCGCAGTTTTGCAGGATCGAGTAATTCGATATCCTGTGGCACCCACAAAGCCCCAGAAATCGGCTTGTAGAGGTCTGGCTGACCGTCCGCAACTGTCTCAACCCTACTCAGAGACTTTGCTGGCATGCTGGCTAAGAGAGCATCAATGCTCGAGTCTCTTTCCAACACTACCACAGGGCCGTCGGTAATAAGTTCCATAGCTGGAGTCGTCATTTTATCAGTAGGATCAGTAGTCCGTGTGCTCGCCAAGGTCGGTTTTTTAACTGTGCTTCGCAAAATTCTGCCCCCCCCAGAGAACGCGGGGCTGCTCGAGCTATGCTCGAGGAGGGATTCTCCCTTGCGGGTACCCTCCTGGGGTATTTCCTTTTGTAATTTTGCTTCCATCTTCGCTTCTCGTCTCCGTCTAGTTTGCGGTGCGCCTGCCGGAACCTGTATAAACCAGCCCCGCCAGCCGCTGTCCGGTACTGGGCCCTTGGGGCTCAAAATGAGCCCTCATCGGCCCCAGCCCGGTACTGAGAGCGCCGCGCACATACCACTCTCAGGTCAGGATATCCGCCGCCGGCCAGCTTGGCCGACGCCCAGGGTGCACCACGTGGAGGTTTCCTGACTTCGCACCCCAACCTAACCTAACCTAACCTAACCTAACCTTTTTTTTTTTTTTTTTTTTTTTACGGGGGGAAAATCCTCATGGATACCCGGCCGCGCGGGGGCGCAACCGGGTTATGCCGGACTCCTACCGGCTAAAAACCCCCCGGTACTCCCGCATCGTCTTCAGGGAGGGGGACTGGGAAAACCGGCTTAGCCTTAACTTCCAGTCCCCCGCCGACGATCGCCCGCCCTCATGGCGGGCCCTTCACGCCCCCCCCTACAGGGAGGGGCCGCGGGAATGACTGTGAGTACCCAGTCATTCCCGCCCGGCGAGGTGGTGGATAGTTTCAAGTGCGGGAGAAGGCGCCCCCGCGCCTATCCCCCGCTATCCACCACCAGGGGGTGGGAAACGGCGATCGTACGCACGCCGCTTCCCTCCCCCTCTCCGCCTGCGGAGCGGCGCCGCGAGAGGATCGTCTTCCCGCGCCCGCTCCGCCGCCTCCTTCTGCGACATCACTTCTTCGCAGAAGGAGGCGAAAGCCGCCCAGGACTCCTCACTCTGCAGCATGGATTTTACTACGCTGGGGAGTGAGAGGTCCTGCCCAACCACCGCCGTCAGATCGCGGCGCTGCTCGGACCAGGCCGGGCACACTTCCAGTGTGTGCCGTGCCGTGTCCTCCGCAGCGCCGCAGTCGTGGCACGCTGGGGTTTCCTCCCTCCGTATTCGGTGCAGGTGGGATCCGAAACATCCATGCCCGGACAACACCTGCACCTGACGGAACGAGAGGAAACCGTGGGACCGCCCGAGCCAGTCCTGCAGGACCGGCCCGATAGCGTCCAACGTCCAGCGGCCGAAGACGGCGGTGGCGAGGTCCGCTGTCCAATGGTGGACGACGGCTTCCTTCGCCTCGCGGCGTACGGCCTCCCGTTCTTCCGCGGCGGGGTGCTCACCGAGAGCCCTCCGCCGCGCCGTCCACTCGTACACCCTGGCGAGCACCCACGCCTCGAGCTCCCAAGGCGGGGTGCCAGCCAGGGCGCACGCCGCCGCGAGACCTACCGAGCGGTAGGCTCTCGCGACCCGCTGGGCTATGGCCCTTTGGGGCCTCCGTAGGGCGGTGGCGTTTTCCCTTCGGTGGAGGGAGTCCGCCCAGATGGGGGCCCCGTAAAGGGCCATACTCTTCAGGATGCCGGCATACAAATGCCGGCATCTCGCCCTCGGCCCCCCCAGATTTGGGAGGAGCCATGCGAGGGCGCCCGCCGTTTTTAGCAGGCGGCGCGACAGCTCGCTGAAATGCGGGCCGAAGCGCCACCTGCTGTCGAGCACAAGGCCCAGATACTTCATCTGGGCCTTGACCTCGACCCTGACGCCCTGGACCACGATGTGGGCGTCAGGGGGGGTGCGCTGCCGAGGCCCGTGGAAGAACACGGCCTCGGTCTTGCCCAGCGCCACCCCCAATCCTAGGCGGCGGATCCTTTCTGCGACCAAGGATCCGCCCGCCGAGGCCAGACTGGCCGCCTCCCTGTAGTCCCTCCCCCGGGCTGTGAGGAGAGTGTCATCTGCATAGCATATGACACTCGTGCCACGGAGGAGGGCGCCCCGCAGGAGCCAGTCGAATCCGATGTTCCACAGGAGGGGTCCGAGCACGGACCCCTGTGGAACACCGGACTCTGCGCCGTACCGCCTCATCCTGGCCTCGCTGTCGACGAGGAGGACCACCCGGTCCTCCAAGTAGTCGGCCAGGAGTCGGCGCAGGTACGGAGGCACCCCGTGATACCGGAGTGCCTCCAAAATGGTCGTGTGGGGGATGGAGTTAAAGGCGTTGGCTATGTCGAATGACACAGCCAAAACCCCGTCCCCCGCCTCGACGGCCTCCCGCACCTGGCCCTTGAGTAGGGCCAGCGCGTCGATTGTCGAACGCCCCCTTCGAAAGCCGAATTGGGCGTTCGACAAATCCGGCCCCACCACCTGCAGGTGGCCGTTCAGCCGGGCGGCGACGACCCCCTCGAACAACTTACCGACCTCATCGAGCAGAACGATGGGTCGGTATGCCGAGGGGGAGTCCGCGGGGCGATTCTCCTTTTGGAGGAGGCACAGCTGCCCCTCCTTCCACAGTTTCGGGAACCTCCCAGTCGTGAGACACGAACTGAAGAGGTCCCGAAACCTTCCCTCCATCTTGGGGGCGGCGATGGCCACCACCCGTGCGGGAACACCGTCCGGTCCAGGGGCCGTCTTCTTCGCGCGGAGGCGTATAGTCCCCGCGCGAAACTCCTCGGCCGTGACCGGCGGTATCTCCTCTTCGGGCGGCGCCGCCCCCCGCGGCGGGTCCATTGCTGGTGGGGTGAAGTGGGTCCTGGGCGGGAACAGGGACCGGACCACCCCATCCAGCAATGTCGGCTCGAGGGTCTCCGTTAGTGGGGGACCGAAGGGGCGCAGTTTGTTCCGCGCCGCCTTGTATGGCCTCCCGTAGGGGTCCCTATCGAGACCCTCGAGCATCTCGGCCCGCGCCGCATCGTCGGCAGCGCGTATCGCCGACTTGAGGACCGCCTTCGCCTCAACATACGCGGCGTAGAGGCGGTCCTCGTTCGCCGCGTCTCGGGCGCTGCGCCGCCGACTCCGCGTGTATGCCCGCCTGGCCGCCACGCAGGCGGCCCGGAGCCCCGCCAGCTCCTCGGACCACCAATACACGGCCCGACGGGGGGCCGGACGGCGGGACCGAGGCATGCTAAAGTCGCATACCTCGGTCAGGGACCCTCTCAGCGCCGCCGCCGCGGCGTCCACGTCCAAGACTTCGGCTCGGGGCGTGAGCCAGTCCTGGAGGAACGCCGCCTCCTCAGCCGCCTCCCTGTCTAGGCGGGTGAGAGCCCACCGAGGGAAAGGGGACTGGCCCGAGCGGGCCATCCCCCTAGGGCTCTGGGTGGAGACATCGAACCGCACGTAGCGGTGGTCCGACATGGTCTCCACCATCTCCACCCGCCAGTCCACGACGCGGGCGGCAAGCAAGGGAGTGGCGAACGACACGTCCACCACGGACCCTCCCTGCTGCCGCACACACGTGTGGACTGTCCCTCTGTTCAGGAGGGACAGACCGGTCGAGGCCGCCCAAAACTCCACGGCGCGGCCCCGGATGTTGCAGGAGGCGGCTGAGTTGCCCCATGCCCCCGACTTGGCGTTCAGGTCGCCCAGGACGACGACCTGACGCGGCGCTGCCCGCCCGACCACTGCCGTGAGGACTTCGAGAAAGTTCTCGAAGTCCGACAGAGGCCGGTTTGGGGAGAAATAGACCCCCACCAGGGCCATTTCTCCCCCCCACGCGGCGGCCACGTAACCCGGTCCCCTCTCTAAGAGCGAGAGGAGAGGGGAGTCCGTGGAGGACCGCGGCACTAGTGCCACCAAGCCGTCCGAGTCACCCAGCCAACTGCCGGGGACCGAGTACGGCTCGGCGACCACCGCCACGTCCACCAACCACTCAGCCATGGACTGCATGAGCAGGTCCTGGGCTGCTCTGCAGTGGTTGGTGTTCGCCTGGAGGATGCGATGTCGGCCCCTATCCATTAATCGGACATCGCACCCCCCTCCTCCACGGCCGCCGAGGGCCCTGCGACAGGGCTGGCGGTGGCAGCGACAGGCAGGGTCCGTGCCTGCGCTTTGCCCTTCTTAAGGGGAGGATTGCAGCTCCTCCCCTTCATCACGTGGCCCGCCGGGCGGCCACTGGCAGCGCACACCGCGCAGTGCGGCTTGGCGGCCTTACAGGACGCGGACTTGTGCCCGTCCTTCCCGCAGCGGTAACAACTGTCCGTCCTGTCGACCTTGGACGGACAGAGGGCCCGAGTGTGCCCGACCCCGAAGCACTTGAAGCAGCGCAGAGGCTGGTCTTCAAGTGCTCGGACTGCCCCCGAGCTGAAGCCAAGGGCAAGATGGCCCTTGGCGAGGACAGCTTTGGCGGCGACGACTGGGCACTCAACACGAACTGTGCCCATGCCACCGCGGCCGGGCCTCATAGCTCCGGTCTTTACCGCTGCGGCGTCGCAGCCCCCTATTGCTGCGACCGCCGCTGCTACCTCCTCTTTGGTGACTGAATCGTCGAGGTCAGTCACCTCCAAGGTGGTAGCCTTGACGGGCCTGGCCACCTTGGCCGCATCCGCAATGACCTCTTGCAGCTTGGTTGCAAAGAGGTCAGCGTTGGCGCTGCCCTGTGCCCCGGAGAACTCGAAGAGCCGAGCTCCGGCTTGGGTTCGGCGGCACGTAACTTTACCGATCCCAAGTTTTTCGGGATCGGCGTTGGTACGCGCCCGCATCATGACGGACGCGTACGTTTCCCCGCGCTCCTCGGCCTCCGCGGTGAGCGTCACCACAACGGCCGCGGATTTCGGAGGAGCCAAGCTCTTCTTGGTGCCGGCGGGGGCCTTTTTGGCCGCGGGAGTAGCTGCGGCAGGCTTAGGGGCAGGCTTGGCGGCAGGCTTGGGGGCGGACTTCTTGCCCTTACCCTTTCCCTTGCCTGCCGTCTGGGATGGGCCAGCTGAAGAGGGAGCAGGGACGGTAGGGGCGGCTGCCGCCTTTTTGGTGGCTCTTGCCCTTAACCTAACCTTTTTTTTTTTTTTTTTTTTCCTACGTGGAGAAATCCGTTTATGGATACCCACTCGACCCGGGGGGGAACGAGCGGGTTATGTGGGACTCACCCGGTGCGAACCGGGAATACCCACTAAAACTCCACGGTGTACCTCTGCCGCATAAATTGGGGCGACCCGGGGTCGAGCTGACAATCACCGCGTCGCCCCAGCGGCTGACCCAACTGGGCCCCGACGCTAAAGAGGGACAGCTTGGTACACCCCAACTGTCCCCCAGATGGCTAAACCAGTGCAATAGGAAGACGGGCCCCCCGACCCATCTCCCCTTGGCTCAGCGCGGATGGCAGAACGAGGCGGTGTACGTCGCCTCACCGCTACCACCCTCGCCTACACAAACCCCTATGGGGGTCTGACGGGTGCAGCTGGTGGCACCCTACCTCTCTTGTTGAGCGGCGGCCTACATTTGATGCCGCCCATATGGTGTTCCGCTGGTCTTCCGGCGTCAGCACATAGGGCGCAGTTTACTTTCGATGATGGGCACTGCAGCGCCTTGTGGCCAGACTGTCCGCAGCGAAAGCATAAACCTCCACGATCTACAGTCGAGGTACAAAGTGCGCGAGAATGGCCCACGTCCATACACTTAAAACATCGCATGGGACCTTTCTCCACTAGGCGTACCCGTGCTCTACTCCACCCGACAAAAAGGTTGCCAGATTCCAGCAGGGTCTTCGCAGCAGCGGGCGGGAGTGAAAGGAGGACTGCTCCACTACATCTACCGTACTCCCGAATGTTCCCGGCCTTAATGAGTGATGGATCACAGTCACCTTTTTTAGCCGCTGCCGCTACAACCTCATCCACTGAAACAGACTCGTCGAGCCTTAAAACGCGGACGGTTACCCTTTTGATAGGTCTGACTACCAAAGCCACATCATCAATTGCCGACCTAATGTGGTGGGCCAACTTGTCTGCTTGTTCAGCCGCTTGTTTGCCAGGAATTTCAATTATCCTGGCACCGGTGGAAGTTGGCCGAAGTAGCCAAGGTGCATCACCCAAATCCTCCTGCACAAGCTTCTCTCGCGCCCTTAATAGAGCGTCCTTATAAGTCATTCCCTCCGCCACCGCTGCAGGCCGCAGTGTAATAACAATTGCGGCGGAGCGCGGCGCCGAAGGGACTTTAACCTTGGCTTTGTTTTTAGCCTTAGCCTTGGGTTTTTTAGGCATCAGCCCACTCCTAGGAGGGGCGGAAATCAGTGCCACAGGATCCTTGCGTGCTGACCCTGTGGTCTTTTTCTTCTTAGCCTTAGTAGGCTTTTGGCGCCGAGTGACAACCGTCCAGTCTGCGTTCGTATCTGATTTCGCGGCTGGGGTAGAGTCAGTTGCCGATATTTCGGCCCGATCTTCAACTACAGGACCCTTAGTGGAGACCGTAGCCACCGAAGCTACTTGGGGAGACCTAGGCCTATTTGGAATACGGCCCTCCCACGCTTTAAAGGCCCTTAACCTAACCTAACCTAACCTAACCTAACCTAACCTAACCTAACCTAACCTTTTTTTTTTTTTTTTTTTTTTTACGTGGGGAAATGCATTTACGCATCCCCTCCCTGATGGGCTGGGAGGGGTATGTGGGACTCGCCCGGCGCTAGCCGCCGGGAATACCCACTAAAACCCCACGTCCTCTTTATGCGCGTATGTGACCAGAGCAACGGGAAACAGCGTTAGCAGCACAGCCGCTGCCCTGGCCACGCGCTTGGGCTCCCGGGGATGAAGACGCTCAGGAGCCCCCTTCTCTATGAGGAACTATCTACTAAACAGGTTCTCTCTAAAGAGCTGTTCCGGAAATGTGGCCAGATCTGGGAGGAGGTATGGGAGGAGCTACGCAGGCTCTACTCCCAAGCCAATGTCCTGCTGGCTTATTTACGTCAGCACATAATGGGCAGCGTGGCGCGGAGGCACATTCTGCCGCCTTATGGCCTTCTTCGCCACAGCGGAAACACAGCTGGCTGCGGTCTACCGCCGATTTGCACTGAAGCCTAATATGACCACTTCCCAAGCAACGGAAGCACCTGGTGGGCCTAGGCTCAAGTAATTTTACTTTTGCGCCCACCCAGCCCAGCAGCAACCGGCGACCAATAAGTCGCCTGGCTGCTGCCACCGGGCAGCGCACCCACGTCATGCGGACTCCGTAAGGTGCTCGGCGTATCTCGCCAACCCTAATTTGGGCTAATTGGCACCCTCCCTGAGCAGCTACTGCAGCAGCTACCTCGACACCCGAAGTAGAGTCATCCAAACCGGTTATGCGCAATTCTGCACATTTAACAGGTCTGGATACCTCCACCAATCTTTCACCGACTGATTCGGCAAATACTTGCCTCAGCCTCTGAGCCAGTTGGTCGGCTTTCTCTTCGCTCCTGGCGCCGGTTACTTCCAGTTTCCTGGTGCCAGACACCGTCTCCTTATATCCCAAGAATGTGATGTCCATGCTGGCAAGGTCCACTTTGGATTTTGCCAGCGACACCACCTTCTCATAATTCAGCCCAGTGTTGGCAGCCTCAGGACGTAGAAAGAGGACGACTGCCGATGATCGTGGAACTGCGACCGATTTCGGTGTCATCCTTTTTGCCGAGGTTTGTGGTTCGCGCATCACAGCGACTCTCCTTGTAACATCAGCCCATGATTCCCCATGCGCCTGTACAGCTGGAGAGGCGGTAGCTGGAGAGGGAAGGGGTTCTACATGTGCTGCTTCTGCAGCCTGTGCTGCAAGCGACTTTTTCTTCTTTTTTGCACTCCTCTTGTTTTTTTGCTTTGGAGCTAGCACTTCGGCATTCGGGTGGGCGGTTTCCTCTACTGAGGGAACAGTACAGGCATGGACCACCGGATCCACCACGTTTTCCGCCTCCGGTAGAGGGCACGGACGACCCCTAATAACGTCTTTCATACAGGTACTAAGGTTCTTGTTCCATTGCAGCACCATACCCTGTATTGCCAGCTCTAACTCCTCTTTGGTTATAGGCACCGATGGGTCAGCAGGATTCTGAGCCTGAGAAGCCTGTCTCCCGGCGCATTGCCGAAGGTCTTGGAGGGTAGCCTTGAGCTCAGTCAGCTCCTTGCGTAGACCCTCAATCTCCTCGGCTCTCGCCTTTTCTTTGGCTCTTAGCGACTCACATTCGGCGCGCAAACTTCTTATCTCCTCCGTGTCATAAAGATTGGCTAGCTGTGTAGCCGCATCTGCAATGGAGACTGCTGCTTCTTGCAGAGCGTCCTTATACACATCTCCTAGGTTCATAGATGTCTGAACCACATTTAAGACGGTATCCACCTGCGCTTGTATGCCTTCATTGATCATGAAGGCCGTCTGGTCTTCCAGCGCAGGGACCGCAACATCATTGGGGGCTTGTACCCGTCTCCTTCTTGAGCTTGGTTTGCTAAGCTTCTGATCTGCCCTGAGGCGTAGCTCCTCCTCCTTCAGACGATTAAGATCTGCCTGCGCCTTCGCCAGGCCAACATAATGTCCTGTAATAGGAGGACGACCTCGGGCATGCAATGGGGAAGGAAAGCAGTGGCCCGTCACTCCGGATTCTGCGTCCGAATCCTCAGAGGACGAGTTGACCGGGTGTGATCTCTCAGTATCTCTCCATCCTGAGCCAATTGCTGGGACCTCAGTTTCAGAGGCAGTGGCCACGGTAGCCTCTGAGAGAGTCTCCTGCGGTGGTCGCATATCTAACGGTAAATCGTTCGTCCTTTTTCGTGTAGCCATAGTCGTCGTTTTATCGCGTTGATCGATTGCCGCTTTTCGTGCCTTTGTCGTGGTTGTTCTTCTTGTTCTCAAGATTTTGCCCCCCCCAGAAAACGTGGGGCAGCCCGGGCTAAGCCCGGGGAGGGATTCTCCGGTTCCACCGGTACCCTCCTGGGGTAGTAACTTTTTAAACCTTGACTTCTCCATGGTTCCGCTTAAACACTTCCCCCCAGTTTGCGGTACGACTGCCGAGACCAGTATGACACAACCAGCCCCGCCAGCCGCTGTCCGGTACTGGGCCCTTGGGGCTCAGAGTGAGCCCTCATCGGCCCCAGCCCGGTACTAGGAGCGCCGCGCACGTACCACTCCTAGGTCTGGTATCCGCCGCCGGCCAGCTTGGCCGACGCCCAGGGTGCACCACGAGGAGGTTCCAGACATCGCACCCCAACCTAACCTAACCTAACCTTTTTTTTTTTTTTTTTATCGTGGAGAAATCCGTTTATGGATACCCTCTCGCCCCGGGGGGGACGAGCGGGTTATGTGGGACTCACCCGGTGCGAACCGGGAATACCCACTAAAACTCCACGGTGTACCTCTGCTGCATAAATTGGGGCGACCCGGGTCCAAGCTGGTAATCACCGCGTCGCCCCTGCAGCTGGCCCAACTGGGCCCCGGCGCTATAGAGGGACAGCTTGGTACACCCCAACTGTCCCCCAGACGGCTGAACCAGTGCAATGGGAAGTTGGGCCCCCCGACCCATCTCCCCTTGGCTCAGCGCGGATGATAGAAGGAGAGGCAAAAGCTACCCCAACTACCACCCTCGTCTACGCACCCCCTTACGGAGGACGTGGCGGCACAGGCAGTGCCCCGCCCTGTTTCTTCATGGGAGGCGGCTGACACTTGGCGCCCCCCATGAAGTGATCCGCCGGCTTCTCAGCAGCTGCACACACGGCGCAGTGCAGCTTTGGAGCAGCGCACTGTTGCGCCTTGTGCCCGAGCTCACCGCAACGGAAGCACATGCCCGTCCTGTCGACCGCAGATGTGCAGACCGCCTTAGTGTGACCCACGCCCATACACCGGAAACACCGTAACGGTTTTTGTTCCAGTATATGGACGCGAGCCGCACTCAAGCCGACACAAAGTCGGCCTCCCTCTGCAAGCGATCTCGCTGCAACGACAGGAAGGGACATGTGTACCCCTCCAATACATCCCCTCATAGGACGGATTTCACCGATCCGGATGCCATCAGGTGAGCACTTCGCTTTGCTCGCAGCTGCTGCGAGTACTTCATCCCGCGTCACGGAGTCGTCCAGACCGACGATACGAACGTTTACCAGTTTGACCGGTCTGGTCACCCTGGCAACGTCCGCTAATGCCGTCTGAAGACTCCGTGCTATCATGTCGGCCTGTTCAGGCCCGCGAGGGCCAGGAATTTCTATGGCTCGGGCCCCAGTTTTGGTTGCCCGAACCGAAATCTCGTTGATGCCCAACGCGGGCAGGTCCAACGCGAGCTTCGCTCGTGATAAAGCCGCCTGATAGCTCACCCCCTGAGCCACAGCCTCAGGCTGCAGCGTGAGCACCACTGCAGCTGAGCGTGGGGGCGAGGGGAGCTTAGCCTTAAGCTTTTGCTTAGGCATACCCTTCCGCGGCGCGGAGACTGCTGTCGCCGTGACCCTGGGAGCTACAGGAACCGACTCCTTCACCTTCTTCTTCTTACCACGCCGGACTACAGTAGCCCACGAAGGGTCAGCTGCAGCCGGCGCAGCATTTACTTCCACCGGAGCCCTCCGCGACTCGATTCGAGCCGCTCGAGGCGCCGGTTTGGGCCCGGGTGGACTGGGCCCCTCTCGCTCTTTGGTCGCTGCCAGCGGAGGACGAAGAATGCGACTCTCGAGCACACCCAGGCGCGCGCTCATCTCCTCCAGAGATTTCTGGATAGAGAGCTGCAAGCCCTGGATGGCTCCAGTCAAAACTCCGTCACTCCGCATTTCCGCCTCTAAGTCCGGCAAGGGTACCGCGGCAGCCGCTTCTAACATTGACGCCTCCTTCTCCTGACGCAAGGCACGAATCCTCGCCTTGTCCTCAGCGAGTTCACGACGAAGAGTCGAGACCATGCGCCGGAGGCAGAGGGTTTCCTCGGTCACTGTCCGCGTCAACGCCACAGTGGCAACGTCATTCAAGGCCCTTGCTGCGTCCTTGAGGTCCCTGATACACGTGCCCTGGAGGTGCCCACTCTTCTTGCACACTTCGTGTATCAGTTGGACACTGTCAGCGGCAAGAGCTCTCAAACTCGCCGGGTCCATGGCGTCGACGTCAAAGACCCGCGCCGCTTGCTCGTCCTCTGCGATATCCGCGTGCTTCAGGCCCGCCGTTGTTCCGGGCTCACGCGTCTTACCCCTCCGGGCCGTCGGTACCTTCGGGACCACTACTGGGTCCAACACACTATCTAGCGGCTCCTCCATGGTCCGCTTCCGAGACTCGGCCTCCGCACTCTTGCCCGCCCCTTCCCAAAATCTTAAAATAAATTGTTCTTTGTTATCATTCATAACATATCCCACGAGTATGGGGGAAGTATTCGGTCCGCCCGGGCAGTGCCCCCTGTACCCGGGTAAGCCAAGGTGTAACCCGTCAAGGAATCGGCCGGTTCCCTGACGGGGGTCGCACTAGTGACTGGCCACCTGCCAGCCACGCATCCCTTCACGGTGCGCCGCCGCTTGGGATTAGGGTGATTTTTTAGAGAGGTTTTCTTCCTCGCGGGCCGGGCGGTTAAGCCAAGCCCCTCGGTCTCGTCAGAGCCGCGAGACATGACCACGACACTCCGACGAGATTACGAGTTTGTTGGCGGTGTGGATACCCACTTGTCCGACGGCAGGGTGAGTGCACGTCGGACCCGCCAACGACTGCTCCGTCGGCTGCTCCCTCTGATGAACAGAGGGATGACAGCGAGAAGCCCCAACCCCCCTGTCAGGTATCAGCCGCCGACCGTGAAGCGGTCGACGTTGCCCAGGGTGCACCACGTGGAGGTTCCTGACACCGCACCCCAACCTAACCTAACCTAACCTTTTTTTTTTTTTTTTTTTTTTAACGTGGGGAAATGCTTTTAGGCATCCCCTCCCGCCTGGGCAAGGCGAAGGGAGGGGTATGTGGGACTCGCCCGGCGCTAGCCGCCGGGAATACCCACTAAAACCCCACGGTGTTCCTTCAGCACCTTCGTGGCCGGGGAGCAGGGACTACGGCTGCAGGACTTCTGCTCAACCCGACAGGTGCAGGTCCCTCGGTAGGGACCACCGACTCAGAGCCCCTCATTAGGGGCCACCAACAACTATTTACAGGGGTCAGGTGGAAGACCCCCGGACGAACCTTCGAGGGGCGCACCGAACACTAGTGCGCCTCGCCTCGGGCCTGATGTTCTGCGTGGGCGAAGGACGTGCCCGCGTCCAACGCCCGCAGGCCAAATCTACGGCGGCTGGAGGTCATCCCTGGCCCTCCGCCGCCGGGTCCGTCTGCTACGGGAGGGGAGCGTGGTGGTCTGCTCCCTCTCCCTTTCCGCCGCCTCCTTCGCGAGCATCACCTCCTCGCAGTACGAGACGACGGAATTCCATCCGGACTCGCTTCCGACCATGGATGTTATAACGGCCGGAAGCGAGAGGTCCGGTCCTATAGCCGTGATGAGGCCACGGCGTGGCGAGTCCCATGCGGGACAAGCGGCAAGCGTATGGCGCGCGTCATCTCGTGCGCAGCCACAGTGGTGGCACCCAGATGTTACCTCCCGACCTATACGATGCAGGTAACTCCCAAAGCAGCCGTGCCCTGAGAGCACCTGTGTCAGCCGGAAGGTGAGGGTGCCATGCCGCCTCCGTATCCAGGCCTTCATGTTGGGCCTTATGGCCTCTACGGTCGCCACGCCCGAGCTGGGGTGATCGAGTCGTCTCTTCCATTCCGCCATGGTGATCTTCTGAAGTTCCGACCGGCGCGCTTCAATTTCGCGAGGCGCCGGTCGCACACCTCTCTCCAATGCCTCTTCGCGCCACTCATAGAGCGACGCGAGGGCCCTTGCCTCTAGATCCCATGGCGGAGATCCGGCTAGCAGGGAGGCCGCCTCAAAGGAGATCGTGCGATACCCGCGAGCCGTTCTGACGGCCATCGCCCTCTGCGGTTTACGCAAAGCAGCGATATTACGGGCCGTCAGAGTTTCGGCCCACACAGGGGCCCCGTAAAGGGCCATGGACCGCACGATCCCCATGTAGAGTTTCCGGCAAGCGGAACTTGGACCCCCCAGATTGGGTAAAAGCCGCGCCAGCGCGGCCGCGGCACCCATGAGACGGGGAGTCAGCTGCCGGAAATGCTCCACAAAGTCCCATCGGCTATCCAGAAATAGTCCAAGGTACTTCATTTTGGACTGGATGCCGATGGGAACGCCTCCCACAATTAACTGGGACCCTGCCGGTGGCGTATTCCGAGGCCCATGAAAACACACGGCCTCGGATTTCTGGAGCGCCACCTGAAGTCCCAGACGCCGGATCCTCCCGACGACCTGTGCCACCCCAGCTGTGGCCAACATCACGGCTTCGCGGTGTGTCTTGGCTCTCGACGTGACCAGAGTGTCGTCGGCGTAGCACACCACACTCAAGCCACGGAGAAGCACACCGCGCAACACCCAATCGTACCCGATGTTCCACAGCAGGGGACCCAGCACGGACCCCTGTGGAACACCGGATACGACGTCTCGCCGACATATTCCGTCTCGACCCGGGAAGACGACTGACCTCTCCGACAAGTACGCCCCGACTATTCGGCGGAGGTAGGACGGCACTCCATGAAACCGGAGTGCCTCTCTGATGGTGGCCCAAGGCAAGGTGTTGAACGCGTTGGCGATGTCAAGCGACACCGCCACAACCACCTCACCCCGAGCTATAGCCTCCTCCGCCTTGCTCCTCACCTGCTTTATCGCGTCAATGGTGGAGCGCCCTCTGCGAAAACCAAATTGGTTTGCCGCCAAGTCCGGCCCTACGTGCTCGAGATGGCTGACGAGGCGGTTTGCAATTACTCTTTCAAAGAGTTTGCCCACCTCGTCAAGCAGCACGATAGGACGGAATGCGGACGGCGAGTCCGCCGGGCGCCCCGGTTTCTGGAGCAGGACTAAACGGCCAGATTTCCACTTCGACGGAAACCGGCCCTGCTCCAGACACGCGGTGAGGAGCCCCAAAAGTCGGGGCTCGAGGATATCGAGGGCCAGGACCCACGCTCGGCCATGCAGGCCGTCGGGTCCTGGGGCGGTGTTTTTCGCCTGAAGGCGTTTCACCGCCGCCCTCAGCTCTTCCCGGGTCACTTCGGGCACGTCGTCGTCCACGTCAGGCTCGACTGCAGGCGGAGCCATTCGGGGAGGTGAGAACTGTTCCTCCCCCGTGGGGAACAGAGCACTCACTACCTCCTCGAGGAACTCGGGCTGGAGACTCTGGGTTACCGGGGGGGCCCATTGACGAAGTTTGCCACGCACCATCCGGTACGGGCGCCCCCAAGGGTCCCGATTGAGCGTCTCCAAGAGTTCCTCTTTAGCCAGAGCCTTTGCGCGCTCGATGGCCGTCCGGAGGGCGAGCCTCGCGGCTCTGTACCCCTCATAAAGCTCCGCCTCTCTGGGGTCAGCGTCCTGCGCCCGGCGTCGTCTGCGCCTTATCCTGGTGTACTGGCGGCGCGCTGCTACGCAGGCCGTACGCAGCTGCGCGATCTCAGCGTTCCACCAGTACACCTGGCGCTTAGCGTGGCGACGCCCCACTCGCGGCATCGCAGCATCGCACATTTGCGACACAGCCGCACGCAGACGCTCTGCCCCGTCCTCGACATCGGCAGGTCTGGCGGGTGTTCCATCGAGCACCCAAGCCTGCACGATGGCAGCCTCACGGAACACCTCGCGGTCGAGGCGTCCTAGAACCCAACGTGGACTGTCCTGCACAGGGTTTCTCGGGACCGACTGTCCCGAGGTCTGGGCGGACACGTCGAACCGAATGTAAAGATGGTCCGACAGTGTCTCCACCCCCTCAAGGACTCTCCAGTCCCGAACACGGCGTGCTATTGCAGGGCTAGCGAACGACACGTCCACTATCGACTCGCCCTGCGGTCGCACGCACGTGCTTGCAGAACCCCTGTTTAGGACGAGCAGGCCGGATGTTATTGCCCACTCTTCCAACACCTCCCCCCTGACGTCCGTGACCGGAGAACTCCAAGCCGTAGATTTGGCGTTGAAGTCCCCGAGCACTAGGACGGGGAGAGGGTGGCATCCGAGGACGACTGTGCCCAATTCTCCAACGAGTGTCTCGAAGTCGGCGAGACTCCACCTTGGGGGTGCATAAACCCCGACCACTACTACATCGCCGAGACGCACCGCGACCCAACCTCGACCCTCTTGGATGTTAGCGAGGGGCGGGGAGCCAGCGGCGGGCTGGGTGATTATAGCCACCGAACCGTCACGGTCACACACCCAGGTGTTGTTGGGCGGGACGAAGTACGGTTCGGCCATCACGGCGACGCCTATTGACCACTGTGTCAGGCTCTGGACTAACAGATCCTGCGCTCTGGCACAGTGGTTAAGATTTCCTTGGAGGAAATGGAGTGCCATTATTATTGGCACTCCATTTCTACCTCTTTGACCGTTGTCGGTGCCTCCTGGGCAGCGGCCGTACTGGTCGAAGATTGAGAGGGTATCGTACCCCTTTTCTCCTTCCCTCTCTTTCTTCCTTTCTCACGGGAAGAGACAGAAACTGAGCAGGTCTTACTTCCCATGCGGTGTCCGGCCGGTTTACCTGCGCCTGCGCAGATGACACAATGCGGGTCCGCAGCACATCCTACAGCCTTGTGGCCAGGCTGACTACAGCGGTAGCAGAGCTGGCTGCAGTCGACCTCCGCCTTGCATTTGGCAATCACGTGGCCAGGCTGAAGGCATCGGAAGCACCTCTGTGACCGGGTCTCCAGTACCTTAACTCGGGCCGAAACACACCCCACCAATAGCCGCCGGCCGTCATCGATTTTTTTGGCCGTCTCCACCGGACACGAGACCACGGCTGTTCCGGTCCCGTCACTTCCAACACGCAGGCCGTTCGTCTTTATATACTCAGGCGAGCATTCTCCCGCCCGAGCGACAGCCGCAATCAGTTTCTCGATGGTAACCGACTCGTCCAGGCCTGAAATGCGCACGTCAGCACATTTCATTGGCCTGGACACTTTTACCACCTCCGCCGGAAGGGACGCCCTAAGTTTTTGCGCTAGGGCGTCTGCTTTTGCGCCATTGGTGAGGCCAGGCAACTCAATAAGAGCCGCCCCCGTGGCCGCCTTCTTGTATTTTACTCCCGCGATATCGAGGGAGCTGAGGTCCACCTGTTCCCATGCTTTCGTAAGCACCTCACTATAGGTAACACCCCTCCTCGCCGCTTCCGGCTGCAGGGTCAACACTACAGCCGAAGACTTCGGAGCACGAAGTTTAGGGGCATTGACCTTAGCGGGCGGTGCCTTAGGCTTTACTGCCTTTCTGAGCTTGGGAGCCTTTACGGGCTTGCCACCTTTTCCAACAAGCACCCACTCTACAGCCGGTGCTTTGGTTGCCTCGGAGAAGGTGCGGGGAGCAGGTACCGGATGTTTAGGCGCCACCTTTTGCCTCTTTTTGGCCACCTGTCTCGGAACCTGAGGTGGTGGAGGCTGGACTTCTGGGGCCAGTTCTGGTGCCGAAGCTTGGGGGGCTTTCCGGTCAGCCGCTAGCGGAGGCCGTAATCTCTTTTCTGGGAGGAGCCTGTCCTCCAGAGCCTCGAAACGCGCGCTCATGATGTTGTTCATGGTCTGAATCTGTTGCATCAATGAGCGCGCCATCTCCTCGAATCCTTGACTGGGATCCGGAAGTGTATCTCCGCCTCGAGACTTCGGAAGAGCAGGAAATTCCTCCCTAGGTGCCCTTCTTGCCGGTGTCTTTAGAGGTGCTATGGAAGTAGAGGAGGCATCAGCAGATGTCGAGGGGCGAGCTCCACGTACTTCCTCACGCAGCTTCTCTACCTCCTTGCGGAGGTCTTTCAGCTCCTTCGACTGCCTCGAATACGCCGCTTCGACTTTCTGCAGTTCTTCGGAGGAAGTGCGGGCACTAAACTTGGCGACTGAGTCTATAATAGACTTAGCCGCATCTTTGAGGGCATGTTGGCATGTGCCCTGAAGGTGGCCAGACTTCTTACAGACGGCGAGAATTACTTCGACGTCTCCGGCCACCCTCTCATTCAGCCTAAGAGAGAGCTCCTCTTCAGGGACCTCGGCTATATTTTTCGCCGCCCTTTCGTGCCTAGCACGAGAAGCCAAGACCGCTATCTCTTCCTCAGCAGCTAGCTGGAGTTCCTCCTTTCGAATTCGGTTGAATTCGGCTTTTGCCTGTGACAGGCCCACATATTCCCCGGTTGTTGCAGGACGGCCTCTACCTCTTGTGGTGGCAGGAATTTTACGTTGCCGTCTTCCAGCTGCTGTTTCTTCACCTGAATCCGAAGATAGCACAGTCGCAGAGCGCCTTTCCCTCTTTTTACGCCAGAATCGGCCAGGGGTTGCAGATGTGTTGCTGGAGTCGACTGTAACCATCGTGGCCGCACTTGAGTCGCTGTGAAGAGTCATTTCATCCACAGACTTCCTTCTCTCCAAGACGACCACAGGAACGGCCGCTCCACTGCCGCCATCTCCCTCCCGTCCACCAGGATCAGACGCTAGGTCTTCCCACTGACGTACCGGTAACTCTTCGCAGCTTGAAGATCTGCCGAAAGAGCCACCAACTTCTTCATCCTTATTTTTTTGTGTTTTTTGGTTTTTTTTTGAGGTTAAAATTGAACAATCCAGTTTTGTTCCCACGAGTATGGGGGAAATAAACAGTCCGCCCAAGCAGTGCCCCCTGTACTTGGGTAAGCCTACGCGTAACCCGTCAGAGAGTCGGCCGGTTCTCTGACGGGGGTCGCACTAATGACTGACTTACCCGTCAGCCATGCATCCCCTCGCGGTGCGCCGCCGCTTGAGATTCGGGGTAATTTTTTATTGAGGTTTTCTTCCTCGCGGGCCGGGCGGTTAAGCCAAGCCCCTCGGTCCCAAAGAAGCCGCGAGACGTGACCACGACACTCCGATGGGATAACGAGATCGACGGTAGCGGCAAGGCCAGATGCCCCGCCAGCCTGCCCAACGGTAGGGTTAGTACACGCTGGACCCGCCATTGCGTCCATGGCTCTTCCACGGAATCAAGGAAAGCCGACGCCTCCGTGTCAGGATATCCGCCGCCGGCCAGCTTGGCCGACGCCCAGGGTGCACCACGTGGAGGTTTCCTGACTTCGCACCCCTAACCTAACCTAACCTTTTTTTTTTTTTTTTTTTTTTTTTTTTTTTTAACGTGGGGAAATGCTTTTAGGCTTCCCCTCCCGCCAGGGCAAGGCGAAGGGAGGGGTATGTGGGACTCACCCGGCGCTAGCCGCCGGGAATACCCACTAAAACCCCACGGTGTTCCTTCAGCACCTTCTTGGCCGGGGAGCAGGAACTACTTCTGCAGGACTTCTGCTCAACCCGGCAGGTGCAGGTCCCTCGGTAGGGACCACCGACTCAGAGCCCCTCATAAGAGGCCACCAACTATTATACACAGGGGTCAGGTGGAAGACCCCCGGACGAACCTTCGAGGGGCGCACCGAACCTTAGTGCGCTTCGCCTCGGGCCTGATGTTCTGCGTGGGCGAAGGACGTGCCCGCGTCCAACGCCCGCAGGCCAAATCTACGGCGGCTGGAGGTCATCCCTGACCCTCCGCCGCCGGGTCCGTCTGCTACGGGAGGGGAGCGTGGTGATCTGCTCCCTCTCCCTTTCCGCCGCCTCCTTCGCGAGCATCACCTCCTCGCAGTACGAGGCGACGGAATTCCATCCGGACTCGCTTCCGACCATGGATGTTATAACGGCCGGAAGCGAGAGGTCCGGTCCTACAGCCGCGATGAGATCACGGCGTGGCGAGTCCCATGCGGGACATACGGCAAGCGTAAGCTGCGCGTTATCGCGCACGCTACTGCAGTGATGGCACCCAGATGTTTCCTCCCGACCTATGCGACACAGGTAGCTCCCGAAGCATCCGTGCCCCGTAAGCACCTGTGTCAGCCGGAAGGTGAGGGTGCCGTGCCGCCTCCGTATCCAGGCCTTGAAATGAGGCCTTATGGCTTCTACGGTCGCCACGCCCGAGCTGGGGTGATCGAGTCGTCTCTTCCATTCCGCCATGGAGATCTTCTGAAGTTCCGACCGGCGCGCTTCAATTTCGTGAGGCGCCGGTCGCACACCTCTCTCCAGTGCCTCTTCGCGCCACTCATAGAGCGACGCGAGGGCCCTGGCCTCCAGATCCCATGGCGGAGATCCGGCTAGCAGGGAGGCCGCCTCAAAGGAGATCGTGCGATACCCGCGAGCCGTTCTGACGGCCATCGCCCTCTGCGGTTTACGCAGAGCAGCGATATTGCGGGCCGTCAGAGTTTCGGCCCACACAGGGGCCCCGTAAAGGGCCATGGACCGCACGATCCCCATAACCTTTTTTTTTTTTTTTTTTTTTTTTTTTTTAACGTGGGGAAATGCATTTACGCATCCCCTCCCAGCCCGGGGGGGCCAAGAGGGGTATGTGGGACTCACCCGGCGCTAGTCGCCGGGAATACCCACTAAAACCCCACGGCCGTCTGTCGCCTTCCTGGGGTGACACGGGTCCGTACTTGGCAATCACCGCGTCACCCCAGCGACCGGCCCGGCCTGATGTTAAGCCGGGCCCCATCCGGGCAGCCTGGCAAGCTGCCCTATCCTTCTGCCGGACTGGTGCAATGGGAGGTGGGTCCCCCGACCCACCCCCCCAGTCCGGCATCAGGGCGGCGGAAGAGCTCGGGCGAACCGGCCCCTCCTACCGCCCCTTCTTCTGCGACGGAGAGGGTCCGCTTGGGCATCCGCCTCACGGACCCTCTCCGCGGCCTCCTTCTGTGACATGACCTGTTCACAGAAGGAGGCCACTTCATTCCAAACACTCTCGCTGCCGAGCATGGCTCTCACCACACCCGACAGCGAGAGGTCCGCCCCGACCGCCGCCTCCAGAGTGCGGCGCGGCTCAGACCACGCAGCACACTCAGAAAGAGTGTGCTGCGCAGTGTCCTCCGCCGCACCACACTCGTGGCAGGCGGCTGTTGGCTCCCTTCGAGCGATCTTGTGCAGGTACCATCCGAAGCAACCATGCCCGGACAGCACCTGCACAAGCCGAAACGACAGGGAGCCAAACCTCCTGTCGCACCATTCGTTCAGGACCTGGCGAATGGCGTTTATGGTATACGTACCATAACGCGCATTCGCCAGGTCCTGCGCCCAGCGACGCATAATTGCGTCGCGGGCCACCAGCCTCATCTCCTGCACTGCTGCAGGAGATGGGCGCCCACCACCTTCCCTCCTACTCGCCGTCGTGTAGTCATACACGACGGCGAGCACCACTGCCTCCAGCTCCCACGGCGGGGAGCCGGCGAGCACGCAGGCTGCCCCCGAGGACACCGTGCGGTATCCGCGGATCACCCTCAGCGCCACCGTACGCTGCGCTGCACGCAGCGCACGTTTGTTGGTGGCGCTGAGAGCGTCCACCCACACTGGTGCCCCGTAGGCAGCCATGCTCCGCACGACTCCCGCGTAGAGCTGGCGGCACTTCGAACCGGGTCCTCCCGAATTCGGGAGGAGTCGGCCGAGCGCCGCCGCCGCCCCAACGATGCGCGGTCCGAGCCCCTTAAAATGGGGCTCGAACCGCCATCGTCCGTCCAGGATGAGGCCCAGATATTTCATCTGGACCCCCACCCGGACGGTATGCCCTCCGACAGAGATGCTCGCCCCAGGGGGCGGGCCACGACGAGGGCCATGGAACATCATGGCCCTCGTCTTCTCGGCCGCAACCCTGAGACCGAGCATCTCTATACGCCTGACCACCAGGGCTGTGCCCTCTGTGGCCAGGCGTGCCACCTCCCTCCACTCCCGTCCTTGGGCTACGACGAGGGTGTCGTCCGCATAACAAAGCAGGCGTACTCCACAGGGGAGCACACCTGCAGAGTCGCGGAGCACCCAGTCGTAGCCCACGTTCCACAGGAGCGGCCCTAAGACCGACCCCTGTGGAACGCCACACTCAGTCGGACGCCGGACCACGGCGCCCCGCCTGTCTGCGTAGACGATCTCCCGGTTATGGAGATAGTCCTCCAACAGCCGCCGCAGGTACAGGGGCACTCCGAAATATCGGAGCGCCTCCCGTATGACTCCATGCGGCAGGCTGTTGAAGGCGTTGGCGATATCCAAGGACACCGCCAACAGCCTATCCCCCCGGGAGACCGCTTCCGCAGACCACCCTTTGAGGGTCATCAGGGCGCCGATGGTCGAGCGCCCAGACCGAAAACCGAACTGCCCGTCCGAGAAATTCGGCCCAACTTGGTCGATGTGCCGGATGACGCGAGAAGCCACTATTCTCTCCAGCAGCTTACCCGTGTCATCCAGCAGCACCAGCGGCCGATACGCGGACGGGCAGCCCGTAGGGCGGCCCTCCTTTATAAGAAGGCAGAGCCGCCCTTCCTTCCAAGCCTTCGGGAACCGTCCGACACGGATGCACCGGTCGAACAGTTCCCGAAGCTGTCCCCCCATGTGGCCCAATGACAGGGCCAACACCTTACCCGGGACCCCGTCGGGGCCAGGGGCCTTTCGTCTGTTGCGGAGGCGCCTCACCACCGTATCCATCTCCTCATCAGTGATGAGGTGAGGAACGGTGGTCACCTCCGCCCGAGCCCTACAAGAGGGAGGGACGATCCCCATAACCTAACCTAACCTAACCTAACCTTTTTTTTTTTTTTTTTTTTTTTTTTTTTTTTTTTTTTTTTCGTGGGGAAATGCATTTACGCATCCCCTCCCTTGGGCTGGGAGGGGTATGTGGGACTCACCCGGCGCTAGCCGCCGGGAATACCCACTAAAACCCCACGTCCGCTTCATGCGCGTGTGTGACCAGGGTACCGGGAAACAGCGTTAGCAGCACGGCCGCTACCCTGGTCACGCGCTCGGGCCCCCGGAGATGGAAACACTCAGTGGCCCCCGGCTCTTAGAGGGTTGTTCTCTCCAACGTCATCGGTCCTCTTCCTGGTGACGACAATTGCCTCTGCCATCAGTATTAGGAAGAGGGAGCAAAGAAGGAGCTATACACGCTCTACTTCCAAGCTTGTGGTCAGCTGGCTTCCCTGCACCTTCGCACAAAAGACAGTGCGGGGCCGAGGAGCATTCCACTATTTTGTGTCCACTTTTGCCACAGCTGAAACATGCATTGCTGCGATCAACTGTTGACTTGCATCTTTGTCGCGTGTGGCCAACCTCCAGACAGCGAAAACATCTTAAGGCCCTGGGCTGCAGTAGCTTTACTTGCACTCCCACCCAGCCTAGTAATAATATGCGCTCCAGGGCTAAGCGGTTGGCAGCTATAGCTGGGCAACGCACCCACACCATTCTGGTGCCGTACGAGGTTCGGCGCACGTCGCCGACCCTTACCTGCCCTACTGGGCAGCCTCCTTTCTCCGCTACTGCTGCAGCTATTTCCTCTCTAGTAGTAGCGTCATCTAGCCCCGTGAGGCGCAATTCTGCGCACTTCATGGGTCTGGTGATTACCACCACTCCTTCGCCTAGGGTATTGTCGAGCACCTCCTTCAGTTTGGTTGCCAGCTGATTGGCTCTATCATCACTGGACTTCCCCCGCACCTCCAGTTTCCTGGCGCCGGTTGCCGTCTCCTTGTACTTAAGATAGCTGATGCCTATACTAGCAAGGTCGACTTTGTCTCTTACTAGAGACACCACCTTCTCATAGTCTATTTTGCCATTGATGGCGTCCGGTCCTAGGGTCAACACAATCGCAGACGACCTCGGCACTACAGCTTTAAATGGTAACCGCGGCCTATTCGAGGCTTGACCATTGCGCTTTTTGGCAGTGCTCTTAACAACATCTGACCACAGTTCCTTTTCCACAGGCGGATCTTGAGGGGGAATAGGCTGCATACGAGTTGCCTCCGCTGCTTTTGCAGCGAGTGACTTCTTCTTCCCTCGTTTCCTTTTAGGTAAAGGGGCGGTGGTTGCCTCCTTACGGACGGATGGTTGCACTGGAATGCTTTCCACTGATGTGGCAAGTCTTTCAGACTCCAGTGGCAGGAACTGGTGCTTGAGTTTCCTCTTCGCATCCTCAAAGCAGGACTTCATATTGTCCTGCATACGGCGAACCATGTCCTGTACAGCAGCATCTAGGACACTTGCCGTAATGGGAGCAGAATCAGGGTCGGTCCCGTCGGTCTGCTGCACCTGGGCAAGGTACTCACTTGCTTCTGCTGCCTGTGAGAGCGTGCGCTCTGCCTCTGCTCTATGCTGAAAGCTTTGAAGTTCCGCTCTCATTGCATCCAGTTCCTTACGTAGGTCCTCCAACTCCGCAGATCTCTGGGCTTCCCTGGCCTTCATCTCGGTGTACTCTCTTTTGAGGCTCCTGCATTCCTCCGAATCACACCTGCCAGCCAGTAGAGCAGAGCACTCGGCAATGGAGATTGCTGCTTCTTCAATGGCCGTTTGAAAGACCCCTCCAAGATTTTTGGAGTTTCGGGCAATGTCCAAGACTACGCTAACCTGTTTCTGTATACCCTCGTTGATGTCAGAGGCCAGCTGGTCTTCGAGGGCAGGTAAAGAGGGGTCTTTGGGGACCCGCACTCGGTTCCGTGTTCTAACCGGCTTCGTCATCATTTCTTTCTCCGCTCTGAGGCGAAGTTCGTCCTCTTTAATACGATTTAACTCGGCCTGGGCTTTCGCCAGACCGACGTAATGCCCCGTTGTCGGGGGGCGTCCTCGGGCTTGTTGCGACACAGCTGCAGGGGAACAATGGCCGGTCACTCCGGACTCAGCATCCGAGAAAAAAAACTCCTCCGATGAAGAGCTCGAGGGAGTGTGTGGGCGTTCCATACCCCCACATAGCATAGGAGTCACCGGAGCTTTACTTTCCGTGGTAATGGCCATACTATCCTCGGAAAGTGCTTCTTGCGGTGGCAGTCGCTTAACAGGCAAATCTTTAGTCCGTTTATTCGAAGCCTTAGTCGTCGTGTGTTTCCGTGAATCGGTATCCGCTTTGGTTGCCTTAGTCGTGGTAATCTTCCTAGAGCGCAAAGTTTTGCCCCCCCCAGACACGGTGGGGCAGCCCGGGTCAAGCCCGGGGAGGGATTCTCCGGCAGTGCCGGTACCCTCCTGGGGTAGTATCTTTTTAAACCTTGCTTTTTCCATCTTTAGACGTGATCCCGCCTCTCCAAGTTTGCGGTACGACTGCCGAGGCCAGTATGATTCAACCAGCCCCGCCAGCCGCTGTCCGGTACTGGGCCCTTGGGGCTCACAGTGAGCCCTCATCGGCCCCAGCCCGGTACTGAGAGCGCCGCGCACATACCACTCTCAGGTCAGGATATCCGCCGCCGGCCAGCTTGGCCGACGCCCAGGGTGCACCACGTGGAGGTTTCCTGACTTCGCACCCCAACCTAACCTAACCTAACCTAACCTAACCTAACCTAACCTAACCTTTTTTTTTTTTTTTTTTTTTTTTTTTTTTTTTTCCCCACGGCCGTCTGTCGCTTTCCTGGGGTGACACGGGTCCGTGCTAGGCAATCACCGCGTCACCCCAGCGACCGGCCCGGCCTGATGTTAAGCCGGGCCCCATCCGGGCAGCCTGGCAAGCTGCCCTATCCTTCTGCCGGACTGGTGCAATGGGAGGTGGGTCCCCCGACCCACCCCCCCAGTCCGGCATCAGGGCGGCGGAAGAGCTCGGACGAACCGGCCCCTCCTACCGCCCCTTCTTCTGCGACGGAGAGGGTCCGCTTGGGCATCCGCCTCACGGACCCTCTCCGCGGCCTCCTTCTGTGACATGACCTGCTCACAGAAGGAGGCCACTTCATTCCAAACACTCTCGCTGCCGAGCATGGCTCTCACCACACCCGACAGCGAGAGGTCCGCCCCGACCGCCGCCTCCAGAGTGCGGCGCGGCTCAGACCACGCAGCACACTCAGAAAGAGTGTGCTGCGCAGTGTCCTCCGCCGCACCACACTCGTGGCAGGCGGCTGTTGGCTCCCTTCGAGCAATCCTGTGCAGGTACCATCCGAAGCAACCATGCCCGGATAGCACCTGCACAAGCCGGAACGACAGGGAGCCAAATCTCCGGTCACACCATTCTTTGAGGACCTGGCGAATGGCGTTTATGGTGTACGTACCATAACGCGCATTTGCCAGGTCCTCCGCCCAGCGCCGCATAATATCGGCGCGAGCCACCAGCCTCATCTCCTGCACTGCTGCAGGAGATGGGCGCCCACCACCATCCCTCGTCCTCGCCGTCGTGTAGTTATACACGGCGGCGAGTACCTCCGCCTCAAACTCCCAGGGCGGGGAGCCGGCGAGCACACAGGCCGCCCCCGAGGACACCGTGCGGTATCCGCGGATCACTCTCAGCGCCACCGTACGCTGCACTGCACGCAGCACACGTTTGTTGGTGGCGCTGAGGGCGTCCACCCACACCGGTGCCCCGTAGGCAGCCATGCTCCGCACGACTCCCGCGTAAAGCTGGCGGCACATCGAGCCGGGTCCTCCCGAATTCGGGAGGAGTCGGCCGAGCGCCGCCGCTGCCCCGACAATGCGCGGTCCGAGTCCCTTAAAATGGGGCTCGAACCGCCATCTCCCGTCCAGGATGAGGCCCAGATATTTCATCTGGGCCCCCACCCGGACGGTATGCCCCCCTACAGAGATGCTCGCCCCAGGGGGCGGGCCGAGACGGGGACCATGGAACACCATGGCCCTGGTCTTCTCGGCCGCAACCCTGAGACCGAGCATCTCTATACGCCTGACCACAAGGGCTGTACCTTCTGTGGCCAGGCGTGCCACCTCCCTCCACTCCCGACCTTGGGCTACGACGAGGGTGTCATCCGCGTAGCAAAGCAGGCGTACTCCACCGGGGAGCACACCTGCAGAGTCGCGGAGCACCCAGTCGTAGCCCACGTTCCACAGGAGCGGCCCTAAAACCGACCCCTGTGGAACGCCACACTCGGTCGGACGCCGGACCACGGCGCCCCGCCTGTCTGCGTAGACGATCTCCCGATTATGGAGATAGTCCTCCAACAGCCGCCGCAGGTACAGGGGCACTCCGAAATATCGGAGTGCCTCCTGTATGACTCCATGCGGCAGGCTGTTGAAGGCGTTGGCGATGTCCAAGGACACCGCCAACAGCCTATCCCCTCGGGAGACCGCCTCCGCAGACCACCCTTTCAGGGTCATCAGGGCGCCGATTGTCGAGCGCCCAGCCCGGAACCCGAACTGCCCGTCCGAGAGGTTCGGCCCCTCTTGATCGATGTGCCGGATAACACGAGTAGCCACTATCCTCTCCAGTAGCTTGCCCGTGTCATCCAGCAGCACCAGCGGCCGATACGCGGACGGGCAGTCCGCGGGGCGGCCCTCCTTTGCTATAAGGCAGAGCCGCCCCTCCTTCCACGGCTTCGGGAACCGTCCGACGCGAATGCACCGGTCGAACAGTTCCCGAAGCTGTCCACCCATGTGGCCCAACGTTAGGGCCAACACCTTTCCTGGGACCCCATCTGGGCCGGGAGCCTTTCGCCTATTGCGGAGGCGTCTGACCACCGTCTCCATCTCCTCATCAGTAATGAGGGGAGGGACGGCAGCCACCTCCGCCCCGGAACCTAACCTAACCTAACCTAACCTTTTTTTTTTTTTTTTTTTTTTTTTTTTTTTTTTTTTTTTTTTTTTTTTTTTTTACGTGGGGAAATGCATTTACGCATTCCCTCCCTGATGGGCTGGGAGGGATATGTGGGACTCGCCCGCCCGGCGCTAACCGCCGGGAATACCCACTAAAACCCCACGACCGCTTTGTGCGCGTATGTGACCAGGGCAACGGGAAACAGCGTTAGCAGCAGCACAGCCGCTGCCCTGGCCACGCGCTTGGGCCTCAGCTCAGAGGTCCCCAGCTCTGGGAGGGGCATGCCCCTCGGCATCACTGGTGCTCCTTTTGGCGGTTTTTGCCAGGAGGTGGCACGGGGGAAGCAGTACAGGCTTTACTCCCGAGCCAATGTTCAGCCGGTCTGTCTGCACTGGCACACACTGAGCAGTGCGGTGCAGCAGAGCATTCTCTGGCTTTGTGACCTACTTTTCCGCAGCGAAAGCAAAGTTCACTGCGGTCGACCACTGACTTGCATTTTTGCCTTATATGGCCGTTTTCAAGGCAGCGAAAACATCTCAGGACCTTGGGCGGTAGCAGCTTTACCTGCGTTGCCAACCAGCCAAGCATTAGCCGTCGCTCGTTGGCAATACGCTTCGCAGCTGTCACTGGGCAGCGTACCCATACTACCCGGTCGCCGTACGGCGTTCGATGCACTGCCCCGACTTTCACCTGTCCCACTGGGCAGCCTCCATTGGCAGCTATTGCAGCCGCAACTTCTTCGCTGGTATTGGAGTCATCCAAGCCCTTTATTCGCAGTTCTGCGAACTTTACGGGCCTAGAGACTTTCACCATCCCTTCACCAACAGATTGAGTGAAAATTGCCTCAAGCTGCTCTGCTAGTAGGTCGGCTTTTTTGCCGCTGGCCATGCCCGGGATTTCCAGTTTCCTGGCCCCGGTTGCCGTCTCTCTGTACTTGTACGAGGTGATGTCTATCCCGGCCACGTCCACTTTCTCTTTAGCCAAAGACACTACCTTCGTATAATCAAGTCCGCTATTTACAGCCTTTGGTTGCAGGGTTAATACAACTGCGGACGACCTCGGTATAGGCAGTTTTACTGGTTTCTGCTTGGTAGGAGCTTGTTTAGCTCGCCTTGCTGTGGTTCGCTGGGTTACAGCTGACCATGACTCCTCAACCAAAAGCGAACTCTGGGAGGGTTTAGGCTGAGCCCTTGCTGCCTCCACTGCCTTTGCGGCAAGTGTCTTCTTCTTCCCTCTCCTCTTTGTTTTAGGAAGGGGAGGAGTGTTTCCCTCCAATGGCACTGCTGGCTGCGTGTCAGACACAGGTGGAACTATTGTCAGCAGACTTGCTGGCTGTTCAGCCTCCAGGGAGCTACGTGGGTGTAGCTCTTTTCTCACCTTTTCGAGGCAGTACTTAAAGTTTCCCATCACCTCTTGCGACATGGTTTTTATTGCGTCCTCAAGCTCCGCGTGTGTGATAGCAGATGTTGGGGTGGGCATAACTTCCTGAGGAGAGGATGCTCTTTCAACATTCCGCTGGACACTTTGTAAGGTCGACCGCAACTCTGCCAGCTCCTTACGGAGACCTTCGATTTCGGCTGCTCTGTTAACCTCATTAGCTTTGAGTTTATCGCACTCGCTTCTTACTCTTCGGCATTCTTCAGAGTCGCATCTGCCAGCAAGAAGCATGGAACACTCCATAATTGAGAGTGCCGCTTCTTCAATTGCGGTCTTGAAGATACCTCCCAGGTTCTTTGAGTTTTGTGCTATATTGAGCACTACCTCTGCTTGACCCTGGATATTCTTATAAATATCATAGGCCTGCTGTTCTTCGATTGGGGGGGCCGAGGGGTCCGTATGGACTCGACCATGTTTCCGGCCTGGGGCCGGTTTCGTCACCACCTTGTCCGCCTTGCGGCGGAGTTCGTCTTCTTTAAGCCGGTTCAGTTCGGCCTGAGCCTTGGCTAGGCCGACGTACTGCCCCGTCGTTGGTGGGCGCCCTCGAGTCTGCTGGGCAACTGCGGGGGAGCAGTGGCCAGTCGCGCCTGATTCAGCGTCTGAGAACTCATCAGACGACGAGATCGAGGGAGAACGTGCTCGGCCTGCTTCCTTGCACCTTGTGTTGGATGCAGGGACCTCACTTGCAGAGGCTGTGGCCATAGTTGCCTCAGAGAGCGTCTCCTGCGGAGGAATCCATTCGGTGTGCATGTCTTTCTTCCTTATTTTCTTGGCCTGGGTCGTCGTATGTTGCCGTAAATCGGTGTCCGCTTTTATCGCCTTGTTGTTGGTTGTTCTTCTACTACGCAAAGATTTGCCCCCCCCAGAAGACGTGGGGCAGCCCGGGCGAGGCCCGGGGAGGGATTCTCCGGCATGGCCGGTACCCTCCTGGGGTAGTTGCTTTTTTAACTTTGCTTCCATGATTATCCCTTTTATTTCCCCCCCAGTTTGCGGTACGACTGCCGAGACCAGTATGACACAACCAGCCCCGCCAGCCGCTGTCCGGTACTGGGCCCTTGGGGCTCAAAGTGAGCCCTCATCGGCCCCAGCCCGGTACTAGGAGCGCCGCGCACGTACCACTCCTAGGTCTGGTATCCGCCGCCGGCCAACTTGGCCGACGCCCAGGGTGCACCACGAGGAGGTTCCAGACATCGCACCCCAACCTAACCTAACCTAACCTAACCTTTTTTTTTTTTTTTTTTTTTTTTTTTTTTAACGTGGGGAAATGCATTTACGCATCCCCTCCCAGCCCGGGGGGGCCAGGAGGGGTATGTGGGACTCACCCGGCGCTAATCGCCGGGAATACCCACTAAAACCCCACGGCCGTCTGTCGCCTTCCTGGGGTGACACGGGTCCGTGCATAGCAATCACCGCGTCACCCCAGCGACCGGCCCGGCCTGATGTTAAGCCGGGCCCCATCCGGGCAGCCTGGCAAGCTGCCCTATCCTTCTGCCGGACTGGTGCAATGGGAAGTGGGTCCCCCGACCCACCCCCCCAGTCCGGCATCAGGGCGGCGGAAGAGCTCGGACGAACCGGCCCCTCCTACCGCCCCTTCTTCTGCGACGGAGAGGGTCCGCTAGGGCATCCGCCTCACGGACCCTCTCCGCGGCCTCCTTCTGTGACATGACCTGCTCACAGAAGGAGGCCACTTCATTCCAAACACTCTCGCTGCCGAGCATGGCTCTCACCACACCCGACAGCGAGAGGTCCGCCCCGACCACCGCCTCCAGAGTGCGGCGCGGCTCAGACCACGCAGCACACTCAGAAAGAGTGTGCTGCGCAGTGTCCTCCGCCGCACCACACTCGTGGCAGGCGGCTGTTGGCTCCCTTCGAGCGATCTTGTGCAGGTACCATCCGAAGCAACCATGCCCGGACAGCACCTGCACAAGCCGAAACGACAGGGAGCCAAACCTCCTGTCGCACCATTCGTTCAGGACCTGGCGAATGGCATTTATGGTATACGTACCATAACGCGCATTCGCCAGGTCCTCCGCCCAGCGACGCATAATTGCGTCGCGGGCCACCAGCCTCATCTCCTGCACTGCTGCAGGAGATGGGCGCCCACCACCTTCCCTCCTACTCGCCGTCGTGTACTCATACACGACGGCGAGCACCACTGCCTCCAGCTCCCACGGCGGGGAGCCGGCGAGCACACAGGCCGCCCCCGAGGACACCGTGCGGTATCCGCGGATCACCCTCAGCGCCACCGTACGCTGCGCTGCACGCAGCGCACGTTTATTGGTGGCGCTGAGAGCGTCCACCCACACCGGTGCCCCGTAGGCAGCCATGCTCCGCACGACTCCCGCGTAGAGCTGGCGGCACTTCGAACCGGGTCCTCCCGAATTCGGGAGGAGTCGGCCGAGCGCCGCCGCCGCCCCAACGATGCGCGGTCCGAGCCCCTTAAAATGGGGCTCGAACCGCCATCGTCCGTCCAGGGTGAGGCCCAGATATTTCATCTGGACCCCCACCCGGACGGTATGCCCTCCGACAGAGATGCTCGCCCCAGGGGGCGGGCCTCGACGAGGGCCATGGAACATCATGGCCCTCGTCTTCTCGGCCGCAACCCTGAGACCGAGCATCTCTATACGCCTGACCACCAGGGCTGTGCCCTCTGTGGCCAGGCGTGCCACCTCCCTCAACTCCCGTCCTTGGGCTACGACTAGGGTGTCGTCCGCATAACAAAGCAGGCGTACTCCACAGGGGAGCACACCCGCAGAGTCGCGGAGCACCCAGTCGTAGCCCACGTTCCACAGGAGCGGCCCTAAGACCGACCCCTGTGGAACGCCACACTCGGTTGGACGCCGGACCACGGCGCCCCGCCTGTCTGCGTAGACGATCTCCCGGTTATGGAGATAGTCCTCCAACAGCCGCCGCAGGTACAGGGGCACTCCGAAATATCGGAGCGCCTCCCGTATGACTCCATGCGGCAGGCTGTTGAAGGCGTTGGCGATATCCAAGGACACCGCCAACAGCCTATCCCCCCGTGAGACCGCTTCCGCAGACCACCCTTTGAGGGTCATCAGGGCGCCGATGGTCGAGTGCCCTGACCGAAAACCGAACTGCCCGTCCGAGAAATTCGGCCCAACTTGGTCGATGTGCCGGATGACGCGAGAAGCCACTATTCTCTCTAGCAGCTTACCCGCGTCATCCAGCAGCACCAGCGGCCGATACGCGGACGGGCAGTCCGTAGGGCGGCCCTCCTTTATAAGAAGGCAGAGCCGCCCTTCCTTCCAAGCCTTCGGGAACCGTCCGACACGGATGCACCGGTCGAACAGTTCCCGAAGCTGTCCCCCCATGTGGCCCAATGACAGGGCCAACACCTTACCCGGGACCCCGTCGGGGCCAGGGGCCTTTCGTCTGTTGCGGAGGCGCCTCACCTAACCTAACCTTTTTTTTTTTTTTTTTTTTTTTTTTTTTTTTTTTTTTTTTTTTTTTTTTTTACGGGGGGAAAATCCTCATGGATACCCGGCCGCGCGGGGGCGCAACCGGGTTATGCCGGACTCCTACCGGCTAAAAACCCCCCGGTACTCCCGCATCGTCTTCAGGGAGGGGGACTGGGAAAACCGGCTTAGCCTTAACTTCCAGTCCCCCGCCGACGATCGCCCGCCCTCATGGCGGGCCCTTCACGCCCCCCCCTACAGGGAGGGGCCGCGGGAATGACTGTGAGTACCCAGTCATTCCCGCCCGGCGAGGTGGTGGATAGTTTCAAGTGCGGGAGAAGGCGCCCCCGCGCCTATCCCCCGCTATCCACCACCAGGGGGTGGGAAACGGCGATCGTACGCACGCCGCTTCCCTCCCCCTCTCCGCCTGCGGAGCGGCGCCGCGAGAGGATCGTCTTCCCGCGCCCGCTCCGCCGCCTCCTTCTGCGACATCACTTCTTCGCAGAAGGAGGCGAAAGCCGCCCAGGACTCCTCACTCTGCAGCATGGATTTTACTACGCTGGGGAGTGAGAGGTCCTGCCCAACCACCGCCGTCAGATCGCGGCGCTGCTCGGACCAGGCCGGGCACACTTCCAGTGTGTGCCGTGCCGTGTCCTCCGCAGCGCCGCAGTCGTGGCACGCTGGGGTTTCCTCCCTCCGTATTCGGTGCAGGTGGGATCCGAAACATCCATGCCCGGACAACACCTGCACCTGACGGAACGAGAGGAAACCGTGGGACCGCCCGAGCCAGTCCTGCAGGACCGGCCCGATCGCGTCCAACGTCCAGCGGCCGAAGACGGCGGTGGCGAGATCCGCTGTCCAATGGTGGACGACGGCTTCCTTCGCCTCGCGGCGTACGGCCTCCCGTTCTTCTGCGGCGGGGTGCTCACCGAGAGCCCTCCGCCGCGCCGTCCACTCGTACACCCTGGCGAGCACCCACGCCTCGAGCTCCCAAGGCGGGGTGCCAGCCAGGGCGCACGCCGCCGCGAGACCTACCGAGCGGTAGGCTCTCGCGACCCGCTGGGCTATGGCCCTTTGGGGCCTCCGTAGGGCGGTGGCGTTTTCCCTTCGGTGGAGGGAGTCCGCCCAGATGGGGGCCCCGTAAAGGGCCATACTCTTCAGGATGCCGGCATACAAATGCCGGCATCTCGCCCTCGGCCCCCCCAGATTTGGGAGGAGCCATGCGAGGGCGCCCGCCGTTTTTAGCAGGCGGCGCGACAGCTCGCTGAAATGCGGGCCGAAGCGCCACCTGCTGTCGAGCACAAGGCCCAGATACTTCATCTGGGCCTTGACCTCGACCCTGACGCCCTGGACCACGATGTGGGCGTCAGGGGGGGTGCGCTGCCGAGGCCCGTGGAAGAACACGGCCTCGGTCTTGCCCAGCGCCACCCCCAATCCTAGGCGGCGGATCCTTTCTGCGACCAAGGATCCGCCCGCCGAGGCCAGACTGGCCGCCTCCCTGTAGTCCCTCCCCCGGGCTGTGAGGAGAGTGTCATCTGCATAGCATATGACACTCGTGCCACGGAGGAGGGCGCCCCGCAGGAGCCAGTCGAATCCGATGTTCCACAGGAGGGGTCCGAGCACGGACCCCTGTGGAACACCGGACTCTGCGCCGTACCGCCTCATCCTGGCCTCGCTGTCGACGAGGAGGACCACCCGGTCCTCCAAGTAGTCGGCCAGGAGTCGGCGCAGGTACGGAGGCACCCCGTGATACCGGAGTGCCTCCAAAATGGTCGTGTGGGGGATGGAGTTAAAGGCGTTGGCTATGTCGAATGACACAGCCAAAACCCCGTCCCCCGCCTCGACGGCCTCCCGCACCTGGCCCTTGAGTAGGGCCAGCGCGTCGATTGTCGAACGCCCCCTTCGAAAGCCGAATTGGGCGTTCGACAAATCCGGCCCCACCACCTGCAGGTGGCCGTTCAGCCGGGCGGTGACGACCCCCTCGAACAACTTACCGACCTCATCGAGCAGAACGATGGGTCGGTATGCCGAGGGGGAGTCCGCGGGGCGATTCTCCTTTTGGAGGAGGCACAGCTGCCCCTCCTTCCACAGTTTCGGGAACCTCCCAGTCGTGAGACACGAACTGAAGAGGTCCCGAAACCTTCCCTCCATCTTGGGGGCGGCGATGGCCACCACCCGTGCGGGAACACCGTCCGGTCCAGGGGCCGTCTTCTTCGCGCGGAGGCGTATAGTCCCCGCGCGAAACTCCTCGGCCGTGACCGGCGGTATCTCCTCTTCGGGCGGCGCCGCCCCCCGCGGCGGGTCCATTGCTGGTGGGGTGAAGTGGGTCCTGGGCGGGAACAGGGACCGGACCACCCCATCCAGCAATTTCGGCTCGAGGGTCTCCGTTAGGGGGGGACCGAAGGGGCGCAGTTTGTTCCGCGCCGCCTTGTATGGCCTCCCGTAGGGGTCCCTATCGAGACCCTCGAGCATCTCGGCCCGCGCCGCATCGTCGGCAGCGCGTATCGCCGACTTGAGGACCGCCTTCGCCTCAACATACGCGGCGTAGAGGCGGTCCTCGTTCGCCGCGTCTCGGGCGCTGCGCCGCCGACTCCGCGTGTATGCCCGCCTGGCCGCCACGCAGGCGGCCCGGAGCCCCGCCAGCTCCTCGGACCACCAATACACGGCCCGACGAGGGGCCGGACGGCGGGACCGAGGCATGCTAAAGTCGCATACCTCGGTCAGGGACCCTCTCAGCGCCGCCGCCGCGGCGTCCACGTCCAAGACTTCGGCTCGGGGCGTGAGCCAGTCCTGGAGGAACGCCGCCTCCTCAGCCGCCTCCCTGTCTAGGCGGGTGAGAGCCCACCGAGGGAAAGGGGACTGGCCCGAGCGGGCCATCCCCCTAGGGCTCTGGGTGGAGACATCGAACCGCACGTAGCGGTGGTCCGACATGGTCTCCACCATCTCCACCCGCCAGTCCACGACGCGTGCGGCAAGCAAGGGAGTGGCGAACGACACGTCCACCACGGACCCTCCCTGCTGCCGCACACACGTGTGGACTGTCCCTCTGTTCAGGAGGGACAGACCGGTCGAGGCCGCCCAAAACTCCACGGCGCGGCCCCGGATGTTGCAGGAGGCGGCTGAGTTGCCCCATGCCCCCGACTTGGCGTTCAGGTCGCCCAGGACGACGACCTGACGCGGCGCTGCCCGCCCGACCACTGCCGTGAGGACTTCGAGAAAGTTCTCGAAGTCCGACAGAGGCCGGTTTGGGGAGAAATAGACCCCCACCAGGGCCATTTCTCCCCCCCACGCGGCGGCCACGTAACCCGGTCCCCTCTCTAAGAGCGAGAGGGGAGGGGAGTCCGTGGAGGACCGCGGCACTAGTGCCACCAAGCCGTCCGAGTCACCCAGCCAACTGCCGGGGACCGAGTACGGCTCGGCGACCACCGCCACGTCCACCAACCACTCAGCCATGGACTGCATGAGCAGGTCCTGGGCTGCTCTGCAGTGGTTGGTGTTCGCCTGGAGGATGCGATGTCGGCCCCTATCCATTAATCGGACATCGCACCCCCCTCCTCCACGGCCGCCGAGGGCCCTGCGACAGGGCTGGCGGTGGCAGCGACAGGCAGGGTCCGTGCCTGCGCTTTGCCCTTCTTAAGGGGAGGATTGCAGCTCCTCCCCTTCATCACGTGGCCCGCCGGGCGGCCACTGGCAGCGCACACCGCGCAGTGCGGCTTGGCGGCCTTACAGGACGCGGACTTGTGCCCGTCCTTCCCGCAGCGGTAACAACTGTCCGTCCTGTCGACCTTGGACGGACAGAGGGCCCGAGTGTGCCCGACCCCGAAGCACTTGAAGCAGCGCAGAGGCTGGTCTTCAAGTGCTCGGACTGCCCCCGAGCTGAAGCCAAGGGCAAGATGGCCCTTGGCGAGGACAGCTTTGACGGCGACGACTGGGCACTCAACACGAACTGTGCCCATGCCACCGCGGCCGGGCCTCATAGCTCCGGTCTTTACCGCTGCGGCGTCGCAGCCCCCTATTGCTGCGACCGCCGCTGCTACCTCCTCTTTGGTGACTGAATCGTCGAGGTCAGTCACCTCCAAGGTGGTAGCCTTGACGGGCCTGGCCACCTTGGCCGCATCCGCAATGACCTCTTGCAGCTTGGTTGCAAAGAGGTCAGCGTTGGCGCTGCCCTGTGCCCCGGAGAACTCGAAGAGCCGAGCTCCGGCTTGGGTTCGGCGGCACGTAACTTTACCGATCCCAAGTTTTTCGGGATCGGCGTTGGTACGCGCCCGCATCATGACGGACGCGTACGTTTCCCCGCGCTCCTCGGCCTCCGCGGTGAGCGTCACCACAACGGCCGCGGATTTCGGAGGAGCCAAGCTCTTCTTGGTGCCGGCGGGGGCCTTTTTGGCCGCGGGAGTAGCTGCGGCAGGCTTAGGGGCAGGCTTGGCGGCAGGCTTGGGGGCGGACTTCTTGCCCTTACCCTTTCCCTTGCCTGCCGTCTGGGACGGGCCAGCTGAAGAGGGAGCAGGGACGGTAGGGGCGGCTGCCGCCTTTTTGGTGGCTCTTGCCCTTTTCTTCCCCACCACCTCTGTCCACCCTTGCTGGTTGGACGGGCCGGCAGGAGGCAAGGGCGCGTCTTCCCTCTGGGCAGACGGTTCCGGCTGTTGCTGCCGTTTGTCCGCCGCGAGGGGTGGCCTGACGCGCTTTTCGGGCAGGAGCCGATCCTCGATCCCCGCGAAACAGGCTCTCGTGAAGGCCCTCTCCTCCATGATAACCTTTCGGATAATTTCCTCAAGGTTGGAGGGGGGGGCCTCAACCGCGGGTCTTGGCTCGGCTTGAGGCCGAGCCGTGGCTTCAGCCAGCTTCTGATGCAGCTGGCTGACCTCTGACTGCAGGCGATCAACTCTTGCCTGCAGCTGCCGCGTCTCATCGGTAGCTGTGCGCTGCATCAGCTCCCGAATGATGCCGCGCATGCTCGCGGCTCGGCACTTGAGGGACTTCTGAAAGGTCCCTTTCAGGTTGGAGGACTTCGAGGCGATCTCCACGATCTCCTCTTGATCCTCCTGGGCCATCTGGTCCAACTCGGCCAGAGAGTGGTCCGAGTATAGGACCGTGGACGCGCCATAGCCCGACCTAGCCCGGGCGGCGCTGGTTTGCTGCTCTTTGGCAGCGACCCGCTCCTCCAGATCTTGCTGGACCTGCTCCCGCCGAGCCAGGTCCAGCTGGCGCTGTGCGACCGCAAGGCCCACGTCGTGGGTATCTGCCACGGCCTTCTTGGCCTTGGACTTCTTATTCGGCTTCGAATTCAAGAAGGCCCGCTTCCGCGATTCGAGACGGCTCGGTGTCGCCATCGAACCGTCCGACCCAAACACAATAGACTCATTGTCGGACTCCGACAATTCGCCCGCTCCGCTAAAAAGGCTGGCCGCAGATGGTGCGCGGCTAGCCTCTGACGCCACCGCGTCATCGGGTTGGCCCTGAGAAGGGCCTTTGGGTTGGCCCTGAGAAGGGCCTTTGGGTTGGCCCTGAGAAGGGCCTTTGATGAAACGCCCGAAGGCATCTCTGATAGGCATTGGCATGACTGCCTCCGCAAATGTCGCAACAAACCGCAAGGTGATAGTTACGACGCACAGTGCACTTTAGCCGAACACCGGTCTGCCACTCCGTTACGGTGGTCAGAACCGGGTCGTTGCCCAGGGAACGCGACGAGGACGCAAGCACTGTGGGCACTAACCTAACCTAACCTAACCTAACCTAACCTAACCTAACCTAACCTAACCTAACCTAACCTAACCTAACCCGAGTTCCGCGCCACCCGCCGCCGCGATCGGATCGTTTTTTACCGAGCTCCGGCCGAAAAATCCTGGAAAAACGGAAGTTATCACCGGGAACGAGGAAAAGTGCCTATAAAGTTGCGCGCTCCCGAGCCCGTGTCGAGGGTGTTTTCCGTTTTTCAATCAGTGCTCTGGATCAGGAGATATGGCAATAATAAGGAGTTCGTGAAACTAAAATCAACGAAATAAATAGATATATAGCAATAAAAAAAAAATTTCGATCGCGTGCGCTGCCTTGGAACGATCTGTGACATATAGTTTTAATAGTGTCAAAATGTGTATCTAGGCTAGACTTAGTCTATGTGAAAAAATCTGGATTTTATTAACGACCAGTTTTTGCTAGAAAATTAAAATAGTGTTTAAACTAAAAAGATTAATATTAGTGTTAGTGCTTAAAATTCTGACTGGATACAGTGCGATTAGGATCAACTACCATCAGGCGAACCTGCACAAAAAAAGGTCAGTGATATTGGGACCCCTTTTTTACAAAATCAAATTACGTAAAAAAAAAAAAATTTCTATACAATTTCAACGAAAACTAGTTTGATCCGGTATATTACGACGTAGTGTGTGGTAAACAAGTTTGGAAAGTGATAATAAAAATAACACAAACTCTGAAAACTTCTCGAAGGATCTAGTACATACCAACAGGTGTCCTCGAGTTTGCCAACACTTATTCCAACAAGTTGGCAGAATTGTTGGATGGCTCAGGGGTACGGTATAGGACGTGTTTACTCCTTCAATTCCTTCCTTACCATACTATCCATCCACCCACAACTAGTTTACACCCCCGCGTTAGTGAAACGATCCCCAGGGCCATTATAACTTGGCCCCTTCACTCCAGTTCACTTCCCCTGACCCCCCCCCCCCCTCCCCCCCCTCCCCCCAACCCCATATCAACCTTTCGTGGGGAACGTTTTTACCCCCACCCTTTTCCCCCCTCACCCCCCCTAAGCACAACCTCACCCCCCCTCGGTCTAAATCAGCCATCTTTAGACCCACACACACGTGCGACGGCTCATTTTAACCGGAAAAGGGAGTAGAAAAACTTGGCCCATAGACCTGTGCGCCCGCTGTACCAGGTTTACGATCTTCGATCCCATCGAGGAGGCAAGCAGCGTAGGAGCGTATGCTGACTCCGTTCTGAGGGACAAATGACCCATTAGGAAGTATTGGAACACCGAAATTAACTGGAACCACTTACCTGCTATCCTAAGGATGACTAACGTCCTCTGATTCGAGCGGTTCTTCATAAGCTCTGCACTCGCCGCGTAGCCCTGCAACCCGAAGATCACCACCTGCAACAAAAAAGTAAAATTAATAAATAAATAAATATTAGAATATTTAGATAATATATAGTTAGGTAGATGCACAAAAATAAATTAGGCAGTAATTAATTAAACTGACATAATTAGGGATATTAGATTAAGAACAGCATACTGAGCCATAATTTAGTTTTCTTAGGTACATTAGGGAAAGGGAGTTAACTTAGACAACATAGAATACCTGCAACAGCTATCAATTTAATTCAACACTTATTCTCCCATTTCTGTTTTAAAATTACTAACTTTCACCTTTGCATTATATAACAAAATTTATTATAAACTCTCCCTCTCTATACCATCACACTTTACTTTATATTAAGCAGCTACAGTAGTACCCTTTCCCGAAACTAAACAATTTGATAGACTGATTATTTTAATTTATAGTTTATAATAATTTAGTATTAAGATTTTATAATGTCTTCCAAGCAGACAACCGCCCTGAAACGTCCAGCAGCTCAAAAGGCTGCTAAGAGTGACACGGAAACGATAGCAAGGAGGGTACGTGGACCTGATGTTAAGGAGGCGCGCCGCTGCAGCGACAATGAGGACGCCCTTTTAAAAGGCGTCTTAAATAGGAACGCAGTCAGCGCGCAACGAATGTCAGGCGATACCACTGGGCCCTCCAGTAAAATAAATATGGGGTTGGATCGGGACCTAGCCACATCGTCACCCATTTTACAGGGACAGTTGGTGGCTGGCTCCGCTCCACACAGTGACAATACCCCAATACCTAATACTCCGGTAATAGCGGGTCCGAATCTCTCTGATGGTGATTGGGGAGACATTTCGTCTGGAGGGGAATCAGTAAGGGGGGGGAGAGTTAGTATGCTCCCCCCTTTCAAAGGGAGAGCTGGCGTGGCTATGGACATGGCCAAATGCCGCGCCACGGAGTTCTTCCAGGCAGGGAAAGATGCACTGGACAGCTCGGGTAATCTCAAAAGAGAGATTAAAGAGAAGGTCTTTGAGTCCCTCCAGGGTCTCTACACTACGACCCTGGAACTGGTGGATTCCCGGAGCAGACATAAAGTTCATGCGGAGCGCGCGCGAGCCGAAGGTGCGAGAGAGTTGGCATGGGCAGAGCGAGCGCACGCTAAGCAGTTGGCCGCCCTTGTGGAGAGCCACGAGCGGAGCGTGAGCGCGCTGACTAAGCATGTGGAGATGTTAGTCGGCGAGCTGGAAACGCTCCGATCGTGGCTAGACTACGAGGTAGCGGAGCCACTGAAGTCGCTCCGGGGTATACGCGAGGGGGTCGAAGACCTTCGAAAAAGACCTATACCCGAGCTGAAGGATACGTGTCGTCTGGAGCCGGAGGAGCTCCAAAAGATAGTTGATGGCGCGACAAGGTTACAAGGCTCGCTCACGCGCCTGGAGGTAAACATAGACGAATTGCCTAGGCGTGTGAGCGACCATGTCGTCATGCCGGCTCAATTACCCCCAAACCCCCCCTGCCCTGATTATGGGCCTCCCCTTGACGCTATCAGAGAAAAGATCAATAACATCGATAAAAAGATGGAGGAGGCTGCTGAGCAAACGGGGTCCAGAGGCGCCTGTGCCGGAGCAGACACCCTGAAGGACCTCTTAGAGCCGGTGTCGTCTAAGATCGACACTGTGCTCTTTGAGGTCCGTGAGATAGGGTTTCCGGCAATGGCGCCCCTTACAAATAAACAATCGACCCTGGAGTCAGAGCTCCACATCTCGGACCCGCTTCCAGCTAGTAGCACCGAGTCAAAACAGCCCACCCCAGGGACGCGGGGCCACGTCCGGAAGACGGACACTTACGCCATGGTATCGGCGCTACCAAAGCGCACGCCACCCTCAGCTACCATCATTGTCTCGTCAGTCGACCCCCGAGCCACAAGTGAAGGGGTCCTGAAGACAATACAGAGGGTGGCAAATACGCAGGTCACGGGAGCACGGGTCGACGCTGTAAGAAAGGCAAAGAACCAAAAGGTCGTCCTACGCTGCCGAGGAGAAGAAGATGCCAAATTAATGGCGGGGCAGCTACGGACGGCCTCTGCCGGCCTTACGGTGGAGACCCCGGCAAGCAAAAACCCCCTTGTTGAACTCAGGGATGTCCTTCAAGCCCATAGTGACAAGGACATCCTTGATCACTTGAGGGGGCAGAACAAAGAGATCTTCCGTGATCTTGCTCCAAAAGACCAGACCATGCGCATCCGCTTCCGAAAGAAGGCACGCAACCCATTGGAATGTCACCCAGTGCTGGAGGTCGCGCCGAAACTGTGGCAGCGGTTCATTGAAGCTGGACGGGTACACATAGGCATCCAGTATCGTCCGGTGAGAGACCAGACACCCCTGGTGAGGTGCGCACGATGCCTCGGTTTCGGGCATGCGACTAGAGCATGCTCTGAGACCGAGGAATCTTGCGTGCACTGCACAAAGAAACATCGCAGGGGTGAGTGTCCTCGTCGAGCCGAGGGTGTCGTACCCGTCTGCGTCAACTGTCACAGGGCAAAGAGACCTCCTTCCGAGTCCCACCACTCGGCGCTCGATTACGAGTGTCCTGAGTATTTAAAGTGGGACTCCATAGCACGGTCCCGGGTGGCATACTCCTCCTAAGGGCACTTTTTCGCAGACCAACGCGATAACCACTGGAAGGGATGAGGCGAACCCCCGGATAGCGTTAGTTCAGGCTAACTTGCAGCGCTCTAAATTGGCTTCGGCGGAGCTCCAGTGCTGGGCCTCTCGGGGGGGAGCAGCTATCGCCCTAGTCCAAGAGCCCTATACAGGGACGACCGGGGTGATGAAGCAGCTCCCAAACACGAGAACTGTCCAGAACACAGCGGGCGGAGCTGGGCCAGTTAAGGCGGCGATCGTTGTATTTGGCGACAAGCTCAGGGTCACGGTAGACCCAGAGCTTGTTGACAACAACATTGCTGCCGCAGTGCTGCACGCGGGCCACCTATCGCTAGGGGTGATCTCCGTTTACTTCGAGCCGAACGAACCTATAGAACCGTACATTGTACGATTCGAGAGAATCTGCGACAAATTAGGGGCGCAGAACTTGATAGTCGGAGGCGACGTTAACGCCAAAAGCGTGTGGTGGGGCGCTAAGTCCGACGATCATCGGGGGGAGGCATATTGCTCCTTTTTGGATGCCAACGGACTGCAGGTTCTCAACGTTGGAGACAAACCCACATTCCAAGTCGTGAGGGGGGGCAGCTTGTGTACAAGCATTGTGGACGTTACCGTCTGCAGCCCCGCTCTTCTCGGCAGGATCGATGATTGGAAAGTGGATGTGGGCATAACATCTTCTGACCATAACGCTATTACCTTCTCGATACGCTTGGATCGGCCTCTGCAAAATCAGAAGCCGAATACCACGCGCATCTATAACACCAGGAAGGTGGTATGGTCGGAGTTCACATCCACTCTACAGGAGAAAATGACCGAAAGGGGTCTGACGGCATGTAATGTGGAGGAGGTGTCCGACGTTGGGAGCTTTGAGACGTTGGTGTCCGATTACATAGCCTGCGTTAGAGACACCTGTGATCAAGTTGTCCCTAAGGCAGGTGGTGTGAAGGGAGTGACTCGCCCGCCCTGGTGGTCGGCGGACTTGGATCGCCTTAAACGAGAGGTAGCGCGGCGGAAACGTAGGATCCGCTGCGCGGCCCCCAGCCGGAGGCGGTACGTCGTTGACGACTATCTCGCTGCTCTCGAGGAATACAAGAGAGAGGCAGCGGGAGCCCAGACGAGGAGCTGGAAGGAGTTTTGCTCGACACAGGAGCGTGAGAGCCTCTGGGACGGCATCTACAGGATCCTTCGACGGACCGAGCGTAGACGTGAGGAGGTGCTGCTCAAGGACCCCAATGGGGGAATCCTCGACCCGAAAGGGTCTGTGGAGCGGCTCTCCTCCGTGCTCTTTCCGGAGGATTCGGTGGATGACGAAACAGAGGTTCATAAAGCCGTGAGGGACGGTGTCCTGCTTGCCGATATTCGGGGATTATCCGCGGACGATCCGCCGTTCACTCGAGATGAAGTGATGCGGGTGTGTAAAGAGATTCACCCGCAAAAGGCTCCTGGGAACGACGGATTAACCGGGGACATATGCACACACGCGATTTTAGGGGGGGGAGAGGATGTGTTCCGGGCCATTGCCAATAAGAGCCTGGAACTTTCCCACTTCCCCCGTCCTTGGAAAATCGCGTATATGTGCATACTCCGGAAACCCGGCAGGGAGGACTACTGTGACCCAAAGTCATACCGCCCGATCGGCCTACTCCCTGTGCTGGGCAAGCTCTTGGAAAAGCTTCTCGTCCGTAGATTACGTTGGCACCTGCTACCTAAGCTCAGCGTGCGGCAATATGGGTTCATGCCCCAACGCGGAACGGAGGACTCCTTGTATGATCTAGTGACGTATATCAGGACCCGTGTGGTGGCCAAAGAGGTCGTTACCCTGGTGTCGCTGGACATAGAGGGAGCCTTTGACAATGCTTGGTGGCCGGGCTTGAAGTCCCAACTGGTGGCCAAACAGTGCCCTAGGAATTTGTACGGTATGGTCTCTTCTTACTTGTCGGACCGGAGTTTCGAGCTCACTTATGCTGGTGTAAAGGTGAGTCGGGGGAGTTCGAAGGGATGTGTCCAGGGATCTATAGCTGGACCATCCTTTTGGAACGTAATCCTCGACTCGCTTTTGGTGGAGCTCGAGTCCGAGGGAGTGTACTGTCAAGCATTTGCGGACGATGTCGTCTTGGTCTTCTCCGGGAAAGAGGTTGGACCAATGCAGGACTCTGCGAACCGAACTCTGCAGACCGTGATGGACTGGGGCGTCAAATTTAAGCTTCGCTTTGCGCCACAAAAAAACAAAGGCCATGGTGCTCACCAGGAGGCTTAAATTTGATGAACCAGTCATTGTCATGGGCGGAGTTCGAGTTGCGCTAGAAACTCAGATTCGCCTGCTTGGTCTGATCCTTGATAGCAAGCTCACTTTCGAGGCACATGTCACTGCAGCCTGTAAGAAGGCAGCTGACATCTATAAGCAGTTGGCATGTGCTGCGAGAGTGAGCTGGGGCTTAAACTCGGAGATCATCAGGACGATATACGTCGCAGTCATCGAGCCTATCGTGCTGTACGCCGCAAATGTCTGGGGCCCCTCTGCGATTAAGCTTTCAATCCGTAAGAAGTTGGATGCGATCCAGAGGGGCTTTTCCCGGAAGATTTGTAGGGCGTATCGCACGGTATCCTTGACGGCTGCAATAGTGCTTGCAGACTTGCTCCCGTTGGACCTCCGGGCGCGGGAGGTGGAGAGGCTATATCGCGCAAAAAGGGGTGAGAATCTGGACGAGGTCGTGGTCGACCGCGAGTTAGAGCGGCCCGTCCCATTTAGCCAGTTCCCTCACCCGGCGCAGTGTGAGGGAGAAACGTACGAGAGCCTAGAGGCCCCTCCTAGTCAGGGCGGCTCCGACATATACACCGACGGATCAAAGATCGACGGTGGTGTGGGAGCGGCCCTGACCTGGTGGAAGGAGGGGAAAGAGTTCAGGTTCTCGACGTTTCGCCTAGAGGCCTTCTGCACGGTTTTCCAGGCGGAGCTGTATGCGCTGTATAGGGCGATACAGGCGGTAAAGCTATCTAGAGATGGGGATGTCGGCATCTTCAGTGACTCTAAGTCGTCACTGGAGATGCTGGCAAACCCGACTCCGCCGCACCGTCTCGCTCTTGGAGCGCAGCAGCTCCTCCGGGAGATCCGAGCAGAAGGACGCTCTGTCCGCCTGCACTGGGTGAGGGCCCACGTCGGTACCGTAGGAAATGAACGTGCCGACGAACTGGCAAAAAGGGCCGCCCACAAGAAAACCGCGGCGGACTACGACCGGTATCCGATATCGTACGCAAAAAAGGTTATACGCGGGGACACAGTTAGGATATGGCAGGCACGCTACGAGGCCTCTGACACGGGATCGGTGACAAGGGTTTTCTTCCCCAAGGTAGAGGAGGCCCATCGGGTGCTAAGGAAGACTCAGTTGTCACCGACCCACGTGCAGATCTTAACAGGTCACGGAGGCTTCGCAGCGTACCTGCACCGTTTCAAAATTAAGGATAGCCCCGCGTGTGCCTGCGATCCGGATACCGCCGAGACAGTCTTCCATCTTATTATAGACTGTCCAAGGTTCGGCTCGTCCAGATTTGACCTCGAGTGTAAAACCGGAGTTGAGGTAAACGCAGACACCTTAGCTGGTCTCCTGCTGGACGATGACCACCGACCAGCCTTCCTGCAATATATTGACGGAATTGCAAGATGTGCTGCACTCAGAAACAAATAAAATCGGTGGTCTTGACTAATCATGCAGGGCGTTAAACAAAACAAAACAATTTATTTTGACATTTGTATAAATTCAATATAATTAGGTTCTTTTTATTATATACAAAATTGATTATTTTACAAAAACTAGAATTAGGTAGATTTAAGAAACCAATGAATTAATAAAATTATATACAACTTTTATTTATAAGAAATTTAATGAATTGACAAATTTATATATAACTTTTAAATCATGACAAAGTCTGGAGTTAAATTATGGCTAAAAAAATGGTATGCGATATTATTGTAAATAAAGTTTAAATATAGCCAAATGATGTACTAGATTAAGAAAAGAAAAATGCTCAAGCAAAAAAATACGCTTAAAAAAACTTTCAAAAAATAAAGGCATATTGAAAAAATTATTAATGTAATACAAAAGTCCCTGATTCTGTTAGGGGTGATGCCGGAGCTCTTCAAAAAAAAAAAAAAAAAAAAAAAACCTAACCTAACCTAACCTAACCTAACCTAACCTAACCTTTTTTTTTTTTTTTTTTTTTTTTTTTAACGTGGGGAAATGCTTTTAGGCATCCCCTCCCGCCTGGGCAAGGCAAAGGGAGGGGTATGTGGGACTCACCCGGCGCTAGCCGCCGGGAATACCCACTAAAACCCCACGGTGTTCCTTCAGCACCTTCTTGGCCGGAGAGCAGGGACTACGGATGCAGGACTTCTGCTCAACCCGGCAGGTGCAGGTCCCTCAATAGGGACCACCTACTCAGAGCCCCTCATAAGAGGCCACCAACTATTGTATACAGGGGTCAGGTGGAAGACCCCCGGACGAACCTTCGAGGGGCGCACCGAACACTAGTGCGCCTCGCCTCGGGCCTGATGTTCTGCGTGGGCGAAGGACGTGCCCGCGTCCAACGCCCGCAGGCCAAATCTACGGCGGCTGGTGGTCATCCCTGACCCTCCGCCGCCGGGTCCGTCTGCTACGGGAGGGGAGCGTGGTGGTCTGCTCCCTCTCCCTTTCCGCCGCCTCCTTCGCGAGCATCACCTCCTCGCAGTACGAGGCGACGGAATTCCATCCGGACTCGTTTTCGACCATGGATGTTATAACGGCCGGAAGCGAGAGGTCCGGTCCTATAGCCGTGATGAGGCCACGGCGTGGCGAGTCCCATGCGGGACAAGCGGCAAGCGTATGGCGCGCGTCATCTCGTGCGCTGCCACAGTGGTGGCACCCAGATGTTACCTCCCGACCTATACGATGCAGGTAACTCCCAAAGCAGCCGTGCCCTGAGAGCACCTGTGTCAGCCGGAAGGTGAGGGTGCCATGCCGCCTCCGTATCCAAGCCTTCATGTTGGGCCTTATGGCCTCTACGGTCGCCACGCCCGAGCTGGGGTGATCGAGTCGTCTCTTCCATTCCGCCATGGAGATCTTCTGAAGTTCCGACCGGCGCGCTTCAATTTCGCGAGGCGCCGGTCGCACACCTCTCTCCAGTGCCTCTTCGCGCCACTCATAGAGCGACGCGAGGGCCCTAGCCTCCAGATCCCATGGCGGAGATCCGGCTAGCAGGGAGGCCGCCTCAAAGGAGATCGTGCGATACCCGCGAGCCGTTCTGACGGCCATCGCCCTCTGCGGTTTACGCAGAGCAGGGATATTGCGGGCCGTCAGAGTTTCGGCCCACACAGGGGCCCCGTAAAGGGCCATGGACCGCACGATCCCCATATAGAGTTTCCGGCAAGCGGAACTTGGACCCCCCAAATTGGGTAAGAGCCGCGCCAGCGCGGCCGCGGCACCCATGAGACGGGGAGTCAGCTGCCGGAAATGCTCCACAAAGTCCCATCGGCTATCCAGAAATAGTCCAAGATACTTCAATTTGGACTGGATGCCGATGGGAACGCCTCCCACAATTAACTGGGACCCTGCCGGTGGCGCATTCCGAGGCCCGTGAAAACACACGGCCTCGGATTTCTGGAGCGCCACCTGAAGTCCCAGACGCCGGATCCTCCCGACGACCTGCGCCACCCCAGCTGTGGCCAACATCACGGCTTCGCGGTGTGTCTTGGCTCTCGACGTGACCAGAGTGTCGTCGGCGTAACACACCACACTCAGGCCACGGAGCAGCACACCGCGCAACACCCAATCGTACCCGATGTTCCACAGCAGGGGACCCAGCACGGACCCCTGTGGAACACCGGATACGACGTCTCGCCGACATATTCCGTCTTGACCCGGGAAGACGACTGACCTCTCCGACAAGTACGCCCCAACTATTCGGCGGAGGTAGGACGGCACTCCATGAAACCGGAGTGCCTCTCTGATGGTGGCCCAGGACAAGGTGTTGAACGCGTTGGCGATGTCGAGCGACACCGCCACAACCACCTCACCCCGAGCAATAGCATCCTCCGCTAAGCTCCTCACTTGCTTTATCGCGTCAATAGTGGAGCGCCCTCTGCGAAAACCAAATTGGTTTGCCGCCAAGTCCGGCCCTACGTGCTCGAGATGGCTGACGAGGCGGTTTGCAATTACTCTTTCAAAGAGTTTGCCCACCTCGTCAAGCAGCACAATAGGGCGGAATGCGGACGGCGAGTCCGCCGGGCGCCCCGGTTTCTGGAGCAGGACTAAACGGCCGGATTTCCATTTCGACGGAAACCGGCCCTGCTCCAGACACGCAGTGAGAAGCCCCAACAGTCGGGGCTCGAGGATATCGAGGGCCAGGACCCACGCTCGACCATGCAGGCCGTCGGGTCCTGGGGCGGTGTTTTTTGCCCGAAGGCGTTTCACCGCCGCCCTCAGCTCTTCCCGGGTCACTTCGGGCACGTCGTCGACCACGTCAGGCTCGACTGCAGGCGGAGCCATTCGAGGAGGTGAGAACTGTCCCTCACCCGTGGGGAACAGAGCACTCACTGCCTCCTCGAGGAACTCGGGCTGGAGACTCTGGGTTACCGGGGGGGCCCATTGGCGAAGTTTACCACGCACCATCCGGTACGGGCGACCCCACGGGTCCCGATTGAGCGTCTCCAAGAGTTCCTCTTTGGCCAGAGCCTTTGCGCGCTCGATGGCCGTCCGGAGGGCGAGCCTCGCGGCTCTGTACCCCTCATGAAGCTCCGCCTCTCTGGGGTCAGCGTCCTGCGCCCGGCGTCGTCTGCGCCTTATCCTGGTGTACTGGCGGCGCGCTGCTACGCAGGCCGTACGCAGCTGCGCGATCTCAGCGTTCCACCAGTACACCTGGCGCTTGGCGTGACGACGCCCCACTCGCGGCATCGCAGCGTCGCACATTTGCGACACCGCCGCACGCAGACGCTCTGCCCCGTCCTCGACATCGGCAGGCCTGGCGGGTGTTCCATCGAGCACCCAAGCCTGCACGATGGCAGCCTCACGGAACACCTCGCGGTCGAGGCGTCCCAGAACCCAACGTGGACTGTCCTGCACAGGGTCTCTCGGGACTGAATGTCCCGAGGTCTGGGCGGACACGTCGAACCGAATGTAAAGATGGTCCGACAGTGTCTCCACCCCCTCAAGGAAACCTAACCTTTTTTTTTTTTTTTTTTTACGGGGGGAAAATCCTCATGGATACCCGGCCGCGCGGGGGCGCAACCGGGTTATGCCGGACTCCTACCGGCTAAAAACCCCCCCGGTACTCCCGCATCGTCTTCAGGGAGGGGGACTGGGAAATCCGGCCTAGCCTTAACTACCAGTCCCCCGCCGACGATCGCCCGCCCTCATGGCGGGCCATTCACGCCCCCCCCACTACAGGGAGGGGCCGCGGGAATGACTGTGAGTACCCAGTCATTCCCGCCCGGCGAGGTGGTGGATAATTCGAGTGCGGGAGAAGGCGCCCCCGCGCCTAACCCCCGCTATCCACCACCAGGGGGTGGGAAACGGCGATCGTACGCACGCCGCCTCCCTCCCCCTCTCCGCCTGCGGAGCGGCGCCGCGAGAGGATCGTCTTCCCGCGCCCGCTCCGCCGCCTCCTTCTGCGACATCACTTCTTCGCAGAAGGAGGCGAAAGCCGCCCAGGACTCCTCACTCTCCAGCATGGATTTGACCACGCTTGGGAGTGAGAGGTCCTGCCCAACCACCGCCGTCAGATCGCGGCGCTGCTCGGACCAGGCCGGGCACACTTCAAGTGTGTGCCGTGCCGTGTCCTCCGCAGCGCCGCAGTCGTGGCACGCTGGGGTTTCCTCCCTCCGTATTCGGTGCAGGTGGGATCCGAAACATCCATGTCCGGACAACACCTGCACCTGACGGAACGAGAGGAAACCGTGGGACCGCCCAAGCCAGTCCTGCAGGACCGGCCCGATCGCGTCCAACGTCCAGCGGCCGAAGACGGCGGTGGCGAGGTCCGCTGTCCAATGGTGGACGACGGCTTCCTTCGCCTCGCGTCGGACGGCCTCCCGTTCTTCCGCGGCGGGGTGCTCGCCGAGAGCCCTCCGCCGCGCCGTCCACTCGTACACCCTGGCGAGCACCCACGCCTCGAGCTCCCAAGGCGGGGTGCCAGCCAGGGCGCACGCCGCCGCGAGGCCCACCGAGCGGTAGGCTCTCGCCACCCGCTGGGCTATGGCCCTTTGGGGCCTCCGTAGGGCGGTGGCGTTTTCCCTCCGATGGAGGGAGTCCGCCCAGATGGGGGCCCCGTAAAGGGCCATACTCTTCAGGATGCCGGCATATAAATGCCGGCATCTCGCCCTCGGCCCCCCCAGATTTGGGAGGAGCCATGCGAGGGCGCCCGCCGTTTTTAGCAGGCGGCGCGACAGCCCGCTGAAATGCGGGCCGAAGCGCCACCTGCTGTCGAGCACAAGGCCCAGATACTTCATCTGGGCCTTGACCTCGATCCTGACGCCCTGGACCACGATGTGGGCGTCAGGGGGGGTGCGCTGCCCAGGCCCGTGGAAGAACACGGCCTCGGTCTTGCCCAGCGCCACCCCCAATCCTAGGCGGCGGATCCTTTCTGCGACCAAGGATCCGCCCGCCGAGGCCAGACTGGCCGCCTCCCTGTAGTCCCTCCCCCGGGCTGTGAGGAGAGTGTCATCTGCATAGCATATGACACTCGTGCCACGGAGGAGGGCGCCCCGCAGGAGCCAGTCGAATCCGATGTTCCACAAGAGGGGTCCGAGGACCGACCCCTGTGGAACACCGGACTCTGCGCCGTACCGCCTCATCCTGGCCTCGCTGTCGACGAGGAGGACCACCCGGTCCTCCAAGTAGTCGGCCAGGAGTCGGCGCAGGTACGGAGGCACCCCGTGATACCGGAGTGCCTCCAAAATGGTCGAGTGGGGAACGGAGTTAAAGGCATTGGCTATGTCGAATGACACAGCCAAAACCCCGTCCCCCGCCTCGACGGCCTCCCGCACCTGGCCCTTGAGTAGGGCCAGCGCGTCGATTGTCGAACGCCCCCTTCGAAAGCCGAATTGGGCGTTCGACAAATCCGGCCCCACCCTCTGCAGGTGGCCGTTCAGCCGGGCGGCGACGACCCCCTCGAACAACTTACCGACCTCATCGAGCAGAACGATGGGTCGGTATGCCGAGGGGGAGTCCGCGGGGCGACCCTGCTTTTGGAGGAGGCACAGCTGCCCCTCCTTCCACAGTTTCGGGAACCTCCCAGTCGTGAGACACGAACTGAAGAGGTCCCGAAACCTTCCCTCCATCTTGGGGGCGGCGATGGCCACCACCCGTGCGGGAACACCGTCCGGTCCAGGGGCCGTCTTCTTCGCGCGGAGGCGTAAAGTCCCCGCGCGAAACTCCTCGGCCGTGACCGGCGGTATCTCCTCTTCGGGCGGCGCCGCCCCCCGCGGCGGGTCCATTACTGGTGGGGTGAAGTGGGTCCTGGGCGGGAACAGGGACCGGACTACCCCATCCAGCAATGTCGGCTCGAGGGTCTCCGTTAGGGGGGGACCGAAGGGGCGCAGTTTGTTTCGCGCCGCCTTGTACGGCCTCCCGTAGGGGTCCCTATCGAGACCCTCGAGCATCTCGGCCCGCGCCGCATCGTCGGCAGCGCGTATCGCCGACTTGAGGACCGCCTTCGCCTCAACATACGCGGCGTAGAGGCGGTCCTCGTTCGCCGCGTCTCGGGCGCTGCGCCGCCGACTCCGCGTGTAGGCCCGCCTGGCCGCCACGCAGGCGGACCGGAGCCCCGCCAGCTCCTCGGACCACCAATACACGGCCCGACGGGGGGCCGGACGGCGGGACCGAGGCATGCTAAAGTCGCATACCTCGGTCAGGGACCCTCTCAGCGCCGCCGCCGCGGCGTCCACGTCCAGGACTTCGGTTCGGGGCGTGAGCCAGTCCTGGAGGAACGCCGCCTCTTCAGCCGCCTCCCTGTCTAGGCGGGTGAGAGCCCACCGAGGGAAGGAAACCTAACCTAACCTAACCTAACCTAACCTTTTTTTTTTTTTTTTTTTTTTTTTTTTTTTTTTTTTTTTTTTTTTTTTTTTTTTTTTTTTTTTTTTTTTTTTGTTAACCCGGGGGAAATCCTGCATGGGATCCCCGACCATGATTTGAGGGCATGGTCGGGGTATGCCAGACTCCTACTGGCTAAAACCCCCGGGGTGTTCTCTTCTCAACGCTTAGATCCGGCGCGGGAAACGGTAATCTTCCGCAGACCGAAAAGCGGTTGACCAATGTAGGTCCCTTCTCTTTCTCCTTATCTCATCCAGGTATGGGCAGCACGTGGAACACCACACGCACTGCCCTCATCACGCATGAGCAGTGTACTCCCTCAAGTACACTGCCCACACTCATCTTTATGGAGGTAATTCGTCCTGCACGAATGCTCTCCTCCTACGGCCAGGGCGGCGGCGGCGGACTGGGAATTCCGTTGAGTTTTCCCGCATCCTCTCTGTTTCCTCTTTTCTCGCAATCACCTGTTCGCAATAGCTTCGAACAGCTTCCCATGCTCTGTCACTGTCAACCATAGCATGAACTATAGCTGGCAGTGACAAGTCCCTACCAATCTCCGAAACTAGAGCAGTCCGCTCAGAGTCCCAGGCTTGGCACTCCGCGAGAACATGCTCCGCCGTCTCGTCGAGGCAGTCGTCGCAGTGGTGGCACCCTGGTGTTGGTTCTCTTCCGGCTATACGGCACAGGTACCTCCCGAAGCAACCATGCCCCGATAGGACCTGTGTCAGCCGGAAGGTGAGAGTGCCATGTGTCCTATGTAGCCACTGATGTAACACTGGACGAACAGCCTCGATGGTCCTGTTGCCTGCACTTGGTCGCGCCAGCCTGGACTCCCACTCCTCTATGGCCTCCTTGTCGAGTTCATCCCTCTGTCCTCGTATTTCAGGCGGGGCCGGCGATAGGCCCTGGATTCTCTTCTCCTCACGCCATGTAAAGAGTGACGCGAGGGTTCTTGCATCCAGGTCCCACGGGACTGACCCAGCCAGGAGACAGGCCGCCTCACATGATATCGTACGGTACCCCCGTATTAGCCGTATGGTCATCACCCGTTGTGGACGACGGAGCAATGCGATATTTTTATTGCTCAATGCTTCTACCCATACGGGGGCACCATACAAAACCATGGAGCGGATCACTTGGCAGTAAAGTTTTCTGCCCGAAACATTTGGCCCACCAATATTCGGCATGATTTTGCCAAGAGCTGCCGAAACTCCAAGAACTTTTGGGAGCAAACGTTCAAAATGGGGACTAAACGTCCAACGGCTGTCGAGGATGACGCCAAGATACTTCAGCGTCGCTCCGATATCAATTCTTGTTCCGCTTACAATGATATGGGCATTTGGGGGCGGCTTGTTGTGAGGCCCATGGAAGCAGATAGCCTCGGACTTTTGGATTGCCACCTCCAAGCCGAGCATTCGTATTCGGAGGATGGCATGAGCCGTTGCAGCTGTTGCCAACATAGTCGCCTGGCGGTAGTTGCATCCCTGCGCCACTATTAGGGTGTCATCTGCATAACATATAATGTTAACCCCGCGAAGATTCGTACCCCGTAACGCCCAGTCATATCCGATGTTCCACAGGAGTGGCCCAAGCACCGACCCCTGTGGAACACCGCACGTCATCTGACGTCTCCCCCATTCTCTTCTTCCTGGATAAACCACGAAACGTTGCGCCAAGTAATCGCCTATTAACCGGCGAAGGTAAAGTGGCACTCCGTGGTAGCACAGGGCTGTATGAATACAACTCCAGGGCAGGGTGTTAAAGGCGTTTTGAATGTCAATTGAGACTGCTACAACAACCCCGCCCTGGTTGACTACTTCTTGCACGCAAGACCGTAAGCGAAGAATCGCGTGCACTGTCGAGCGGTTCTTTCTGAAACCAAATTGGTTGTCAGCGAGATTTGGTCCAGTTTGCTCGATATGTTCGACGATGCGGCCAGCTACCACTCGCTCAAATAACTTGACCACTTCGTCGAGCAGTACGATTGGCCGGTAGGAAGAGGGCAGCTCCGCTGGACTACCTTCTTTTTTAATGAGGACGAGACGACCTGTCTTCCACCTCTGTGGGATTAAGGCTTGGGCCAGGCAGGCGTCAAAAGTTCTCATCAACCGATAATCCAGGGCACTAAATGACATCACCAGGACCTTGCCATGGATACCGTCAGGACCAGGAGCCTTGTTCTTGGCTTTGAGCTTGCTGATGGCAAACTCAAGCTCCTCTCTGGTCACTGACGGTATAACTTCCTCCAAGTTGTCACGACCAGTATCAACTGAAGGCGACGCCATTACAGGAGCAGGATGTTCCGCTCTTTGTGGGAACAACGTGTCGACTATGTCCCCCACCTGCTCAGGAGGGAGAGTCTGTGTAACCGGTGGAGCCCAAGGCCGCATTTTATTGCGCACCAGTTGATACGGGCGCCCCCATGGGTCATTTTCCAACAGTTCCAGAAACTCCTTCCTAGCTTGATCAATGGCTTGAGCGATTGCCACCTTCAGCGCTTCTTTCTTATTTTTGTATGAGTCGTACAGTTGAGACTCTTCCTCTTGATCTCGGTGTCTTCTCCTGCGATAACGAGTGTATTGGCGTCTCGAGGCTACACAGTCAACACGCAACTGTGCAATTTCCTCGTTCCACCAATACACCCGTTTTCTATGAAAGTGTCCTTTGTTACGGCTCATTGAATAATCACATATTCTTGTCATGGCACCCTGCAACCAATGGGCGTCCTGCTCAACATTAATTTCACCCTCTGGTGCAGGTTGCCACGACTCAATAACAGCTGCTTCTAAGAGAAGGTCTCGATCTACGCTTTTCAGGCTCCATCTAGGGCCCTCTCTTGTAGATTCTGGTGATCCCAAATCCGACAATCCCCGGCGTGAGGTGATCTCGTAAGAGACATACTTGTGGTCGGAGAGTGTTTCCTCATCTAAGACTCTCCAACCACGGACTCGTCCTGCCAAGGAGTGGCTGGCGAAGGAAACGTCGACAATTGATCCGCCCTGCATCCGAACACATGTATTTGTAGACCCTTTGTTCAGAATGCACATTTCGACTTCAGCCAGCCATTCTTCCACCACACCGCCACGTGCGTCCGTTGCTGAAGAACCCCAGGCTGTAGACTTCGCATTGAGGTCTCCAGCAACAATCATAGGGCGAGGGTGAAGTCGTCTTATTAAAGCCCCTAATCGGTCGAGAAAGATCTCGAATTCGGCTAGGGGTCTGTTCGGGGAAAAGTAGCACGAAACTACTGTTACCTCTCCGAAAGTTGCCGCGACAAACCCATTATCTTTTACCACTTTGGTCATGAGAGTGCCTCCAGCGCCTTGTCTGTAAAGAATTGATGCCGTTCCATCATGGTCCTCCACCCAGTCTACACTATTCGGTGGGACGAAGTAAGGTTCGGCAATTATTGCCACATTTATGTTCCACTGAAGTAGGCTCTGGGAGATGAGGTTTTGAGCTCTACAACAGTGGTTTATATTCGCCTGCATGATTCTCAGTGCGTTGAAATCCATCACTGAGTAATCATGGACTGTGACTCCTCAATTTCGGCCACGCTTTCGGGTGCTAGCGGAGCAGAATGACGGGACTGCGCCTGAGACTTATCTTCAGTCACAGTACCGTCTCTCTTGGGTTTCTTGATCGGTTTGGTAGCAGCTGCACACCCTCTGCTACCAACCTTATGTCCGGCTGGTTTCTCCGCCGCAGCGCAAACAGTGCAATAAGGCTTGGCACTGCAGCCGCGAGCCAGATGACCTAATTGGCCACAGTTGTAGCATTGTCTGCTTCTATCAATTCCAGCAGCACAACGCTCCCCAACGTGACCAGGCTCTAGGCATCTGTAGCAGCGTAACGGCCTCGGCTGCAGGAGCCTTACCTGTGCCGAAACCCAACCGATCAAGAGCCTTCTGCCGTCAGTCACTTTTTTAGCCGCCGCTACTGGGCAGCTTAACCAGATCGCACCTAGACCTGATGCACTCTGGCGAATTTCGCCCGCTTTGATATCAGCCTCTCGGCATCCTCCCTCTCGAGCAACTGCCGATATGACTTCATCTTTAGTGGCCGAGTCATCCAAGCCTAAAACTCTTATGTCAGCCCGCTTGACAGGTCTAGAAACTTGGACTTCGTTCTCTTTGAACACAGATCTCCAAATTGTGGCTAAAGCATCGGCCTTTTCTGAGCTGTCTGCTCCAGGAATTTCCACTATTCTGGCTCCATTAGCCGCTCTTCGTACTCTTACACTTTCTAAACCAAGCTCTTTGAGATTTGCTGTATCCCTTGCTTTCTTCATCACATCTAAATAAGTCATCCCATTGGTTTCTGCGTCCTTTTGGACTTTGAGAGTGACCGCCGTTGTGCGGGGAGGACGCAATCTGTGGGGTTGATTTGGCGACTTCTGACTTTTCCCCTTCTTCTCTGCCTGAACTTGATCCGGGTTTCCTTTCGTCCTGATCTTTTTACCATCTCGTTTGGCCTTCCCATTCTTTCCTACCAAAACCCAACTATTGGCGTCATCTGCTCTGGGCATAGCGGTAGACGAATTAGTAATTTCCGCAGATGGGTTCTTCTTAGTGGCCTTGGTTTTTTGTTTCCCTGCTACTTTAGCGGGGACATCAGGCCTGGAGCTTGGCCCAGGATCAGGTCCTAAGTCCTGACACTTTTTTGCCAACCTTGTTTTGTCCGGCGGCCTGTCAATAGCAGATGACACAATTGGCAGATTGTCTTCTACTTGTGATAATGCCTGAGGCGCTAGGCTTGAAGGCCTAAAACGTTTCTCAGGCATAAGTCGGTCCTCTATTCCAGCAAACCTGGCATTGACGCGATCGTTCATTGCGTTGCACACTGATCTGAAGATTCTCTGCTCTAAATCTTCAGCTTCAGTTGGTGCTTCTACATCGATCGTCGTCATATGATGTATAGTCGACGGCGATACGAGCATCTTACTCCTGGTCTGAGCTCTAACCTCTTCTCTGAAAGAGTCTAGTTCACTGCGAAGTTCCTTCATTTCGGCTTTCAGCCGACTGTTTTCGGCGTGGAGCTTCGCAGTCTCCTCGCTTACAGAGGTTCTGTAAAGTATTTCGACGGCCTCGGTTATGGCGGCCGTCGCTTCTTTTATGTCCCTAATGGATGTGCCCTTTAAATTTTTGGACTTAGAAGCCACATCCTTAAGGAGATCGACACTACGCTTCACTTGATCGCGAAGCTCGTAAGCGTTTTGTTCTACACCCTCTGTGGAGGATTCTGAGACTCGCAAAGACGTACGTATCCGAGATTGCCTTAGCTTCCGTGCTGACTCAGCTAAGTCTTGCTCAACTCGGAGCTCGAGCTCAGCACGTTCGGCCGCTACGACTGCGGCTTTAGCCTTTGCGTATCCCACGTATTCGCCAGTAGTGGGTGGTCTCCCTCTACCTCTTTTTACTGCCTTAACTTTGGCCGCAACCTCTGTGTCAGGCTCACTATCCGAGCAGGCACTATGGTAGTGCCGTTTTCTTTCTGAAGTAGTTGAGACAACAGACATCACACTGTGTCCAGAGTCTGAGTCTTCGATTCTTTCAAGAACTACTCGAGGCTCCTTTAAAGGAGGAAAGTCCATGTCAGTTAACTTGCCGGGTTTAATACGAGTAGCATCATCATCAATATCCCTATTCAAAGCAGTAGTCGTCGGTTTTGCATATTTGCGCACAAATTTGCCCCCCCCAGAGAACGAGGGGCTGCCCAGGTCCGAGGACCTGGGGAGGGATTCTCCGGCAGAGCCGGTACCCTCCTGGGGTAATATTCTTTTTATCTGTGCTTGATCCATCCTTAAATCAATTGGGGGGCTGCCCCGTCCATCAATTCTTGCCAATGTTGTATTTGTAATAGGTGATCCGTCAAAGTCCTTATGCATAGCCAAAGTTGTCGTGTTTTTACTCAATTGCGCAGTTTTGCCCCCCCCAGAGAACGAGGGGCTGCCCAGATCCAAAGATCTGGGGAGGGATTCTCCAGCAGAGCTGGTACCCTCCTGGGGTAATAACTTCTTTAACTGCGACTTCATCTTAACTTCACTTGGGGGGCTGCCCCACATCGCCATGAATATATACATGAAATACATAAACAAATACATAAATAAATAAAGGAGGAAGTAGGAAAGAATGGAGACAAGGAAAAGGAAAAGGAAAGGAGGGACTGCTGAACTGGTTGCACGTCCGAGGTGCACACAGTTCAGCAGAGGAAAGGGTAGAATCTCGCCCAGGCCGTTTCTGTTACGTCTGTTTCAGAAGGAACCAGACCAATAGCAGGCAGCAACCTCATGCAGGATATGTCACTGGACTTGCCCAAGGAAGTGAAGCTTCCCGGGGCCGTTTTGCCGAACCACTTACCGGACAGGTAAGCAGCACAGGTGAGCAGCAACCGCACATCTGAAATAACATTGTCGGCCGGCTGACAATGCCAGAGACCGCGACAGGACAAGAGTCTTCTCTCAAAGGAGAGATGATCTTGATCGAGCAGTTCGTGCGCTTGCCCCTCCCCCGCCCAACCTAACCTAACCTAACCTAACCTAACCTAACCTAACCTAACCTTTTTTTTTTTTTTTTTTTTTTTTTTTTTTTTTTTTTTTTTTTTTTTTTTTTTTTTTTTACGGGGGGAAAATCCTCATGGATACCCGGCTGCGCGGGGGCGCAACCGGGTTATGCCGGACTCCTACCGGCTAAAAACCCCCCGGTACTCCCGCATCGTCTTCAGGGAGGGGGACTGGGAAAACCGGCTTAGCCTTAACTTCCAGTCCCCCGCCGACGATCGCCCGCCCTCATGGCGGGCCCTTCACGCCCCCCCCTACAGGGAGGGGCCGCGGGAATGACTGTGAGTACCCAGTCATTCCCGCCCGACGAGGTGGTGGATAGTTCAAGTGCGGGAGAAGGCGCCCCCGCGCCTATCCCCCGCTATCCACCACCAGGGGGTGGGAAACGGCGATCGTACGCACGCCGCCTCCATCCCCCTCTCCGCCTGCGGAGCGGCGCCGCGAGAGGATCGTCTTCCCGCGCCCGCTCCGCCGCCTCCTTCTGCGACATCACTTCTTCGCAGAAGGAGGCGAAAGCCGCCCAGGACTCCTCACTCTGCAGCATGGATTTGACTACGCTGGGGAGTGAGAGGTCCTGCCCAACCACCGCCGTCAGATCGCGGCGCTGCTCGGACCAGGCCGGGCACACTTCCAGTGTGTGCCGTGCCGTGTCCTCCGCAGCGCCGCAGTCGTGGCACGCTGGGGTTTCCTCCCTCCGTATTCGGTGCAGGTGGGATCCGAAACATCCATGTCCGGACAACACCTGCACCTGACGGAACGAGAGGAAACCGTGGGACCGCCCGAGCCAGTCCTGCAGGACCGGCCCGATCGCGTCCAACGTCCAGCGGCCGAAGACGGCGGTGGCGAGGTCCGCTGTCCAATGGTGGACGACGGCTTCCTTCGCCTCGCGGCGTACGGCCTCCCGTTCTTCCGCGGCGGGGTGCTCACCGAGAGCCCTCCACCGCACCGTCCACTCGTACACCCTGGCGAGCACCCACGCCTCGAGCTCCCACGGTGGGGTGCCAGCCATGGCGCACGCCGCCGCGAAGCCCACCGAACGGTAGGCTCTCGCCACCCGCTGAGCTATGGCCCTTTGGGGCCTCCGTAGGGCGGTGGCGTTTTCCCTCCGGTGAAGGGAGTCCGCCCAGATGGGGGCCCCGTAAAGGGCCATACTCTTCAGGATGCCGGCATATAAATGCCGGCATCTCGCCCTCGGCCCCCCCAGATTTGGGAGGAGCCATGCGAGGGCGCCCGCCGTTTTTAGCAGGCGGCGCGACAGCCCGCTGAAATGTGGGCCGAAGCGCCACCTGCTGTCGAGCACAAGGCCCAGATACTTCATCTGGGCCTTAACCTCGACCCTGACGCCCTGGACAACAATGTAGGCGTCAGGGGGGGTGCGCTGCCGAGGCCCGTGGAAGAACACGGCCTCGGTCTTGCCCAGTGCCACCCCCAATCCTAGGCGGCGGATCCTTTCTGCGACCAAGGATCCGCCCGCCGAGGCCAGACTGGCCGCCTCCCTGTAGTCCCTCCCCCGGGCTGTGAGGAGAGTGTCATCCGCATAGCATATGACACTCGTGCCACGGAGGAGGGCGCCCCGCAGGAGCCAGTCGAATCCGATGTTCCACAGGAGGGGTCCGAGGACCGACCCCTGTGGAACACCGGACTCTGCGCCGTACCGCCTCATCCTGGCCTCGCTGTCGACGACGAGGACCACCCGGTCCTCCAAGTAGTCGGCCAGGAGTCGGCGCAGGTACGGAGGCACCCCGTGATACCGGAGTGCCTCCAAAATGGTCGAGTGGGGGACGGAGTTAAAGGCGTTGGCTATGTCGAATGACACAGCCAAAACCCCGTCCCCCGCCTCGACGGCCTCCCGCACCTGGCCCTTGAGTAGGGCCAGCGCGTCGATTGTCGAACGCCCCCTTCGAAAGCCGAATTGGGCGTTCGACAAATCCGGCCCCACCATCTGCAGGTGGCCGTTCAGCCGGGCGGCGACGACCCCCTCGAACAACTTACCGACCTCATCGAGCAGAACGATGGGTCGGTATGCCGAGGGGGAGTCCGCGGGGCGATTCTCCTTTTGGAGGAGGCACAGCTGCCCCTCCTTCCACAGTTTCGGGAACCTCCCAGTCGTGAGACACGAACTGAAGAGGTCCCGAAACCTTCCCTCCATCTTGGGGGCGGCGATGGCCACCACCCGTGCGGGAACACCGTCCGGTCCAGGGGCCGTCTTCTTTGCGCGGAGGCGTAAAGTCCCCGCGCGAAACTCCTCGGCCGTGACCGGCGGTATCTCCTCTTCGGGCGGCGCCGCCCCCCGCGGCGGGTCCATTGCTGGTGGGGTGAAGTGGGTCCTGGGCGGGAACAGGGACTGGACCACCCCATCCACCCACCCCTGGTGGGGACCAGGGCCATTTCTCCCCCCCACGCGGCGGCCACGTAACCCGGTCCCCTCTCTAAGAGCGAGAGGGGAGGGGAGTCCGTGGAGGACCGCGGCACTAGTGCCACCAAGCCGTCCGAGTCACCCAGCCAACGGCCGGGGACCGAGTACGGCTCGGCGACCACCGCCACGTCTACCAACCACTCAGCCATGGACTGCAGGAGCAGGTCCTGGGCTGCTCTGCAGTGGTTGGTGTTCGCCTGGAGGATGCGATGTCGGCCCCTATCCATTAATCGGACATCGCACCCCCCTCCTCCACGGCCGCCGAGGGCCCTGCGACAGGGCTGGCGGTGGCAGCGACAGGCAGGGTCCGTGCCTGCGCTTTGCCCTTCTTAAGGGGAGGATTGCAGCTCCTCCCTTTCATCACGTGGCCCGCCGGGCGGCCACTGGCGGCGCACACCGCGCAGTGCGGCTTGGCGGCCTTGCAGGACGCGGACTTGTGCCCGTCCTTCCCGCAGCGGTAACAACTGTCCGTCCTGTCGACCTTGGACGGACAGAGGGCCCGAGTGTGCCCGACCCCGAAGCACTTGAAGCAGCGCAGAGGCTGGTCTTCAAGTGCTCGGACTGCCCCCGAGCTGAAGCCAACGGCGAGATGGCCCTTGGCGAGGACAGCTTTGGCGGCGATGACTGGGCACTCAACACGAATTGTGCCCATGCCACCGCGGCCGGGCCTCATAGCTCCGGTCTTTACCGCTGCGGCGTCGCAGCCCCCTATTGCTGCGACCGCCGCCGCTACCTCCTCTTTGGTGACTGAATCGTCGAGGTCAGTCACCTCCAAGGTGGTAGCCTTGACGGGCCTGGCCACCTTGGCCGCGTCCGCAATGACCTCTTGCAACTTGGTTGCAAAGAGGTCAGCGTTGGCGCTGCCCTGTGCCCCGGAGAACTCGAAGAGCCGAGCTCCGGCTTGGGTTCGGCGGCACGTAACTTTACCGATCCCAAGTTTTTCGGGATCGGCGTTGGTACGCGCCCGCATCATGACGGACGCGTACGTTTCCCCGCGCTCCTCGGCCTCCGCGGTGAGCGTCACCACAACGGCCGCGGATTTAGGAGGAGCCAAGCTCTTCTTGGTGCCGGCGGGGGCCTTTTTGGCCGCGGGAGTAGCTGCGGCAGGCTTAGGGGCAGGCTTGGCGGCAGGCTTGGGGGCGGACTTCTTGCCCTTACCCTTTCCCTTGCCTGCCGTCTGGGACGGGCCAGCTGAGGAGGGAGCAGGGACGGCAGGGGCAGCCGCCGCCTTTTTGGTGGCTCTTGCCTTTTTCTTGCCCACCACCTCTGTCCACCCTTGCTGGTTGGACGGGCCGGCAGGAGGCAAGGGCGCGTCTTCCCTCTGGGCAGACGGTTCCGGCTGTTGCTGCCGTTTGTCCGCCGCGAGGGGTGGCCTGACGCGCTTTTCGGGCAGGAGCCGATCCTCGATTCCCGCGAAACAGGCTCTCGTGAAGGCCCTCTCCTCCATGACAACCTTTCGGATAATTTCCTCAAGGTTGGAGGGGGGGGCCTCGACCGCGGGTCTTGGCTCGGCTTGAGGCCGGGCCGTGGCTTCAGCCAGCTTCTGATGCAGCTGGCTGACCTCTGACTGCAGGCGATCAACTCTCGCCTGCAGCTGCCGCGTCTCATCAGTGGCTGTGCGCTGCATCAGCTCCCGAATGATGCCGCGCATGCTCGCGGCTCGGCACTTGAGGGACTTTTGAAAGGTCCCTTTCAGGTTGGAGGACTTCGAGGCGATCTCCACGATCTCCTCTTGGTCCTCCTGGGCCATCTGGTCCAACTCGGCCAGAGAGTGGTCCGAGTATAGGACCGTGGACGCGCCATAGCCGGACCTAGCCCGGGCGGCGCTGGTTCGCTGCTCTTTGGCGGCGACCCGCTCCTCCAGATCTTGCTGGACCTGCTCCCGCCGAGCCAGGTCCAGCTGGCGTTGTGCGCCCGCAAGGCCCACGTCGTGGGTATCTGCCACGATCTTCTTGGCCTTGGACTTTCTCGAAGTCGAAGAGTCCGAGGACCTATCGGACCTAGCCTTCAGGAAGGCCCGCTTCCGCGATTCGAGACGGCTCGGTGTCACCATCGAACCGTCCGATTCAAAGACAGTGGACTCATTGTCGGACTCCGACAATTCGCCCACTCCGCTGAAAAGGCTGGCCGCAGATGGTGCGCGGCTAGCCTCTGACGCCACCGCGTCATCGGGTTGGCCCTGAGAAGGGCCTTTGGGTTGGCCCTGAGAAGGGCCTTTGGATTGGCCCTGAGAAGGGCCTTTGGGTTGGCCCTGAGAAGGGCCTTTGCTGAAACGCCCGAAGGCATCTCTCACAGGCATTGGCATGACTGCCTCCGCGAATGTCGTAACAAACCGCAAAATGATAGCTACGACGCACAGTGCACTTTAGCCGAACACCGGTCTGCCACTCCGTTACGGTGGTCAGAACCGGGTCGTTGCCCAGGGAACGCGACGAGGACGCAAGCACTGTGGGGGGTTCCCCAACCTAACCTAACCTAACCTAACCTAACCTAACCTAACCTTTTTTTTTTTTTTTTTTTTTTTTTTTTTTTTTTTTTTTTTTTTTTTTTTTTTTTTTTTTTTTTTTTTACGTGGGGAAATGCATTTACGCATTCCCTCCCTGATGGGCTGGGAGGGATATGTGGGACTCGCCCGGCGCTAGCCGCCGGGAATACCCACTAAAACCCCACGTCCGCTTCATGCGCGTATGTGACCAGGGCACCGGGAAACAGCGTTAGCTGCACGGCCGCTGCCCTGGCCACGCGCTTGGGCCTCCCCTTGGGGCCCTCAACTCGGGGGGGAATTAATCCCCCTATTATCTCTCCTCCGTTTAGCGGGAGGAGGCGCGGGAGGAGCGTGACATGCTCTACTCCCGAGCCTATGTTCTGCGGGTTTTCCTGCATCTGCGCACAGTGGACAGTGCGGGGCAGAAAAACAATTACTCGCTTTATGGCCGCTGCTACCACACCGAAGACAGATATCACTACGATCTACCTCGGATTGGCAGTGCGGCCTTATGTGTCCAGGCTGTAGACAGCGGAAACATCGCGGGGGTGTGGGTTGTAGTAGTGTCGCCTTTGCTGACACCCAGCTCAGTTGCAGCCAGCGATCCTGCGCGACGCGTTTCGCGACTGCCACTGGGCAACGTATCCACACCGTTCGTGTACCATAGGGGGCTCTGTATACCGCCCCAACTCTCACCTGCTCCAATGGGCAATTGCTTTTTTCTGCTATTATAGCTGCTACGTCTTCGCTGGTGGTGCAGTCATCCAGGCCCGCGATACGCACTTCTGCGAACTTCATGGGCCTCGACACTTCCACCAATCCTTCTCCAAAAGATTTGGTGAAGAGCTCCTTGAGCTTAGCCGCGAGCTGGTCAGCCTTCTTGCAGCTGGTTGTCCCTGGGACTTCTATTTTTCTGGCTCCAGTAGCCGTCTCCTTATACTTTAATACGGTGATGTCTAAGCTGGCTAGATCTATTCTAGTAGCCAAGCTCACCACCTTCTCATAATCTAGCCCGGTTTTGGCTGCCTCCGGTCGTAAGGTCAACACAATTGCGGATGACCTCGGAACTGCCAGCCTTAATGGGGGTCTCTGTTTGGTAGGCCTTTGGTCGCGCCTAGCACCCCTCCGAACTACCAATGACCATGGCTCCCTGGTCGTGGACTCACCCTGATAGGGGGTAGTCTGTACTCGGGCTGCCTCTGCTGCTTGCGCTGCGAGCGTCTTCTTCTTCTTCCCTTTTCTCTTCTTCCTCAAAAGAACAGGGGTGATTTTCTCCGGTATTTCTGCTGACTGTGCATCCGACACAACAGAGATAATTGTCGCCGGGTTTGTGGGACTTACAACCTCCGGTGTGGTGAGCAACTGCAGCTTTTTCTTTTTTGCCTCTTCAAAGTAGGACTTCATCATACTCTGCATTTCCTGAGTAAAACTCTTTATTGCAGCCTCTACGTAGCTCTGCGTAACCAGCGGGGACTGCTCATCTGTAGGCTCTACCCCACAACGCAGTTCCCGTTGGGGAGAGCCATTACTGGCTTCGCATTCCTTACGCTGTAAGTTTTGCAGCGCCGCCTTTAGTTCGGCCATCTCCTCGCGGAGGGCTTTCAGCTCTGCAGCTCTAGCAGCCTCTCTGGCTTTGAGCTCCGCATATTCTCGCTTGAGGCTTCGGCATTCCTCCGAGTCGCACCTGCCTGCTAACAGTGCAGAGCACTCGGCAATGGAGTCTGCTGCTTCCTCAATGGCGGTTCTGTAGATGCCGCCCAGGTTTCTAGAGTTCTGAGCGATATCAAGAACAACACCTCCCTGAGTCTGAATGCCTTCGTTAATGTCTGAAGCCAGCTGGTTAAAGGCAGGGGTGGTGGGGTTTGTGAGAACCCGGGATCGACTCTGTTTTGTAGCTGGCTTCACTATCTCCTTTTGAGCTCTATGACGGAGCTCCTCGTCCTTCAGACGGTTCATTTCGGCCTGTGCCTTTGCCAGACCGACGTAATGCCCCGTCGTTGGTGGGCAGCCTCGGGTCTGCTGCGATGAGGTGGCCGGCGAACAGTGGCCGGTCGCCCCAGACTCAGCGTCCGAGTACTCTGACGAAGACGGGCTATCAGAAGATTGCACTCGCCCCGTCTTTTTCCGACTTATGATAGTCGCCGGTGTCTCGCTTTCGGAGGCAGTGGCCATCATGGCCTCTGAGAGCGACTCCTGCGGCGGCGTCCTTCCTGTGGGCAAATCCTTAAACCGTATTTTAGAGGCCTTGGTCGTCGTCTTTTTACGTGATTCGGTGTCCGCTTTTATAGCTCTGGTCGTTGCTGTTCTCCTAGTGCGCAAAGTTTTGCCCCCCCCAGACACGGTGGGGCAGCCCGGGCAAAGCCCGGGGAGGGATTCTCCGGCACGGCCGGTACCCTCCTGGGGTAGTACTTTTTTTAACTTTGCTTCCATCGTTTGGTTCCCAAAAACCCCCCTAGTTTGCGGTACGGCTGCCGAGACCGGTATAAAACAACCAGCCCCGCCAGCCGCTATCCGGTACTGGGCCCTTGGGGCTCAAACTGAGCCCTCATCGACCCCAGCCCGGTACTGAGAGCGCCGCGCACATACCACTCTCAGGTCAGGATATCCGCCGCCGGCCAGCATGGCCGACGCCCAGGGTACACCACGAGGAGGTTTCCTGACATCGCACCCCAACCTTTTTTTTTTTTTTTTTTTTTTTTTTTTTTTTTTTCGGGGGGAAAATCCTCATGGATACCCGGCCACGCGGGGGCGTAACCGGGTTATGCCGGACTCCTACCGGCTAAAAACCCCCCGGTACTCCCGCATCGTCTTCAGGGAGGGGGACTGGGAAATCCGGCCTAGCCTTAACTACCAGTCCCCCGCCGACGATCGCCCGCCCTCATGGCGGGCCCTTCACGCCCCCCCCTACAGGGAGGGGCCGCGGGAATGACTGTGAGTACCCAGTCATTCCCGCCCGGCGAGGTGGTGGATAGTTCAAGTGCGGGAGAAGGCGCCCCCGCGCCTATCCCCCGCTATCCACCACCAGGGGGTGGGAAACGGCTATCGTACGCACGCCGCCTCCCTCCCCCTCTCCGCCTGCGGAGCGGCGCCGCGAGAGGATCGTCTTCCCGCGCCCGCTCCGCCGCCTCCTTCTGCGACATCACTTCTTCGCAGAAGGAGGCGAAAGCCGCCCAGGACTCCTCACTCTGCAGCATGGATTGGACTACGCTGGGGAGTGAGAGGTCCTGCCCAACCACCGCCGTCAGACTGCGGCGCTGCTCGGACCAGGCCGGGCACACTTCCAGTGTGTGCCGTGCCGTGTCCTCCGCGGCGCCGCAGTCGTGGCACGCTGGGGTTTCCTCCCTCCGTATTCGGTGCAGGTGGGATCCGAAACATCCATGTCCGGATAACACCTGCACCTGACGGAACGAGAGGAAACCGTGGGACCGCTCGAGCCAGTCCTGTAGGACCGGCCCGATCGCGTCCAACGTCCAGCGGCCGAAGACGGCGGTGGCGAGGTCCGCTGTCCAATGGTGGACGACGGCTTCCTTCGCCTCGCGTCGGACGGCCTCCCGTTCTTCCGCGGCGGGGTGCTCACCGAGAGCCCTCCGCCGCGCCGTCCACTCGTACACCCTGGCGAGCACCCACGCCTCGAGCTCCCAAGGCGGGGTGCCAGCCAGGGCGCACGACGCCGCGAGGCCCACCGAGCGGTAGGCTCTCGCCACCCGCTGGGCTATGGCCCTTTGGGGCCTCCGTAGGGCGGTGGCGTTTTCCCTCCGGTGGAGGGAGTCCGCCCAGATGGGGGCCCCGTAAAGGGCCATACTCTTCAGGATGCCGGCATACAAAAGCCGGCATCTCGCCCTCGGCCCCCCCAGATTTGGGAGGAGCCATGCGAGGGCGCCCGCCGTTTTTAGCAGGCGGCGCGACAGCTCGCTGAAATGCGGGCCGAAGCGCCACCTGCTGTCGAGCACAAGGCCCAGATACTTCATCTGGGCCTTGACCTCGACCCTGACGCCCTGGACCACGATGTGGGCGTCAGGGGGGGTGCGCTGCCGAGGCCCGTGGAAGAACACGGCCTCGGTCTTGCCCAGCGCCACCCCCAATCCTAGGCGGCGGATCCTTTCAGCGACCAAGGATCCGCCCGCCGAGGCCAGACTGGCCGCCTCCCTGTAGTCCCTCCCCCGGGCTGTGAGGAGAGTGTCATCTGCATAGCATATGACACTCGTGCCACGGAGGAGGGCGCCCCGCAGGAGCCAGTCGAATCCGATGTTCCACAGGAGGGGTCCGAGGACCGACCCCTGTGGAACACCGGACTCTGCGCCGTACCGCCTCATCCTGGCCTCGCTGTCGACGAGGAGGACCACCCGATCCTCCAAGTAGTCGGCCAGGAGTCGGCGCAGGTACGGAGGCACCCCGTGATACCGGAGTGCCTCCAAAATGGTCGAGTGGGGGACGGAGTTAAAGGCGTTGGCTATGTCGAATGACACAGCCAAAACCCCGTCCCCCGCCTCGACGGCCTCCCGCACCTGGCCCTTGAGTAGGGCCAGCGCGTCGATTGTCGAACGCCCCCTTCGAAAGCCGAATTGGGCGTTCGACAAATCCGGCCCCACCATCTGCAGGTGGCCGTTCAGCCGGGCGGCGACGACCCCCTCGAACAACTTACCGACCTCATCGAGCAGAACGATGGGTCGGTATGCCGAGGGGGAGTCCGCGGGGCGATTCTCCTTTTGGAGGAGGCACAGCTGCCCCTCCTTCCACAGTTTCGGGAACCTCCCAGTCGTGAGACACGAACTGAAGAGGTCCCGAAACCTTCCCTCCATCTTGGAGGCGGCGATGGACACCACCCGTGCGGGAACACCGTCCGGTCCAGGGGCCGTCTTCTTCGCGCGGAGGCGTAAAGTCCCCGCGCGAAACTCCTCGGCCGTGACCGGCGGTATCCCCTCTTCGGGCGGCGCCGCCCCCCGCGGCGGGTCCATTGCTGGTGGGGTGAAGTGGGTCCTGGGCGGGAACAGGGACCGGACCACACCATCCAGCAATGTCGGCTCGAGGGTCTCCGTTAGGGGGGGACCGAAGGGGCGCAGTTTGTTCCGCGCCGCCTTGTACGGCCTCCCGTAGGGGTCCTTATCGAGACCCTCGAGCAGCTCGGCCCGCGCCGCATCGTCGGCAGCGCGTATCGCCGACTTGAGGACCGCCTTCGCCTCAACATACGCGGCGTAGAGGCGGTCCTCGTTCGCCAAGTCTCGGGCGCTGCGCCGCCGACTCCGCGTGTAGGCCCGCCTGGCCGCCACGCAGGCGGCCCGGAGTCCCGCCAGCTCCTCGGACCACCAATACACGGCCCGACGGGGGGCCGGACGACGGGACCGAGGCATGCTAAAGTCGCATACCTCGGTCAGGGACCCCCTCAGCGCCGCCGCCGCGGCGTCCACGTCCAGGACTTCAGCTCGGGGCGTGAGCCAGTCCTGGAGGAACGCCGCCTCCTCAGCCGCCTCCCTGTCTAGGCGGGTGAGAGCCCACCGAGGGAAAGGGGACTGGCCCGAGCGGGCCATCCCCCTGGGGCTCTGGGTGGAGACGTCGAACCGCACGTAGCGGTGGTCCGACATGGTCTCCACCATCTCCACCCGCCAGTCCACGACGCGGGCGGCAAGCAAGGGAGTGGCGAACGACACGTCCACCACGGACCCTCCCTGCTGCCGCACACACGTGTGGACTGTCCCTCTGTTCAGGAGGGACAGACCGGTCGAGGCCGCCCAAAACTCCACGGCGCGGCCCCGGATGTTGCAGGAGGCGGCTGGGTTGCCCCATGCCCCCGACTTGGCGTTCAGGTCGCCCAGGACGACGACCTGACGCGGCGCTGCCCGCCCTACCACTGCCGTGAGGACTTCGAGAAAGTTCTCGAAGTCCGACAGAGGCCGGTTTGGGGAGAAATAGACCCCCACCAGGGCCATTTCTCCCCCCCACGCGGCGGCCACGTATCCCGGTCCCCTCTCTAAGAGCGACAGGGGCGGGGAGTCCGTGGAGGACCGCGGCACTAGTGCCACCAAGCCGTCCGAGTCACCCAGCCAACTGCCGGGGACCGAGTACGGCTCGGCGACCACCGCCACGTCCACCAACCACTCAGCCATGGACTGCATGAGCAGGTCCTGGGCTGCTCTGCAGTGGTTGGTGTTCGCCTGGAGGATGCGATGTCGGCACCTATCCATTAATCGGACATCGCACCCCCCTCCTCCACGGCCGCCGAGGGCCCTGCGACAGGGCTGGCGGTGGCAGCGACAGGCAGGGTCCGTGCCTGCGCTTTGCCCTTCTTAAGGGGAGGATTGCAGCTCCTCCCCTTCATCACGTGGCCCGCCGGGCGGCCACTGGCAGCGCACACCGCGCAGTGCGGCTTGGCGGCCTTACAGGACGCGGACTTGTGCCCGTCCTTCCCACAGCGATAACAACTGTCCGTCCTGTCGATCTTGGACGGACAGAGGGCCCGAGTGTGCCCGACCCCGAAGCACTTGAAGCAGCGCAGAGGCTGGTCTTCAAGTGCTCGGACTGCCCCCGAGCTGAAGCCAAGGGCAAGATGGCCCTTGGCGAGGACAGCTTTGGCGGCGACGACTGGGCACTCAACACGAACTGTGCCCATGCCACCGCGGCCGGGCCTCATAGCTCCGGTCTTTACCGCTGCGGCGTCGCAGCCCCCTATTGCTGCGACCGCCGCTGCTACCTCCTCTTTGGTGACTGAATCGTCGAGGTCAGTCACCTCCAGAGTGGTAGCCTTGATGGGCCTGGCCACCTTGGCCGCATCCGCAATGACCTCTTGCAACTTGGCTGCAAAGAGGTCAGCGTTGGCGCTGCCCTGTGCCCCGGAGAACTCGAAGAGCCGAGCTCCGGCTTGGGTTCGGCGGCACGTCACTTTACCGATCCCAAGTTTTTCGGGATCGGCGTTGGTACGCGCCCGCATCAAGACGGACGCGTACGTTTCCCCGCGCTCCTCGGCTTCCGCGGTGAGCGTCACCACAACGGCCGCGGATTTCGGAGGAGCCAAGCTCTTCTTGGTGCCGGCGGGGGCCTTTTTTGCTGCGGGAGTAGCTGCGGCAGGCTTAGGGGCAGGTTTGGCGGCAGGCTTGGGGACGGACTTCTTGCCCTTACCCTTTCCCTTGCCTGCCGTCTGGGACGGGCCAGCTGAGGAGGGAGCAGGGACGGCAGGGGCGGCCGCCGCCTTTTTGGTGGCTCTTGCCTTTTTCTTCCCCACCACCTCTGTCCACCCTTGCTGGTTGGACGGGCCGGCAGGAGGCAGGGGCGCGTCTTCCCTCTGGGCAGACGGTTCCGGCTGTTGCTGCCGTTTGTCTGCCGCGAGGGGTGGCCTGACGCGCTTTTCGGGCAGCAGCCGATCCTCAATTCCCGCGAAACAGGCTCTCGTGAAGGCCCTCTCCTCCATGACAACCTTTCGGATAATTTCCTCAAGGTTGGAGGGGGGGGCCTCAACCGCGGGTCTTGGCTCAGCTTGAGGCCGGGCCGTGGCTTCAGCCAGCTTCTGATGCAGCTGGCTGACCTCTGACTGCAGGCGATCAACTCTCGCCTGCAGCTGCCGCGTCTCGTCGGTCGCTGTGCGCTGCATCAGCTCCCGAATGATGCCGCGCATGCTCGCGGCTCGGCATTTGAGGGACTTCTGAAAGGTCCCTTTCAGGTTGGAGGACTTCGAGGCGATCTCCACGATCTCCTCTTGGTCCTCCTGGGCCATCTGGTCCAACTCGGCCAGAGAGTGGTCCGAGTATAGGACCGTGGACGCGCCATAGCCGGACCTAGCCCGGGCGGCGCTGGTTTGCTGCTCTTTAGCAGCGACCCGCTCCTCCAGATCTTGCTGGACCTGCTCCCGCCGAGCCAGGTCCAGCTGGCGTTGTGCACCCGCAAGGCCCACGTCGTGGGTGTCTGCCACGGTCTTCTTGGCCTTGGACTTCTTCGACTTTCTCGAAGCCGAAGAGTCCGAGGACCTATCGGACCTAACCTTCAGGAAGGCCCGCTTCTGCGATTCGAGACGGCTCGGTGTCACCATCGAACCGTCCGATTCAAAAACAGTGGACTCAGTGTCGGACTCCGACAATTCGCCCACTCCGCTGAAAAGGCTGGCCGCAGATGGTGCGCGGCTAGCCTCTGACGCCACCGCGTTATCGGGTTGGCCCTGAGAAGGGCCTTTGAGTTGGCCCTGAGAAGGGCCTTTGGGTTGGCCCTGAGAAGGGCCTTTGATGAAACGCCCGAAGGCATCTCTCAAAGGCATTGGCATGACTGCCTCCGCAAATGTCGTAACAAACCGCAAGGTGAAAGCTACGACGCACAGTGCACTTTAGCCGAACACCGGTCTGCCACTCCGTTACGGTGGTCAGAACCGGGTCGTTGCCCAGGGAACGCGACGAGGACGCAAGCACTGTGGGGGCACCCCAACCTAACCTAACCTAACCTAACCTAACCTAACCTTTTTTTTTTTTTTTTTTTTTTTTTTTTTTTTACGTGGGGAAATGCATTTACGCATCCCCTCCCTGATGGGCTGGGAGGGGTATGCGGGACTCGCCCGGCGCTAGTCGCCGGGAATACCCACTAAAACCCCACGTCCGCTACATGCGCGTATGTGACCAGGGCACCGGGAAACAGCGTTAGCAGCACGGCCGCTGCCCTGGACACGCGCAGGGCCTCCGGAAGATGGTTACGCTCGGGGGCCCCCGGCTTCTGCGGTTGACTTCTACCGCTGGGAGACGTCCACTATGGCGGCTTTGTTTGTAATGGCCGCGTTTTCCTACATCCTGCTCTGAACAATGACGTGCAGGATTTGCTTCCCATTGTGTGAGCGGCCGGCTTCTTTCCGTCCTCGCATATTGGACAGTGTGGCACAGCGGAGCACTCGGAAGCCTTGTGTCCCTCTTTGCCGCACCTGAAACATAGGCCGCTTCGGTCCACCTTCGCGTGGCAGGCTATCCTTATGTGCCCCGGTTCGAGGCACCGGAAACATCTCGGCTCTTTGGGCTCCATCACTGTTATTTTAACTGCCAACCATCCTAGTAGCAGATTTCCCTGCTTTGCTATTTTAATGGCAGCCGTAACAGGGCAGCGCGCCCACGCACTACGTACGCCATACGGTGTTCTGCGTACTGGGCCTACTCTAATTAGGCCGGTGTGGCACTCCCCTGTTGTCGCTAATGCAGAGGCGATTTCTTCGCTAGTCGCAGCGTCATCGAGTCCTGAAATGCGAAGATCGACATACTTCGTGGGTCGTGACACGTTGACTCTCCCCTCTCCGAAGGCTTCATCAAATATCCTTTTTAGCTCGTTTGCGAGCCGGTCTGCCTTCGGTGCGCTAGCGGCCCCACGAACTTCCAGCTTTCTGGCTCCAGTAACTGTCTCCTTAAACTTGTAGGAGGATATATCTAGGCTCGTCAAGTCTAATTTACCTCTCACTGCCGACACTACCTTCATGTAGTCGAAGCCCTCCTGGATTGCTTCCGGCAGGAGTGTAATTATAACTGCTGATGACCGTGGGACAGTTGGTTTGGCAGGAACTTCTTTCTGAGAGCTCTTAGCACCCCGCTTCACCACCATCGACCACGTATTCTCCGCAAGTGCCTCTTCCGACGTAGCAGGAGCAGACTGGGCCACTACTGGCTCGGCTTCTAAAGCTTGCGCAGGTAGAGGCTTCTTGCTTGTCTTCTTCATTTTCTTCCCTTTCTTCGTGCTGCTTCCAGCAGCCACTGCGCCTGGGTCTAGTGGGCCTTCTTTTTCAGCATCCCTGCTTATAAGCAGAGACAATGCCTGAATTTTTCCTTCGATCCGATCAAAGGAAGCCTTCATTCGGTTCTCCATATCAGACATTGCGCTGCTAATTGCCGCATTCAGCATGTCTCTGGTAATCACCTCTCCGGCATTGGACTTCTGTTCCTGCTGTGAAAGTGGCGCCGGCTCGTCCTCAATAAGACCCTCTTCATTTACAGGGTCGGCGACTTTGTTCCCACTAAGCTCTGTATGAACGGAGGCAGCTATGGCGACTGGAGCTACCTGCCGAGATCGCCGGAGTCCAGCTTTTAACTCCGCCAGCTCTTTATGGAGATCCTCTATCTCTGCCGATCTTCTGGCCAGTCTGCCGCCCAGCTGACTGTACTCATCCTGCAGCGATCGAATTTCCTCTATGTTGGATCTTCTAGCGGGCTGCTGGGTGCAATCAGCACTAGTCGCAGCAGCTACTTGGTCCGTACTGCCTCTCGTCGCCTGGGAGGCGGACCGGTCCTCGAGTATAGGGAGGGAGGGAGCATCGGGTGTCTTGGTCACCCATGCCGTCTTTGAGGTCGTGGCGGTATCCGCCACTACCTGCGCCGCTCTACGACGTGGATCCTCTTTTGTAGGGCGGTTTAATTCCGCATGCGCCTTGGTCGGCTTAACATATTGCCCAGTAGTTGGTGGGCGATCTGGAGGTTGTTCTGCGGCCGGAGAGCAGTGTCCAGTTGCTCCGCTCTCTGCATCCGAGAAATCTGAGGATGAGCTCTGGGAAGAATAGGCTCGATCTGTTGCTCTTCGTTTGTCACCAGTCACAGGGGCCTTACTGGTAGTAGTCATTATGGCTTCTGTGACAGTGCCCTGCAGCGGTGCCTGCTCTGGGAGCAAGTCCATCGTCCTGGTAAGAATTGCCTTGGTCGTCGTATATTTGCGTGCATCGGTTGCCGTTTTCGTCGCTTTGGTCATAGGTTTTCTGCTGCGCAAGATTTTGCCCCCCCCAGAAAACGTGGGGCAGCCCGGGTCAAGCCCGGGGAGGGATTCTCCCTTGCGGGTACCCTCCTGGGGTAGTTTATTTTTTGATCTTGCTTCCATACTCATTCTCCCTTCTTCCCACAGTTTGCGGTACGACTGCCGAGGCCAGTATGACACAACCAGCCCCGCCAGCCGCTGTCCGGTACTGGGCCCTTGGGGCTCAAAGTGAGCCCTCATCGGCCCCAGCCCGGTACTGAGAGCGCCGCGCACATACCACTCTCAGGTCAGGATATCCGCCGCCGGCCATCTTGACCGACGCCCAGGGTGCACCACGTGGAGGTTTCCTGACTTCGCACCCCAACCTAACCTAACCTAACCTAACCTAACCTAACTTTTTTTTTTTTTTTTTTTTTTTTTTTTTCGTGGGGAAATGCATTTACGCATCCCCTCCCTGATGGGCTGGGAGGGGTATGTGGGACTCGCCCGGCGCTAGCCGCCGGGAATACCCACTAAAACCCCACGTCCTCCTTGCGCGCGTATGTGACCAGGGCAACGGGAAACAGCGTTAGCAGCACAGCCGCTGCCCTGGCCACGCGCTTGGGCCTCCGGCGGGTTGAAACGCTCGGCGGCCCCCGGCTTGGGAAGGGACATTTCCCTTGGTTTCACTGGACCTCCTTACGTTTACGTTGACTACCACCTGCAGCATCAGGAGGTAGCCGGGGAGGTGCCACACACGCTCGACTCCCTAGTCGGTGTTCAGCGGGCTTCATTGCGCTCGCACATATTGGGCAGTGTGGAGCGGAGGAGCATTCAGTCGCCTTGTGGCCGTTTTCTCCGCAGCGGAAGCAGAGAGCGCTGCGGTCGACGGACGATTTGCACCGTGCCTTTATGTGGCCAACTTCTAAGCAGCGAAAGCATCGCAGTGGCGCTGGTTGAAGAAGCTTCACCTTTGTTGCCACCCATCCAAATATGAGCTTGCTGTCCTTAGTCAGCCGTTTTGCGGCTTCAACAGGACATCGCACCCATATAGAACGGATGCCATATGGCGCCCTGTGAATCTCCCCTACCCTCACTAGGCTGCTTGGGCAGGAACCTTCTTTGGCTATAATAGCCGCAACTTCCTCTTTGGTAATGGATTCATCCAGACCCGAGATGCGTAACTCAGCGCACTTAGCGGGTCTGGAGACCTCCACCAATCCTTCACCGATTTCCTCGGTGAAAATTGCTCTGAGCCTTTCAGCTAGTTGGTCAGCTTTCGCTCCACTCGAGGCCCCTGGTATCTCAAGTTTTCGGGTTCCAGTAGCCGTCTCCTTATATTTGATGTAAGGGATATCTAGACTGGCTAAGTCTGTCTTTCCCTTAGCCAAAGTTACCACTTTCATGTAGTCGATCCCGCTGCTTGCTACATCCGATTTTAGGGTGAGCACGATCGCGGATGAGCGTGGGATCGCAAGCTTGGGCGGTGGCTTACCACCCTTTTTTGGGCCTCGCTTTGCGACCATAGCCCATGTCTCCTTTTCGGGCGGCGGCACCTGAGGCCTCGAGGACTCTGCTCGGGCCACTTCGGCCGCATGCGCTGCGGGCGATCACTTCGCTCTTCTTGTCGGTCTCTTCTTGGTGGGGACATTTTTGTCCTGGACAACTGTTGGCAGCGCTGTAGATGCCGTAGAGACCTCTGGCACCAAAGTTGTTACCTCCAGTGATGGACGCGAATGTGCCTTGATCACCGTTTCCAAGCACGATATAAACTGCACTTGCATCTCCTGCATCGCGTTTCGAATTGCAACGTCGAGCATGCCTTGGGTTATTGGCGCAGCAGATTCTGTGGCTGGCTGCTGCTGAGATGGAACACAGTCTTCAATCTGCTGAACTTCCTGAGGAGGAATACTTTCTCTCTCTACACTGCGTCGGAGACTTTGCAGCTCCTGCCTCATTGAGGAGAGCTCTTTTCGGAGGTCCTCTATCTCTGCTGCTCTTTTTGCCTGTTTGGCCTTGAGCTCCGCGTACTCAGCTTTGAGCTTCCTACATTCCTCCGAGTCGCACAGGCCGGCCATCAACTCTGAGCACTCTTTAATGGAGGCTGCCGCTTCCGCTATAGCGGTCTGGTATACGGCTCCCAGATTTTTAGAATTCTGTGCAATGTTGAGCACAACATCTGCTTGGGCCTGAATTCCTTCATTGATTTCTGAAGCCAGCTGATCTTCGAGGGCGGGAGTAATAGGGTTCTTGACACGAACCTGTCTCCGGCTAGCTGCTGGCTTCATCACCTGCTTTTCAACTCGACGGCGAAGATCCACCTCTTTGAGGCGGTTCAACTCCGCTTGAGCCTTCGCTAGGCCAACGTACTGACCCGTCGTTGGTGGGCGTCCTCGGGTTTGTTTGAAAGCTGGTGAGCAATGGCCCGTCGCACCCGACACAGCGTCTTCAACATCCGAGGACGAGGAGCTCGAGAGAGAGTCCTCTCGTCCCGTTTCCCCCCATTGTGCGCTAGTCGCAGGACCCTCATTTTCCGAGGCAGTGGCCATGGTAGCCTCAGAGCATGTCTCCTGTGGAGGCATCAGATCCGCTTGCGGACACTTCATCCTAGTGTTCATGGCCGTGGTCTTCATTTGCTTGCGGGAATCGGTAACCGTTTTCCTTGCTTTAGTCGTCATTGTTGTTTTTGTGCTTCTCAAGATTTTGCCCCCCCCAGAAAACGTGGGGCAGCCCGAGCAAAGCCCGGGGAGGGATTCTCCGGCGTTGCCGGTACCCTCCTGGGGTAGTGTCTTTTTTAATCTTGACCTATCCATGTTGAGATTCTAGTCCCCCCCAGTTTGCGGTACGCCTGCCGAGACCGGTATGAAACAACCGGCCCCGCCAGCCGCTGTCCGGGCTGGACCCTTGGGGCTCAGATTGAGCCCTCATCGGCCCCAACCCGGTACTAGGAGCGCCGCGCACGTACCACTCCTAGGTCTGGTATCCGCCGCCGGTCAGCTTGGCCGACGCCCAGGGTGCACCACGAGGAGGTTCCAGACATCGCACCCCAACCTTTTTTTTTTTTTTTTTTTTTTTAAACGTGGGGAAATGCTTTTAGGCATTCCCTCCCGTCTGGGCAAGGCGAAGGGAGGGATATGTGGGACTCACCCGGCGCTAGCCGCCGAGAATACCCACTAAAACCCCACGGTGTTCCTTCAGCACCTTCTTGGCCGGGGAGCAGGGACTACGACTGCAGGACTTCTGCTCGACCCGGCAGGTGCAGGTCCCTCGGTAGGGACCACCAACTCAGAGCCCCTCATAAGGGGCCACCAACTATTATATACAGGGGTCAGATGGAAGACCCCCGGACGAACCTTCGAGGGGCGCACCGAACACTAGTGCGCCTCGCCTCGGGCCTGATGTTCTGCGTGGGCGAAGGACGTGCCCGCGTCCAACGCCCGCAGGCCAAATCTACGGCGGCTGGAGGTCATTCCTGACCCTTCGCCACCGGGTCCGTCTGCTACGAGAGGGGAGCGTGGTGGTCTGCTCCCTCTCCCTCTCCGCCGCCTCCTTCGCGAGCATCACCTCCTCGCAGTACGAGGCGACGGAATTCCATCCGGACTCGCTTCCGACCATGGATGTTATAATGGCCGGGAGCGAGAGGTCCGGCCCTATGGCCGCGACGAGGCCACGGCGTGGCGAGTCCCATGCGGGACAGACGGCAAGCGTGTGCTGCGCGTCATCACGCACGCTACTGCAGTGATGGCACCCAGATGTTTCCTCCCGACCTATGCGACACAGGTAGCTCCCGAAGCAGCCGTGCCCCGTAAGCACCTGTGTCAGCCGGAAGGTGAGGGTGCCGTGCCGCCTCTGTATCCAGGCCTTGAAATGAGGCCTTATGGCCTCCACGGTCGCCACGCCCGAGCTGGGGTGATCGAGTCGTCTCTTCCATTCCGCCATGGTGATCTTCTGAAGTTCTGACCGACGAGCTTCAATTTCGCGAGGCGCCGGTCGCACACCTCTCTCCAATGCCTCCTCGCGCCACTCATAGAGCGACGCGAGGGCCCTAGCCTCCAGATCCCATGGCGGAGATCCGGCTAGCAGGGAGGCCGCCTCAAAGGAGATCGTGCGATACCCGCGAGCCGTTCTGACGGCCATCGCCCTCTGCGGTTTACGCAGAGCAGCGATATTGCGGGCCGTCAGTGTTTCGGCCCACACAGGGGCCCCGTAAAGGGCCATGGACCGCACGATCCCCATATAGAGTTTCCGGCAAGCGGAACTTGGACCCCCCAGATTGGGTAAGAGCCGCGCCAGCGCGGCCGCGGCACCCATGAGACGGGGAGTCAGCTGCCGGAAATGCTCCACAAAGTCCCATCGGCTATCCAGAAAAAGTCCAAGGTACTTCATTTTGGACTGGATGCCGATGGGAACGCCTCCCACAATTAACTGGGACCCTGCCGGTGGCGCATTCCGAGGCCCATGAAAGCACACGGCCTCGGATTTCTGGAGCGCCACCTGAAGTCCCAGACGCCGGATCCTCCCGACGACCTGCGCCACCCCAGCTGTGGCCAACATCACGGCTTCGCGGTGTGTCTTGGCTCTCGACGTGACCAGAGTGTCGTCGGCGTAGCACACCACATTCAGGCCACGGAGCAGCACACCGCGCAACACCCAATCGTACCCGATGTTCCACAGCAGGGGACCCAGCACGGACCCCTGTGGAACACCGGATACGACGTCTCGCCGACATAAACCGTCTCGACCCGGGAAGACGACTGACCTCTCCGACAAGTACGCCCCGACTATTCGGCGGAGGTAGGACGGCACTCCATGAAACCGAAGTGCCTCTCTGATGGTGGCCCAGGGCAAGGTGTTGAACGCGTTGGCGATGTCGAGCGACACCGCCACAACCACCTCACCCCGAGCTATAGCATCCTCCGCCAGGCTCCTCACTTGCTTAATTGCATCAATAGTGGAGCGCCCTCTGCGAAAACCAAATTGGTTTGCCGCCAAGTCCGGCCCTACGTGCTCGAGATGGCTGACGAGGCGGTTTGCAATTACTCTTTCAAAGAGTTTGCCCACCTCGTCAAGCAGCACGATAGGACGGAATGCGGACGGCGAGTCCGCCGGGCGCCCCGGTTTCTGGAGCAGGACTAAACGGCCGGATTTCCACTTCGACGGAAACCGGCCCTGCTCCAGACACGCAGTGAGGAGCCCCAACAGTCGGGGCTCGAGGATATCGAGGGCCAGGACCCACGCTCGCCCATGCAGGCCGTCGGGTCCTGGGGCGGTGTTTTTTGCCTGAAGGGGTTTCACCGCCGCCCTCAGCTCTTCCCGGGTCACTTCGGGCACATCGTCGTCCACGTCAGGCTCGACTGCAGGCGGAGCCATTCGGGGAGGTGAGAACTGTCCCTCCCCGGTGGGGAACAGAGCACTCACTACCTCCTCGAGGAACTCGGGCTGGAGACTCTGGGTTACCGGGGGGGCCCATTGGCGAAGTTTGCCACGTACCATCCGGTACGGGCGCCCCCATGGGTCCCGATTGAGCGTCTCCAAGAGTTCCTCCTTGGCCAGAGCCTTTGCGCGCTCGATGGCCGTCCGGAGGGCGAGCCTCGCGGCTCTGTACCCCTCATGAAGCTCCGCCTCTCTGGGGTCAGCGTCCTGCGCCCGGCGTCGTCTGCGCCTTATCCTGGTGTACTGGCGACGCGCTCCTACGCAGGCCGCACGCAGCTGCGCGATCTCAGCGTTCCACCAGTACACCTGGCGCTTAGCGTGACGACGCCCCACTCGCGGCATCGCAGCATCGCACATTTGCGACACAGCCGCACGCAGACGCTCTGCCCCGTCCTCGACATCGGCAGGCCTGGCGGGTGTTCTATCGAGCACCCAAGCCTGCACGATGGCAGCCTCACGGAACACCTCGCGGTCGAGGCGTCCCAGAACCCAACGTGGACTGTCCTGCACAGGGTCTCTCGGGACTGAATGACCCGAGGTCTGGGCGGACACGTCAAACCGGATGTAAAGGTGGTCCGACAGTGTCTCCACCCCCTCAAGGACTCTCCAGTCCCGAACACGGCGTGCTATTGCAGGGCTAGCGAACGACACGTCCACTATCGACTCGCCCTGCGGTCGCACGCACGTGCTTGCAGAACCCCTGTTTAGGACGAGCAGGCCGGATGTTATGGCCCACTCTTCCAACACCTCCCCCCTGACGTCCGTGACCGGAGAACTCCAAGCCGTAGATTTGGCGTTGAAGTCTCCGAGCACTAGGACTGGGAGAGGGTGGCTTCCAAGGACGACAGTGCCAACTTCTTCTACGAGAGTCTCAAAGTCGGCGAGACTCCACCGAGGGGGTGCATAAACCCCAACCACCGCGACGCTACCGAGACGCGCCGCGACCCAGCCTCGACCCTCCTGGATGTTAGCGAGGGGCGGGGAGCCAGCGGCGGGCTGGGTGATTATAGCCACCGAGCCGTCACGGTCGCACACCCAGGTGTTGTTGGGCGGGACAAAGTACGGCTCGGCTATCACAGCGACGCCTATTGACCACTGTGCCAAGCTCTGGATTAACAAATCTTGCGCTCTGGCACAGTGGTTAATATTCCCTTGAAGAAAATGGAGTGCCATTATTATTGACACTCCATTTCTACCTCTTTGACCGTTGTCGGTGCCTCCTGGGCGGCGGCCGTACTGGTTGAAGATTGAGAAGGTATCGTGCCCCTTTTCTCCTTCCCTCTCTTTCTTCCTTTCTTATGGGAAGAGACAGAAACTGAGCAGGTCTTACTTCCCATGCGGTGACCGGCCGGTTTACCTGCACCCGCGCAGATGACACAATGCGGATCCGCAGCACATCCTACAGCCTTGTGGCCAGACTGACTACAGCGGTAGCAGAGCTGGCTGCAGTCGACCTCCGCCTTGCATTTTGCAATCACGTGGCCAGGCTGAAGACATCGGAAGCACCTCTGTGACCGGGGCTCCAGTATCTTAAGTCGGGCCGAAACACACCCCACCAATAGCCGTCGGCCGTCATCAATTTTTTTGGCCGTCTCCACTGGACACGAGACCACGGCTGTTCCGGTCCCGTCGCTTCCAACACGCAGGCCGTTCGTCTTTATATACTCAGGCGAGCATTCTCCCGCCCGAGCGACAGCCGCAATCAGTTTCTCGGCGGTAACCGACTCGTCCAGGCCTGAGATGCGCACGTCAGCACATTTCATTGGCCTGGACACTCTTACCACCTCCGCCGGAAGGGACGCCCTAAGTTTTTGCGCTAGGGCGTCTGCTTTTGCGCCATTGGTGAGGCCAGGCAACTCAATAAGAGCCGCCCCCGTGGCCGCCTTCTTGTATTTAACTCCCGCGATGTCGAGGGAGCTGAGGTCCACCTGTTCCCATGCTTTCGTAAGCACCTCACTATAGGTAACACCCCTCCTCGCCGCTTCCGGCTGCAGGGTCAACACTACAGCCGAAGACTTCGGAGCACGAAGTTTAGGGGCATTGACCTTAGCGGGCGGTGCCTTAGGCTTTACTGCCTTTCTGAGCTTGGGAGCCTTTACGGGCTTGCCACCTTTTCCAACAAGCACCCACTCTACAGCCGGTGCTTTGGTTGCCTCGGAGAAGGTGCGGGGAGCAGGTACAGGATGTTTAGGCGCCACCTTTTGCCTCTTTTTGGCCACCTGTCTCGGAACCTGAGGTGGTGGAGGCTGGACTTCCGGGGCCAGTTCTGGTGCCGAAGCTTGGGGGGCTTTCCGGTCAGCCGCTAGCGGAGGCCGTAATCTCTTTTCTGGGAGGAGCCTGTCCTCCAGAGCCTCGAAACGCGCGCTCATGATGTTGTTCATGGTCTGAATCTGTTGCATCATTGAGCGCGCCATCTCCTCGAATCCTTGACTGGGATCCGGAAGTGTATCTCCGCCTCGAGACTTCGGAAGAGCAGGAAATTCCTCCCTAGGTGCCCTTCTTGCCGGTGTCTTTAGAGGTGCTATGGAAGTAGAGGAGGCATCAGCAGATGTCGAGGGGCGAGCTCCACGTACTTCCTCACGCAGCTTCTCTACCTCCTTGCGGAGGTCTTCTAGCTCCTTCGACTGCCTCGAATACGCCGCTTCGACTTTCTGCAGTTCTTCGGAGGAAGTGCGGGCACTAAACTTGGCGACTGAGTCTATAATCGACTTAGCCGCATCTTTGAGGGCATGTTGGCATGTGCCCTGAAGGTGGCCAGACTTCTTACAGACGGCGAGTATTACTTCGACGTCTCCGGCCACCCTCTCATTCAGCCGAAGAGAGAGCTCCTCTTCAGGGACCTCGGCTATATTTTTCGCCGCCCTTTCGTGCCTAGCACGAGAAGCCAAGACCGCTATCTCTTCCTCAGCAGCTAGCTGGAGTTCCTCCTTTCGAATTCGGTTGAATTCGGCTTTTGCCTGTGATAGGCCCACATATTCCCCGGTTGTTGCAGGACGGCCTCTACCTCTTGTAGTGGCAGGAATTTTACGCTGCCGTCTTCCGGCTGCTGTTTCTTCCCCTGAATCTGAAGATATCACAGTCGCAGAGCGCCTTTCCCTCTTTTTACGCCAGAATCGGCCAGGGGTAGCAGATGTGTAGCTGGAACCGACCGTCACCATCGTGGCCGCACTTGAGTCGCTGTAAAGCGTCATTTCATCCACAGACTTCCTTCTCTCCAAGACGACCACAGGAACGGCCGCTCCACTGCCGCCATCTCCCTCTCGTCCACCAGGGTCAGACGCTAGGTCTTCCCACTGACATACCGGTAACTCTTCGCAGCTTGATGATCTGCCGAAAGAGCCACCCACTTCTTCATCCTTATTTTTTTTTTGTGTTTTTTGGTTTTTTGTTGAGGTTAAAATTGAACAATCCAGTTTTGTTCCCACGAGTATGGGGGAAATAAACAGTCCGCCCAAGCAGTGCCCCCTGTACTTGGGTAAGCCTAAGCGTAACCCGTCAGAGAGTCGGCCGGTTCTCTGACGGGGGTCGCACTAATGACTGACATACCCGTCAGCCATGCATCCCCTCGCGGTGCGCCGCCGCTTGAGATTCGGGGTAATTTTTTATTGAGGTTTTCTTCCTCGCGGGCCGGGCGGTGAAGCCAAGCCCCTCGGTCCCGTCGAAGCCGCGAGACGTGACCACGACACTCCGACGGGATAACGAGATCGACGGTAGCGGCAAGGCTAGATGCCCCGCCAGCCTGCCCGACGGTAGGGTTAGTACACGTTGGACCCGCCAATGCGTCCATGACTCTTCCAAAAAATCGAGGAAAGTCGACGCCTCCATGTCAGGATATCCGCCGCCGGCCAGCTTGGCCGACGCCCAGGGTGCACCACGTGGAGGTTTCCTGACTTCGCACCCCATCGCACCCCAACCTTTTTTTTTTTTTTTTTTTTTTTTTACGTGGGGAAATGCTTTTAGGCATCCCCTCCCGCCTGGGCAAGATGGAGGGAGGGGTATGTGGGACTCACCCGGCGCTAGCCGCCGGGAATACCCACTAAAACCCCACGGTGTTCATTCAGCACCCTTTTTGCCGGGGAGCAGGTACTACGTTGGTAGGACTTCTACTCAACCCGGCGGGTGTGGGTCCCTCGTTAGGGACCGCCGATCATTAGCCCCTCATAAGGGACAACTAGGGCCCCTCATAAGGGGCCACCAACAATTATTTGCGGGGGTCAGATGGAAGAGACCCCCGGACGAACCTTCGAGGGGCGCACCGAACACTAGTGCGCCTCGCCTCGGGCCTGATGTTCTGCGTGGGCGAAGGACGTGCCCGCGTCCAACGCCCGCAGGCCAAATCTACGGCGGCTGGAGGTCATCCCTCACCCTCCGCCGCCGGGTCCGTCTTCTACGGGAGGGGAGCGTGGTGGTCTGCTCCCTCTCCCTCTCCGCCGCCTCCTTAGCCAGCATCACCCCCTCGCAGTACGAGGCGACGGAGTTCCAGCCGGACTCGCTCCCGACCATAGATGTTATAATGGCCGGGAGCGAGAGGTCCGGCCCTATGGCCGCGACGAGGCCACGGCGTGGCGAGTCCCATGCGGGACAGACGGCAAGCGTGTGCTGCGCGTCATCGCGCACGCTACGGCAGTGATGGCACCCAGATGTTACCTCCCGACCTATGCGACACAGGTAGCTGCCGAAGCAGCCGTGCCCCGTGAGCATCTGTGTCAGCCGGAAGGTGAGGGTGCCGTGCCGCCTCCGTATCCAGGCCTTAAAATGAGGCCTTATGGCCTCAACGGTCGCCACGCCTGATCTGGGGTGGTCTAGGCGTCTTTTCCACTCCGCCATGGTCATCCGCTGGACCTCCGACCTCCACGCCTCTATTTCACGAGGCGCGGGTCGCAGACCCTGGTCCAACGCCTCCCCGCGCCACTCGTAGAGTAACGCGAGGGCCCTCGCCTCCAGATCCCATGGCGGAGATCCGGCTAGTAGGGAGGCCGCCTCGAATGAGATCGTGCGATACCCGCGGGCTGCTCTGACGGCCATCACCCTCTGCGGTTTGCGCAGAGCAGCGATATTACGGGCCGACAGGTTCTCGGCCCACACAGGGGCCCCGTAAAGGGCCATGGATCGCACGATCCCCATGTAGAGCTTTCGGCAAGCGGAATTCGGACCCCCCAAGTTGGGCAACAGCCGCGCCAGCGCAGCCGCGGCACCCATGAGACGGGGAGTCAGCTGCCGAAAATGCTCTACAAAGTCCCATCGGCCGTCCAGAACCAGCCCAAGATATTTCATCCTGGACTGGATGTCGATGGGAACGCCTCCCACTATTATCTGGGACCCTGCCGGTGGCGCACTCCGGGGCCCGTGAAAATACAGGGCCTCAGACTTCTGAAGCGCCACCTGTAGTCCCAGACGCCGGATCCTTCCGACCACCTGTGCCACCCCAGCTGTGGATCGCACCCCAACCTAACCTTTTTTTTTTTTTTTTTTTTTTTTTTTTTGTTTTTTTTTTTTTTCCGTGGGGAAATGCATTTACGCATCCCCTCCCTGATGGGCTGGGAGGGGTATGTGGGACTCACCCGGCGCTAACCGCCGGGAATACCCACTAAAACCCCACGTCCTCTTCTTGCGCGTTTGTGGCCAGGGCACCGGGAAACAGCGCTAGCATGGCCACCACTGCCCTGGTCACGCGCTTGAGCCCCCGGGGATGGTAACACTCAGGGACTCCCATCTCGTAAGGAGGCGAGCTCCTCTACCAACTGTTATGGTATCTGTTGTGATACATGCTCCACCTCTTTTCTCCTTATATTACACTGGCGCTCCAGCAACCGGTGCCAGGAGAATCGACTATAAGGCGGCCCAGAAGCAGGCTACCTCTTTACTGCTTTCGTCAGTGTAGTTACTGGTGTTGCACGTAGGGGAAGCTGCTACCTCCACGCCTTCGTAGTCGATCAGCTCTCCCACGACGCATCACGGATGATTCCGGTGCTTTTTCCCTAGTTCTCTCTGCGTCCTCCTTTTGTTTCATGACTGCCTCGCAGAAAGCGACAATTGCGTCCCATGCCTCCCTTCCACTGACCATGGATTGTATGATTGCGGGGAGAGAAAGGTTGTTCCCTACCACCCGCGTCAGCTCCATGCGTTGCGCTGTCCACGCTTGACACTCCTCCAGCGTATGATTGGCAGTGTCTAAAAGACTGTCGCAGTGGTGACACTCAGGAGTCGGCTCTTTTCTTGCGATTTGGTGCAGATATTTGCCAAAGCAGCCGTGCCCGGTAAGTATCTGCACCAGACGGAAAGTCAGTGTGCCATATTCCCTGTCTATCCACTCTCGAAATACAGGGGTAATTGCCTCAATTACTCTGTGGCCAGCGCTAGGGTGCTCCAAGTTGTTCCTCCAGGTGTTCAACATGGCTTCGTACAGTAGGCGCTTTTTCCTTTCCTTCTCCCTGGGAGCGACAGTTTCTCCGCGAGCGATTTTAGCAGATTGCCATTCGTAAAGCTCCGCATGAGAGCGTGCTATCAATTCCCACGGCGCAGAACCCGCTAGCAAGCATGCCGTCTCGTTAGAAACCGTACAGTAGCCGCGTATGCTCCTTAGAGCCATTGTACGTTGCAGCTTATGCAAGATGGAAATACTGTACGGTGTGAGGACTTTGCTCCACACTGGGGCTCCGTAGAGACACATCGATCGCACTACTCCTATGTATAGGGACCGGCAACTAGAGCCTGCTCCGCCAAGGTTGGGTAAGAGACTTGCTAGGGCAAGGGCACAACGAAGAACTTTGGGCGACAGCTCTCGGAAGTGGGTCTCGAACTTCCAGCGGCTATCCAGGGTTAATCCCAGGTATTTCATGCTAGATCCCACGGTTATTCTGAAACCATCAACCCAGATGAAAGTGTCAGGAGGTGGCATTCTTCGGGGGCCATGAAAGCATATAGCTTCTGTCTTGTTGATGGCCACTTCCAATCCCAACATTCTTATTCTTCTGACCACCAGAGAGGCGCACGCCGACCCCAACCTAACCTAACCTAACCTAACCTAACCTTTTTTTTTTTTTTTTTTTTTTTTTTTTTTTTTTTTTTTATACGTGGAGGAAAATCTTTTATAGACGATACCTCTCCAGCCTTGGGCTAGGCGAGAGGCCTGTGGGGGACTCAACCGGATCAAACCGGAGATACCACTATGCCTAAAAAACTCCACGACGTTCCTTCAGTCACCTTCGGACCGGGGAGCAGGAACTGTTACCACACTACTTCTACTCCCCAGCAGGTGCTGGCCTCTGTGGAGACCCCAACCTGGGGACCCTCAAAGAGGGGTCGCGACAGTCAATAACGGGGGGAGGGGTGCTTCCCCCAACGAACCTTGGAGGCGATGCATCGAACGCAATGCGCTTGCCCCGGCCTGGCAGACCTACATGCGATCTTGGCGAAGGACCCGCCCTAGTCCAACGCCCGCAGGCAATCTCTATGGCGGCTGGAGGTCATTTCTGACCTGACGCTGCCTGGCTCGCCGACTGCGGGAGGGGACCCTTCCGGTCAACCGCTCCCTTACCCTTTCCGCCACCTCCTTCGTCAGCATGACTTGCTCACAGAAGGAGGCAACGGAGATCCACCCGCTCTCGCTCTCAACCATGGTTTTAATCACGTTCGACAGCGAGAGATCGGGCCCCGTAACCACGATCATGTCCCGACGCAGCGACTCCCACGCAGGACAGACTGCCAGAGTGTGCTGTGCGTCGTCGACGTCACAGCCACAATGATGGCACACGGCACTTGACTCCCGGCCAATACGACACAGGTAGCTTCCAAAACATCCATGTCCCGAAAGTACCTGCGTCAGCCGGAAAGTGAGAGTGCCGTGTCGTCTGCGTAACCATTCCATAAGATATGGTCTTATGGCCCCCACAGTCACTACGCCCGAGCTGGGTCGCTCGAGTCTCCGTTGCCACTCCTCAATAACCTGGGACTGGATGAGCGCCGACCTCTGCGCCTCAATCTCTCGAGGCGCCGGTCGCAGACCTCGCTCACGTGCCTCTTTGCGCCACTTGTACAGTGACGCGAGGGCTCGCGCTTCCAGTTCCCAGGGAGGATATCCAGCTAATAGGGAGGCAGCCTCGAAGGAGACCGTACGATACCCGCGGGCCGCCCTTACGGCCATCAGCCTCTGCGGCTTCCGTAGGGAAGCCACATTGCGAGGCGTCAAACTGTCGGCCCACACAGGGGCCCCGTAAAGGGCCATGGATCGCACGATCCCCGCATAGAGCTTTCGGCAGGTGGAATCCGGACCCCCCAGATTGGGCAGCAATCGTGCTAATGCGCCAGCCGCACCAATCAGACGGGAGGTCAACTGCTTGAAATGCTGTTCGAAGTTCCATCGGCTGTCCAGGATGAGGCCAAGGTATCTCATCTCGGATTTAATGCCGATGGAAACGCCTCCCACAATGATTCTGGACCCTCGAGGTGGCGCATGCCGGGGCCTGTGAAAACACAGCGCCTCGGATTTGTGAAGCGCCACCTCTAGTCCCAAACGCTGGATTCTGCCGAGGACTTGAGCAACCCCAGCTGTGGCCAGGATCGCGGCTTCGTGATACGACTTACCCTTCGCCATGACTAGAGTGTCGTCTGCGTAACAAACGACAGTCAAGCCACGGAGGAGCGCACCTCGCAACACCCAGTCGTATCCGATATTCCACAGGAGTGGGCCAAGGACCGATCCCTGTGGAACACCGCACACAACGTCTCGCTGACACATTCCTATAGGACCTGGGAAGATTACACACCTCTCCGAGAGGTAATCCCCGACTATGCGACGAAGGTAGTTCGGCACTCTGTGATAACAGAGCGCCTCCCTAACGCAGGGCCAGGGCAGGGTATTGAAAGCGTTCGCGATGTCTAAAGACACCGCTATCACCACCCCGCCTTGAGCTATTGCTTCCTCCGCCTGACTTCTCACCTGCACAATCGCGTCCACGGTGGAGCGTCCCTTACGAAAACCGAATTGGTTCACCGCCAGGTCCGGTCCCACGCACGTCAAGTGGCTGACGAGGCGGTCTGCAATGACTCTTTCGAAGAGTTTGCCTGCCTCGTCAAGCAGTACTATGGGTCGGTACGCAGACGGCGAATCCGCAGGACGCCCCTCCTTCCGGAGCAGAACCAATTTTCCAGTTTTCCACCGCTTCGGAAAAAGACCTCGCTCCAGACACGCAGTGAGTAGTCCTAATAGTCGGGATTCGAGGGCCTCACAGGCCAGGACCCAGGCACGGCCAGGAATGCCATCGGGTCCCGGGGCGGTGTTTTTTGCTCGAAGGCGAATCACAGCCGCCCTGAGCTCTTCCCGGGTCACGTCGGGCACTTCGTCTATGTCGGGTTCAGCTGCGGCCGGAGCCATACGGGGTGGTAAAAACTCCTCCCTAGAAGGGAACAGAGCGCCCACCACCTCACTAAGGAACTGCGATTGGAGACTCTGCGTTACCGGGGGGGCCCACTGCCGGAGTTTGCCACGTACAGACTGGTACGGGCGGCCCCACGGATCTCGCTTGAGCGTCTCTAGCAGCTCCTCGCGGGCAAGTGCCTTAGAGCGCTCGATGGCCCGTCGGAGGGTTAGCCTGGCTGCTCTATATCCCTCGTACAGCTCCGCCTCTTCGGGGTCTGCGATCTGCGATCGGCGTCGCCTACGCCTATTCCTGGTGTATAGGCGTCGCGCCGAAATGCACGCTTCACGCAGCTGTGCTATCTCGGCGTTCCACCAGTACACCTGGCGTTTGGCTCTACGACGCCCCGCACGTGGCATCGCCGCATCACATATCTGTGACACGGCGTCCTGCAGGCGCTGTACCCCCTCATTGACGTCGACAGGCATCTCGGGTGTATCCCCCGAAATCCAGGCCTCTACGACGGCAGCTTCCAGGAACGCCTCGCGATCGAGACGTCCCAAAACCCAACGAGGGCTGTCCCCAGTCGGAATTCTCGGGGCTGGTCGATCCGAGGTCTGGGCGGAGACGCTGAACCGTATGTAACGGTGATCCGACAACGTCTCCACCTCCTCGAGAACTCTCCAGTCCTGCACACGGCTCGCTAATGCAGGGCTAGCGAAAGAAATGTCCACTATAGATTCACCCTGCGGTCGCACGCACGTGCTAACGGAACCCCTATTGAGGACGAGTAGGCCAGATGTTACGGCCCACTCTTCCAACGCCTCACCCTTGACGTCCGTGGCAGGAGAACTCCAAGCCGTGGATTTGGCATTGAAGTCCCCTAGCACCAGGACAGGGTGAGGGTGGCTACCCGTAACGACGGTACCTAACTCTACGAGGAAAGTCTCGAAGTCAGCGAGAGTCCACCTAGGTCGCGCATAAACCCCTACTACCTCAACTTCACCGAGACGCGCTGCGACCCAACCCGTGCCCTTCCTGGTGTTCGTGAAGGGCGGCGAGCCAGCAGCGGGCCGAGTAATCACGGCCACCGAGCCGCACCAGTCACCCACCCAATTGCAATCATCGGGTGGGACGAAGTACGGTTCGGCCATCACGGCGACGTTGATGGACCACTGCACCAGGCTTTGCAACAGAAGGTCCTGGGCGCTGGCACAGTGGTTCAAATTTCCTTGTAGGAAACGGAGCACTGCCATTATTTGGCTGCGTTCGTTTCCGCTGCTGCACTATTTGTTACGCCTATGTGAAAAGGCAACGCGTAGTTTTTCTTCTGCATCCTTCCTGATGTAACCGGACAGTATCTGCCGCCAAGCATGTGTTCCGCTGGCTTTGCTATATTAGCGCATACTACACAATGTAGGTTAGCAGTGCAGCCTTGGGCTGCATGGCCGGGTCGACTGCAACGAAAGCATAGTTTACTGCAGTCGATCTCCGATTTACATGCAGCACCTACATGTCCGGTCTGGAGGCACCGAAAGCATCTTCGAGGGCGGGCGGGCAGGATTCTCACTCTCGCCGACACAACCCCGATCAGCAGTCGTCGTCCATCTCCCAGATTATTAGCTGCCGCTACTGGGCAGGAGACCACTGTGGACCACAGTCCGCCTGGACCAGGATAAAGCTTATTTGCTCTTACCTGTTCCGAAGGACACCCGCCGACATCAGCAACTGCCGCAACCACCTCATCCGTCGAAACAGCCTCGTCTAGGCCCGATATGCGCACATCTGCACACTTAACGGGCCTATATACTTTAACTCCTTCCGCAGGAACTATCTCCTTCATTTTGGCGACGAGAGCATCTGCTTTAGTCCCACCTTCTGCACCAGGTATCTCCAACAGATATCCCCCAGTAGCCACTTTCCTCCAGCGTATACCTCGTAGGCCGATGTCCGCTATTTGGACTTTGCTCTTGATGCCTTTAAGGACCTCAACATAGGAAAGACCGTTCTTCTGGGCCTCGGGTTTCAGTGATACGATCACTGCAGCGGTCTTAGGCGGTCGGATCTTCGGAATTTTCTCGCTCTGCAAATCCTTCTTTCGAGACGGTGTCAGCCCCTTTTTCAGTTTGCTAGCTTCAACAGCTTTGCCGTTCTTGCCTACCAGTGTCCATTGTTTCCCCGTAGACTTCGATGGAGCCGTCTGTTTCGTGCTTGATAGGGGAGGCGGTTCTGTGGTGCCAGCATTTTCTTTCTCCCTCTGATTCTCTTTCTGCAGGGAGGAGGTAGTCTTGGTTGCCCGGCGGGGCTTGCTCTCCTGACGGAGTCTCGCTTCTAAGCTCTCAAAACGTTTACTCCACGTGCTTTCTGCTTGGTGCATGACTGAGCTCGTGACCTCCTCCACAAGTTTACGAAGAACCGATGGGCTGACACCAGCAGTTTTCTTCATTGACGGGAGCTCTTCCGGTAAAGGCTCGGCTGTTGAAGGTGAGGCCGTTGGTGCAAGTGAGATGGCGTAACCGGAAGCATCCGGAGTCGATTGGCGGTCTTGTTGAAGTTGCAAGCGAATTTCAGCTAACTCCATCCTTAGCTTCTCCAACTCAACAGCCTGCGTCTCATTAGTGACTCTAAGCCTAGCACACTCCATTTTAAGGCTTTCAATCTGATCTGTAGTCGTGCTGCATCTGATTTCTTCAAAAATATGTGCTAGGGATTCAGCCGCCTCGTTCAACGCTCGCTGGCATGAACCCTGCAAATGTCCTGATTTCTTGGCAACTCTCAGCACGATACTGATATCGTTAGTTGCTCTGCTTCCGAGAGCTGCAAGACGTTCTTCTCCGGTAACTGATGAAGCAAACAGTTCGGTTCGTTCCTGTCTAGCGGACCTCGCCATCTCCAAAATTGTTTCTTCTGCTCCTATCTCCTTCAACTGAGGAAAATGCGCTTTAGGTGCAGCGAATCCAGCAGAGTTTTCAGTGATAGGCTGTCGACCTCTCTTCTTCTTAGTCACCCGAGTACAGTGACTAGTTGCCCCGCTATGTGTCACATCGGAGTCTGAGGATGAAAATGAAACAATCGGGAGCAGCGATTTTCCGGGTTCCTGTAGATTTGGATCACCGAAAAGAATATCGCTACCATCACTTGCAGTAATCATCGTTGCGCAGACATTCGAGGTGGCCTCCGGAGGACACTCCGCCTGGGAATTAGCGCCTTCTCGTACAGTGGGCATGTCGGTGTGCATATCAATAGCCTTAATGAATGCCTTGGTCGTCGTTTTTTTACGGGTATCGGTTGTCCTTTTTCCAGCTTGGGTCGTTTTCGTTTGATCACGCAAAATTTTGCCCCCCCCAGAGAACGAGGGGCTGCCCGGGTTTTGGGACCCGGGGAGGGATTCTCCAGTGACGGAGGCACTGGTACCCTCCTGGGGTAGTTTATTTTTTAATTTTGCAAACCTAAAACCTAACCTAACCTAACCTAACCTAACCTAACCTAACATTTCTTTTTTTTTTTTTTTTTTTTTTTTTTTTTTTTTTTTTTTTTTTTTTTTAACGTGGGGAAATGCTTTTAGGCATCCCCTCCCGCCTGGGCATGGCATAGGGAGGGGTATGTGGGACTCGCCTGGCGCTAGCCGCCAGGAATACCCACTAAAACCCCACGGTGTCCTTCTTTCGCCTATTCGGCCGGGGAGCAGGAATTATGATTACATTTCATCTGCTCACCCGGCAGGCGTAGGCCTCTCATAAGAGGCCACCTTCTCTGATCAGGGGTCATGTGCACCCCTTGACGAACCTACGAAGGGCGCACCGAACACACAAGTGCGCCTCGCCTCGGGCCTGCTGTTCTGCGTGGGCGAAGGACGTGCCCGCGTCCAACGCCCGCAGGCCAAATCTATGGCGGCTGGAGGTCATCTCTGACCCTCCGCCGCCGGGTCCGCCTGCTACGGGAGGGGAGCGTGGTGTTCTGCTCCCTCTCCCTCTCCGCCGCCTCCTTTGCGAGTATAACTTCCTCACAGTATGAGGCAACGGAGTTCCACTTGTTGTCGCTCCCGACCATAGATGTTATGACGGCCGGGAGCGAGAGATCTGGTCCTATCGCCGCAATCAATTCACGGCGTGGCGTTTCCCAGGCAGGACAGTCTTCAAGTGTGTGCTGCGCGGTGTCCCTCGCGCAGCCACAGTGGTGGCACCCTGCCGTCGGTTCCCGTCCTATTCGGTACAGGTAACTCCCGAAGCAGCCATGCCCCGAGAGCATCTGTGTCAACCGGAAAGACAGGGCGCCATGTCGCCTGGACAGCCATTCGGCCAAAACTGGTCGAATAGCTTCTATCGTAGCCACGCCTGAACTGGGTCGCTCAAGTCGTCGGTGCCATTCTTCTACCACTAGGACCTGGTGGAGCTGCGTCCTCAGCGCTTCGATCGCTCGAGGCGCGAGCATCTCTCCACGCTCCAACGCCTCAACACGCATGTGGTAAAGAGACGCGTGGGCTCTCGCCTCCAGGTCCCAGGGTGGGGATCCGGCTAATAGGGATGCTGCTTCGGCTGAAATCGTGCGGTACCCTCGGGCGGCCCTGACGGCGATCGCCCGTTGTGGCCTTCTTAACTGGACTATATTCTTGGCCGTCAGGTCGTATGCCCACACCGGGGCCCCATACAAGGCCATGGACCGCACGATTCCTACGTACAGCTTCCGGCAGGTTGAATCTGGCCCCCCCAGGTTTGGCAGTATGCGGGCTAGAGCGCCTGCTGCACCCATGAGCCGGGGGGCCAACCGGCGGAAGTGTTCGTCGAAGGTCCATTGACTGTCGAGGACAATGCCGAGATATTTCATGGCTGGTTCGACAGCGATGGACACGCCTCCCACGACAATCTGGGATCCTCGAGGTGGCGCATTCCGAGGCCCGTGGAAAAATAGAGCCTCAGATTTACCTAACGCCACCTCCAATCCCAGATGCCGGATCCTACCGACGACTTGTGCGACAGACGCCGTCGCCAGTATTGTCGCTTGCCGGTGCGTCTTCCCCCGGGCTAAAACCAGCGTGTCATCAGCGTAACAAATGACGTTGGCGCCTCGGAGTAACGCACCGCGCAACACCCAATCGTACCCGATGTTCCAAAGCAAGGGTCCCAACACGGACCCCTGCGGAACACCGGATACGACTTCTTGCCGACAAACTTCATTTCGGCCCGGGAAGGTCACCCATCTGTCGCTGAGGTAAGCCCCAACTACGCGGCGGAGGTAAGCAGGCACTCTATGATACCGGAGTGCCTCTTTGATGGTAGCCCAGGGCAAGGTGTTAAAAGCATTGGCGATATCAAGGGACACCGCCAAGACCACCTCGCCCCGAGCAATTGCTTCCTCTGCCTGCTCCTTCACTCGCATGATTGCTCCTATTGTGGAGCGCCCCTGCCGGAACCCGAACTGATTATCCGCCAGATCCGGCCCAACTGATGTTAAGTGGCGAACGAGGCGGCCTGCGATAACGCGTTCGCAGAGTTTTGCCACCTCGTCCAACAACACTATGGGCCGGTAAGCGGACGGTGAGTCCGCTGGGCGCCCCTCTTTCTTCAACAAGACTAACTTGCCGGTTTTCCAAATACGTGGAAACCGACCCTGCTGAAGGCATGCAGTGAAGAGTCTTCGTAGTTGGGGCTCTAGTACCTCATTAGCCAGGACCCATACTCGACCATGTATACCATCCGGTCCTGGGGCGGTGTTTTTCGCTTGTAAGCGTTTCACCGCCGCCCTCATTTCTTCCCGGGTCACCTCGGGTATTTCGTCGCCGTCGAGGTCGTCCGCGTAGGGCACAGTTGTAGGCGGAGCCATGCGGGGAGGCGTGCATTCTATTCTGCTAGGAAACAGAGCGGACACTACTTCTTGGAGGAGCTGCGGTTCGAGACTCTGGGTTACCGGGGGGGCCCATTGTCGCAGTTTACTGCGTACCATGCGGTACGGGCGCCCCCACGGATCCCGGTTGAGCGTCTCGAGTAACTCCTCCCTAGCTAGAGCTTTCGATTGCTCTATGGCTATCTTCAGCGCCAGCCTGGCCGCTCTGTACTGCTCATACAGATCTGCCTCCCTGGCAGCTGCAGCCGCGGTTTGCAAGCGGCCTCGCCTGCGTCGTTGTCGGGTATACTGGCGTCGGGCCGCCACACACGCTACACGCAACTGCGCAATTTCGGCGGTCCACCAGTAGACCTGACGCCTGGCGTGTATCGGTCCCTTTTGCCGGGGCATTGCTGCGTCGCAAACACGCTTCATCGCTGCCCGCAGTGACTCCGCCTCCTCGCTGACGTCGGCAGACCTGTTTAGTGATTCACCTGTCACCCAGGCCTGCAGAACAGCGGCTTCGAGAAGCGCCTCACGATCTAGGCGCCTCAGTGCCCAACGCGGACTTCCCTCCTCGGGAGTCCTACGGGCTGGTCTATCCGAGGTCTGAGTGGAGATGTTGAACCGTATGTATCTGTGGTCCGACAGAGTCTCCACCCCCTCAAGGACTTCCCAGCCCCGAACCCGGCATGCTAAAGCAGGACTGGCGAACGTGAGATCCACAATGGACTCGCCCTGCTGTCGCACGCACGTATTAGTAGACCCCCGATTTAGGACGAGTAGGCCGGTGGAAATGGCCCACTCCTCTAGGGCCTCGCCCCTAGCGTCCGTGGCCGGGGAACTCCAGGCTGTTGACTTGGCATTGAAGTCCCCGAGCACTAGGACGGGGTGAGGCTGACCACGACGAACTACGACTTCTAACTCTCCGAGAAAGTTTTCAAAGTCGGCAAGACTTCTGGAAGGGGGCATGTAAACTCCAACGACAAGCAAGTCGCCGAGATGTGCCGCTGCATACCCTCTGCCCCTCAAGATGTTAGTGAAGGGCCAACAACCAACGGCGGCCTGGGACACTATGGCCACCGAGTCGTCCAGATCACCCACCCAGTTGTCGGCGGGTGGTTCTTCTTGTCTGAGGCGAAGGAAGTCCGATTTCGCCTTAGCCAACCCTACATACTCTCCCGTCGTTGGAGGACGGCCCCTTTTAGTCCGCGCCTTTTTCTTCGCTTCATCAATATCCATCTCACTACCGGACACTGTGTCCGAAGACAGATAACCTTCCTCAAATGTATTACTCCGATAGAGTTTACTCTGAGGAGTCGAACTTCCTTCCAAACTTGCCACCGATACCATTGTGGCGTGACTGCTTCCACTCGCAGTCGATAGTCTGTCGAGAGATGGTGTTCGCTCCAACAGCACTATAGGCAAGAAATTGCCCCCCCCAGAAAACGAGGGGCTGCCCGGGTTTTTAGGCCCGGGGAGGGATTCTCCAATGCCAGTGGCACTGGTACCCTCCTGGGGTAGTTGTGTTTTGTTTCCTGCTTGCTCCATGGTTGCTACTATCTCATTAGTCCGTGTTCGTGCCAGGGTCATCGTATTATTATTATCGGTTGTCATTGATCGCGCCAAGATGTTCGTGTTGGGTTCCAAGTGGTGTACAAAGTTGCCCCCCCCAGAGAACGAGGGGCTGCCCGGGTTTTTAGGCCCGGGGAGGGATTCTCCATTACTGGTACCCTCCTGGGGTAATTCGATTATATTTGCACACTCCATCATTCTTCACTTCTCGTCTAGTTTGCGGTACGCCTGCCGGAACCAGTATAAACCAGCCCCGCCAGCCGCTGCCCGGTACTGGGCCCTTGGGGCTCAAACTGAGCCCTCATCGGCCCCAGCCCGGTACTGAGAGCGCCGCGCACATACCACTCTCAGGTCAGGATATCCGCCGCCGGCCAGCTTGACCGACGCCCAGGGTGCACCACGTGGAGGTTTCCTGACACCGCACCCCAACCTAACCTTTTTTTTTTTTTTTTTTTTTTTTTTTTTTTTTTTTTTTTTTTTTTTTTTTACGGGGGGAAAATCCTCATGGATACCCGGCCGCGCGGGGGCGCAACCGGGTTATGCCGGACTCCTACCGGCTAAAAACCCCCCGGTACTCCCGCATCGTCTTCAGGGAGGGGGACTGGGAAAACCGGCTCAGCCTTAACTTCCAGTCCCCCGCCGACGATCGCCCGCCCTCATGGCGGGCCCTTCACGCCTCCCCCTACAGGGAGGGGCCGCGGGAATGACTGTGAGTACCCAGTAATTCCCGCCCGGCGAGGTGATGGATAGTTCGAGTGCGGGAGAAGGCGCCCCCGCGCCTATCCCCCGCTATCCACCACCAGGGGGTGGGAAACGGCGATCGTACGCACGCCGCCTCCCTTCCCCTCTCCGCCTGCGGAGCGGCGCCGCGAGAGGATCGTCTTCCCGCGCCCGCTCCGCCGCCTCCTTCTGCGACATCACTTCTTCGCAGAAGGAGGCGAAAGCCGCCCAGGACTCCTCACTCTGCAGCATGGATTTCACTACGCTGGGGAGTGAGAGGTCCTGCCCAACCACCGCCGTCAGACCGCGGCGCTGCTCGGACCAGGCCGGGCACACTTCCAGTGTGTGCCGTGCCGTGTCCTCCGCAGCGCCGCAGTCGTGGCACGCTGGGGTTTCCTCCCTCCGTATTCGGTGCAGGTGGGATCCGAAACATCCATGTCCGGACAACACCTGCACCTGACGGAACGAGAGGAAACCGTGGGACCGCCCGAGCCAGTCCTGCAGGACCGGCCCGATCGCGTCCAACGTCCAGCGGCCGAAGACGGCGGTGGCGAGGTCCGCTGTCCAATGGTGGACGACGGCTTCCTTCGCCTCGCGTCGGACGGCCTCCCGTTCTTCCACGGCGGGGTGCTCACCGAGAGCCCTCCGCCGCGCCGTCCACTCGTACACCCTGGCGAGCACCCACGCCTCGAGCTCCCAAGGCGGGGTGCCAGCCAGGGCGCACGCCGCCGCGAGGCCCACCGAGCGGTAGGCTCTCGCCACCCGCTGGGCTATGGCCCTTTGGGGCCTCCGTAGGGCGGTGGCGTTTTCCCTCCGGTGGAGGGAGTCCGCCCAGATGGGGGCCCCGTAAAGGGCCATACTCTTCAGGATGCCGGCATACAAATGCCGGCATCTCGCCCTCGGCCCCCCCAGATTTGGAAGGAGCCATGCGAGGGCGCCCGCCGTTTTTAGCAGGCGGCGCGACAGCTCGCTGAAATGCGGGCCGAAGCGCCACCTGCTGTCGAGCACAAGGCCCAGATACTTCATCTGGGCCTTGACCTCGACCCTGACGCCCTGGACCACGATGTGGGCGTCAGGGGGGGTGCGCTGCCGAGGCCCGTGGAAGAACACGGCCTCGGTCTTGCCCAGTGCCACCCCCAATCCTAGGCGGCGGATCCTTTCTGCGACCAAGGATCCGCCCGACCCCAACCTAACCTAACCTAACCTAACCTAACCTAACCTTTTTTTTTTTTTTTTTTTTTTTTTTTTTTTTTTTTTTTTTTTTTTTTTAACGTGGAGAAATCCGTTTATGGATACCCTCTCGCCCCGGGGACGACGACAGGGTTATGTGGGACTCACCCGGTGCGAACCGGGAATACCCACTAAAACTCCACGGTGTACCTCTGCTGCATAAATTGGGGCGACCCGGGTCCAAACTGGTAATCACCGCGTCGCCCCTGCAGCTGGCCCAACTGGGCCCCGGCGCTATAGAGGGACAGCTTGGTACACCCCAACTGTCCCCCAGACGGCTGAACCAGTGCAATAGGATGGTGGGCCCCCCGACCCATCTTCCCTTGGCTCAGCACGGATGATAGAAGGAGATGCAAAAGCTCCCCCAACTACCATCCTCGTCTACGCACTCCCTTACGGAGGTCGTGGCGGCACTGGTATTGCCCCACCCTGTTTCTTCATGGGAGGTGGCCGACACTTGGCGCCCCCCATGAAATGTTCCGCCGGCTTCCCTGCTTCTGTACACACGGCGCAGTGCAGCTTAGAAGCAGTGCACTGTTGCGCCATGTGACCAAGCTCCCCACAACGGAAGCACATGCCCGTCCTGTCAACCGCAGATGTGCAGACGGCCTTAGTATGACCCACGCCCATACACCGGTAACACCGCAACGGTTTTTGTTCCAGTATATGGACGCGAGCTGTACTTAAACCGACACTAAGTCGGCCCCCCACTACGAGTGATTTCACTGCGGCAACAGGAAGGGACATGTGTATCCCACCGATGCACCCCCTCATAGGTCGGATTTCACCGACCCGAATGTCCTCCGGAAAGCATTTGGCCTTAGTAGCAGCCGCAGCAACTACTTCCTCCCGCGTCACGGAGTCATCCAGCCCGACGATACGAACGTCCGCCAGCTTGACTGGTCTAGTCACACTGACTACGTCCGCTAAAGCCGTCTGGAGACTCCGTGCCAGTAAGTCCGCCTGTTCAGGCCCGCGAGGGCCAGGAATTTCAATGGCTCGGGCACCTGTTTTGGTCTCCCGAACCGAAATCTCCTCAATACCCAAGGCGGGCAGGTCCATCGCCATCTTAGCCCGTGATAAGGCCGCCTTATACGTCACCCCCTGAGCCACAGCGTCAGGCTGCAGCGTGAGCACTACTGCAGCTGAGCGTGGAGCCGAGGGAACCTTAGGCTTGGGCTTCTGCCCAGGCACACCCTTCCGTGGCGCGGAGACTACTGTCGCCGTTGCCTTGGGAGCCGCAGATACTGACTCCTTGGCCGTCTTCTTTTTACCACGCCGGACTACAGTGCTCCACGAAGGGTCAGCTGCAGCCGGCGCAGCATCAACGACCACCGGCGTCCTCCGTGACTGAATACGAGCCGCTCGAGGCGCTGGTGTGACTCGGGGCGCGGGTTTGGGTCCGGGTGGTCTGGGTCCATCACACTCTTTGTTTGCCGCTAGAGGAGGACGAAGGATGCGACCCTCGAGCACACCCAGGCGCGCGCTCATCTCATCCAGAGATTTCTGGAGAGAGAGCTGCAAGCCACGGATAGCTTCGGCCACACCTCCGTCACTCCGCGACTCTCCCTCTTGGTCCGGCAAGGGTACCGCAGCAGCCGCCGTTAATATTAAATCCTCTTTCTCCTGACGCAAGGCCCGAATCTCCGCCTTGTCCTCAGCGAGTTCACGACGGAGAGTCGAGACCATGCGCCGGAGGCAGAGGGTCTCTTCCGTCACCGTACGGGTCAACGCCACGGTGACCACATCTTTCAAGGCCCTTGCTGCGTCCTTGAGGTCCCTGATACACCCTCCTTGTAGGTGCCCGCTCACCCTACACACATCGTGTATCAGTTGGACACTATCTTCAGCAAGGGCCCTCATACTTGCTGGGTCCATGACGTCAACGTCAAAGACCCGCGCATGCTGTTCGTCATCTTGTATATCCGCGTGCTTGGAGCCCGCCGATGTTCCGGGCTCACGCACCTTACCCCTCCGGGCCGTCGGTATCTTCGGGACTACAACCGGGTCCAACTCACTATCCAGCGGCTGTTGTATGGTCCGCTTTCGTGATTGAGTCCCGTCACTGTGGAAGCTAGCCGCCTCATTACCCCCCCCTTCCCAAAAACGTAAAACAAATTGATTTTTATTGGGTTCGCTCATTACTTATCCCACGAGTATGGGGGAAATATACGGTCCACCCGGGCAGTGCCCCCTGTACCCGGGTAAGCCTACGTGTAACCCGCCAGGAAGTCGGCCGGTTCCCTGACGGAGGTCGCACTCGCGACTGGTCACCCACCAGCCACGCATCCCCTCACGGTGCGCCGCCGCTTGGGATTGGGGTAATTTTTTATAGAGGTTGTCTTCCTCGCAGGCCGGGCGGTGAAGCCAGGCCCCTCGGTCCCGTCGATAAACGGGATTACGAGTTTGTTGGCGGTGCGGATGAAGCAAAAGACCCCACCCGTGTGCCCGACGGCAGTGTGAGTGCACGCCGAGCCCGCCAACGATTGCTCCATCAGCCGCTCCCTCTGATAAGCAGAGAGATGACGGCGAGAAGCCCTACACACCCCAAAGATCCCCCCCTGTCAGGTATCAGCCGCCGACCGAGAAGCGATCGACGTTGCCCGGGGTGCACCACGTGGAGGTTCCTGACACCGCACCCCGGTTCCTGACACCGCACCCCGGTTCCTGACACCGCACCCCGGTTCCTGACACCGCACCCCGTTTTTTTTTTTTTTTTTTTTTTTTTTTTTTTTATAACGGGGGGAAAATCCTCATGGATACCCGGCCGCGCGGGGGCGCAACCGGGTTATGCCGGACTCCTACCGGCTAAAAACCCCCCGGTACTCCCGCATCGTCTTCAGGGAGGGGGACTGGGAAAACCGGCCTAGCCTTAACTTCCAGTCCCCCGCCGACGATCGCCCGCCCTCATGGCGGGCCCTTCACGCCCTCCCTACCGGGGGGGGCCGCGGGAATGACTGTGAGTACCCAGTCATTCCCGCCCGGCGAGGTGGTGGATAGTTTCAAGTGCGGGAGAAGGCGCCCCCGCGCCTATCCCCCGCTATCCACCACCAGGGGGGTGGGAAACGGCGATCGTACGCACGCCGCCTCCCTCCCCCTCTCCGCCTGCGGAGCGGCGCCGCGAGAGGATCGTCTTCCCGCGCCCGCTCCGCCGCCTCCTTCTGGGACATCACTTCTTCGCAGAAGGAGGCGAAAGCCGCCCAGGACTCCTCACTCTGCAGCATGGATTTGACGACGCTGGGGAGTGAGAGGTCCTGCCCAACCACCGCCGTCAGATCGCGGCGCTGCTCGGACCAGGCCGGGCACACTTCCAGTGTGTGCCGTGCCGTGTCCTCCGCAGCGCCGCAGTCGTGGCACGCTGGGGTTTCCTCCCTCCGTATTCGGTGCAGATGGGATCCGAAACATCCATGTCCGGACAACACCTGCACCTGACGGAACGAGAGGAAACCGTGGGACCGCCCGAGCCAGTCCTGCAGGACCGGCCCGATCGCGTCCAACGTCCAGCGGCCGAAGACGGCGGTGGCGAGGTCCGCTGTCCAATGGTGGACGACGGCTTCCTTCGCCTCGCGGCGGACGGCCTCCCGCTCTTCCGCGGCGGGGTGCTCACCGAGAGCCCTCCGCCGCGCCGTCCACTCGTACACCCTGGCGAGCACCCACGCCTCGAGCTCCCAAGGCGGGGTGCCAGCCAGGACGCACGCCGCCACGAGGCCTACCGAGCGGTAGGCTCTCGCCACCCGCTGGGCAATGGCCCTTTGGGGCCTCCGTAGGGCGGTGGCGTTTTCCCTTCGGTGGAGGGAGTCCGCCCAGATGGGGGCCCCGTAAAGGGCCATACTCTTCAGGATGCCGGCATATAAATGCCGGCATCTCGCCCTCGGCCCCCCCAGATTTGGAAGGAACCATGCGAGGGCGCCCGCCGTTTTTAGCAGGCGGCGCGATAGCCCGCTGAAATGCGGACCAAAGCGCCACCTGCTGTCGAGCACAAGGCCCAGATATTTCATCTGGGCCTTGACCTCGACCCTGACGCCCTGGACCACGATGTGAGCGTCAGCGGGGGTGCGCTGCCGAGGCCCGTGGAAGAACAAGGCCTCGGTCTTGCCTAGCGCCACCTCCAATCCTAGGCGGCGGATCCTTTCTGCGACCAAGGATCCGCCCGCCGAGGCCAGACTGGCCGCCTCCCTGTAGTCCCTCCCCCGGGCTGTGAGGAGAGTGTCATCTGCATAGCATATGACACTCGTGCCACGGAGGAGGGCGCCCCGCAGGAGCCAGTCGAATCCGATGTTCCACAGGAGGGGTCCGAGCACGGACCCCTGTGGAACACCGGACTCTGCGCCGTACCGCCTCATCCTGGCCTCGCTGTCGACGAGGAGGACCACCCGGTCCTCCAAGTAGTCGGCCAGGAGTCGGCGCAGGTACGGAGGCACCCCGTGATACCGGAGTGCCTCCAAAATGGTCGAGTGGGGGACGGAGTTAAAGGCGTTGGCTATGTCGAATGACACGGCCAAAACCCCGTCCCCCGCCTCGACGGCCTCCCGCACCTGGCCCTTGAGTAGGGCCAGCGCGTCGATTGTCGAACGCCCCCTTCGAAAGCCGAATTGGGCGTTCGACAAATCCGGCCCCACCACCTGCAGGTGGCCGTTCAGCCGGGCGGCGACGACCCCCTCGAACAACTTACCGACCTCATCGAGCAGAACGATGGGTCGGTATGCCGAGGGGGAGTCCGCGGGGCGACCCTGCTTTTGGAGGAGGCACAGCTGCCCCTCCTTCCACAGTTTCGGGAACCTCCCAGTCGCGAGACACGAACTGAAGAGGTCCCGAAACCTTCCCTCCATCTTGGGGGCGGCGATGGCCACCACCCGTGCGGGAACACCGTCCGGTCCAGGGGCCGTCTTCTTCGCGCGGAGGCGTAAAGTCCCCGCGCGAAACTCATCGGCCGTGACCGGCGGTATCTCCTCTTCGGGCGGCGCCGCCCCCCGCGGCGGGTCCATTACTGGTGGGGTGAAGTGGGTCCTGGGCGGGAACAGGGACCGGACCACCCCATCCAGCAATGTCGGCTCGAGGGTCTCCGTTAGGGGGGGACCGAAGGGGCGCAGTTTGTTCCTCGCCGCCTTGTACGGCCTCCCGTAGGGGTCCCTATCGAGACCCTCGAGCATCTCGGCCCGCGCCGCATCGTCGGCAGCGCGTATCGCCGACTTGAGGACCGCCTTCGCCTCAACATACGTGGCGTAGAGGCGGTCCTCGTTCGCCGCGTCTCGGGCGCTGCGCCGCCGACTCCGCGTGTAGGCCCGCCTGGCCGCCACGCAGGCGGCCCGGAGCCCCGCCAGCTCCTCGGACCACCAATACACGGCCCGACGGGGGGCCGGACGGCGAGACCGAGGCATGCTAAAGTCGCATACCTCGGTCAGGGAACCCCTCAGCGCCGCCGCCGCGGCGTCGACGTCCAGGACTTCGGCTCGGGGCGTGAGCCAGTCCTGGAGGAACGCCGCCTCCTCAGCCGCCTCCCTGTCTAGGCGGGTGAGAGCCCACCGAGGGAAAGGGGACTGGCCCGAGCGGGCCATCCCCCTGGGGCTCTGGGTGGAGACGTCGAACCGCACGTAGCGGTGGTCCGACATGGTCTCCACCATCTCCACCCGCCAGTCCACGACGCGGGCGGCAAGCAAGGGAGTGGCGAACGACACGTCCACCACGGACCCTCCCTGCTGCCGCACACACGTGTGGACTGTCCCTCTGTTCAGGAGGGACAGACCGGTCGAGGCCGCCCAAAACTCGACGGCGCGGCCCCGGATGTTGCAGGAGGCGGCTGGGTTGCCCCATGCCCCCGACTTGGCGTTCAGGTCGCCCAGGACGACGACCTGACGCGGCGCTGCCCGCCCGACCACTGCCGTGAGGACTTCGAGAAAGTTCTCGAAGTCCGACAGAGGCCGGTTTGGGGAGAAATAGACCCCCACCAGAGCAATTTCTCCCCCCCACGCGGCGGCCACGTAACCCGGTCCCCTCTCTAAGAGCGAGAGGGGAGGGGAGTTTGTGGAGGACCGCGGCACTAGTGCCACCAAGCCGTCCGAGTCACCCAGCCAACGGCCGGGGACCGAGTACGGCTCGGCGACCACCGCCACGTCCACCAACCACTCAGCCATGGACTGCATGAGCAGGTCCTGGGCTGCTCTGCAGTGGTTGGTGTTCGCCTGGAGGATGCGATGTCGGCCCCTATCCATTATTCGGACATCGCACCCTTCTCCTCCACGGCCGCCGAGGGCCCTGCGACAGGGCTGGCGGTGGCAGCGACAGGCAGGGTCCGTGCCTGCGCTTTGCCCTTCTTAAGGGGAGGATTGCAGCTCCTCCCTTTCATCACGTGGCCCGCCGGGCGGCCACTGGCGGCGCACACCGCGCAGTGCGGCTTGGCGGCCTGGCAGGACGCGGATTTGTGCCCGTCCTTCCCGCAGCGGTAACAACTGTCCGTCCTGTCGACCTTGGACGGACAGAGGGCCCGAGTGTGCCCGACCCCGAAGCACTTGAAGCAGCGCAGAGGCTGGTCTTCAAGTGCTCGGACTGCCCCCGAGCTGAAGCCAACGGCAAGATGGCCCTTGGCGAGGACAGCTTTGGCGGCGACGACTGGGCACTCAATACGAACTGTGCCCATGCCACCGCGGCCGGGCCTCATAGCTAGGGTCTTTACCGCTGCGGCGTCGCAGCCCCCTATTGCTGCGACCGCCGCTGCTACCTCCTCTTTGGTGACACCCCAACCTAACCTAACCTAACCTAACCTAACCTTTTTTTTTTTTTTTTTTTTTTTACGTGGAGGAAAATCTTTTATAGACGATACCTCTCCAGCCTTGGGCTAGGCGAGAGGCCTGTGGGGGACTCAACCGGATCAAACCGGAGATACCACTATGCCTAAAAAACTCCACGACGTTCCTTCAGTCACCTTCGGACCGGGGAGCAGGAACTGTTACCACACTACTTCTACTCCCCAGCAGGTGCTGGCCTCTGTGGAGACCCCAACCTGGGGACCCTCAAAGAGGGGTCGCGACAGTCAATAACGGGGGGAGGGGTGCTTCCCCCAACGAACCTTGGAGGCGATGCATCGAACGCAATGCGCTTGCCCCGGCCTGGCAGACCTACATGCGATCTTGGCGAAGGACCCGCCCTAGTCCAACGCCCGCAGGCAATCTCTATGGCGGCTGGAGGTCATTTCTGACCTGACGCTGCCTGGCTCGCCGACTGCGGGAGGGGACCCTTCCGGTCAACCGCTCCCTTACCCTTTCCGCCACCTCCTTCGTCAGCATGACTTGCTCACAGAAGGAGGCAACGGAGATCCACCCGCTCTCGCTCTCAACCATGGTTTTAATCACGTTCGACAGCGAGAGATCGGGCCCCGTAACCACGATCATGTTCCGACGCAGCGACTCCCACGCAGGACAGACTGCCAGAGTGTGCTGTGCGTCGTCGACGTCACAGCCACAATGATGGCACACGGAACTTGACTCCCGGCCAATACGACACAGGTAGCTTCCAAAACATCCATGTCCCGAAAGTACCTGCGTCAGCCGGAAAGTGAGAGTGCCGTGTCGTCTGCGTAACCATTCCATAAGATATGGTCTTATGGCCCCCACAGTCACTACGCCCGAGCTGGGTCGCTCGAGTCTCCGTTGCCACTCCTCAATAACCTGGGACTGGATGAGCGCCGACCTCTGCGCCTCAATCTCTCGAGGCGCCGGTCGCAGACCTCGCTCACGTGCCTCTTTGCGCCACTTGTACAGTGACGCGAGGGCTCGCGCTTCCAGTTCCCAGGGAGGATATCCAGCTAATAGGGAGGCAGCCTCGAAGGAGACCGTACGATACCCGCGGGCCGCCCTTACGGCCATCAGCCTCTGCGGCTTCCGTAGGGAAGCCACATTGCGAGGCGTCAAACTGTCGGCCCACACAGGGGCCCCGTAAAGGGCCATGGATCGCACGATCCCCGCATAGAGCTTTCGGCAGGTGGAATCCGGACCCCCCAGATTGGGCAGCAATCGTGCTAATGCGCCAGCCGCACCAATCAGACGGGGGGTCAACTGCTTGAAATGCTAACCTAACCTAACCTAACCTAACCTTTTTTTTTTTTTTTTTTTTTTTTTTTTTTTTTTTTTTTTTTAACGTGGGGAAATGCATTTACGCATCCCCTCCCAGCCCGGGCTGGGCCAGGAGGGGTATGTGGGACTCACCCGGCGCTAGTCGCCGGGAATACCCACTAAAACCCCACGGCCGTCTGTCGCCTTCCTGGGGTGACACGGGTCCGTGCATAGCAATCACCGCGTCACCCCAGCGACCGGCCCGGCCTGATGTTAAGCCGGGCCCCATCCGGGCAGCCTGGCAAGCTGCCCTATCCTTCTGCCGGACTGGTGCAATGGGAGGTGGGTCCCCCGACCCACCCCCCCAGTCCGGCATCAGGGCGGCGGAAGAGCTCGGACGAACCGGCCCCTCCTACCGCCCCTTCTTCTGCGACGGAGAGGGTCCGCTTGGGCATCCGCCTCACGGACCCTCTCCGCGGCCTCCTTCTGTGACATGACCTGCTCACAGAAGGAGGCCACTTCATTCCAAACACTCTCGCTGCCGAGCATGGCTCTCACCACACCCGACAGCGAGAGGTCCGCCCCGACCGCCGCCTCCAGAGTGCGGCGCGGCTCAGACCACGCAGCACACTCAGAAAGAGTGTGCTGCGCAGTGTCCTCCGCCGCACCACACTCGTGGCAGGCGGCTGTTGGCTCCCTTCGAGCGATCTTGTGCAGGTACCATCCGAAGCAACCATGCCCGGACAGCACCTGCACAAGCCGAAACGACAGGGAGCCAAACCTCCTGTCGCACCATTCGTTCAGGACCTGGCGAATGGCGTTTATGGTATACGTACCATAACGCGCATTCGCCAGATCCTGCGCCCAGCGACGCATAATTGCGTCGCGGGCCACCAGCCTCATCTCCTGCACTGCTGCAGGAGATGGGCGCCCACCACCTTCCCTCCTACTCGCCGTCGTGTAGTCATACACGACGGCGAGCACCACTGCCTCCAGCTCCCACGGCGGGGAGCCGGCGAGCACGCAGGCTGCCCCCGAGGACACCGTGCGGTATCCGCGGATCACCCTCAGCGCCACCGTACGCTGCGCTGCACGCAGCGCACGTTTGTTGGTGGCGCTGAGAGCGTCCACCCACACTGGTGCCCCGTAGGCAGCCATGCTCCGCACGACTCCCGCGTAGAGCTGGCGGCACTTCGAACCGGGTCCTCCCGAATTCGGGAGGAGCCGGCCGAGCGCCGCAGCCGCGCCAACAATGCGCGGTCCGAGCCCCTTAAAATGGGGCTCGAACCGCCATCGTCCGTCCAGGGTGAGGCCCAGATATTTCATCTGGACCCCCACCCGGACGGTATGCCCTCCAACAGAGATGCTCGCCCCAGGGGGCGGGCCACGACGAGGGCCATGGAACATCATGGCCGTCGTCTTCTCGGCCGCAACCCTGAGACCGAGCATCTCTATACGCCTGACCACCAGGGCTGTGCCCTCTGTGGCCAGGCGTGCCACCTCCCTCCACTCCCGTCCTTGGGCTACGACGAGGGTGTCATCCGCATAACAAAGCAGGCGTACTCCGCCGGGGAGCACACCTGCTGAGTCGCGGAGCACCCAGTCGTAGCCCACGTTCCACAGGAGCGGCCCTAAGACCGACCGAACTGCCCGTCCGAGAAGTTCGGCCCAACTTGGTCGATGTGCCGGATGACGCGAGAAGCTACTATTCTCTCCAGCAGCTTACCCGTGTCATCCAGCAGCACCAGCGGCCGATACGCGGACGGGCAGTCCACAGGGCGGCCCTCCTTTGCAAGAAGGCAGAGCCGCCCTTCCTTCCAAGGCTTCGGGAACCGTCCGACTCGGATGCACCGGTCGAACAGTTCCCGAAGCTGTCCACCCATGTGGCCCAATGATAGGGCCAACACCTTCCCCGGGACCCCATCGGGGCCGGGGGCTTTCCGCCTGTTGCGGAGCCGCCTTACCACCGTTTCCATCTCCTCATCAGAGATGAGGGGAGGAACGGTGGCTACCTCCGTCCCGGCCCTACCAGAGGGAGGGGGCATGGGAGGTGGAACAAATCCTGGAGGGTCGCAGGGAAACAATGTCCCCACGACCCTCTCTAGTACGGCAGGGTGGAGAGTCCCGGTTGGTGGAGGCGCCCGGGCCCGAAACTTGTCTCGGGCCATTTTGTATGGGCGCCCCCATGGGTTCCTCTCCACCTCCTGGAGAAGCTCCTCCCATGCCCCATCCTTGGCCCGTCTTATGGCAATCTGCAGGGAGATTTTACACTCCCTGTAGATGCCATAAAGCCGGGCTTCCTCTGTAGGGTCCCGCGGCCCCCGACGCCGGCGAAAACGCCCGAAGGCCCGTCGCGCCGCGGAGCAGGCCGCACGGAGCTCACCCAGCTCCGGCGACCACCAGTAAACCGCCCGCCTGTGCGGGCGGTTATAGCTCCGCGGCATCGACGCGTCACACACCTCCGTTAACGACTCTCGAAAACGGAGGGCGGACGCGTCGATTCCTTCACTCTGAGGCGGCCATCTCCAGCTCTGGATAATGGCCGCCTCCTCAGCTAACTCCCGATTAAGGGAGCAGAGGGCCCAGCGCGGGAACGGCGTCCCCCGGGGGGGGCGAGCTCCCGTGTCAGCTTCGGAGGTGGAGACTTCAAATCTGATATATCTGTGATCAGATAGAGTCTCCACCTCCTCCAGCACACGCCACCCCCGGACACGGCGTGCGACAGGCGGGGAGGCGAACGATACGTCCACCACCGAACCCCCGTTCCGTCGCACGCACGTGTGCACCGTTCCCCTGTTGAGGAGGGACAGTCCAACCTCGACTGCCCACTCCTCAACCGCCAGACCTCGCAGGTCCGTGGTCACCGCTCCCCACGTCCTAGACTTGGCGTTCAAGTCGCCAAGCAGGACGACAGGGAGCGGCGACAGCCGCCTTACCGCAGGCCCCAGGGAGCTGAGAAACCTCTCAAACTCCACCAGGGCCCGGTTGGGGGAGAAGTACACGCCGACTAGCGCGTACTCCCCCCAGACGGCTGTCACGAACCCGCTGCCCCTCTCACGGACCGAGAGCGTTGTGCCCGGGCAGTAGATCGCCACGGAACCGTCCAGATCCCCAGCCCAGTGGTTCTGGGTAGGGACGTGGTACGGCTCCGCAGCGACCACCATACCAATGCCCCACTCCGCCGCTGACTGGACCATAAGATCCTGTGCAGCGGCAGAGTGGTTCAAATTCGTTTGGAGGCAGCTGACTTGGACGTACTCCATTAAAGTTCCATGTCAGCTGCCTCCTGCCTAGGGCTCTCCGTATTTGCCGGAGGCACAGAGGCCTCACTCACCAGTCCACCCCTAGGTGTGGGAGCACCCCGCCTCTTAATGGTAGGGGGTTTACAGTTAACCCCCCCCATATAGTGGTTTGCCGGTCTGCCTGCATCGGCGCACACAGCACAGTGGAGCTTTTCAGCCCCACAGTTCTGTGCCGCATGACCGGCCTCTCCACACCTGAAGCAGAGCGCACCCCTCGCTACCTCCGACTGGCATAGTGGGCTGGTGTGGCCCAGACCCATGCACCGGAAGCATCGCAGTGGCTTTTCTTCCAGTGCTTGGATTCGGGCCCCTGTCCAGCCCACGTCAAGTCGGCCCCCCTCAATGAGCTTCCTTGCGTGAGTGACTGGGAGGGAAAGATGTAGTATCCCCCCTCTCCAGCCACCATATCTGATGCTGCCCGCCCGAATCTGTTCGGGCGGACAGCCAGTCTTAGCCTTTACGGCTTCAACCACCTCTTCAACCTCCACTGTTTCGTCGAGACCGACAACCCGTACGTCCGCTTTTTTGACGGGCCTTGACACTACAGCCACGTCAGCTAAGGCCACCTTAAGCTGCAGTGCCAAGACGTCCGCTTTCGCGAGGCCATCAGCGCCAGGAATCTCAATAATCCTGGCGCCAGTGGCCGTCTCACGCATCCTTAGGTTGCCGATCCCGATCTCAGAGGGATTAAGAACCGCCTTGGCGCCGATTAAGGCCGACCGGTAGTTTACACCCTTTGCCAGTGCCTCCGGGCGCAGGGTCACTATCACTGCTTCCGAGGGCGGTTTACTCGGTAGCTTCGGCACGGCCTTTGTCGACGCCGACCCCTTGTGCGCTTTTGGAGCCATGGCAGGTGTAGGCACCTGCGGAACCTCCTTCTTCTTTTTGGGTCGGCGCGCCACCACCGACCACGATTCACCATCTACCACTTTCTCGGCCCGCAATCCCGCATTCGGCAATGGAGCCCACTCCACACCCAAAGGGGGGGCTGGAGTGGAATCCACTGGCACCTGCACAACATTTGACGTCGAGGTCATGGCACCCGTTGCCGGTGGTATTGGCAGCACCGGGGCCCCAGGACCCTTCCTCCTTTTTGGGGCCGGCGGACCGCCAGCTGGGACATTGCATGTCACCACCGGCGGTGGCAATGGCTCCTGTGAAAAAAGCCTTCTGTCCATCTCCTCAAAACGGGCATCAATGCGGCCCACGGTGGTTTGGAAGGAGCGCTCTAAACTCCCCAACGCCTCCAACACTTCGCGCCATTGATGGGCTGGTGGCTCCTCCTGTGGGGGAGGAGGAGGAGGCGGCACCGTCTTACGGTTTGCCTCCTCCTTCCATGCCTTTAGATCCTCCCGCATGACGTCCAACTGCCGACGAAGGACTTGGGTCTCCCGCCGAAGACGTGCAGTCTCGTTCGTCTCCGTACGAAGGAGAAGCGCGTTTACAACATCTAGCATTCCTCGCGCCGCCAGCTTGAGTTGCTTGATGCACGGCCCGCTAATATGTCCTGACTTACGACACACGTCCAGTATACTTTCGAAGTCGCCACATGCCAGAGATCTTACTTGATCCGCGTTCAGCAAGTCCAAGTCTACCTTAGTTGGAGTGGGTTCTACCACCTCCTTCACCACCACCTTCTCCTCGTCGGCGCTTCTAGCGAGGACTCGCTTCAGCGATTCGCTCGCTGCTCCACCAGATGTGTGTCGAGCACCACCTGCATTGGCAATATCGCGGACTTTGCCCCTCCGTGCGGTATTTTGTTTCGGGACCTCCGCAGCGTCCTTCTCAACCTCCTTTCCATCCTTTCTTTCCTCAAACGAGCGCTTGTACGATGAAGCAGCAGCCCCCGAGCCAGTTGTTGGCAACATCCCTAGCGAATAATCCGCCGCCTCCTCATAATAGACTTCGACCACTTCGTCGTCAGAATCTACATCCGTCATTATCCCAGGATATTTAGATAGGGGGACACGTACCCCCTATCACACCTAAAAGAATCAGTCCTAATACTAAAACCAGTCCGTAAAGAAAAATCAATGTCCGAAGGTATCAATTCGCCAGAAGTCAAAAAGAAGAAAATCCAAACAAAACCGTGTGTAAAGCCAAGTCGTATGAACAGAAAGGGGGACAACAACAAGGACAACACACCAACAAGAAAGAAACCCGCAGCAAAACTCATTCAAATCAGCACCTTAGCTCGCCTTCAGCACCTTAGCTCGCCTTCAGCACCTTAGCTCGCCTTCAGCACCTTAGCTCGCCTTCAGCACCTTAGCTCGCCTTCAGCCACCTTAGCTCGCCTTCAGCAACCTAACCTTTTTTTTTTTTTTTTTTTTTTTTTTTTTTTTTTTTTTTTTTTTTTTTTTTTTTTTTTTTTTTTTTATCGTGGAGAAATCCGTTTATGGATACCCACTCACCCCGGGGGGGGATGAGTGGGTTATGTGGGACTCACCCGGTGCGAACCGGGAATACCCACTAAAACTCCACGGTGTACCTCTGCCGCGTCAAGTGGGACGACACGGGTTCGAGCTAACAATCACCACGTCGCCCCAGCGGCTCGCCCTAAGTAGGCCCCGGCGCTAAAGAGGGACAGTTTGGTACACCCCAACTGTCCCCCAGACGGCTGACCCAGTGCAATGGGAAAACAGGCCCCCCGACCTATCTTCCCTTGGTTCAGCGCGGACGGTAGAAGGAGGCACAAAACGCCCCCAACTACCACCCTCGTCTACGCAGCTCTCCTACGGAGGCTTAACAGGCACTCGTGGTGGTGCCTTACCCATCATGAGGGGAGGTGGTTTGCACACAGAGCCCCCCATGTAGTGCTCGGCCGGTCTCCCAGCATCGGCACACAAGGCGCAGTGTAGCTTTGCAGCTGTGCATTGAAGTGCCTTGTGGCCAGACTGCCCGCAACGGAAACAAAGTTCCCCCCTATCGACAGTGGACGGGCAAAGTGGGCGTGTGTGACCTACACCCATACACTTGAAACAGCGTAGGGGCCCCCTCTCCAAAAGACGCACTTTTGCTCCACTCCATCCTACCTGCAGGCGTTTTGACTTCTTGAGGATCTTGGCAGCATCTACAGGGAGCGAAAGATGGACAACTCCCAGACTGTTCCTATTGAAGCCTCGTATCTCGCCAGCCTTAATTTGGGCTGGCTCACATCCAGTTTTGGACGCCGTTGCCGCTACCACCTCCTCCACGGATACGGAATCGTCCAAGCCGGTTATTCGGACGCCGACCCTTTTAACGGGTCTGACTACCGTGGCTACGTCTTTAAGTGCCAACTTAAGGTGCTGAGCTAACCTCTCCGCTTGTTCTGGTGCCTGGGCACCAGGGATTTCAATGATCCGGGCACCCGTAGCTGCAACCCGAAGCGACCAGGTTTCTTCGCCTAAGTCAGGAGTCAAGTTCTCCCGCCCCTTCAATAGAGCATCCTTATAGGTTGCTCCCTCAGCCAATGCTTCCGGCCGCAGCGTGATAACGACTGCAGCCGAACGCGGCGTTGAGGGGAGCTTCACTCTCGCTACACTCCTTTGAGAAGCGGGAGTCTTCGTCGCAGCAGCCTTTTGCTTCGCAGGCTTCTTTTTGGCTTTTTTGCGCCGAGTTACCGTCGTCCATTCCCCTTCGGTGGTTTCTGGCTGAGCCAGTGCAGGGGCAGTCGCCGAAAATGAACTTCGGTTTTCAGCAGAGGTGTTTTGAAGAAGAGCATCCGAGGTTGATGCCATATTAGGGGCCCGCGAGGTCTTTACGGGCTTAGGCTTAGGCCTGGCAGTCGGTACGTGGCCTTCTCGTTCCCCTAGGCGCTCATTCAAAACTTTTTCCAATGACTCTCGGAGAGAGCGCTCCATTCGGTCAAAACCTTCTGCCATCACTCGCATTAAGGAAGGAGACAACGGCTCGTCTGCTTGTAGTTGAGGTGGTGTTGGGACCGCCTCCTTTGCAGCCGCTGCACTTCTCAGCAGATCACACTCCTTCTTCATCTCGATGCAATCTGCCTCAAGCTCCTCTACCTTCTGTCGGGCCTTTCGTAGCTCTCGTCGGAGACAGAGGGTCTCCTCCGCTACCGTCCGTGTTAAGGCGGTATCCACCACCTCATTCAAAGTGCGAGCTGCCACTTTTAAATCGCGGACATACCCACCCTTTAAATTCCCCGAATTTCGAGCGATGTCGTAAACGGCCGCCACCATCGTTTTGGTCAACACCCGCAGTTTTGCAGGATCGAGTAATTCGATATCCTGTGGCACCCACAAAGCCCCAGAAATCGGCTTGTAGAGGTCTGGCTGACCGTCCGCAACTGTCTCAACCCTACTCAGAGACTTTGCTGGCATGCTGGCTAAGAGAGCATCAATGCTCGAGTCTCTTTCCAACACTACCACAGGGCCGTCGGTAATAAGTTCCATAGCTGGAGTCGTCATTTTATCAGTAGGATCAGTAGTCCGTGTGCTCGCCAAGGTCGGTTTTTTAACTGTGCTTCGCAAAATTCTGCCCCCCCCAGAGAACGCGGGGCTGCTCGAGCTATGCTCGAGGAGGGATTCTCCCTTGCGGGTACCCTCCTGGGGTATTTCCTTTTGTAATTTTGCTTCCATCTTCGCTTCTCGTCTCCGTCTAGTTTGCGGTGCGCCTGCCGGAACCTGTATAAACCAGCCCCGCCAGCCGCTGTCCGGTACTGGGCCCTTGGGGCTCAAAATGAGCCCTCATCGGCCCCAGCCCGGTACTGAGAGCGCCGCGCACATACCACTCTCAGGTCAGGATATCCGCCGCCGGCCAGCTTGGCCGACGCCCAGGGTGCACCACGTGGAGGTTTCCTGACTTCGCACCCCTTCAGCAACCTTTTTTTTTTTTTTTTTTTTTTTTTTTTTAACGTGGAGAAATCCGTTTATGGATACCCCCTCGCCCCGGGGGGGACGAGCGGGTTATGTGGGACTCACCCGGTGTGAACCGGGAATACCCACTAAAACTCCACGGTGTACCTCTGCCGCATAAATTGGGGCGACCCGGGGTCGAGCTGACAATCACCGCGTCGCCCCAAAACCTAACCTAACCTAACCTAACCTAACCTAACCTAACCTAACCTAACCTAACCTTTTTTTTTTTTTTTTTTTTTTTTTTAACGTGGGGAAATGCATTTACGCATCCCCTCCCAGCCCGGGGGGGCCAGGAGGGGTATGTGGGACTCACCCGGCGCTAGTCGCCGGGAATACCCACTAAAACCCCACGGCCGTCTGTCGCCTTCCTGGGGTGACACGGGTCCGTGCATAGCAATCACCGCGTCACCCCAGCGACCGGCCCGGCCTGATCTTAAGCCGGGCCCCATCCGGGCAGCCTGGCAAGCTGCCCTATCCTTCTGCCGGACTGGTGCAATGGGAGGTGGGTCCCCCGACCCACCCCCCCAGTCCGGCATTAGGGCGGAGGAAGAGCGCGGACAAACCGGCCCCTCCTGCCGCCCGTTCTTCTGCGGCGGAGAGGGTCCGCTTGGGCATCCGCCTCACGGACCCTCTCCGCGGCCTCCTTCTGCAACATAACCTGTTCACAGAAGGAGGCCACCTCATTCCAAACATTCTCGCTGCCGAGCATGGCTTTCACCACACCCGACAGCGAGAGGTCCGCCCCGACCGCCGCCTCCAGAGTGCGGCGCGGCTCAGACCACGCAGCACACTCAGAGAGAGTATGCTGCGCAGTGTCCTCCGCCGCACCACACTCGTGGCAGGCGGCTGTTGGCTCCCTTCGAGCGATCTTGTGCAGGTACCATCCGAAGCAACCGTGCCCGGACAGCACCTGCACAAGCCGAAACGACAGGGAGCCAAACTTCCTGTCGCACCATTCTTTGAGGACCTGGCGAATGGCGTTTATGGTATACGTACCATAACGCGCATTCGCCAGGTCCTCCGCCCAGCGCCGCATGATATCGGCGCGGGCCACCAGCCTCATCTCCTGCACCGCTGCAGGAGATGGGCGCCCACCACCATCCCTCGTCCTCGCCGTCGTGTAATCATACACGGCGGCGAGTACCTCCGCCTCCAGCTCCCACGGCGGGGAGCCGGCGAGCACACATGCCGCCCCCGAGGACACCGTGCGGTATCCGCGGATCACTCTCAGCGCCACCGTACGCTGCGCTGCACGCAGCACACGTTTGTTGGTGGCGCTGAGGGCGTCCACCCACACCGGTGCCCCGTAGGCAGCCATGCTCCGCACGACTCCCGCGTAAAGCTGGCGGCACTTCGAACCGGGTCCTCCCGAATTCGGGAGGAGTCGGCCGAGCGCCGCCGCTGCCCCAACAATGCGCGGTCCGAGCCCCTTAAAATGGGGCTCGAACCGCCATCTCCCGTCCAGGATGAGGCCCAGATATTTCATCTGGGCCCCCACCCGGACGGTATGTCCCCCTACAGAGATGCTCGCCCCAGGGGGCGGGCCGAGACGGGGACCATGGAACACCATGGCCCTGGTCTTCTCGGCCGCAACCCTGAGGCCGAGCATCTCTATACGCCTGACCACAAGGGCTGTACCTTCTGTGGCCAGGCGTGCCACCTCCCTCCACTCCTGACCTTGGGCTACGACGAGGGTGTCATCCGCGTAGCAAAGCAGGCGTACTCCACCGGGGAGCACACCTGCAGAGTCGCGGAGCACCCAGTCGTAGCCCACGTTCCACAGGAGCGGCCCTAAGACCGACCCCTGTGGAACGCCGCACTCGGTCGGACGCCGGACCACGGCGCCCCGCCTGTCTGCGTAGTCCGAAATATCGAAGTGCCTCCCGTATGACTCCATGCGGCAGGCTGTTGAAGGCGTTGGCGATGTCCAAAGACACCGCCAACAGCCTATCTCCTCGGGAGACCGCCTCCGCAGACCACCCTTTTAGGGTCATCAGGGCGCCGATTGTCGAGCGCCCAGCTCGGAACCCGAACTGCCCGTCCGAGAAGTTCGGCCCGACTTGGCTGATGTGCCGGACGACACGAGAAGCCACTATCACCTAACCTAACCTAACCTTTTTTTTTTTTTTTTTTTTTTTTTTTTTTTTTTTTTTTTTTTTTTTTTTTTTTTTACGGGGGGAAAATCCTCATGGATACCCGGCCGCGCGGGGGCGCAACCGGGTTATGCCGGACTCCTACCGGCTAAAAACCCCCCGGTACTCCCGCATCGTTTTCAGGGAGTGGGACTGGGAAATCCGGCCTAGCCTTAACTACCAGTCCCCCGCCGACGATCGCCCGCCCTCATGGCGGGCCCTTCACGCCCCCCCCTACAGGGAGGGGCCGCGGGAATGACTGTGAGTACCCAGTCATTCCCGCCCGGCGAGGTGGTGGATAGTTTCAAGTGCGGGAGAAGGCGCCCCCGCGCCTATCCCCCGCTATCCACCACCAGGGGGTGGGAAACGGCGATCGTACGCACGCCGCCTCCCTCCCCGTCTCCGCCTGCGGAGCGGCGCCGCGAGAGGATCGTCTTCCCGCGCCCGCTCCGCCGCCTCCTTCTGCGACATCACTTCTTCGCAGAAGGAGGCGAAAGCCGCCCAGGACTCCTCACTCTGCAGCATGGATTTGACTACGCTGGGGAGTGAGAGGTCCTGCCCAACCACCGCCGTCAGATCGCGGCGCTGCTCGGACCAGGCCGGGCACACTTCCAGTGTGTGCCGTGCCGTGTCCTCCGCAGCGCCGCAGTCGTGGCACGCTGGGGTTTCCTCCCTCCTTATTCGGTGCAGGTGGGATCCGAAACATCCATGTCCGGACAACACCTGCACCTGACGGAACGAGAGGAAACCGTGGGACCGCCCGAGCCAGTCCTGCAGGACCGGCCCGATCGCGTCCAACGTCCAGCGGCCGAAGACGGTTGTGGCGAGGTCCGCTGTCCAATGGTGGACGACGGCTTCCTTCGCCTCGCGGCGGACGGCCTCCCGTTCTTCCGCGGCGGGGTGCTCACCGAGAGCCCTCCGCCGCGCCGTCCACTCGTACACCCTGGCGAGCACCCACGCCTCGAGCTAACCTAACCTTTTTTTTTTTTTTTTTTTTTTTTACGGGGGGAAAATCCTCATGGATACCCGGCCGCGCGGGGGCGCAACCGGGTTATGCCGGACTCCTACCGGCTAAAAACCCCCCGGTACTCCCGCATCGTCTTCAGGGAGGGGAACTGGGAAAACCGGCCTAGCCTTAACTTCCAGTCCCCCGCCGACGATCGCCCGCCCTCATGGCGGGCCCTTCACGCCCCCCCTACAGGGAGGGGCCGCGGGAATGACTGTGAGTACCCAGTCATTCCCGCCCGGCGAGGTGGTGGATAGTTCAAGTGCGGGAGAAGGCGCCCCCGCGCCTATCCCCCGCTATCCACCACCAGGGGGTGGGAAACGGCGATCGTACGCACGCCGCCTCCCTCCCCCTCTCCGTCTGCGGAGCGGCGCCGCGAGAGGATCATCTTCCCGCGCCCGCTCCGCCGCCTCCTTCTGCGACATCACTTCTTCGCAGAAGGAGGCGAAAGCCGCCCAGGACTCCTCACTCTGCAGCATGGATTTGACTACGCTGGGGAGTGAGAGGTCCTGCCCAACCACCGCCGTCAGACCGCGGCGCTGCTCGGACCAGGCCGGGCACACTTCCAGTGTGTGCCGTGCCGTGTCCTCCGCAGCGCCGCAGTCGTGGCACGCTGGGGTTTCCTCCCTCCGTATTCGGTGCAGATGGGATCCAAAACATCCATGTCCGGACAACACCTGCACCTGACGGAACGAGAGGAAACCGTGGGACCGCCCGAGCCAGTCCTGCAGGACCGGCCCGATCGCGTCTAACGTCCAGCGGCCGAAGACGGCGGTGGCGAGGTCCGCTGTCCAATGGTGGACGACGGCTTCCTTCGCCTCGCGGCGTACGGCCTCCCGTTCTTCCGCGGCGGGGTGCTCACCGAGAGCCCTCCGCCGCGCCGTCCACTCGTACACCCTGGCGAGCACCCACGCCTCGAGCTCCCAAGGCGGGGTGCCAGCCAGAGCGCACGCCGCCGCGAGGCCCACCGAGCGGTAGGCTCTCGCCACCCGCTGGGCTATGGCCCTTTGGGGCCTCCGTAGGGCGGTGGCGTTTTCCCTCCGGTGGAGGGAGTCCGCCCAGATGGGGGCCCCGTAAAGGGCCATACTCTTCAGGATGCCGGCATACAAATGCCGGCATCTCGCCCTCGGCCCCCCCAGATTTGGGAGGAGCCATGCGAGGGCGCCCGCCGTTTTTAGCAGGCGGCGCGACAGCTCGCTGAAATGCGGGCCGAAGCGCCACCTGCTGTCGAGCACAAGGCCCAGATACTTCATCTGGGCCTTGACCTCGACCCTGACGCCCTGGACCACGATGTGGGCGTCAGGGGGGGTGCGCTGCCGAGGCCCGTGGAAGAACACGGCCTCGGTCTTGCCCAGCGCCACCCCCAATCCTAGGCGGCGGATCCTTTCTGCGACTAAGGATCCGCCCGCCGAGGCCAGACTGGCCGCCTCCCTGTAGTCCCTCCCCCGGGCTGTGAGGAGAGTGTCGTCTGCATAGCATATGACACTCGTGCCACGGAGGAGGGTGCCCCGCAGGAGCCAGTCGAATCCGATGTTCCAAAGGAGGGGTCCGAGGACCGACCCCTGTGGAACACCGGACTCTGCGCCGTACCGCCTCATCCTGGCCTCGCTGTCGACGAGGAGGACCACCCGGTCCTCCAAGTAGTCGGCCAGGAGTCGGCGCAGGTACGGAGGCACCCCGTGATACCGGAGTGCCTCCAAAATGGTCGAGTGGGGGACGGAGTTAAAGGCGTTGGCTATGTCGAATGACACAGCCAAAACCCCGTCCCCCGCCTCGACGGCCTCCCGCACCTGGCCCTTGAGTAGGGCCAGCGCGTCGATTGTCGAACGCCCCCTTCGAAAGCCGAATTGGGCGTTCGACAAATCCGGCCCCACCATCTGCAGGTGGCCGTTCAGCCGGGCGGCGACGACCCCCTCGAACAACTTACCGACCTCATCGAGCAGAACGATGGGTCGGTATGCCGAGGGGGAGTCCGCGGGGCGATTCTCCTTTTGGAGGAGGCACAGCTGCCCCTCCTTCCACAGTTTCGGGAACCTCCCAGTCGTGAGACACGAACTGAAGAGGTCCCGAAACCTTCCCTCCATCTTGGGGGCGGCGATGGCCACCACCCGTGCGGGAACACCGTCCGGTCCAGGGGCCGTCTTCTTCGCGCGGAGGCGTATAGTCCCCGCGCGAAACTCCTCGGCCGTGACCGGCGGTATCTCCTCTTCGGGCGGCGCCGCCCCCCGCGGCGGGTCCATTGCTGGTGGGGTGAAGTGGGTCCTGGGCGGGAACAGGGACCGGACCACCCCATCCAGCAATGTCGGCTCGAGGGTCTCCGTTAGGGGGGGACCGAAGGGGCGCAGTTTGTTCCGCGCCGCCTTGTATGGCCTCCCGTAGGGGTCCCTATCGAGACCCTCGAGCATCTCGGCCCGCGCCGCATCGTCGGCAGCGCGTATCGCCGACTTGAGGACCGCCTTCGCCTCAACATACGCGGCGTAGAGGCGGTCCTCGTTCGCCGCGTCTCGGACGCTGCGCCGCCGACTCCGCGTGTATGCCCGCCTGGCCGCCACGCAGGCGGCCCGGAGCCCCGCCAGCTCCTCGGACCACCAATACACGGCCCGACGGGGGGCCGGACGGCGGGACCGAGGCATGCTAAAGTCGCATACCTCGGTCAGGGACCCTCTCAGCGCCGCCGCCGCGGCGTCCACGTCCAAGACTTCGGCTCGGGGCGTGAGCCAGTCCTGGAGGAACGCCGCCTCCTCAGCCGCCTCCCTGTCTAGGCGGGTGAGAGCCCACCGAGGGAAAGGGGACTGGCCCGAGCGGGCCATCCCCCTGGGGCTTTGGGTGGAGACGTCGAACCGCACGTAGCGGTGGTCCGACATGGTCTCCACCATCTCCACCCGCCAGTCCACGACGCGGGCGGCAAGCAAGGGAGTGGCGAACGACACGTCCACCACGGACCCTCCCTGCTGCCGCACACACGTGTGGACTGTCCCTCTGTTCAGGAGGGACAGACCGGTCGAGGCCGCCCAAAACTCCACGGCGCGGCCCCGGATGTTGCAGGAGGCGGCTGGGTTGCCCCATGCCCCCGACTTGGCGTTCAGGTCGCCCAGGACGACGACCTGACGCGGCGCTGCCCGCCCGACCACTGCCGTGAGGACTTCGAGAAAGTTCTCGAAGTCCGACAGAGGCCGGTTTGGGGAGAAATAGACCCCCACCAGGGCCATTTCTCCCCCCCACGCGGCGGCCACGTAACCCGGTCCCCTCTCTAAGAGCGAGAGGGGAGGGGAGTCCGTGGAGGACCGCGGCACTAGTGCCACCAAGCCGTCCGAGTCACCCAGCCAACTGCCGGGGACCGAGTACGGCTCGGCGACCACCGCCACGTCCACCAACCACTCAGCCATGGACTGCATGAGCAGGTCCTGGGCTGCTCTGCAGTGGTTGGTGTTCGAGCTAACCTAACCTAACCTAACCTAACCTAACCTAACCTTTTTTTTTTTTTTTTTTTTTTTTTTTTAACGTGGAGAAATCCGTTTATGGATACCCTCTCGCCCCGGGGGGGGCGAGCGGGTTATGTGGGACTCACCCGGTGCGAACCGGGAATACCCACTAAAACTCCACGGTGTACCTCCGCCGCATAAATAGGGGCGACCCGGGTCCAAGCTGGTAATCACCGCGTCGCCCCAGCGGCTGGCCCAACTGGCCTCCGGCGCTAGAGAGGGACAGCTTGGTACACCCCAACTGTCCCCCAGACGGCTGAACCAGTGCAATGGGAAGACAGGCCCCCCGACCCATCTTCCCTTGGCTCAGCACGGGTGACAGAAGTAGGTGAACAAACACCGCCAGCTGCCACCCTCGTCTACGCAACCCCCTACGGGGGTTGTGGCGGTACAGCACGTACCCCTGCCTTCTTCTTAATAGGCGGCCGACAACTTGCTCCCCCCATGTAGTGGTCTGCCGAACGACCACTGTCGGCACACAGGGCACAGTGCAGCTTCGCGGAAGCGCATTGTTGTGCCTTGTGTCCGGGCTCCCCACACCGGAAGCACATACCCCCCCTGTCAACGAGAGACGCGCAGACTGACCTGGTGTGACCCACGTCCATACATCGGTAACACCGTAATGGCTTTTGCTCGAGTATATAGACGTGAGCCCCACTCAAGCCGACGAAAAGTCGACCTTCTTCCGCCAGCTTCTTCGCTGCGGCAACAGGGAGGGACATGTGCACTCTGCCCAGACTTCGACGTACCATCACAATTTCGCCCACCCTAATGCTCTCCGGTGAACAACCCACTTTAGCAGCTGTTGCTGCAATGATCTCTTCTCTTGACACGGAGTCATCAATGCCAACAATGCGGACGTTCGCCCTCTTAACAGGTCTAGCCACTGTGGCAACGTCCGCCAATGCTGTCTGAAGGCTCCGTGCCAAGGCATCCGCCTGTTCTTGGCCTCTGGGACCAGGAATCTCGATGATCCTTGCTCCTGTCACTGTTTCCCTCATCGATAGATCCTCTATCCTCAGGCTGGGAAGATCCAAGGCCGATCTCGCCTGTAGAAGTGCAGCCTGGTAGGTCAACCCCCCAGCCACAGCCTCGGGCTGCAGTGATACTACTACCGCTGCTGAGCGCGGGACCGAGGGGACCTTCACTTTCCGCTTGCTCTTCCGAGGGGCACGGTCTATCAACGTAGCCACCTGGGGAACCGATGCAGCTGGCGCATCTACCTTCGTTTTTTGCCCTCTCTTGGCTTTCTTCTTGACCACCTCGGTCCAAGTTAGGTCTGCTGGAGCCGACGCATCACTTTCTTCCACCGGAGCCCTCCGCGATGCAATACGCGCAGCGCGAGGTGCCGGATTAATTCGGGGCGTGGGCTTGGACCCCGGTGGTCTGGGTTCCTCCCGCACCTTGCCTGCCGCCAGCGGAGGACGGAGAATACGACCCTCAAGCACACCCAGGCGCGCGCTCATCTCCTCCAGTGATTTCTGAAGGGAGAGCTGCAAGCCCTGGATGGCCCCGGTCACGTCTCCGTCACACCGAAAATCTGTGCGCTCTTCCGGCAACGGTACCGCGGCAGGTATTGGTGCCGCCTCTCGGTCATCCTTTTCCTGGCGCAGGGCTCGAATCTCCGCCTTCACTTCCGCGAGCTCACGGCGGAGATTGTTTACCATGCGCCGGAGACAGAGGGTTTCTTCTGTGACTGTGCGGGTCAGCGCAACAGTCACGATGTCCTTGAGGGACCTCGCAGCAGCCTTGAGGTCCTTGATGCATCCGCCCTGGAGGTGGCCGCTAATTTTGCAGACATTGTGGATCATTTCCACACTTTGGTCTGCAAGAGCCTTCATACCATCTGGGTCCAGAGCGTCAACATCAATAACTCCGCTGTACTCCTCTAAACCTTCGAGCTCATCAAGTCCCGCGACGTCAGAGTGTCTGGTGCCTGTCGCACGCCCCTTGCCCCGCTGGGCCGATGTTATCTTCGGGACCACCACAGGGTCCGCACTAACCTCCAACGGATCTAACGTACGTTTGCGGATGTGCTTATCTTCCCCCACACTACTAGCCGCACCATCGCTCGCCATACTCCCCCCCTTTTCCCAGAACTGCAGTAAAAATGGTTTAGTTTTTGGTTTTTTATCAGCCATAACTTATCCCACGAGTATGGGGGAAATATTCGGTCCACCCGGGCAGTGCCCCCTGTACCCGGGTAAGCCTACGTGTAACCCGCCAGAGAGTCGGCCGGTTCCCTGACGGGGGTCGCACTCGCGACTGGCCACCCGCCAGCCACGCATCCCCTCACGGTGCGCCGCCGCTTGGAATTGGGGTAATTTTTTAGAGAGGTTGTCTTCCTCGCGGGCCGGGCGGTAAAGCCAAGCCCCTCGGTCCCGTCAAGAGACGGGATTACGAGTTTGTTGGCGGTATGGATACCCACGCGCTCGACGGCAGGGTGAGTGCACGCCGAGCCCGCCAACAATTGCTCCATCAGCTGCTCCCTCTGCTACACAGAGGGATGACAGCGAGAAGCCCCAACCCCCCCTGTCAGGTATCAGCCGCCGACCGTGAAGCGGTCGACGTTGCCCAGGGTGCACCACGTGGAGGTTCCTGACACCGCACCCCTAACCTAACCTAACCTAACCTAACCTAACCTAACCTAACCTAACCTAACCTAACCAGAGTTCCGCGCCACCCGCCGCCGCGATCGGATCGTTTCTCACCGAGCTCCGGCCGAAAAATCCTGGAAAAACGGAAGTTATCGCCGGGAACGAGGAAAAGTGCCTATAAAGTTGCGCGCTCCCGAGCCCGTGTCGAGGGTGTTTTCCGTTTTTCAATCAGTGCTCTGGATCAGGAGATATGGCAATAATAAGGAGTTCGTGAAACTAAAATTAACGAAATAAATAGATATATACCAATAAAAAATTTCGATCGCGTGCGCTGCCTTGGAACGATCTGTGACATATAGTTTTAATAGTGTCAAAATGTGTATCTAGGCTAGACTTAGTCTATGTGAAAAATCTGGATTTTATTAACGACCAGTTTTTGCTAGAAAATTAAAATAGTGTTTAAACTAAAAAGATTAATATTAGTGTTAGTGCTTAAAATTCTGACTGGATACAGTGCGATTAGGATCAACTACCATCAGGCGAACCTGCACAAAAAAGGTCAGTGATATTGGGACCCCTTTTTTACAAAATCAAATTACGTAAAAAATTTCTATACAATTTCAACGAAAACTAGTTTGATCCGGTATATTACGACGTAGTGTGTGGTAAACAAGTTTGGAAAGTGATAATAAAAATAACACAAATTCTGAAAACTTCTCGAAGGATCTAGTACATACCAACAGGTGTCCTCGAGTTTGCCAACACTTATTCCAACAAGTTGGCAGAATTGTTGGATGGCTCAGGGGTACGGTATAGGACGTGTTTACTCCTTCAATTCCTTCCTTACCATACTATCCATCCACCCACAACTAGTTTACACCCCCGCGTTAGTGAAACGATCCCCAGGGCCATTATAACTTGGCCCCTTCACTCCAGTTCACTTCCCCTGACCCCCCCCCCTCCCCCCCTCCCCCCAACCCCATATCAACCTTTCGTGGGGAACGTTTTTACCCCCACCCTTTTCCCCCCTCACCCCCCCTAAGCACAACCTCACCCCCCCTTGGTCTAAATCAGCCATCTTTAGACCCACACACACGTGCGACGGCTCATTTTAACCGGAAAAGGGAGTAGAAAAACTTGGCCCATAGACCTGTGCGCCCGCTGTACCAGGTTTACGATCTTCGATCCCATCGAGGAGGCAAGCAGCGTAGGAGCGTATGCTGACTCCGTTCTGAGGGACAAATGACCCATTAGGAAGTATTGGAACACCGAAATTAACTGGAACCACTTACCTGCTATCCTAATGATGAGTAACGTCCTCTGATTCGAGCGGTTCTTCATAAGCTCTGCACTCGCCGCGTAGCCCTGCAACCCGAAGATCACCACCTGCAACAAAAAAGTAAAATTAATAAATAAATAAATATTAGAATATTTAGATAATATATAGTTAGGTAGATACACAAAAAAATAAATTAGGCAGTAATTAATTAACTGACATAATTAGGGATATTAGATTAAGAACAGCATACTGAGCCATAATTTAGTTTTCTTAGGTACATTAGGGAAAGGGAGTTAACTTAGACAACATAGAATACCTGCAATAGCTATCAATTTAATTCAACACTTATTCTCCCATTTCTGTTTTAAAATTACTAACTTTCACCTTTGCATTATATAACAAAATTTATTATAAACTCTTCTTCTCTATACCATCACACTTTACTTTATATTAAGCAGCTACAGAAGTACCCTTTCCCGAAACTAAACAATTTGATAGACTGATTATTTTAATTTATAGTTTATAATAATTTAGTATTAAGATTTTATAATGTCTTCCAAGCAGACAACCGCCCTGAAACGTCCAGCAGCTCAAAAGGCTGCTAAGAGTGACACGGAAACGATAGCAAGGAGGGTACGTGGACCTGATGTTAAGGAGGCGCGCCGCTGCAGCGACAATGAGGACGCCCTTTTAAAAGGCGTCTTAAATAGGAACGCAGTCAGCGCGCAACGAATGTCAGGCGATACCACTGGGCCCTCCAGTAAAATAAATATGGGGTTGGATCGGGACCTAGCCACATCGTCACCCATTTTACAGGGACAGTTGGTGGCTGGCTCCGCTCCACACAGTGACAATACCCCAATACCTAATACTCCGGTAATAGCGGGTCCGAATCTCTCTGATGGTGATTGGGGAGACATTTCGTCTGGAGGGGAATCAGTAAGGGGGGGGAGAGTTAGTATGCTCCCCCCTTTCAAAGGGAGAGCTGGCGTGGCTATGGACATGGCCAAATGCCGCGCCACGGAGTTCTTCCAGGCAGGGAAAGATGCACTGGACAGCTCGGGTAATCTCAAAAGAGAGATTAAAGAGAAGGTCTTTGAGTCCCTCCAGGGTCTCTACACTACGACCCTGGAACTGGTGGATTCCCGGAGCAGACATAAAGTTCATGCGGAGCGCGCGCGAGCCGAAGGTGCGAGAGAGTTGGCATGGGCAGAGCGAGCGCACGCTAAGCAGTTGGCCGCCCTTGTGGAGAGCCACGAGCGGAGCGTGAGCGCGCTGACTAAGCATGTGGAGATGTTAGTCGGCGAGCTGGAAACGCTCCGATCGTGGCTAGACTACGAGGTAGCGGAGCCACTGAAGTCGCTCCGGGGTATACGCGAGGGGGTCGAAGACCTTCGAAAAAGACCTATACCCGAGCTGAAGGATACGTGTCGTCTGGAGCCGGAGGAGCTCCAAAAGATAGTTGATGGCGCGACAAGGTTACAAGGCTCGCTCACGCGCCTGGAGGTAAACATAGACGAATTGCCTAGGCGTGTGAGCGACCATGTCGTCATGCCGGCTCAATTACCCCCAAACCCCCCCTGCCCTGATTATGGGCCTCCCCTTGACGCTATCAGAGAAAAGATCAATAACATCGATAAAAAGATGGAGGAGGCTGCTGAGCAAACGGGGTCCAGAGGCGCCTGTGCCGGAGCAGACACCCTGAAGGACCTCTTAGAGCCGGTGTCGTCTAAGATCGACACTGTGCTCTTTGAGGTCCGTGAGATAGGGTTTCCGGCAATGGCGCCCCTTACAAATAAACAATCGACCCTGGAGTCAGAGCTCCACATCTCGGACCCGCTTCCAGCTAGTAGCACCGAGTCAAAACAGCCCACCCCAGGGACGCGGGGCCACGTCCGGAAGACGGACACTTACGCCATGGTATCGGCGCTACCAAAGCGCACGCCACCCTCAGCTACCATCATTGTCTCGTCAGTCGACCCCCGAGCCACAAGTGAAGGGGTCCTGAAGACAATACAGAGGGTGGCAAATACGCAGGTCACGGGAGCACGGGTCGACGCTGTAAGAAAGGCAAAGAACCAAAAGGTCGTCCTACGCTGCCGAGGAGAAGAAGATGCCAAATTAATGGCGGGGCAGCTACGGACGGCCTCTGCCGGCCTTACGGTGGAGACCCCGGCAAGCAAAAACCCCCTTGTTGAACTCAGGGATGTCCTTCAAGCCCATAGTGACAAGGACATCCTTGATCACTTGAGGGGGCAGAACAAAGAGATCTTCCGTGATCTTGCTCCAAAAGACCAGACCATGCGCATCCGCTTCCGAAAGAAGGCACGCAACCCATTGGAATGTCACCCAGTGCTGGAGGTCGCGCCGAAACTGTGGCAGCGGTTCATTGAAGCTGGACGGGTACACATAGGCATCCAGTATCGTCCGGTGAGAGACCAGACACCCCTGGTGAGGTGCGCACGATGCCTCGGTTTCGGGCATGCGACTAGAGCATGCTCTGAGACCGAGGAATCTTGCGTGCACTGCACAAAGAAACATCGCAGGGGTGAGTGTCCTCGTCGAGCCGAGGGTGTCGTACCCGTCTGCGTCAACTGTCACAGGGCAAAGAGACCTCCTTCCGAGTCCCACCACTCGGCGCTCGATTACGAGTGTCCTGAGTATTTAAAGTGGGACTCCATAGCACGGTCCCGGGTGGCATACTCCTCCTAAGGGCACTTTTTCGCAGACCAACGCGATAACCACTGGAAGGGATGAGGCGAACCCCCGGATAGCGTTAGTTCAGGCTAACTTGCAGCGCTCTAAATTGGCTTCGGCGGAGCTCCAGTGCTGGGCCTCTCGGGGGGGAGCAGCTATCGCCCTAGTCCAAGAGCCCTATACAGGGACGACCGGGGTGATGAAGCAGCTCCCAAACACGAGAACTGTCCAGAACACAGCGGGCGGAGCTGGGCCAGTTAAGGCGGCGATCGTTGTATTTGGCGACAAGCTCAGGGTCACGGTAGACCCAGAGCTTGTTGACAACAACATTGCTGCCGCAGTGCTGCACGCGGGCCACCTATCGCTAGGGGTGATCTCCGTTTACTTCGAGCCGAACGAACCTATAGAACCGTACATTGTACGACTCGAGAGAATCTGCGACAAATTAGGGGCGCAGAACTTGATAGTCGGAGGCGACGTTAACGCCAAAAGCGTGTGGTGGGGCGCTAAGTCCGACGATCATCGGGGGGAGGCATATTGTTCCTTTTTGGATGCCAACGGACTGCAGGTTCTCAACGTTGGAAACAAACCCACATTCCAAGTCGTGAGGGGGGGCAGCTTGTGTACAAGCATTGTGGACGTTACCGTCTGCAGCCCCGCTCTTCTAGGCAGGATCGATGATTGGAAAGTGGATGTGGGCATAACATCTTCTGACCATAACGCTATTACCTTCTCGATACGCTTGGATCGGCCTCTGCAAAATCAGAAGCCGAATACCACGCGCATCTATAACACCAGGAAGGTGGTATGGTCGGAGTTCACATCCACTCTACAGGAGAAAATGACCGAAAGGGGTCTGACGGCATGTAATGTGGAGGAGGTGTCCGACGTTGGGAGCTTTGAGACGTTGGTGTCCGATTACATAGCCTGCGTTAGAGACACCTGTGATCAAGTTGTCCCTAAGGCAGGTGGTGTGAAGGGAGTGACTCGCCCGCCCTGGTGGTCGGCGGACTTGGATCGCCTTAAACGAGAGGTAGCGCGGCGGAAACGTAGGATCCGCTGCGCGGCCCCCAGCCGGAGGCGGTACGTCGTTGACGACTATCTCGCTGCTCTCGAAGAATACAAGAGAGAGGCAGCGGGAGCCCAGACGAGGAGCTGGAAGGAGTTTTGCTCGACACAGGAGCGTGAGAGCCTCTGGGACGGCTTCTACAGGATCCTTCGACGGACCGAGCGTAGACGTGAGGAGGTGCTGCTCAAGGACCCCAATGGGGGAATCCTCGACCCGAAAGGGTCTGTGGAGCGGCTCTCCTCCGTGCTCTTTCCGGAGGATTCGGTGGATGACGAAACAGAGGTTCATAAAGCCGTGAGGGACGGTGTCCTGCTTGCCGATATTCGGGGATTATCCGCGGACGATCCGCCGTTCACTCGAGATGAAGTGATGCGGGTGTGTAAAGAGATTCACCCGCAAAAGGCTCCTGGGAACGACGGATTAACCGGGGACATATGCACACACGCGATTTTAGGGGGGGGAGAGGATGTGTTCCGGGCCATTGTCAATAAGAGCCTGGAACTTTCCCACTTCCCCCGTCCTTGGAAAATCGCGTATATGTGCATACTCCGGAAACCCGGCAGGGAGGACTACTGTGACCCAAAGTCATACCGCCCGATCGGCCTACTCCCTGTGCTGGGCAAGCTCTTGGAAAAGCTTCTCGTCCGTAGATTACGTTGGCACCTGCTACCGAAGCTCAGCGTGCGGCAATATGGGTTCATGCCCCAACGCGGAACGGAGGACTCCTTGTATGATCTAGTGACGTATATCAGGACCCGTGTGGTGGCCAAAGAGGTCGTTACCCTGGTGTCGCTGGACATAGAGGGAGCCTTTGACAATGCTTGGTGGCCGGGCTTGAAGTCCCAACTGGTGGCCAAACAGTGCCCTAGGAATTTGTACGGTATGGTCTCTTCTTACTTGTCGGACCGGAGTTTCGAGCTCACTTATGCTGGTGTAAAGGTGAGTCGAGGGAGTTCGAAGGGATGTGTCCAGGGATCTATAGCTGGACCATCCTTTTGGAACGTAATCCTCGACTCGCTTTTGGTGGAGCTCGAGTCCGAGGGAGTGTACTGTCAAGCATTTGCGGACGATGTCGTCTTGGTCTTCTCCGGGAAAGAGGTTGGACCAATGCAGGACTCTGCGAACCGAACTCTGCAGACCGTGATGGACTGGGGCGTCAAATTTAAGCTTCGCTTCGCGCCACAAAAAACAAAGGCCATGGTGCTCACTAGGAAGCTTAAATTTGATGAACCAGTCATTGTCATGGGCGGAGTTCGAGTTGCGCTAGAAACTCAGATTCGCCTGCTTGGTCTGATTCTCGATAGCAAGCTCACTTTCGAGGCACATGTCACTGCAGCCTGTAAGAAGGCAGCTGACATCTATAAGCAGCTGGCATGTGCAGCGAGAGTGAGCTGGGGCTTAAACTCGGAGATCATCAAGACGATATACGTCGCAGTCATCGAGCCTATCGTGCTGTACGCCGCAAATGTCTGGGGCCCCTCTGCGATTAAGCTTTCAATCCGTAAGAAGTTGGATGCGATCCAGAGGGGCTTTTCCCGGAAGATTTGTAGGGCGTATCGCACGGTATCCTTGACGGCTGCAATAGTGCTTGCAGACTTGCTCCCGTTGGACCTCCGGGCGCGGGAGGTGGAGAGGCTATATCGCGCAAAAAGGGGTGAGAATCTGGACGAGGTCGTGGTCGACCGCGAGTTAGAGCGGCCCGTCCCATTTAGCCAGTTCCCTCACCCGGCGCAGTGTGAGGGAGAAACGTACGAGAGCCTAGAGGCCCCTCCTAGTCAGGGCGGCTCCGACATATACACCGACGGATCAAAGATCGACGGTGGTGTGGGAGCGGCCCTGACCTGGTGGAAGGAGGGGAAAGAGTTCAGGTTCTCGACGTTTCGCCTAGAGGCCTTCTGCACGTTTTTCCAGGCGGAGCTGTATGCGCTGTATAGGGCGATACAGGCGGTAAAGCTATCTAGAGATGGGGATGTCGGCATCTTCAGTGACTCTAAGTCGTCACTGGAGATGCTGGCAAACCCGACTCCGCCGCACCGTCTCGCTCTTGGAGCGCAGCAGCTCCTCCGGGAGATCCGAGCAGAAGGACGCTCTGTCCGCCTGCACTGGGTGAGGGCCCACGTCGGTACCGTAGGAAATGAACGTGCCGACGAACTGGCAAAAAGGGCCGCCCACAAGAAAACCGCGGCGGACTACGACCGGTATCCGATATCGTACGCAAAAAAGGTTATACGCGGGGACACAGTTAGGATATGGCAGGCACGCTACGAGGCCTCTGACACGGGATCGGTGACAAGGGTTTTCTTCCCCAAGGTAGAGGAGGCCCATCGGGTGCTAAGGAAGACTCAGTTGTCACCGACCCACGTGCAGATCTTAACAGGTCACGGAGGCTTCGCAGCGTACCTGCACCGTTTCAAAATTAAGGATAGCCCCGCGTGTGCCTGCGATCCGGATACCGCCGAGACAGTCTTCCATCTTATTATAGACTGTCCAAGGTTCGGCTCGTCCAGATTTGACCTCGAGTGTAAAACCGGAGTTGAGGTAAACGCAGACACCTTAGCCGGTCTCCTGCTGGACGATGACCACCGACCAGCTTTCCTGCAATATATTGACGGAATTGCAAGAAGTGCTGCACTCAGAAATAAATAAAATCGGTGGTCTTGACTAACCATGCAGGGCGTTAAACAAAACAAAACGATTTATTTTGACATTTGTATAAATTCAATATAATTAGATTCTTTTTTTTATATATATACAAAATTGATTATTTTACAAAAACTAGAATTAGGTAGATTTAAGAAATACAATGAATTAATAAAATTATATACAACTTTTATTTATAAGAATTTAATGAATTGACAAATTTATATATAACTTTTAAATCATGACAAAGTCTGGAGTTAAATTATGGCTCAAAAAATGGTATGCGATATTATTGTAAATAAAGTTTAAATATAGCCAAATGATGTATTAGATTAAGAAAAGAAAAATGCTCAAGCAAAAAAATACGCTTTAAAAACTTTCAAAAAAATAAAGGCATATTGAAAAAATTATTAATGTAATACAAAAGTCCCTGATTCTGTTAGGGGTGATGCCGGAGCTCATTAAAAAAAAAAAAAAAAAAACCTAACCTAACCTAACCTTTTTTTTTTTTTTTTTTTTTTTTTTTTTTAACGGGGGGAAAATCCTCATGGATACCCGGCCGCGCGGGGGCGCAACCGGGTTATGCCGGACTCCTACCGGCTAAAAACCCCCCGGTACTCCCGCATCGTCTTCAGGGAGGGGGACTGGGAAAACCGGCCTAGCCTTAACTTCCAGTCCCCCGCCGACGATCGCCCGCCCTCATGGCGGGCCCTTCACGCCCCCCCCTACAGGGAGGGGCCGCGGGAATGACTGTGAGTACCCAGTCATTCCCGCCCGGCGAGATGGTGGATAGTTCGAGTGCGGGAGAAGGCGCCCCCGCGCCTATCCCCCGCTATCCACCACCAGGGGGTGGGAAACGGCGATCGTACGCACGCCGCCTCCCTCCCCCTCTCCGCCTGCGGAGCGGCGCCGCGAGAGGATCGTCTTCCCGCACCCGCTCCGCCGCCTCCTTCTGCGACATCACTTCTTCGCAGAAGGAGGCGAAAGCCGCCCAGGACTCCTCACTCTGCAGCATGGATTTGACTACGCTGGGGAGTGAGAGGTCCTGCCCAACCACCGCCGTCAGATCGCGGCGCTGCTCGGACCAGGCCGGGCACACTTCCAGTGTGTGCCGTGCCGTGTCCTCCGCAGCGCCGCAGTCGTGGCACGCTGGGGTTTCCTCCCTCCGTATTCGGTGCAGGTGGGATCCGAAACATCCATGTCCGGACAACACCTGCACCTGACGGAACGAGAGGAAACCGTGGGACCGCCCGAGCCAGTCCTGCAGGACCGGCCCGATCGCGTCCAACGTCCAGCGGCCGAAGACGGCGGTGGCGAGGTCCGCTGTCCAATGGTGGACGACGGCTTCCTTCGCCTCGCGGCGGACGGCCTCCCGTTCTTCCGCGGCGGGGTGCTCACCGAGAGCCCTCCGCCGCGCCGTCCACTCGTACACCCTGGCGAGCACCCACGCCTCGAGCTCCCAAGGCGGGGTGCCAGCCAGGGCGCACGCCGCCGCGAGGCCCACCGAGCGGTAGGCTCTCGCCACCCGCTGGGCTATGGCCCTTTGGGGCCTCCGTAGGGCGGTGGCGTTTTCCCTCCGGTGGAGGGAGTCCGCCCAGATGGGTGCCCCGTAAAGGGCCATACTCTTCAGGATGCCGGCATATAAATGCCGGCATCTCGCCCTCGGCCCCCCCAGATTTGGGAGGAGCCATGCGAGGGCGCCCGCCGTTTTTAGCAGGCGGCGCGACAGCCCGCTGAAATGCGGGCCGAAGCGCCACCTGCTGTCGAGCACAAGGCCCAGATACTTCATCTGGGCCTTGACCTCGACCCTGACGCCCTGGACCACAATGTGGGCGTCAGGGGGGGTGCGCTGCCGAGGCCCGTGGAAGAACACGGCCTCGGTCTTGCCCAGCGCCACCCCCAATCCTAGGCGGCGGATCCTTTCTGCGACCAAGGATCCGCCCGCCGAGGCCAGACTGGCCGCCTCCCTGTAGTCCCTCCCCCGGGCTGTGAGGAGAGTGTCATCTGCATAGCATATGACACTCGTGCCACGGAGGAGGGCGCCCCGTAGGAGCCAGTCGAATCCGATGTTCCACAGGAGGGGTCCAAGCACGGACCCCTGTGGAACACCGGACTCTGCGCCGTACCGCCTCATCCTGGCCTCGCTGTCGACGAGGAGGACCACCCGGTCCTCCAAGTAGTCGGCCAGGAGTCGACGCAGGTACGGAGGCACCCCGTGATACCGGAGTGCCTCCAAAATGGTCGAGTGGGGGACGGAGTTAAAGGCGTTGGCTATGTCGAATGACACAGCCAAAACCCCGTCCCCCGCCTCGACGGCCTCCCGCACCTGACCCTTGAGTAGGGCCAGCGCGTCGATTGTCGAACACCCCCTTCGAAAGCCGAATTGGGCGTTCGACAAATCCGGCCCCACCATCTGAAGGTGGCCGTTCAGCCGGGCGGCGACGACCCCCTCGAACAACTTACCGACCTCATCGAGCAGAACGATGGGTCGGTATGCCGAGGGGGAGTCCGCGGGGCGACCCTCCTTTTGGAGGAGGCACAGCTGCCCCTCCTTCCACAGTTTCGGGAACCTCCCAGTCGTGAGACACGAACTGAAGAGGTCCCGAAACCTTCCCTCCATCTTGGGGGCGGCGATGGACACCACCCGTGCGGGAACACCGTCCGGTCCAGGGGCCGTCTTCTTCGCGCGGAGGCGTAAAGTCCCCGCGCGAAACTCCTCGGCCGTGACCGGCGGTATCTCCTCTTCGGGCGGCGCCGCCCCCCGCGGCGGGTCCATTGCTGGTGGGGTGAAGTGGGTCCTGGGCGGGAACAGGGACCGGACCACCCCATCCAGCAATGTCGGCTCGAGGGTCTCCGTAAGGGGGGGACCCAAGGGGCGCAGTTTGTTCCGCGCCGCCTTGTACGGCCTCCCGTAGGGGTCCCTATCGAGACCCTCGAGCATCTCGGCCCGCGCCGCATCGTCGGCAGCGCGTATCGCCGACTTGAGGACCGCCTTCGCCTCAACATACGCGGCGTAGAGGCGGTCCTCGTTCGCCGCGTCTCGGGCGCTGCGCCGCCGACTCCGCGTGTATGCCCGCCTGGCCGCCACGCAGGCGGCCCGGAGCCCCGCCAGCTCCTCGGACCACCAATACACGGCCCGACGGGGGGCCGGACGGCGGGACCGAGGCATGCTAAAGTCGCATACCTCGGTCAGGGACCCTCTCAGCGCCGCCGCCGCGGCGTCCACGTCCAAGACTTCGGCCCGGGGCGTGAGCCAGTCCTGGAGGAACGCCGCCTCCTCAGCCGCCTCCCTGTCTAGGCGGGTGAGAGCCCACCGAGGGAAAGGGGACTGGCCCGAGCGGGCCATCCCCCTAGGGCTCTGGGTGGAGACATCGAACCGCACGTAGCGGTGGTCCGACATGGTCTCCACCATCTCCACCCGCCAGTCCACGACGCGGGCGGCAAGCAAGGGAGTGGCGAACGACACGTCCACCACGGACCCTCCCTGCTGCCGCACACACGTGTGGACTGTCCCTCTGTTCAGGAGGGACAGACCGGTCGAGGCCGCCCAAAACTCCACGGCGCGGCCCCGGATGTTGCAGGAGGCGGCTGGGTTGCCCCATGCCCCCGACTTGGCGTTCAGGTCGCCCAGGACGACGACCTGACGCGGCGCTGCCCGCCCGACCACTGCCGTGAGGACTTCGAGAAAGTTCTCGAAGTCCGACAGAGGCCGGTTTGGGGAGAAATAGACCCCCACCAGGGCTATTTCTCCCCCCCACGCGGCGGCCACGTAACCCGGTCCCCTCTCTAAGAGCGAGAGGGGAGGGGAGTTTGTGGAGGACCGCGGCACTAGTGCCACCAAGCCGTCCGAGTCACCCAGCCAACGGCCGGGGACCGAGTACGGCTCGGCGACCACCGCCACGTCCACCAACCACTCAGCCATGGACTGCATGAGCAGGTCCTGGGCTGCTCTGCAGTGGTTGGTGTTCGCCTGGAGGATGCGATGTCGGCCCCTATCCATTATTCGGACATCGCACCCCTCTCCTCCACGGCCGCCGAGGGCCCTGCGACAGGGCTGGCGGTGGCAGCGACAGGCAGGGTCCGTGCCTGCGCTTTGCCCTTCTTAAGGGGAGGATTGCAGCTCCTCCCCTTCATCACGTGGCCCGCCGGGCGGCCACTGGCGGCGCACACCGCGCAGTGCGGCTTGTCGGCCTTGCAGGACGCGGACTTGTGCCCGTCCTTCCCGCAGCGGTAACAAGTGTCCGTCCTGTCGACCTTGGACGGACAGAGGGCCCGAGTGTGCCCGACCCCGAAGCACTTGAAGCAGCGCAGAGGCTGGTCTTCAAGTGCTCGGACTGCCCCCGAGCTGAAGCCAACGGCGAGATGGCCCTTGGCGAGGACAGCTTTGGCGGCGACGACTGGGCACTCAACACGAACTGTGCCCATGCCACCGCGGCCGGGCCTCATGGCTCGGGTCTTTACCGCTGCGGCGTCGCAGCCCCCTATTGCTGCGACCGCCGCTGCTACCTCCTCTTTGGTGACTGAATCGTCGAGATCAGTCACCTCCAAGGTGGTAGCCTTGACGGGCCTGGCCACCTTGGCCGCATCCGCAATGACCTCTTGCAACTTGGCTGCAAAGAGGTCAGCGTTGGCGCTGCCCTGTGCCCCGGAGAACTCGAAGAGCCGAGCTCCGGCTTGGGTTCGGCGGCACGTCACTTTACCGATCCCAAGTATTTCGGGATCGGCGTTGGTACGCGCCCGCATCATGACGGACGCGTACGTTTCCCCGCGCTCCTCGGCCTCCGCGGTGAGCGTCACCACAACGGCCGCGGATTTCGGAGGAGCCAAGCTCTTCTTGGTGCCGGCGGGGGCCTTTTTGGCCGCGGGAGTAGCTGCGGCAGGCTTAGGGGCAGGCTTGGCGGCAGGCTTGGGGGCGGACTTCTTGCCCTTACCCTTTCCCTTGCCTGCCGTCTGGGACGGGCCAGCTGAGGAGGGAGCAGGGACGGTAGGGGCGGCTGCCGCCTTTTTGGTGGCTCTTGCCCTTTTCTTCCCCACCACCTCTGTCCACCCTTGCTGGTTGGACGGGCCGGCAGGAGGCAAGGGCGCGTCTTCCCTCTGGGCAGACGGTTCCGGCTGTTGCTGCCGTTTGTCCGCCGCGAGGGGTGGCCTGACGCGCTTTTCGGGCAGGAGCCGATCTTCGATCCCCGCGAAACAGGCTCTCGTGAAGGCCCTCTCCTCCATGATAACCTTTCGGATAATTTCCTCAAGGTTGGAGGGGGGGGCCTCAACCGCGGGTCTTGGCTCGGCTTGAGGCCGAGCCGTGGCTTCAGCCAGCTTCTGATGCAGCTGGCTGACCTCTGACTGCAGGCGATCAACTCTTGCCTGCAGCTGCCGCGTCTCATCGGTAGCTGTGCGCTGCATCAGCTCCCGAATGATGCCGCGCATGCTCGCAGCTCGGCACTTGAGGGACTTCTGAAAGGTCCCTTTCAGGTTGGAGGACTTCGAGGCGATCTCCACGATCTCCTCTTGATCCTCCTGGGCCATCTGGTCCAACTCGGCCAGAGAGTGGTCCGAGTATAGGACCGTGGACGCGCCATAGCCGGATCTAGCCCGGGCGGCGCTGGTTTGCTGCTCTTTGGCAGCGACCCGCTCCTCCAGATCTTGCTGGACCTGCTCCCGCCGAGCCAGGTCCAGCTGGCGCTGTGCGACCGCAAGGCCCACGTCGTGGGTATCTGCCACGGCCTTCTTGGCCTTGGACTTCTTATTTGGCTTCGAAGAGTCCGAGGACCCATCGGACCCAACCTTCAGGAAGGCCCTCTTCCGCGATTCGAGACGGCTCGGTGTCGCCATCGAACCGTCCGACCCAAACACAATAGACTCATTGTCGGACTCCGACAATTCGCCCGCTCCGCTAAAAAGGCTGGCCGCAGATGGTGCGCGGCTAGCCTCTGACGCCACCGCGTCATCGGGTTGGCCCTGAGAAGGGCCTTTGGGTTGGCCCTGAGAAGGGCCTTTGATGAAACGCCCGAAGGCATCTCTGATAGGCATTGGCATGACTGCCTCCGCAAATGTCGCAACAAACCGCAAGGTGATAGTTACAACGCACAGTGCACTTTAGCCGAACACCGGTCTGCCACTCCGTTACGGTGGTCAGAACCGGGTCGTTGCCCAGGGAACGCGACGAGGACGCAAGCACTGTGGGGGGTTCCCCAACCTAACCTAACCTTTTTTTTTTTTTTTTTTTTTTTTTTACGGGGGGAAAATCCTCATGGATACCCGGCCGCGCGGGGGCGCAACCGGGTTATGCCGGACTCCTACCGGCTAAAAACCCCCCGGTACTCCCGCATCGTCTTCAGGGAGGGGGACTGGGAAATCCGGCCTAGCCTTAACTACCAGTCCCCCGCCGACGATCGCCCGCCCTCATGGCGGGCCCTTCACGCCCCCCCCTACAGGGAGGGGCCGCGGGAATGACTGTGAGTACCCAGTCATTCCCGCCCGGCGAGGTGGTGGATAGTTTCAAGTGCGGGAGAAGGCGCCCCCGCGCCTATCCCCCGCTATCCACCACCAGGGGGTGGGAAACGGCGATCGTACGCACGCCGCCTCCCTCCCCGTCTCCGCCTGCGGAGCGGCGCCGCGAGAGGATCGTCTTCCCGCGCCCGCTCCGCCGCCTCCTTCTGCGACATCACTTCTTCGCAGAAGGAGGCGAAAGCCGCCCAGGACTCCTCACTCTGCAGCATGGATTTGACTACGCTGGGGAGTGAGAGGTCCTGCCCAACCACCGCCGTCAGATCGCGGCGCTGCTCGGACCAGGCCGGGCACACTTCCAGTGTGTGCCGTGCCGTGTCCTCCGCAGCGCCGCAGTCGTGGCACGCTGGGGTTTCCTCCCTCCTTATTCGGTGCAGGTGGGATCCGAAACATCCATGTCCGGACAACACCTGCACCTGACGGAACGAGAGGAAACCGTGGGACCGCCCGAGCCAGTCCTGCAGGACCGGCCCGATCGCGTCCAACGTCCAGCGGCCGAAGACGGCGGTGGCGAGGTCCGCTGTCCAATGGTGGACGACGGCTTCCTTCGCCTCGCGGCGGACGGCCTCCCGTTCTTCCGCGGCGGGGTGCTCACCGAGAGCCCTCCGCCGCGCCGTCCACTCGTACACCCTGGCGAGCACCCACGCCTCGAGCTCCCAAGGCGGGGTGCCAGCCAGGGCGCATGCCGCCGCGAGGCCCACCGAGCGGTAGGCTCTCGCCACCCGCTGGGCTATGGCCCTTTGGGGCCTCCGTAGGGCGGTGGCGTTTTCCCTCCGATGGAGGGAGTCCGCCCAGATGGGGGCCCCGTAAAGGGCCATACTCTTCAGGATGCCGGCATACAAATGCCGGCATCTCGCCCTCGGCCCCCCCAGATTTGGGAGAAGCCATGCGAGGGCGCCCGCCGTTTTTAGCAGGCGGCGCGACAGCTCGCTGAAATGCGGGCCGAAGCGCCACCTGCTGTCGAGCACAAGGCCCAGATATTTCATCTGGGCCTTGACCTCGACCCTGACGCCCTGGACCACGATGTGGGCGTCAGGGGGGGTGCGCTGCCGAGGCCCGTGGAAGAACACGGCCTCGGTCTTGCCCAGCGCCACCCCCAATCCTAGGCGGCGGATCCTTTCTGCGACTAAGGATCCGCCCGCCGAGGCCAGACTGGCCGCCTCCCTGTAGTCCCTCCCCCGGGCTGTGAGGAGAGTGTCGTCTGCATAGCATATGACACTCGTGCCACGGAGGAGGGTGCCCCGCAGGAGCCAGTCGAATCCGATGTTCCAAAGGAGGGGTCCGAGGACCGACCCCTGTGGAACACCGGACTCTGCGCCGTACCGCCTCATCCTGGCCTCGCTGTCGACGAGGAGGACCACCCGGTCCTCCAAGTAGTCGGCCAGGAGTCGGCGCAGGTACGGAGGCACCCCGTGATACCGGAGTGCCTCCAAAATGGTCGAGTGGGGGACGGAGTTAAAGGCGTTGGCTATGTCGAATGACACAGCCAAAACCCCGTCCCCCGCCTCGACGGCCTCCCGCACCTGGCCCTTGAGTAGGGTCAGCGCGTCGATTGTCGAACGCCCCCTTCGAAAGCCGAATTGGGCGTTCGACAAATCCGGCCCCACCATCTGCAGGTGGCCGTTCAGCCGGGCGGCGACGACCCCCTCGAACAACTTACCGACCTCATCGAGCAGAACGATGGGTCGGTATGCCGAGGGGGAGTCCGCGGGGCGATTTTCCTTTTGGAGGAGGCACAGCTGCCCCTCCTTCCACAGTTTCGGGAACCTCCCAGTCGTGAGACACGAACTGAAGAGGTCCCGAAACCTTCCCTCCATCTTGGGGGCGGCGATGGCCACCACCCGTGCGGGAACACCGTCCGGTCCAGGGGCCGTCTTCTTCGCGCGGAGGCGTAAAGTCCCCGCGCGAAACTCCTCGGCCGTGACCGGCGGAATCTCCTCTTCGGGCGGCGCCATCCCCCGCGGCGGGTCCATTGCTGGTGGGGTGAAGTGGGTCCTGGGCGGGAACAGGGACCGGACCACCCCATCCAGCAATGTCGGCTCGAGGGTCTCCGTTAGGGGGGGACCGAAGGGGCGCAGTTTGTTCCGCGCCGCCTTGTATGGCCTCCCGTAGGAACCTAACCTTTTTTTTTAGATACCCGGCCGCGCGGGGGCGCAACCGGGTTATGCCGGACTCCTATCGGCTAAAAACCCCCCGGTACTCCCGCATCGTCTTCAGGGAGGGGGACTGGGAAAACCGGCCCAGCCTTAACTTCCAGTCCCCCGCCGACGATCGCCCGCCCTCATGGCGGGCCCTTCACGCCCCCCCCTACAGGGAGGGGCCGCGGGAATGACTGTGAGTACCCAGTCATTCCCGCCCGGCGAGGTGGTGGATAGTTCAAGTGCGGGAGAAGGCGCCCCCGCGCCTATCCCCCGCTATCCACCACCAGGGGGTGGGAAACGGCGATCGTACGCACGCCGCCTCCCTCCCCCTCTCCGCCTGCGGAGCGGCGCCGCGAGAGGATCGTCTTCCCGCGCCCGCTCCGCCGCCTCCTTCTGCGACATCACTTCTTCGCAGAAGGAGGCGAAAGCCGCCCAGGACTCCTCACTCTCCAGCATGGATTTGACCACGCTTGGGAGTGAGAGGTCCTGCCCAACCACCGCCGTCAGATCGCGGCGCTGCTCGGACCAGGCCGGGCACACTTCCAGTGTGTGCCGTGCCGTGTCCTCCGCAGCGCCGCAGTCGTGGCACGCTGGGGTTTCCTCCCTCCGTATTCGGTGCAGGTGGGATCCGAAACATCCATGTCCGGACAACACCTGCACCTGACGGAACGAGAGGAAACCGTGGGACCGCCCGAGCCAGTCCTGCAGGACCGGCCCGATCGCGTCCAACGTCCAGCGGCCGAAGACGGCGGTGGCGAGGTCCGCTGTCCAATGGTGGACGACGGCTTCCTTCGCCTCGCGTCGGACGGCCTCCCGTTCTTCCGCGGCGGGGTGCTCACCGAGAGCCCTCCGCCGCGCCGTCCACTCGTACACCCTGGAGAGCACCCACGCCTCGAGCTCCCAAGGCGGGGTGCCAGCCAAGGCGCACGCCGCCGCTAAGCCCACCGAGCGGTACGCTCTCGCCACCCGCTGGGCTATGGCCCTTTGGGGCCTCCGTAGGGCGGTGGCGTTTTCCCTCCGGTGGAGGGAGTCCGCCCAGATGGGGGCCCCGTAAAGGGCCATACTCTTCAGAATGCCGGCATACAATTGCCGGCATCTCGCCCTCGGCCCCCCCAGATTTGGGAGGAGCCAAGCGAGGGCGCCCGCCGTTTTTAGCAGGCGGCGCGATAGCCCGCTGAAATGCGGGCCAAAGCGCCACCTGCTGTCGAGCACAAGGCCCAGATATTTCATCTGGGCCTTGACCTCGACCCTGACGCCCTGGACCACGATTTGGGCGTCAGGGGGGGTGCGCTGCCGAGGCCCGTGGAAGAACACGGCCTCGGTCTTGCCGAGCGCCACCTCCAATCCTAGGCGGCGGATCCTTTCTGCGACCAAGGATCCGCCCGCCGAGGCCAGACTGGCCGCCTCCCTGTAGTCCCTCCCCCGGGCTGTGAGGAGAGTGTCATCTGCATAGCATATGACACTCGTGCCACGGAGGAGGGCGCCCCGCAGGAGCCAGTCGAATCCGATGTTCCACAGGAGGGGTCCGAGGACCGACCCCTGTGGAACACCGGACTCTGCGCCGTACCGCCTCATCCTGGCCTCGCTGTCGACGAGGAGGACCACCCGGTCCTCCAAGTAGTCGGCCAGGAGTCGGCGCAGGTACGGAGGCACCCCGTGATACCGGAGTGCCTCCAAAATGGTCGAGTGGGGGACGGAGTTAAAGGCGTTGGCTATGTCGAATGACACAGCCAAAACCCCGTCCCCCGCCTCGACGGCCTCCCGCACCTGGCCCTTGAGTAGGGCCAGCGCGTCGATTGTCGAACGCCCCCTTCGAAAGCCGAATTGGGCGTTCGACAAATCCGGCCCCACCCTCTGCAGGTGGCCGTTCAGTCGGGCGGCGACGACCCCCTCGAATAACTTACCGACCTCATCGAGCAGAACGATGGGTCGGTATGCCGAGGGGGAGTCCACGGGGCGACCCTGCTTTTGGAGGAGGCAAAGCTGCCCCTCCTTCCACAGTTTCGGGAACCTCCCAGTCGTGAGACACGAACTGAAGAGGTCCCGAAACCTTCCCTCCATTTTGGGGGCGGCGATGGCCACCACCCGTGCGGGAACACCGTCCGGTCCAGGGGCCGTCTTCTTCGCGCGGAGGCGTAAAATCCCCACGCGAAACTCCTCGGCCGTGACCGGCGGTATCTCCTCTTCGGGCGGCGCCGCCCCCCGCGGCGGGTCCATTGCTGGTGGGGTGAAGTGGGTCCTGGGCGGGAACAGGGACCGGACCACCCCATCCAGTAATGTCGGCTCGAGGGTCTCCGTTAGGGGGGGACCGAAGGGGCGCAGTTTGTTGCGCGCCGCCTTGTACGGCCTCCCGTAGGGGTCCCTATCGAGACCCTCGAGCATCTCGGCCCGCGCCGCATCGTCGGCAGCGCGTATCGCCGACTTGAGGACCGCCTTCGCCTCAACATACGCGGCGTAGAGGCGGTCCTCGTTCGCCGCGTCTCGGGCGCTGCGCCGCCGACTCCGCGTGTAGGCCCGCCTGGCCGCCACGCAGGCGGCCCGGAGCCGTAGGAACCTAACCTAACCTAACCTTTTTTTTTTTTTTTTTTTTTTTTTTTTTTTACGGGGGGAAAATCCTCATGGATACCCGGCTGCGCGGGGGCGCAACCGGGTTATGCCGGACTCCTACCGGCTAAAAACCCCCCGGTACTCCCGCATCGTCTTCAGGGAGGGGGACTGGGAAATCCGGCCTAGCCTTAACTACCAGTCCCCCGCCAACGATCGCCCGCCCTCATGGCGGGCCCTTCACGCCCCCCCCCTACAGGGAGGGGCCGCGGGAATGACTGTGAGTACCCAGTCATTCCCGCCCGGCGAGGTGGTGGATAGTTCAAGTGCGGGAGAAGGCGCCCCCGCGCCTATCCCCCGCTATCCACCACCAGGGGGCGGGAAACGGCGATCGTACGCACGCCGCCTCCCTCCCCCTCTCCGCCTGCGGAGCGGCGCCGCGAGAGGATCGTCTTCCCGCGCCCGCTCCGCCGCCTCCTTCTGCGACATCACTTCTTCGCAGAAGGAGGCGAAAGCCGCCCAGGACTCCTCACTCTGCAGCATGGATTTGACTACGCTGGGGAGTGAGAGGTCCTGCCCAACCACCGCCGTCAGACCGCGGCGCTGCTCGGACCAGGCCGGGCACACTTCCAGTGTGTGCCGTGCCGTGTCCTCCGCAGCGCCGCAGTCGTGGCACGCTGGGGTTTCCTCCCTTCGTATTCGGTGCAGGTGGGATCCGAAACATCCATGTCCGGACAACACCTGCACCTGACGGAACGAGAGGAAACCGTGGGACCGCCCGAGCCAGTCCTGTAGGACCGGCCCGATCGCGTCCAACGTCCAGCGGCCGAAGACAGCGGTGGCGAGGTCCGCTGTCCAATGGTGGACGACGGCTTCCTTCGCCTCGCGTCGGACGGCCTCCCGTTCTTCCGCGGCGGGGTGCTCGCCGAGAGCCCTCCGCCGCGCCGTCCACTCGTACACCCTGGCGAGCACCCACGCCTCGAGCTCCCAAGGCGGGGTGCCAGCCAGGGCGCACGCCGCCGCGAGGCCCACCGAGCGGTAGGCTCTCGCCACCCGCTGGGCTATGGCCCTTTGGGGCCTCCGTAGGGCGGTGGCGTTTTCCCTCCGGTGGAGGGAGTCCGCCCAGATGGGGGCCCCGTAAAGGGCCATACTCTTCAGGATGCCGGCATATAAATGCCGGCATCTCGCCCTCGGCCCCCCCAGATTTGGGAGGAGCCATGCGAGGGCGCCCGCCGTTTTTAGCAGGCGGCGCGACAGCCCGCTGAAATGCGGGCCGAATCGCCACCTGCTGTCGAGCACAAGGCCCAGATACTTCATCTGGGCCTTGACCTCGACCCTGACGCCCTGGACCACGATGTGGGCGTCAGGGGGGGTGCGCTGCCGAGGCCCGTGGAAGAACACGGCCTCGGTCTTGCCCAGCGCCACCCCCAATCCTAGGCGGCGGATCCTTTCTGCAACCAAGGATCCGCCCGCCGAGGCCAGACTGGCCGCCTCCCTGTAGTCCCTCCCCCGGGCTGTGAGGAGAGTGTCATCTGCATAGCATATGACACTCGTGCCACGGAGGAGGGCGCCCCGCAGGAGCCAGTCGAATCCGATGTTCCACAGGAGGGGTCCGAGCACGGACCCCTGTGGAACACCGGACTCTGCGCCGTACCGCCTCATCCTGGCCTCGCTGTCGACGAGGAGGACCACCCGGTCCTCCAAGTAGTCGGCCAGGAGTCGGCGCAGGTACGGAGGCACCCCGTGATACCGGAGTGCCTCCAAAATGGTCGAGTGGGGGACGGAGTTAAAGGCGTTGGCTATGTCGAATGACACAGCCAAAACCCCGTCGCCCGCCTCGACGGCCTCCCGCACCTGACCCTTGAGTAGGGCCAGCGCGTCGATTGTCGAACGCCCCCTTCGAAAGCCGAATTGGGCGTTCGACAAATCCGGCCCCACCATCTGAAGGTGGCCGTTCAGCCGGGCGGCGACGACCCCCTCGAACAACTTACCGACCTCATCGAGCAGAACGATGGGTCGGTATGCCGAGGGGGAGTCCGCGGGGCGACCCTCCTTATGGAGGAGGCACAGCTGCCCCTCCTTCCACAGTTTCGGGAACCTCCCAGTCGTGAGACACGAACTGAAGAGGTCCCGAAACCTTCCCTCCATCTTGGGGGCGGCGATGGCCACCACCCGTGCGGGAACACCGTCCGGTCCAGGGGCCGTCTTCTTCGCGCGGAGTCGTAAAGTCCCCGCGCGAAACTCCTCGGCCGTGACCGGCGGTATCTCCTCTGCAGGCGGCGCCGCCCCCCGCGGCGGGTCCATTGCTGGTGGGGTGAAGTGGGTCCTGGGCGGGAACAGGGACCGGACCACCCCATCCAGCAATGTCGGCTCGAGGGTCTCCGTTATGGGGGGACCGAAGGGGCGCAGTTTGTTCCGCGCCGCCTTGTACGGCCTCCCGTAGGGGTCCCTATCGAGACCCTCGAGCATCTCGGCCCGCGCCGCATCGTCGGCAGCGCGTATCGCCGACTTGAGGACCGCCTTCGCCTCAACATACGCGGCGTAGAGGCGGTCCTCGTTCGCCGCGTCTCGGGCGCTGCGCCGCCGACTCCGCGTGTAGGCCCGCCTGGCCGCCACGCAGGCGGCCCGGAGCCCCGCCAGCTCCTCAGACCACCAATACACGGCCCGACGGGGGGCCGGACGGCGGGACCGAGGCATGCTAAAGTCGCATACCTCGGTCAGGGACCCTCTCAGCGCCGCCGCCGCGGCGTCCACGTCCAGGACTTCGGCTCGGGGCGTGAGCCAGTCCTGAAGGAACGCCGCCTCCTCAGCCGCCTCCCTGTCTAGGCGGGTGAGAGCCCACCGAGGGAAAGGGGACTGGCCCGAGCGGGCCATCCCCCTGGGGCTCTGGGTGGAGACATCGAACCGCACGTAGCGGTGGTCCGACATGGTCTCCACCATCTCCACCCGCCAGTCCACGACGCGGGCGGCAAGCAAGGGAGTGGCGAACGACACGTCCACCACGGACCCTCCCTGCTGCCGCACACACGTGTGGACTGTCCCTCTGTTCAGGAGGGACAGACCGGTCGAGGCCGCCCAAAACTCCACGGCGCGGCCCCGGATGTTGCAGGAGGCGGCTGGGTTGCCCCATGCCCCCGACTTGGCGTTCAGGTCGCCCAGGACGACGACCTGACGCGGCGCTGCTCGCCCGACCACTGCCGTGAGGACTTCGAGAAAGTTCTCGAAGTCCGACAGAGGCCGGTTTGGGGAGAAATAGACCCCCACCAGGGCCATTTCTCCCCCCCACGCGGCGGCCACGTATCCCGGTCCCCTCTCTAAGAGTGACAGGGGAGGGGAGTCCGTGGAGGACCGCGGCACTAGTGCCACCAAGCCGTCCGAGTCACCCAGCCAACGGCCGGGGACCGAGTACGGCTCGGCGACCACCGCCACGTCCACCAACCACTCAGCCATGGACTGCATGAGCAGGTCCTGGGCTGCTCTGCAGTGGTTGGTGTTCGCCTGGAGGATGCGATGTCGGCCCCTATCCATTAATCGGACATCGCACCCCCCTTCTCCACGGCCGCCGAGGGCCCTGCGACAGGGCTGGCGGTGGCAGCGACAGGCAGGGTCCGTGCCTGCGCTTTGCCCTTCTTAAGGGGAGGATTACAGCTCCTCCCCTTCATCACGTGGCCCGCCGGGCGGCCACTGGCGGCGCACACCGCGCAGTGCGGCTTGGTGGCCTTGCAGGACGCGGACTTGTGCCCGTCCTTCCCGCAGCGGTAACAACTGTCCGTCCTGTCGACCTTGGACGGACAGAGGGCCCGAGTGTGCCCGACCCCGAAGCACTTGAAGCAGCGCAGAGGCTGGTCTTCAAGTGCTCGGACTGCCCCCGAGCTGAAGCCAACGGCAAGATGGCCCTTGGCGAGGACAGCTTTGGCGGCGACGACTGGGCACTCAACACGAACTGTGCCCATGCCACCGCGGCCGGGCCTCATAACTCCAGTCTTTACCGCTGCGGCGTCGCAGCCCCCTATTGCTGCTACCGTCGCTGCTACCTCCTCTTTGGTGACTGAATCGTCGAGGTCAGTCACCTCCAAGGTGGTAGCCTTGACGGGCCTGGCCACCTTGGCCGCATCCGCAATGACCTCTTGCAACTTGGTTGCAAAGAGGTCAGCGTTGGCGCTGCCCTGTGCCCCGGAGAACTCGAAGAGCCGAGCTCCGGCTTGGGTTCGGCGGCACGTAACTTTACCGATCCCAAGTTTTTCGGGATCGGCGTTGGTACGCGCCCGCATCATGACGGACGCGTACGTTTCCCCGCGCTCCTCGGCCTCCGCGGTGAGCGTCACCACAACGGCCGCGGATTTAGGAGGAGCCAAGCTCTTCTTGGTGCCGGCGGGGGCCTTTTTGGCCGCGCGAGTAGCTGCGGCAGGCTTAGGGGCAGGCTTGGCGGCAGGCTTGGCGGCAGGCTTGGGGGCTGACTTCTTGCCCTTACCCTTTCCCTTGCCTGCCGTCTGGGACGGGCCGGCTGGGGAGGGAGCAGGGACGGCAGGGGCGGCCGCCGCCTTTTTGGTGGCTCTTGCCTTTTTCTTCCCCACCACCTCTGTCCACCCTTGCTGGTTGGACGGGCCGGCAGGAGGCAAGGGCGCGTCTTCCCTCTGGACAGACGGTTCCGGCTGTTGCTGCCGTTTGTCCGCTGCGAGGGGTGGCCTGACGCGTTTTTCGGGCAGGAGCCGATCCTCGATGCCCGCGAAACAGGCTCTCGTGAAGGCCCTCTCCTCCATGACAACCTTTCGGATAATTTCCTCAAGGTTGGAGGGGGGGGCCTCAACCGCGGGTCTTGGCTCGGCTTGAGGCCGGGCCGTGGCTTCAGCCAGCTTCTGATGCAGCTGGCTGACCTCTGACTGCAGGCGATCAACTCTCGCCTGCAGCTGCCGCGTCTCGTCGGTCGCTGTGCGCTGCATCAGCTCCCGAATGATGCCGCGCATGCTCGCGGCTCGGCACTTGAGGGACTTCTGAAAGGTCCCTTTCAGGTTGGAGGATTTCGAGGCGATCTCCACGATCTCCTCTTGGTCCTCCTGGGCCATCTGGTCCAACTCGGCCAGAGAGTGGTCCGAGTATAGGACCGTGGACGCGCCATAGCCGGACCTAGCCCGGGCGGCGCTGGTTTGCTGCTCTTTGGCAGCGACCCGCTCCTCCAGATCTTGCTGGACCTGCTCCCGCCGAGCCAGGTCCAGCTGGCGCTGTGCGACCGCAAGGCCCACGTCGTGGGTATCTGCCACGGCCTTCTTGGCCTTGGTCTTCTTATTCGGCTTCGAAGAGTCCGAGGACCCATCGGACCCAACCTTCAGGAAGGCCCGCTTCCGCGATTCGAGACGGCTCGGTGTCGCCATCGAACCGTCCGACCCAAACACAATAGACTCATTGTCGGACTCCGACAATTCGCCCGCTCCGCTAAAAAGGCTGGCCGCAGATGGTGCGCGGCTAGCCTCTGACGCCACCGCGTCATCGGGTTGGCCCTGAGAAGGGCCTTTGGGTTGGCCCTGAGAAGGGCCTTTGATGAAACGCCCGAAGGCATCTCTGATAGGCATTGGCATGACTGCCTCCGCAAATGTCGCAACAAACCGCAAGGTGATAGTTACGACGCACAGTGCACTTTAGCCGAACACCGGTCTGCCACTCCGTTACGGTGGTCAGAACCGGGTCGTTGCCCAGGGAACGCGACGAGGACGCAAGCACTGTGGGGGGTTCCCCAACCTAACCTAACCTAACCTAACCTAACCTAACCCAGTTCCGTGCCACCCGTCGCCGCGATCGGATCGTTTTTCACCGAGCTCCGGCCGAAAAATCCTGGAAAATCAAAAGTTCTCGCCGGGAACGTCGGAAAGTGCCTCAAAAGTTCCGCGCTAACGAGCCCGTGCTGAGTGTGTTTTTTGTTTTTCGATCAGTGCCCAGGATCAAAAGTTATAAAGAAAACAAGGAGTTCGGATATTGAAAAACATAAATATATAAATAGAAAAAATTTCGATCGCGTGCGACGCTTAATTACGATCGATAACCTATAATTTTTAAAAACGATTATGTGTGTCTAGGCCAGACTTGGTCTCCCAGGAAATTTTGGATTTTTAGTGTGTGTCATTACGGAAATAAAATTAAAAAAGTGCAATTCCAAAAAACTATTTTTAATTACGTAGGTGGATCTAAAAAGACCAGAAAAAAGTGTGATAGGGATAGACCCTGGACTCAGGAACATACATTTTAAAGGTCAGTGAAATCCCATCACATTTTGGAAAAAATCCACTTACGTAAATACATCGTAAAATCTTGGCTGGAAAAGTCACTTCGAACCGGTTCTCGCCGGTCCTATTGCAGTAAACAACATTGACAGGTGGCTACGAAGCGTCGAGAAGCATCGAGAAGCTTCGCGTCACACACTTCCGAAGCTTCGAGACCAATTGGTTGGTGAGTAAGCGGGGAGGCTTGGGGTATGGTAGAGAGAGCGCTACGTCACATTTCATAATTCCTTCCTACTATACCGAGCCTGGCCACCTACATTACCACCCACACATTATCCACCCACGCAAGTGGCGTTTAACGCCCACGCGCTCTGCAATACCCATTCCAACTACCCCCCCCCCACTTACCCTCCCCCCCACCCCTCCCCCCCTCTACTTAAGTTTCGTGTGGAGCATTTTCCCCCCCTCCCCCCCTTCCCCACCCCCCCTCCCCCTCCAAAAACCGTAGCAAACCTCACCCCCCCTCGACCCAACTCAGCCAACTTTGAAGCTAGACCCACGTGTGACGGCTCATTTTTCTCAGCAAGAGGAGAGGAACCTCTTGGCCCCCACGGTTTTGGGTTGACGCACTAAGACCAGGATTATTGGTCTCTTTGAGAAGCTGGAAGTGTGAAAGCTTTCCACAAAAACTTGAACGGCGGAGCCACATCACCTGGAGAATCGTGCCACGTAAAGCACTTGGACTCCACCTCCAAATCACCTGTGCGCTGCTGTGCCGTTGAATTGTTGTTTGCTGCAACTCCTCTTCGTGTCTTCCATTCCCGACGAACTTCTACTGATGACAGCACCTGGAAAAGAAACAAAGAAAAAATTAGTTATAATAAAAATAAAAATAAAAACAATTAAAATAATATAATATAATAAAATAATATAGTAGTAGTTAAGTAAATCAACATAATTAGGGACGTCAATCTTACGTATATTAGATGATACACATTAGCCATAAAACAATAAGGACAAATTCGCAGGAGGGAGGCGTAAGTAATAAATAAATAAATTACTTTAATTAATTAATATAAAATAACCTACAAATCCTCTTATATTAACTCTGTCAAAAAATTCTTATCTACATAAAACACTAATTTTCAATCTTACCAATAACAAATCCAATATTAATACAATTTTCAATATAATTAACAATCCATACCTTCCCATAGCAGTCTTATTGTATGCCACCTTACCTGTGAATAAATATTATTTTAAAATTATAAGACATTGGATGTAAACCATTTTAACCATATTATTTATTATATTTTAAGAACAATTATTATTTTAAAAACTTTACATTGTTTTTAACCTTTTTAATCAGATTATTTATATTATATTTAAGTAAAGAAATGGCATCCAAGCCAACCGCTATAAAACGTTCAGCAGTGCAAAAGGCCGCTAAAAGTGATATCGAAGGGATAGCTCGAAGAGCGCGTGGTCCTGATGTTGAAGTGGCGCGCCGTTGCAGCGATAACGAGGACACCCTATTGAAAGGTGTCCTCAGTAGGAACGCAGCCGGAGCGCAGCGCCTAACTGATATCACCACAGCGCCCCCGGGTAAGCTAGGAACCGGGCTGGATCGGGGCTTGGCTACATCATCCCCCATTTTACAGGGACAGTTGGTGGCCACCCCCGGTTCAGGAAGAGATAACATAAAACCATCTGCTCCGGTCACAGCGGGCACAATTGCCTCTGATGGCGACTGGGGAGATATTTCGTCCGGAGGGGAATCAGTGAGGGGGGGGAGGGTAAGCATGCTCCCCCCCTTCAAGGGGCGAGCGGGCGTGGCAATGGACATGGCAAAAAGCCGCGCCACGGAGTTCTTCCAGGCGGGGAAGGACGCACTGGACAGCTCGGGGAATCTCAAAAAAGAGATAAAGGAGAAGGTCTTCGAGTCCCTCCAGGGTCTTTACATCACGACCCTAGAACTGGTTGACTCCCGGAGTCGACACAAAGTTCATGCGGAGCGCGCGCGGGCAGAAGGTGCACGAGAATTGGCGTGGGCAGAGCGCGCGCATGCCAAGCAGTTGGCGGCCCTTGTGGAGAGCCATGAACGGAGCGTCAGCGCACTGACTAAGCATGTGGAGATGTTAGTCAGTGAGCTTGAGACGCTTCGGTCATGGCTCGACTACGAGGTTGCTGAGCCACTGAAGTCGCTCCGGGGAATACGTGAGGGGGTCGAGGACCTTCGCAAAAGACCAACGCCCGAGCTGAAGGATACGTGTCGTCTGGAGCCGGAAGAGCTCCAAAAGATAGTAGATGGTACGACGAGGTTACAGGGCACGCTCACGCGCCTTGAGGTGAACCTAGATGAATTACCAAGACGCGTGAGCGAGCAAGTCGTCGTGCCCGCTCCCATACCCCCAAATCCCCCATGCCCGGATTACGGGCCTCCCCTCGACGCTATCAGGGCTAAAATCACTAACATCGACAAGAAGATGGAGGAGGTAGCTGAACAGGCAGGGTCGCGAAGCGCATGTGCTGGAGAGGAGTCCCTGAAGGACCTCTTGGAGCCGGTCTCGTCCAAGATCGATACTGTGCTCTTCGAGGTCCGTGAGATAGGGTTTCCAGCCATGGTGCCCCCTATGAATAAAAAACCGACCCTGGAATCAGAGCTCCACATCTTAGATCCGCTGTCGGCTAGCAGCACCGAGGTAAAACAGCCCACCCCTGGGAAGCGGGGCCACGTCCGTAAGACGGACACATATGCGATGGTCTCTGCGCTGCCAAAGCGCTCGCCGCCCTCAGCCACCATCATCGTCTCGTCAGTTGACCCCCGCGATACGAGCGAAGGGGTCCTGAAGACCATACAGAGGGTGGCCAATACACAGGTCACGGGAGCACGGGTTGACGCAGTAAGAAAGGCAAGGAACCAAAAGGTCGTCCTACGCTGCAGAGGAGAAGAGGACGCCAAGTTAATGGCGGGTCAGCTGCGGACGGCCTCTGCCGGACTTACTGTAGAGACCCCTGCTAATAAAAATCCCCTCGTAGAAATTAGAGACGTCCTGCTGGTCCACAGCGACAAGGACGTCCTGGACCACTTGAGGGGACAAAATAAGGAGATCTTCCGTGATCTCGCACAAAAAGACCAGACCATGCGCATCCGCTTCCGGAAGAAGGCACGCAACCCACTAGAGTGCCACCCAGTGCTGGAGGTCGCGCCTAAACTGTGGCAGCGGTTCATTGAAGCTGGGCGGGTACACATCGGTATTCAATACCGGCCGGTGAGAGACCAGACACCCCTGGTGAGGTGCGCGCGGTGCCTCGGCTTTGGGCATGCAACTAGAGCATGCTCAGAGGCCGAGGAATCTTGCGCGCACTGCACAAAGAAACATCGCAGGGGTGAGTGTCCTCGCCGTGCTGAGGGTACTGAGCCCGCCTGCGTCAACTGCCACAGGGCAAAGAGACCCCCTTCCGAGTCCCACCACTCGGCGCTCGATTACGAGTGTCCTGAGTATTTAAAGTGGGACTCCATAGCACGGTCCCGGGTGGCATACTCCTCCTAAGGGCACTTCTTCGCAAACCAACGCGATAGCCACTGGAAGGGATGAGGTGAACCCCCGGATAGCGTTAGTGCAGGCTAACTTGCAGCGCTCCAAATTGGCTTCGGCGGAGCTCCAGTGCTGGGCCTCTCGGGTGGGAGCAGCTATCGCCCTAGTCCAAGAGCCCTATACAGGGACGACCGGGGTGATGAAGCAGCTCCCAAACACGAGAACTGTCCAGAACACAGCGGGCGGAGCTGGGCCAGTTAAGGCGGCGATCGTTGTATATGGCAACAAGCTCAGGGTCACGGTAGACCCAGAGCTTGTTGACAACAACATTGCTGCCGCAGTGCTGCATGCGGGCCACCTATCGCTAGGGGTAATCTCCGTTTACTTCGAGCCGAACGAACCTATAGAACCGTACATTGTACGACTCGAGAGAATCTGCGACAAATTAGGGGCGCAGAACTTGATAGTCGGAGGCGACGTCAATGCCAAAAGCGTGTGGTGGGGCGCTAAGTCCGACGATCATCGGGGTGAAGCATACTGCTCCTTTTTGGATGCCAACGGACTGCAGGTTCTCAATGTTGGAGACAAACCCACATTCCAAGTCGTGAGGGGGGGCAGCTTGTGTACAAGCATTGTGGACGTTACCGTCTGCAGCCCCGCCCTTCTTGGCAGGATCGATGATTGGAAAGTGGATGTGGGCATAACATCTTCTGACCATAACGCTATTACCTTCTCGATACGCTTGGACCGGCCTCTACAAAATCAGAAGCCGAACACCACGCGTATCTATAACACTAGGAAGGTGGTATGGTCGGAGTTCACATCCACTCTACAGGAGAAAATGACCGAAAGGGGTCTGACGGCATGTAATGTGGAGAAGGTGTCCGACATCGGGAGCTTTGAGACGTTGGTGTCCGATTACATAGCTTGCGTTAGGGACACCTGTGATCAAGTTGTCCCTAAGGCAGGTGGTGCAAAGGGAGTGACTCGCCCGCCCTGGTGGTCGGCGGACTTGGATCGCCTTAAACGAGAGGTAGCGCGGCGGAAACGTAGGATCCGCTGCGCGGCCCCCAGCCGGAGGCGGTACGTCGTTGACGACTATCTCGCTGCTCTCGAGGAATACAAGAGAGAGGCAGCGGGAGCCTAGACGAGGAGCTGGAAGGAGTTTTGCTCGACACAGGAGCGTGAGAGCCTCTGGGACGGCATCTACAGGATCCTTCGACGGACCGAGCGTAGACGTGAGGAGGTGCTGCTCAAGGACCCCAATGGGGGAATCCTCGACCCGAAAGGGTCTGTGGAGCGGCTCTCCTCCGTGCTCTTTCCGGAGGATTCGGTGGATGACGAAACAGAGGTTCATAAAGCCGTGAGGGACGGTGTCCTGCTTGCCGATATTCGGGGATTATCCGCGGACGATCCGCCGTTCACTCGAGATGAAGTGATGCGGGTGTGTAAAGAGATTCACCCGCAAAAGGCTCCTGGGAACGACGGATTAACCGGGGACATATGCACACACGCGATTTTAGGGGGGGGAGAGGATGTGTTCCGGGCCATTGCCAATAAGAGCCTGGAACTTTCCCACTTCCCCCGTCCTTGGAAAATCGCGTACATGTGCATACTCCGGAAACCCGGCAGGGAGGACTACGGTGACCCAAAGTCATACCGCCCGATCGGCCTACTCCCTGTGCTGGGCAAACTCTTGGAAAAGCTCCTTGTCCGTAGATTACGTTGGCACCTGCTACCGAAGCTCAGCGTGCGGCAATATGGGTTCATGCCCCAACGCGGAACGGAGGACTCCCTGTATGATTTAGTGACGCATATCAGGACCCGTGTGGTGGCCAAAGAGGTCGTTACCCTGGTGTCGCTGGACATAGAGGGAGCCTTTGACAATGCTTGGTGGCCGGGCTTGAAGTCCCAACTGGTGGCCAAACAGTGCCCTAGGAATTTGTACGGTATGGTCTCTTCATACTTGTCGGACCGGAGTTTCGAGCTCACCTATGCTGGTGTTAAGGTGAGTCGGGGGAGTTCGAAGGGATGTGTCCAGGGATCTATAGCTGGACCATCCTTCTGGAACGTAATCCTCGACTCGCTTTTGGTGGAGCTCGAGTCCGAGGGAGTGTACTGTCAAGCATTTGCGGACGATGTCGTCTTGGTCTTCTCCGGGAAAGAGGTTGGACCAATGCAGGACTTTGCGAACCGAACTCTGCAGACCGTGATGGACTGGGGCGTCAAATTTAAGCTTCGCTTCGCGCCACAAAAAACAAAGGCCATGGTGCTCACCAGGAAGCTTAAGTTTGATGAACCAGTCATTGTCATGGGCGGAGTTCGTGTTGCGCTAGAATCTCAGATTCGCCTGCTTGGTCTGATTCTCGATAGCAAGCTCACTTTCGAGGCACATGTCACTGCAGCCTGTAAGAAGGCAGCTGACATCTATAAGCAGTTGGCATGTGCAGCGAGAGTGAGCTGGGGCTTAAACTCGGAGATCATCAAGACGATATACGTCGCAGTCATCGAGCCTATCGTGCTGTACGCCGCAAATGTCTGGGGCCCCTCTGCGATTAAGCTTTCAATCCGTAAGAAGTTGGATGCGATCCAGAGGGGCTTTTCCCGGAAGATTTGTAGGGCGTATCGCACGGTATCCTTGACGGCTGCAATAGTGCTTGCAGACTTGCTCCCGTTGGACCTTCGGGCGCGGGAGGTGGAGAGACTATACCGTGCAAAAAGGGGTGAAAATCTGGACGAGGTCGTGGTCGACCGCGAGTTAGAGCGGCCCGTCCCATTTTGCCAGTTCCCTCACCCGGCGCAGTGTGAGGGAGAAACGTACGAGAGCCTAGAGGCCCCTCCTAGTCAGGGCGGCTCCGACATATACACCGACGGATCAAAAATCGACGGTGGTGTGGGAGCGGCCCTGACCTGGTGGAAGGAGGGGAAAGAGACCAGGTTCTCGACGTTTCGCCTAGAGGCCTTCTGCACGGTTTTCCAGGCGGAGCTGTATGCGCTGTATAGGGCGATACAGGCGGTAAAGCGATCTAGAGATGGGGATGTCGGCATCTTCAGTGACTCTAAGTCGTCTCTGGAGATGCTGGCAAACCCGACTCCGCCGCACCGTCTCGCTCTTGGAGCGCAGCAGCTCCTCCGGGAGATCCGAGCAGAAGGACGCTCTGTCCGCCTGCACTGGGTGAGGGCCCACGTCGGCACTGTAGGTAATGAACGTGCCGACGAACTGGCAAAAAGGGCTGCTCAAAAGAAAACCGCGGCGGACTACGACCGGTATCCGATATCGTATGTGAAAAAGGTTATACGCGGGGACACAGGCTATGGCAGGAACGCTATGAGGCCTCCGTCACGGGTGCGGTGACAAGGGTCTTCTTTCCTAAGATAGAGGAGGCCCATAGGGTGTTAAAGAAGACACATTTGTCACCGAACCACGTGCAAATCTTAACAGGTCACGGAGGCTTCGCAGCGTACCTGCACCGTTTTAAAATTAAAGATAGCCCCGCGTGTGCCTGCGATCCGGATACCGCCGAGACAGTCTTCCATCTTATTATAGACTGTCCTAGGTTCGGCCCGTCCAGATTCGACTTCGAGTGCAAAACCGGAGTTGAGGTTAAATTAGACACATTAGCTGGCCTACTGCTGAACGATGACCATCGACCAGCCTTCTTGCAATTTATAGATGAAATTGCAAGAAAGGCTGGGAAACGAAATAAATAACATCGATGGCTAAGACATAAAAAAAGGGCGGCTACTGTACTTCTATATTTTTACACTTTTACAATTTACACTTTTACACTTTTAAGATTTTAACCAAATATTATTTATATACAATTTAAATTAGGTAGTAGGATTATGGCTAATGTAGTAATAGTAGTATTGTTTTGAAAAATGAAATAAAAAGAAAATAATTAAGATATTGTATAGATGTAAGATTAGACTAAGTTTTGTAATAGAAATAATATATGGAGCAAAAGAATGAGCTCACACAAAATTAAAAAAACACAAAAAATAAAGGCAAATTATGAAAAAATTATTATTACCAAGGTCCCTAATAATGTTAGGGGTGATGCCGGAGCTTTAAAAAAAAAAAAAAAAAAAAAAAAAAAAAAAACCTAACCTAACCTAACCTAACCTAACCTTTTTTTTTTTTTTTTTTTTTTTTTTAACGTGGGGAAATGCATTTACGCATCCCCTCCCAGCCCGGGGGGACCAGGAGGGGTATGTGGGACTCACCCGGCGCTAATCGCCGGGAATACCCACTAAAACCCCACGGCCGTCTGTCGCCTTTCTGGGGTGACACGGGTCCGTACTAGGCAATCACCGCGTCACCCCAGCGACCGGCCCGGCCTGATGTTAAGCCGGGCCCCATCCGGGCAGCCTGGCAAGCTGCCCTATCCTTCTGCCGGACTGGTGCAATGGGAGGTGGGTCCCCCGACCCACCCCCCCAGCCCGGCATTAGGGCGGCGGAAGAGCTCGGACAAACCGGCCCCTCCTGCCGCCCGTTCTTCTGCGCCGGAGAGGGTCCGCCTGGCCATCCGCCTCACGGACCCTCTCCGCGGCCTCCTTCTGCAACATAACTTGTTCACAGAAGGAGGCCACCTCATTCCAAACATTCTCGCTGCCGAGCATGGCTTTCACCACACCCGACAGCGAGAGGTCCGCCCCGACCGCCGCCTCCAGAGTGCGGCGCGGCTCAGACCACGCAGCACACTCAGAAAGAGTGTGCTGCGCAGTGTCTTCCGCCGCACCACACTCGTGGCAGGCGGCTGTTGGCTCCCTTCGAGCAATCCTGTGCAGGTACCATCCGAAGCAACCATGCCCGGATAGCACCTGCACAAGCCGGAACGACAGGGAGCCAAACCTCCTGTCGCACCATTCCTTAAGGACCTGGCGAATGGCGTTTATGGTATATGTACCATAACGCGCATTCGCCAGGTCCTCCGCCCAACGCCGCATTATATCGGCGCGGGCCACCAGCCTCATCTCCTGCACCGCTGCAGGAGATGGGCGCCCACCACCATCCCTCGTACTCGCCGTCGTATAATTATACACGGCGGCGAGTACCTCCGCCTCCAGCTCCCACGGCGGGGAGCCGGCGAGCACACAGGCCGCCCCCGAGGACACCGTGCGGTATCCGCGGATCACTCTCAGCGCCACCGTACGCTGCGCTGCACGCAGCGCACGTTTGTTGGTGGCGCTGAGGGCGTCCACCCACACCGGTGCCCCGTAGGCAGCCATGCTCCGCACGACTCCCGCGTAAAGCTGGCGGCACTTCGAACCGGGTCCTCCCGAATTCGGGAGGAGTCGGCCGAGCGCCGCCGCCGCCCCGACAATGCGCGGTCCGAGCCCCTTAAAATGGGGCTCGAACCGCCATCGCCCGTCCAGGATGAGGCCCAGATATTTCATCTGAGCCCCCACCCGGACGGTATGCCCCCCAACCGAGATGCTCGCCCCAGGGGGCGGGCCGCGACGAGGACCATGGAATACCATGGCCCTGGTCTTCTCGGCCGCAACCCTGAGACCGAGCATCTCTATACGCCTGACCACAAGGGCTGTACCCTCTGTGGCCAGGCGTGCTACCTCTCTCCATTCCCGGCCCTGGGCTACGACAAGGGTGTCGTCCGCGTAGCAGAGCAGGCGCACTCCACCAGGGAGCACGCCCGCAGTGTCACGGAGCACCCAGTCGTAGCCCACGTTCCACAGGAGCGGCCCTAAAACCGACCCCTGTGGAACGCCACACTCAGTCGGACGCCGGACCACGGCGCCCCGCCTGTCTGCGTAGACGATCTCCCGATTATGGAGATAGTCCTCCAACAGCCGCCGCAGGTACAGGGGCACTCCGAAATATCGGAGTGCCTCCCGTATGACTCCATGCGGCAGGCTGTTGAAGGCGTTGGCGATATCCAAGGACACCGCCAACAGCCTATCCCCTCGGGAGATCGCCTCCGCAGACCACCCTTTCAGGGTCATCAGGGCGCCGATGGTCGAGCGCCCAGCCCGGAACCCGAACTGCCCGTCCGAGAGGTTCGGCCCCTCTTGATCGATGTGCCGGATGACACGAGTAGCCACTATCCTCTCCAGTAGCTTGCCCGTGTCATCCAGCAGCACCAGCGGCCGATACGCGGACGGGCAGTCCGCGGGGCGGCCCTCCTTTGCTATAAGGCAGAGCCGCCCCTCCTTCCACGGCTTCGGGAACCGTCCGACGCGAATGCACCGGTCGAACAGTTCCCGAAGCTGTCCACCCATGTGGCCCAACGTTAGGGCCAACACCTTTCCTGGGACCCCGTCTGGGCCGGGAGCCTTTCGCCTATTGCGGAGGCGTCTGACCACCGTCTCCATCTCCTCATCGGTAATGAGGGGAGGGACGGCAGCCACCTCCGCCCCGGCCCTACAAGAAGGAGGGGGCATGGGCGGTGGGAGAAATCCTGGAGGGTCGCGAGGAAAAAGAGTCCCCACGACCTCCTCCAACACCTGAGGATGGAGGGTCCCCGTTGGTGGAGGCGCCCGGGTCCGAAACTTGGCTCGGGCCATTTTGTACGGGCGCCCCCACGGGTTCCGCTCCACCTCCCGCAGGAGTTCCTCCCATGCCCCATCCTTCGCCCGGCTTATGGCAATCTGCAGGGAGATTTTACACTCCCTGTATATGCCGTAAAGCCGGGCTTCCTCTGCGGGGTCCCGTGGGCCCCGACGCCGACGGAAGTGCCCGAAGGCCCGTCTTGCCGCGGAGCAGGTCGCACGGAGCTCACCGAGCTCCGGCGACCACCAATAGACAGCCCGCCTTCGCGGGCGGTTGGTACTCCGCGGCATCGACGCGTCACACACCTCCGTTAACGATGCCCGAAAACGGAGGGCGGACGCGTCAATCTCCTCCGTCTGAGGCGGCCATCTCCAACTCTGGACAATGGCCGCCTCTTCGGCCAGCTCCCTGTTGAGGGAGCATAAGGCCCAGCGTGGGAACGGCGTTCCTCGGGGAGGGCGTGCTCCCGCATCAGACCCGGAGGTGGAGACTTCAAATCTGATATATTTGTGATCAGATAAAGTCTCCACCTCCTCCAGCACGCGCCACCCTCGGACACGGCGTGCGACAGGCGGGGTGGCGAACGATACGTCCACTACTGAGCCCCCGTTCTGTCGCACACACGTGAACGCCGTTCCTCTGTTGAGGAGGGACAGTCCAACTTCGACTGCCCACTCCTCAACCGCCAGGCCCCGCAGGTCCGTGGTCACCGCTCCCCACGCCCTAGACTTGGCGTTCAAGTCGCCAAGCAGGACGACAGGGAGCGGCGACAGCCGCCTTACCGCGGGCCCCAGAATGGCGGAACATCCATGCCCGGATAACACCTGCACCTGACGGAACGAGAGGAAACCGTGGGACCGCCCCAGCCAGTCCTGCAGGACCGGCCCGATCGCGTCCAACGTCCAGCGGCCGAAGACGGCGGTGGCGAGGTCCGCTGTCCAATGGTGGACGACGGCCTCCTTCGCCTCGCGGCGGACGGCCTCCCGTTCTTCCGCGGCGGGGTGCTCACCGTGAGCCCTCCGCCGCGCCGTCCATTCGTACACCCTGGCGAGCACCCACGCCTCGAGCTCCCAAGGCGGGGTGCCAGCCAGGGCGCACGCCGCCGAGAGGCCCACCGAGCGGTAGGCTCTCGCCACCCGCTGGGCTATGGCCCTTTGGGGCCTCCGTAGGGCGGTTGCGTTTTCCCTCCGGTGGAGGGAGTCCGCCCAGATGGGGGCCCCGTAAAGGGCCATACTCTTCAGGATGCCGGCATATAAATGCCGGCATCTCGCCCTCGGCCCCCCCAGATTTGGGAGGAGCCATGCGAGGGCGCCCGCCGTTTTTAGCAGGCGGCGCGATAGCCCGCTGAAATGCGGGCCAAAGCGCCACCTGCTGTCGAGCACAAGGCCCAGATATTTCATCTGGGCCTTGACCTCGACCCTGACGCCCTGGACCACGATGTGGGCGTCAGGGGGGGTGCGCTGCCGAGGCCCGTGGAAGAACACGGCCTCGGTCTTGCCCAGCGCCACCCCCAATCCTAGGCGGCGGATCCTTTCTGCGACCAAGGATCCGCCCGCCGAGGCCAGACTGGCCGCCTCCCTGTAGTCCCTCCCCCGGGCTGTGAGGAGAGTGTCATCTGCATAGCATATGACACTCGTGCCACGGAGGAGGGCGCCCCGCAGGAGCCAGTCGAATCCGATGTTCCACAGGAGGGGTCCGAGCACGGACCCCTGTGGAACACCGGACTCTGCGCCGTACCGCTTCATCCTGGCCTCGCTGTCGACGAGGAGGACCACCCGGTCCTCCAAGTAGTCGGCCAGGAGTCGGCGCAGGTACGGAGGCACCCCGTGATACCGGAGTGCCTCCAAAATGGTCGAGTGGGGGACGGAGTTAAAGGCGTTGGCTATGTCGAATGACACAGCCAAAACCCCGTCGCCCGCCTCGACGGCCTCCCGCACCTGACCCTTGAGTAGGGCCAGCGCGTCGATTGTCGAACGCCCCCTTCGAAAGCCGAATTGGGCGTTCGACAAATCCGGCCCCACCATCTGAAGGTGGCCGTTCAGCCGGGCGGCGACGACCCCCTCGAACAACTTACCGACCTCATCGAGCAGAACGATGGGTCGGTATGCCGAGGGGGAGTCCGCGGGGCGACCCTCCTTATGGAGGAGGCACAGCTGCCCCTCCTTCCACAGTTTCGGGAACCTCCCAGTCGTGAGACACGAACTGAAGAGGTCCCGAAACCTTCCCTCCATCTTGGGGGCGGCGATGGCCACCACCCGTGCGGGAACACCGTCCGGTCCAGGGGCCGTCTTCTTCGCGCGGAGTCGTAAAGTCCCCGCGCGAAACTCCTCGGCCGTGACCGGCGGTATCTCCTCTTCAGGCGGCGCCGCCCCCCGCGGCGGGTCCATTGCTGGTGGGGTGAAGTGGGTCCTGGGCGGGAACAGGGACCGGACCACCCCATCCAGCAATGTCGGCTCGAGGGTCTCCGTTATGGGGGGACCGAAGGGGCGCAGTTTGTTCCGCGCCGCCTTGTACGGCCTCCCGTAGGGGTCCCTATCGAGACCCTCGAGCATCTCGGCCCGCGCCGCATCGTCGGCAGCGCGTATCGCCGACTTGAGGACCGCCTTCGCCTCAACATACGCGGCGTAGAGGCGGTCCTCGTTCGCCGCGTCTCGGGCGCTGCGCCGCCGACTCCGCGTGTAGGCCCGCCTGGCCGCCACGCAGGCGGCCCGGAGCCCCGCCAGCTCCTCAGACCACCAATACACGGCCCGACGGGGGGCCGGACGGCGGGACCGAGGCATGCTAAAGTCGCATACCTCGGTCAGGGACCCTCTCAGCGCCGCCGCCGCGGCGTCCACGTCCAGGACTTCGGCTCGGGGCGTGAGCCAGTCCTGAAGGAACGCCGCCTCCTCAGCCGCCTCCCTGTCTAGGCGGGTGAGAGCCCACCGAGGGAAAGGGGACTGGCCCGAGCGGGCCATCCCCCTGGGGCTCTGGGTGGAGACATCGAACCGCACGTAGCGGTGGTCCGACATGGTCTCCACCATCTCCACCCGCCAGTCCACGACGCGGGCGGCAAGCAAGGGAGTGGCGAACGACACGTCCACCACGGACCCTCCCTGCTGCCGCACACACGTGTGGACTGTCCCTCTGTTCAGGAGGGACAGACCGGTCGAGGCCGCCCAAAACTCCACGGCGCGGCCCCGGATGTTGCAGGAGGCGGCTGGGTTGCCCCATGCCCCCGACTTGGCGTTCAGGTCGCCCAGGACGACGACCTGACGCGGCGCTGCTCGCCCGACCACTGCCGTGAGGACTTCGAGAAAGTTCTCGAAGTCCGACAGAGGCCGGTTTGGGGAGAAATAGACCCCCACCAGGGCCATTTCTCCCCCCCACGCGGCGGCCACGTATCCTGGTCCCCTCTCTAAGAGTGACAGGGGAGGGGAGTCCGTGGAGGACCGCGGCACTAGTGCCACCAAGCCGTCCGAGTCACCCAGCCAACGGCCGGGGACCGAGTACGGCTCGGCGACCACCGCCACGTCCACCAACCACTCAGCCATGGACTGCATGAGCAGGTCCTGGGCTGCTCTGCAGTGGTTGGTGTTCGCCTGGAGGATGCGATGTCGGCCCCTATCCATTAATCGGACATCGCACCCCCCTTCTCCACGGCCGCCGAGGGCCCTGCGACAGGGCTGGCGGTGGCAGCGACAGGCAGGGTCCGTGCCTGCGCTTTGCCCTTCTTAAGGGGAGGATTACAGCTCCTCCCCTTCATCACGTGGCCCGCCGGGCGGCCACTGGCGGCGCACACCGCGCAGTGCGGCTTGGTGGCCTTGCAGGACGCGGACTTGTGCCCGTCCTTCCCGCAGCGGTAACAACTGTCCGTCCTGTCGACCTTGGACGGACAGAGGGCCCGAGTGTGCCCGACCCCGAAGCACTTGAAGCAGCGCAGAGGCTGGTCTTCAAGTGCTCGGACTGCCCCCGAGCTGAAGCCAACGGCAAGATGGCCCTTGGCGAGGACAGCTTTGGCGGCGACGACTGGGCACTCAACACGAACTGTGCCCATGCCACCGCGGCCGGGCCTCATAACTCCAGTCTTTACCGCTGCGGCGTCGCAGCCCCCTATTGCTGCTACCGCCGCTGCTACCTCCTCTTTGGTGACTGAATCGTCGAGGTCAGTCACCTCCAAGGTGGTAGCCTTGACGGGCCTAGCCACCTTGGCCGCATCCGCAATGACCTCTTGCAACTTGGTTGCAAAGAGGTCAGCGTTGGCGCTGCCCTGTGCCCCGGAGAACTCGAAGAGCCGAGCTCCGGCTTGGGTTCGGCGGCACGTAACTTTACCGATCCCAAGTTTTTCGGGATCGGCGTTGGTACGCGCCCGCATCATGACGGACGCGTACGTTTCCCCGCGCTCCTCGGCCTCCGCGGTGAGCGTCACCACAACGGCCGCGGATTTAGGAGGAGCCAAGCTCTTCTTGGTGCCGGCGGGGGCCTTTTTGGCCGCGCGAGTAGCTGCGGCAGGCTTAGGGGCAGGCTTGGCGGTAGGCTTGGGGGCTGACTTCTTGCCCTTACCCTTTCCCTTGCCTGCCGTCTGGGACGGGCCGGCTGGGGAGGGAGCAGGGACGGCAGGGGCGGCCGCCGCCTTTTTGGTGGCTCTTGCCTTTTTCTTCCCCACCACCTCTGTCCACCCTTGCTGGTTGGACGGGCCGGCAGGAGGCAAGGGCGCGTCTTCCCTCTGGACAGACGGTTCCGGCTGTTGCTGCCGTTTGTCCGCTGCGAGGGGTGGCCTGACGCGTTTTTCGGGCAGGAGCCGATCCTCGATGCCCGCGAAACAGGCTCTCGTGAAGGCCCTCTCCTCCATGACAACCTTTCGGATAATTTCCTCAAGGTTGGAGGGGGGGGCCTCAACCGCGGGTCTTGGCTCGGCTTGAGGCCGGGCCGTGGCTTCAGCCAGCTTCTGATGCAGCTGGCTGACCTCTGACTGCAGGCGATCAACTCTCGCCTGCAGCTGCCGCGTCTCGTCGGTTGCTGTGCGCTGCATCAGCTCCCGAATGATGCCGCGCATGCTCGCGGCTCGGCACTTGAGGGACTTCTGAAAGGTCCCTTTCAGGTTGGAGGATTTCGAGGCGATCTCCACGATCTCCTCTTGGTCCTCCTGGGCCATCTGGTCCAACTCGGCCAGAGAGTGGTCCGAGTATAGGACCGTGGACGCGCCATAGCCGGACCTAGCCCGGGCGGCGCTGGTTTGCTGCTCTTTGGCAGCGACCCGCTCCTCCAGATCTTGCTGGACCTGCTCCCGCCGAGCCAGGTCCAGCTGGCGCTGTGCGACCGCAAGGCCCACGTCGTGGGTATCTGCCAAGGCCTTCTTGGCCTTGGACTTCTTATTCGGCTTCGAAGAGTCCGAGGACCCATCGGACCCAACCTTCAGGAAGGCCCGCTTCCGCGATTCGAGACGGCTCGGTGTCGCCATCGAACCGTCCGACCCAAACACAATAGACTCATTGTCGGACTCCGACAATTCGCCCACTCCGCTAAAAAGGCTGGCCGCAGATGGTGCGCGGCTAGCCTCTGACGCCACCGCGTCATCGGGTTGGCCCTGAGAAGGGCCTTTGGGTTGGCCCTGAGAAGGGCCTTTGGGTTGGCCCTGAGAAGGGCCTTTGATGAAACGCCCGAAGGCATCTCTGATAGGCATTGGCATGACTGCCTCCGCAAATGTCGCAACAAACCGCAAGGTGATAGTTACGACGCACAGTGCACTTTAGCCGAACACCGGTCTGCCACTCCGTTACGGTGGTCAGAACCGGGTCGTTGCCCAGGGAACGCGACGAGGACGCAAGCACTGTGGGGGGTTCCCCAACCTAACCTAACCTAACCTAACCTAACCTTTTTTTTTTTTTTTTTTTTTTTTTTTTTTTTTTTTTTTTTTTTTAACGTGGAGAAATCCATTTATGGATACCCTCTCGCCCCGGGGGGAGCGAGCGGGATATGTGGGACTCACCCGGTGCGAACCGGGAATACCCACTAAAACTCCACGGTGTACCTCTGCCGCATAAATAGGGGCGACCCGGGTCCAAACTGGTAATCACCGCGTCGCCCCTGCGGCTGGCCCAACTGGGCCCCAGCGCTATAGAGGGACAGCTTGGTACACCCCAACTGTCCCCCAGACGGCTGAACCAGTGCAATGGGAAGCTGGGCCCCCCGGCCCATCTCCCCTTGGCTCAGCGCGGATGATAGAAGGAGAGGCAAAAGCTACCCCAACTACCACCCTCGTCTACGCACCCCCTTACGGAGGACGTGGCGGCACAGGCAGTGCCCCTCCCTGTTTCTTCATGGGAGGCGGCAGACACTTGGTGCCTCCCATGAAGTGTTCCGCCGGCTTCGCAGCAGCTGCACACACGGCGCAGTGCAACTTTGAAGAAGCACACTGTTGCGCCTTGTGGCCAAGCTCCCCACAACGGAAGCACATGCCCGACCTGTCGACCGCAGATGTGCAGACCGCCTTAGTGTGACCCACGCCCATACACCGGAAACACCGTAACGGTTTTTGTTCCAGTATATGGACACGAGCCGCACTCAAGCCGACACAAAGTCGACCTCCCTCTGCTAGCGATCTCGCTGCAGCGACAGGAAGGGACATGTGTACCCCTCCAATACACCCCCTCATAGGTCGGATTTCACCGATCCGGATGCCGTCTGGTGAGCACTTGGCTTTGCTCGCAGCTGCTGCGAGTACCTCTTCCCGCGTTACGGAGTCGTCCAGACCGACGATACGAACGTTTACCAGTTTGACCGGTCTAGTCACCTTGGCAACGTCCGCTAATGCCGTCTGAAGACTCCGTGCTATTATGTCCGCCTGTTCAGGCCCGCGAGGGCCAGGAATTTCTATGGCTCGGGCCCCAGTTTTGGTTGCCCGAACCGAAATCTCGTCGATGCCCAACGCGGGCAGGTCTAACGCGAGCTTGGCTCTTGATAAAGCCGCCTGATAGCTCACCCCCTGAGCCACAGCCTCAGGCTGCAGCGTGAGCACCACTGCAGCTGAGCGTGGGGGCGAGGGGAGCTTAGCCTTAAGCTTTTGCTTAGGCATACCCTTCCGCGGCGCGGAGACTGCTGTCGCCGTGACCCTGGGAGCCGCAGGAACCGACTCCTTCACCTTCTTCTTCTTACCACGCCGGACTACAGTAGCCCACGAAGGGTCAGCTGCAGCCGGCACAGCATCGACTTCAACCGGAACCCTCCGCGACTCAATTCGAGCCGCTCGAGGTGCCGGTTTAATTCGTTTGGGCCCGGATAGACTGGGCCCCTCCCGCTCTTTGGTCGCTGCCAGCGGAGGACGAAGAATGCGACTCTCGAGCACACCCAGGCGCGCGCTCATCTCCTCCAGAGATTTCTGGATAGAGAGCTGCAAGCCCTGGATGGCTCCAGTCAAAACTCCGTCACTCCGCATTTCCGCCTCGAGGTCCGGCAAGGGTACCGCGGCAGCCGCTTCTAACATTGACGCCTCCTTCTCCTGACGCAAGGCACGAATCTTCGCCTTGTCCTCAGCGAGTTCACGACGAAGAGTCGAGACCATGCGCCGGAGGCAGAGGGTTTCCTCGGTCACTGTCCGCGTCAACGCCACAGTGGCAACGTCATTCAAGGCCCTTGCTGCGTCCTTGAGCTCTCTGATACACGCACCCTGGAGGTGCCCACTCTTCTTACACACATCGTGTATCCTTTCAACAGAGTTAGCAGCAAGGGCTCTCATACTCGCCGGGTCCATGGCGTCGACGTCAAAGACCCGCGGCGCTTGCTCGTCCTCAGTGATATCCACGTGCTTAAGGCCCGCTAGAGTACCGGGCTCACGCGTCTTACCCCTCCGGGCCGTCGGTACCTTCGGGACCACAACTGGGTCCAACACACTATCTAGCGGCTCCTCCATGGTCCGCTTCCGGGTCTCGGCCTCTGCACTTTTGCTCGAAATACCCGCTCCTTCCCAAAATCTTAAAATAAATTGATTTTTATTATCCTCCATAACTTATCCCACGAGTATGGGGGAAGTAATCGGTCCACCCGGGCAGTGCCCCCTGTACCCGGGTAAGCCAAGGTGTAACCCGTCAAGGAGTCGGCCAGTTCCTTGACGGGGGTCGCACTAGTGACTGGCCACCTGCCAGCCACGCATCCCTTAACGGTGCGCCGCCGCTTGAGATTAGGGTGATTTTTTAGAGAGGTTTTCTTCCTCGCGGGCCGGGCGGTTAAGCCAAGCCCCTCGGTCTCGTCGGAGCCGCGAGACGTGACCACGACACTCCGACGAGATTACGAGTTTGTTGGCGGTGTGGATACCCACTTGTCCGACGGCAGGGTGAGTGCACGTCGGACCCGCCAACGACTGCTCCGTCGGCTGCTCCCTCTGATGCACAGAGGGATGACAGCGAGAAGCCCCAACCCCCCTGTCAGGTATCAGCCGCCGACCGTGAAGCGGTCGACGTTGCCCAGGGTGCACCACGTGGAGGTTCCTGACACCGCACCCTAACCTAACCTTTTTTTTTTTTTTTTTTTTTTTTTTTTTTTTTTTTTACGGGGGGAAAATCCTCATGGATACCCGGCCACGCGGGGGCGTAACCGGGTTATGCCGGACTCCTACCGGCTAAAAACCCCCCGGTACTCCCGCATCGTCTTCAGGGAGGGGGACTGGGAAACCCTAACCTAACCTAACCTAACCTAACCTAACCTAACCTAACCTAACCTAACCTTCATGCAGTTCATGTGTAATAGCGTGGCATGTCAGCATACAGCAAAGTGCGAGCAAAATCATCAGTTTAACAGACTGTGAAGAAACTTGTTAATGTTTTCGATGATGGACGTGCCGCTCTGTCTGCCGCGTTTGATTCAATAAAATAAACTCATTGACCATTTTGTAAATGGACCACAAAATGAATTACTGTAGGGTGTCTTTCATGGATCGCAAATGAAAAGATACGCCAAATTGATTCGTTGCTACTTACATAGCGACCCATCTGGTACTGTGATATTTCTTCATTTGCATTGGTTACAGCGAAGCCAGTCATATCGCTACCTTTGTTAACATATTTACATATGTAATTAATCGACTTCACAGATATTATGGCTATCAAATGGCATCCAATCCAATGCTATTTTGAACATGTTTACTTAATTGTCATTCTGATGAAGAAACATTTGTAATTCATGGACAATGTTTCTCTTCACTGTTGGATTGTGAGTACAACGATTATCAACAAAAAAATATTCTGGTATAATACCTTGAAAGTGGGCATGACATTGTCCTGTGTAATATGTGTAGCGCCAAATGATGTCATCTGGAAACAGCTGTTATATTTCTGGATGTTGGCCAACAACTGCTTAGAATCATATCCAATCTCAGAAACTAAAGACAATATTTACAAATTATTTTCATTTCCCCAATTATTACCGATTTGTCGGCACAATAATCAATTTCCGGATCATAGTGGAATTGAGCTCGTTCAAGAATAACAGGAGCACTTCATCTGCGGATTCGCTCAATTTCATTATGTCGTGCTCGTTGTTGTTGTGTTTGATGTGCACGAACTCGTTGCTCTCTAAGCCTATCTACTTTATTGTCACTCACTGAATAACGCAGTTCTGACATAGCAATACAACTATTTTCTTGATCTGTCTCTCTCTGGTCATCAGTGCGGTTAGCACGTGAGGTAGCTCTTCGCACATTTGATTGACTGCGACGACCTAAGTCAGGTCGTCTTCTCCTCGACATCGTAAATTGTAAATAATCAAAGTGAGAAAATTTCTCGCTCACTTAGCAGTAAAGTGTCACTAATAACAGTAAGTAACATATTAGTTATTTGTCAAGTCTAATGTCAATTATTATAGTTGCGTTCAGATTTTTTTTTTTTTAATTTAATAATAACTTATTAGTTATTAATATTTAGATACATGTAATTGTTATTTTGAGTATTTGTACGAAGTCAAATGTACTGTCAACACGTTCTTAATAACTTCCGGTAACATTATTTTCAAAACTATTCAATCCATATCTCAAATATTGATTTATTGTTTTAAAATATCTTGTGACTTAAAAATATATTTAATCCTTTTTTTTTTTTTTAAGAAAAATGGTTAATTTGTTATTATTGTCGCTCCAAGTGAGCATAGTATAGAATGCGGTTGTCATTCTGTGTCAAGATCAGTTCTTCAATATAGTTTGTAAAACTAACATATCTAGTGTAAGTAAAAAAAAAAAAAAGAATGATAATTTGTAATTCTGGTGCGTTACACTGTTGGATTTTTGCTGCAACATGAGGGGCACACTGAAACACCAACATACACGTATTCACGTAAAACTCATGGCCATGTCCGAGACACAGATACACGATACAAATACTCATCTGTGTACACACACATATTTTACGATTTGGATAGAGGATTCAAAATAAAATAACAGGCAGATCTGTTCTAATATTATATTTACATTAATTTTACATTACACTCCTTTTACAGGAATGTCTCTAAACATAAGCGTAGTCCGACGTTAGCTGCCTCGGGTGATGCACCGAATATTATTTTAATCCCTTTCGGTCACTTGTGGCCTATTTTTCGTCTCTCATACTCGTCTTTGTGCTTCAGAATACTTTAAAATGTTTCAACTTTATATTAAAATTTAATCATTCACCTCGTCAGCAGCAGAATTGAGACAATCGATCAAAACAATTCAAATTATTTATGCACAAAATAAAATATCCAATCATATTTGAAACTATCACATTTCACACTAATTATATTTCTGCAGTTATACCGCGCCGCCAACTACAGTCATCACGCAATAATACTTTTATCTATACATATATAAATACAGAAGCACGTCTGTCTGTTATGCATCACTCCACTGTAGTTCTTCCTGTGTAACACAAACGTCTTTTATTTCAGGTAGTGTCAGCAAAGTGTGTGCAGCTCATAGCAAGCGTGCCTCCACCTCGGTCCCCTCACTGTCGTCCTCACTGCCCGCGCATTGGAACCGGATGTGTCGTGCTGGTCGCTCCACGTCTTGCTCCTGCTCGTGTCGGGGCTCGTGCTGCAGGTCGCGGTGCGGGCCGAGCGCGCCCGCAGCCGACACTCACACCTTCTCCTCACCGCCACCGCCTCCCGCAGAGCGCACGAACTGTAAAAAAAAAAAAAAATTGCTTGGATCAGTGTTATAAAAGTTGCCGACACCTGTGGTCTAGAACCGGTGTAATAGCTACTAGACTGTGTCTACTCACCGACACTGTGGTGGCAGTAGTCGAGTTGGCTCGAGGTCTGAATGTTAGTGCGCGCCAGCGTCGGCGAAGCTGTGCTAGCACCTCACCGTTGCAGAAGCAATAGAGCACCGCTACGCACAGGCCCTGCAGTGACGTAGTCAACGCAGACACGTACTCGTACACGAGCCACCAGCTCGCTGAACGTGGTGGACGGAACGGCATCAGCAGGTACTGCAGACCCAGCAGAGGTGCCAACAAGCAGGTGGCTCGTAGGGCGTGCAGCGCAGTGGTGGAGGGTCGACCCGCCCCCGCCGTGCCTCCCACTCCGCCAGCGCGCAGCTTGGTGCAGAGTACGCGTACTATGTTGCACAAGAAACCCAAGTTGAGCAGCACGGCACCGCCCGCGAGCACGGCCAGCTCGGCGCGCGGGGGTCCCTCGTCGAGCCAACAGAAGTCGTCCCCGTCGATGGCGCGCCGCACGCAGTAGACGAGCAGGACGGGCACCGGCAGCAGCCAGCCCGCCGCGAGCAGCGCACACACGAGCCGGCGCTCCGACACGAACGCGCTGACGAGTACGGTGTGCAGGTAGAGGCCCTCGCACAGCATCCACGTGTAGTTGGTGAGCAGCACGTACTGCAGCAACGCATTGAGCGCACGACACCAGACCGGCGAGTGCGCCGTTACCTCGGGCGAGCGCACCACCAGCCCGTACCACACCAGCCATAGTGCATTGTTCAGAGCAAACGAGCCGAACAGGTTCATGTGCACCGTGATGCGCGCACACCTCAGGCTCCTGCGGCAACAGAGCGGACGCGATCAGGCGGGCGACATGCGGTGTGGTCGCAGCCGAGAGAGTGGACTCGCTCTTACCTGAAGTAAGCGAGGATGGCGAGCGACAGCAACAGCGCCACCAGCGACACGGCGTACCCGCTCTCATATACCGCGATGATGTCGCCAACATTCTGCGTGTGGGGGATGATATACTCGTATATACGAATATAATAAAATATTCAACACGTATGCGTAACAAATAAATTCTGTTTTATAAATGTGGATCCCAAAGAAAGCGGGTTAGCTATAAGAAAAATCTGATGAAAACCTTTGTTTTAGGTACTTTTGTTTCTTTTCTACCGTATAAATATTGCATTTCTTTATTCAAATTCAAATTCATTATTCTGATGCAGTTCAATTAAAAACATGCCACTAACCCCTGAAGAATGTACCAGTGTTCTGACAATGCTTGAAGAGGGGCGCAGTCAGCGTTATACAGCGAGAACTGTTCGATATATGAATACATGAACAGAACACATGAATTGGAATCTCGATGACTGGTCAAGAGTAATGTAATCAGACAAGTCGAGATGCATGGTATGCGGGATCGATGGGAGTCAAAGAGTCTACAGAAGACCAGGACGACGCTATAACCAAGCTTGCATTGAAGAGAAAGTGCCATTCAGCGGAAACTCTATAGATGTTTGGACTGGAATTTCTTCCGAAACCAACACCGAGCTAGTGATGTTAGAAAATGGCACTTCAACTGCAGAAAGATACGTGAATGACACCTTAAATGAGTATGATGGCCTATTTTTAGTAACCATGGGCGAGAACAGCATTTTTATGCAAGATAACGCTCGTCCCCATACAGCTAGGATAGTGTTGGACTACTTTGAAGAGGGCGCTATTACACGCATGCAGTGGCCAGCATGCAGTCTAGGCTTCAACTCCTCCTGAATACCTGGGACAAATTACGACGACACGTATGCAATTCCTGAAGACGGCTATTTAAGGTTATTTATCATCACGCCACCACATATACGATCAAAGCAGTTTTTTTTTTACATAAACGGGCAAAATCTTTCTAAGAGCTTCCACGGCATGCGCTGCATAAGTGTAAGGGCCCTATCTCATAGTGGCGCAACCGACATAATGTATACAGTGGTATGTAGGGTGCTTAAGCTGGTATCAGCTTGGTTGCACACCTTTTTTTTTTTTTTTTCGACCTGACTTACGCTGTTAGCCCCAAGGGCTTTGACAGCTTCACCGGACTTTTGGGGGCGAGTGCTGAGGGTACTCAGCCCCAAGGCAGCAGGCACAAGGGTGCCAAGACGGCTGAACCTCGGCTAGGGCTGCTGCCGGTAAATGAAAAAGATTCATGATCCTTACTAACCAACAGGTTCTTTATTACTAAATTAGTGATACTAACTACGACCTTAGCAGGTAAGCAGCTCAAGGGCCGCGAGGGTAGTCCCTTACAGAACCGTGTACTTAACGTGTGAGTGTGCACGAATGGTATGCGGTGTGATGATGTAATCTCAGTGATGTAGAGTGTCACTGTATCGCGCGAGCAGAGTCACTCGAGGGCTCCTGTCCGGAGGATCGAACCTAGGCTCAGGCGTCTGCGGAAGGAGGCCGTGGCGGGTGTGCGGGAGCGAAATTATCCGCTCGGCCTCGACGGCGAGGACGGCGGTTACGCGGACGTGTGCGCGGACACGTGCGATTGGTGGAGACGACAGGGAGAAGCGCGTTTAATCTCGTTATTTTATCGACGGCGTCGGAGAAGCTATTACGTGGCCAGCGAGCAAAGTCTTTGGCATGCGGATTGGAAGTGTAGCTAACTGCGTGTACTATTTTGGGGTTAGGATGAAGTTCGGCATTTGCAAAAAATTTCTTTGTAATGTCTTTAATATATGCATACATGGACGGAAGGTCCATATCTCTATGGAGATCTACATTACGGACGTAAAACGGGGCTTGGACGGCTATGCGCATGAATCTGTTTTGCAATACTTGTAGTTTGTATGGTTGCGCAACCATGGTGACCTAGTTATATAGGGCCCTTATATTAAAGTTACATGAATACAATGTATGAGGAAAATATTTGTCTTAAAAGGTTCTAAAAATGACTTCGCGATACCAAATATCTATGTTGTTTAGTATACTTATAATAACTTATTATCTTGTATGTTGTTTCAAAATAATTATTTATTTGCGAAGGCGTTTTATCGACATGATATTAATCCTTATTTAAACGATTATAATAAGCATCCCAAATAGACAAAACGTGATCCAAGTTCACGCGACCGAAGTCGCAGTCGCAGCTAATATATCATATTTAGAGTCAGAAAATTAGTTAAGAATAAGCGAAATAGAGAATAGTTATTCATGTGTTTCACCGCACAGAAGACATGTTACGGTGTGGTGTGCGAGAGGTCACAGGGCACTGAGTGTTAAACTCACATCCTCGGGTTTAATGCAGGTGGTGTAGTTGGACCAAGGTTTGCCGGTAGCGGGGTGCCGCCACCACGTGCCGTCCGCGGTGCACTCCTTGTACGCGTACACTGCAACCGAGAGAGAGAGCGGTTAGAGTGTGAAGTAGTGCTGGCGGGAGCACGCGAGGGCTCGCGGTACCGACGTTCGGTGCTGAAGCCGGGCACGAAGTCGGGGCAGCGCGCGTACGCGGCGGAGAGCGCCGGCGTGTGCGGCCAGCAGAGCCACGTGTCGAAGGTCCCGACACAGTGCAGGCCGGGGGGCGGAGCGCTGCGGTTGTTGGCGGCGGCGCACAGCTCGGCGTCGCGCGCGATCCGGTCGGGGTCGTCCATGCCGTGACAATCCCCGGAGTCCCGCAAAAGCCGCGCTCGTCCGCCTCAGCGCATCTCCGGCGCCACCATACACAACCTGCAAAAAAGGACGCCAGTCTCTTATATTTTTCGCAATATCTTTATTAATAAATCGTTAATTCTATTTATACATGTGTTTTATTTCAGAGTCTTATAATAAATATTACGACACCTGATTTTTTTTTTAATATTGTCCAGCAATCATAATAGTCGAATAAAAAGGCAAAGTCGCAGAATGCGGATAATGATAGGTGATACTTTGGCACTTGAGCAAGATCACGTCAAGTGGACCCCCCCTTTTCCACTTGATTATTAAATTCAGGTATGAATATTTCTATATGAAGTATTTATTATGAACAATTAATCCCCAGAACAGTTTTTGAAAATTTTCATTTTAGCAAAAATTTTTATTTTATGAAAATTTTTATGACTTTTAATTAAAAAATCAATAAATATTAAAATAATAAAGATATTTTAATGAAACTTTCAGGATTTATAGTTCAATAGTAGTACTTTGATAAGATACACAAAAGTTTAAATTATTTATTGATTTTCATACTCTTAATTATCTTTTTAGTTAACAAATCAAAATTTTAATGACTTCTCCCTCAAAAAACAAAATTTTTTTTTCTCGATATTATGCATTAAACATTTAAATAATAGAATCCGCAAAAAAAATTGAATGCTCGTGATTAGATTGAACAAAAAAAAAAAAAAAAAATATTTATCACGGGCGGTGAGCGCTGTCGGTACGGCGCGCTGCCGCGCGTCATTCACTTACCTTTTAATTTACTCAATAATTGTAAGTAAAAATCAATTCTTTATTTTTTTAATAAAAATAATGTTATTTAATGGATAATTTTACTGAAACTCATTGCATAAAATTAATCAATAAAAAAAAACAATAGAATACTGTTAAATTTAGATATCTTTGTTTATTTAATAATAAAAAAATAAAAAAACATTTTATGTAATGAGTTTCAGTAAAATTAAAATAACATTATTTTTATTAATAAATAAAGAAATGATTTTTATTTACAATTATTGAGTAAATTAAAAGGTAAGTGAATGACGCGCGGCAGCGCGCCGTACCGACAGCGCTTACCGCCCGTGATAAATAATTTTTTTTTTGTTCAATCTAATCACGAGCATTTAAAGTTTTTTGCGGATTCTATTATTTAAATGTTTAATGCATAATATAGAGAAAAAATTTTTTTGTTTTTTGAGGGAGAAGTCATTAAAATTTTCATTTGTTAACTAAAAAGATAATTAACAATATGAAAATCAATAAATAATTTAAACTTTTGTGTATCTTATCAAAGCACTACTATTAAACTATAAATCCTGAAAGTTTCATTAAAATATCTTTAATAGCTTTTTATTTATTGATTTTTTAATTAAAAGTCATAAAAACTTTCATTAAAAAAAAAATGTTGTTAAAATGAAAATTTTCAAAAACTGTTCTGGGGATTAATTGTTCATAGTAAATACTTCATGTAGAAATATTCATACCTGAATTTAATAATCAAGTGGAAAAGGGGGGGTTCACTTGACGTGATCTTGCTCACTTATCTGTTAGTATGCTAAATTTGAGTACATTGACAATTTGACTTTGATACTTACTGAGTATAAATAAAAACAATGATCAGTTCAACCATATTAACAGTAACAATATACCGCATGTTCTAAGATAAATTTATAATTATTATTTGAGTTGACGGGTTCGATATTAATCTTCCTTACGGAATAAATTAATTAGAGAGAAATGTATAAAATTGTAAATGCATATCAACGTGGTAGGAGGCGCGGGTTATTTGAAAATTTATGAATAATTTGCAAGCGTTTAAAAGTAGATCCGACGAGTTCTCTCATCTCCTGGCGTAGATTGCGACCACAGAGTGCGGCGCGGGAGAGAGAGTCGAGGGCAGGTGCGGGGACGAGGGCAGGGGCGGGGGCGGAGATCGGCGACCTCGGTTACAAACAAGATCCATGCACAGAGTGACCGCTACAAAAATTTAACTTTTAAGCTTATGAAATACCTTAATTAATTAAAAATATTTAATTAAACAACAGTGTCATCGTAACATTTCAACACGTGGAAGCTTTTGTTGTATTTTATTACATTTAGTTGTATTTATATCCAATAAATGTGAGAACATAGATTTGTTCCCAACTTACTCATACCTAAGCTGGTACATACTGTAATTGTACTGTCAGGGAGTTGGCTCATCGCTCCCGCGTCTCCTCTGTCTTCCTTAGATATAACTTATTTCCACTCGCAGGGATATTAATTTCCTTAATTGACTTTTATCCATTTATTATTTAAGCGATAAGTGAGAGTTCATTGATTTAACACGTAGTCGCGCGACGCACCGTTTTCTCTCTCTCAGACACAATAAGAATTCATTATGTAATGCCGGATATTACTTTAGAAGATAACATTAAATTGTAACTTTTATACTACGTATAAATGTTTATGGATTATTCGTGTTATGAAGGTTTTTGATTTATTTCATACACAATGGTTACCGTCTTCTTACGTTCACACAAGCTGTCAACTATTAAAAACTAAATGTAATAACAACCAATAAATCCATTTGATATTTTATGGAAAACACTTTTTACATTGTATTGACGGTTGACAAAAGTATATAAAAGTATGTACCAAGCCAAATACAATTCACCAACCGAGCCAGGTTATAACTAAACTAGCTTTTTTACCAGCGGCTCCGCTCGCGTTATCCATGGTTGGCAGTTTCACCGAGCTACATGTAAAAGCTTGAGAAGGCTGTCCATTGATGGTGTTTCTTTTGTTATTTTTGTCACTTTTATTTCCCTTATTTCCTTTATATACAATAAATATATGCAATAAAAAGTTACATGCAAAGTTTATTCTTCTTATTACCACAGTTTTTTTAAATTATTACTTTTGTGATATAAAGTAGCCTATCACCGTCTCCAGGGTCCCATCTATCTCTATACTAAAGTTCATTGTAATCGATTCAGCGGTCTAGGCATGAAAGCCTTACAAACAAACTCACTTTCGGACTTATAATATTATTAAATATAAGGATAAGAATAATGTAATTTATATATCACGTATCGTGCGCGATAACAAACTAAAAGGATTTAGTGTATGCTTGGCTCACAGTTCAAACAAATAATGAAGGAAACAGGCAATTAATTAAATGACAAAGTTTTCTGTTTATCCCTTGACACCGCCAGTATCACGAACATTCAGTAAATATTTTTATAATATTTGTCCTTCATGTCCACAATATTTAAGGTGATCATGATTTATAGGCAATATTGCTATATATTTAAAATACGTGTTCGTAAATAACATACATGTATGTAATATAGTAGTATATAGTAAATCAGTCTGAAACTAGCAAGTAAATGCTTTTCCTCCTCGACTATACTGTGAGGATATTAATCTTCTACAAAATGAGAAATTAGCTCTCCGTAATGGAATGCTGATGGGCTGTCGGCCTCGGGTTAGTTCCGAGTTCTTGTAGAGAGAGTTCCGCTTAGTTACAACCGCAGTCGGGATGTTGACTGGACAACGCGACGACATGAGGAAATGTCTTAGAATGTCATTTCATCTAAACTTCAAGTATTCTTATATAGTTAGCGTTATTGGTTTAATGTTGAACAGGCTAACCTACTAAAGGGATTGACACTCAAATACAACTGCTGTAATATATCTACAGGTATTTGGCGGTAGATTTGCAACTTGAGAATGGTAGCTTGTCAAGCGGACATGAGAAAAAACCCTATCAACGTGCTATGGTTCCATCCTTATTCCTTCACCGAAAGCTCAAACTCATTATAGGTTTCGAACCGAGATCCATTAACACATCGTCCGTAGACGCTACCACCGAACTAGCATTGTATCTTATAAATTAAAAATGATTCGCATTTCGTATGTGCATTCCTGAAGCGGGACTGGCCCATATGACGCCGACACTGGTATGCGGTGTGTGTGTAGGTAGACGCTGTCACTTTAGCATCTGTTTTAGATGTGAACAATCATACATAGTGGAAGAGGTTCCACGCTGCAAACTATGTAGTGTGGTACTTGTGACGTAGGTAAAGGGCGTAACTCTCACGATATAATGTTATGTATTAATTAGATTTATTACAAATTAATTTGTATGTAAAGTGCGTTTTTACCGCTGATAGCATTGTACTTGCCCCCAAGTTACCCTGGCTACACCTCCCCTCCCACGTGATCTCCCTCTCTTCTGTTGTATTCGCGAATGGGAGTGATGTCTAACGGCGGGATTATCCCGACTAATCCACATTCCTTTAATTTATTTCGTTTCTCATTATTTCCTCGAGGGATCAGTACCGCAGATAAGAACGTACTTTTCTATTTATGTAGCAACAACATGTAATGGCAATGTTTTTTAGTTCGATTGTTGTTCAGATAAAGAATTACTATATATTAATTGGCTTTTGCGAAAACACAAAGGTTACTTTAGTTGTTATTCGATGAGTCAGTGGTAGTGTGTACGGACTCCGCGTCAAGGGACGTTAATTCGAATCCACCAACAGTGAGCTTGAGCTTTCGGTGAAGGAAAACATCGTGAGGAAACCATAGCATGGTGGTAGGGCTTTATCTAATGCCCACCTGGTTAGCAACCACCCTCAAGTTGCACATCTGCTGCCAAATACCAATAGGCGTGTTCCGGCTGTTGCACTTGCGAACCAGTTTCTCCACAGGTTTAACGTGTCTACCAACTTCTGCCGTATCGGCACTCAGATAAGGTAAGATTATGGCCATAACGCTTTAAATCGTGTTACAGCGATGTATAATGGAAAAGTATATCCGTTGTTTGTGCCACAAACTGATGTAAAATGTTTTACTTTGGAACATGTTCTTCTGTATTCTAGCGTACAGATGATAATAACTTTGCCAAAAATGATACAAACAAATATGTCTTCTATTAAACGGATTCCTATCCTTTTCCCAACTATGGTAGGAGAATACTAATATTGATATACTCTTGATTATAAAACCAGATTTTTATTTTACCTGCTATACGATATAGTCAGACTTGTAAATAAAGTATCATATGAAGAAAAGGTGTCATACACTTAGCAGTGCATAAATGTGCTCTTAATAACAGAATGGCAAAGGACCTTGTAATTACTTATACTCGAAAAGTATCTAAAAAAAATCCGTTTTATCATCAATTTCCTTAGTTATAAATATCGATAACTTTATAACTAATAAATAGTTTAATAGAGCTTAGTGAGTTTGACATTCGCTTGCTGTTCGAAAATAGCTGGGCGCTACTCGAGAGGCGCGGGAATATTTCGATTCGCTACGGACCACAGAGTGTAGTCTACGTCACTACGTTGCTACGAAATCACCACTGCTACGCTGCTACGGTGCTACGGAGATCGTTATATATGCAATACATTTTTTTTATGTAAGAGGGGCAAACGAGTAAGCGTGTCATCTGGCGGTAAGTGATTACCCACAACACCAGGTGTGTTTCCGACCTTTATTAGAGGGACTAGCTCTCAAGTGCAACTACCGGAACACACCTAATGGTGTTTGGAAGCAGATTTTCAACTTGAGGGTGGTAACTAGCCAATTGCGCTTTAGGAAAAGCCATACCACCACGCTATGGTTTCCTCACGGTGTTTACCTTCACCGAAAGCTCAAGCTCATTGTAGGTGGTTGGATTCTAACTCAGGTCTCATGACGCAGCTTTCCTACACACTAGCACTGAGCTATAATCGCTTGAACTCTCAACGTGAAACTTACGTTTACAGCTAAATTTTACAATGTTTATATCTTATATTAAACGTCGTAATTTGCTCTCAATCGCTCTGTACATTAAGCAATAAGATATTTGTTCACAGCCAATGAGCTCGACGGACTTACATGAAAGAAACATTAAGACGTTCTGAGATATCAATTTAGATATTTAAATTTCGTACAGTAGATTTATGTTTTGGTAATGACTTTAAATTATAATTATATATTATGAACAAAACGTTATTATCATATTTTATTTGCTATTGAAGTATTGAATTAAATCAATTCCAACGGAAATAAAACATGACCAGTAATGGCCATGTTTATGTTAAATTAGTGCAAATTAGTATTATGAGTCCCTCAAATTGTACAGCTGCGAGCTGAAAATTACAAAAGCAAATACAACCGCGTTACGCGATACGCGATACGCCGACACCGGGACGTTAATAATTTACTAATAGGCTGGTAGTGACGCTATTGGTGTCAGTAAAAGCAATAATTCAGACTGCTGATATATATGTATAGATAATAATACTATCACTAACGTAAGCAACTGATCTATTATCAACCACTTACATATATAGTGCTCTTTACTAAATATGCTCGACATGTGGGAGCAAGCGGAAAGAACAGTAGAGCGTCTTCACATATACGGAAGCTACCCACTAATTGTACGAATACGAATAGTTGTCTAAGTGGTCACTTCATCTTAACCGATGTACTAAGGTTTGTGGGTCCAAATCTTAAATAATATAATTTGTGTAATCAGCAAATGTTTATGCGACGTTTGTATTTCATTTTTGGGGGGAAAAATGACTTATTTTAGATTCATGATTGATTTAGGTGGTGATTCTATTAATACATAATCGTTTATTACATGAAAAATATTAAATGATCTCAAATTAAATGAACAGAGATAACGGTATGTCTGATGATAATTAGTGATCGTATCTCGTGTCGAATAATGTTGCTATTAGTGTTGCGTTGTCGGCTTCGCAAAATGTCGGGAATTGTAAATCCGGAAGCGCAGGCCGCAGCCCTGCCGGACGTATCATCTGTACTTCGAGCTTCCGGACCTCCGCCACCCGTCACATCACACATCCCGTCTGGGTGCCGGTGTGTGTGTGTGTGTTTGTGTTTGTGGAGGCCGGTGCAGGCTGCGGTCACTACACGTGCGTCGATTTTCCCCGAGCGACAATCGCTAAATTAATTGTATAATGTTCAGTTTGTAACAAAACACATACGAAGCATTTCTTTTAATTACATAAAAAGCAAATAAATTACACTTTATTTTAATAAAAGTGGGTATTATTATAAAGCAAACTATATCTTTTATTCATAATCCTATTTAAAGGACGTTTGAAGAAAGGTTTTATCTAACACGGCCGGACTACACAAAGTAAAGTTATAAATTGGTTTTGAATTGTTTTTTTTACAAAATTATATTATAAGTTCAGGATACTCGGGTGGGCTCGATGTCGGACCTAGCCATGGGCTGGACGGTGGGGGAAGCTGAGGAGACGTCACGTGTCACTTCGATGATTAATGTATTGTCCGGGTCCCAAGATATACAACTCGACGGTGCCCGACGCGAATTAATACTAATATTATATTTCTTATACTCATAAGAGTTTGCGTCTGGCTCGGTTCTATGCACACGCGGTTACCTGTCGCTAGGAACTTTATTAATATGTCATACACATATGACCTATATTAAATATCAGGAATATTGAAATATAAAAGTAACAAAAACAAGTATATATTTTTATAAGTTTTTGCTAACAAAAGTAAAACAAGGCAGTTAGGCGTAGATTCTAAAACACTCATTTCTTTCACATAACATATAGCTTCAAACTAAATGCAAAAAAAATGTTATAGACCCCTGGACACGCACTCTAATCAGTTACGTCTCTGTGTAACTGATTACAAATAAATTAATATTTGTCAAGACGAAGAGGGATGTATCGACATGTCATGTGGATACTAATACAGAGTACACACTTTATGAAGTTTTTAGTGCTGTTGTTAAATAGCTGGAACTTACGATTGTATCGACAACAAGGCAAAAACATCTAAAGTCAAGTAATTCTGACTTTTTAGGGAGCCTATCATTAAATCTAGAAACGTTAAATAGAGTTCATATATTGTTATCAAAAGCAAAAGAGGATAGATCGCGCGCATCGGGTCAGCGCTTGCACTCGGTACAGTACTAATAAACATAATTCATGTGTATACGGAGTTAGCACGTTCCTACTATGCCATTACACTTTATCTATACAATGTCACGTACATAGTGCCTACCTACCTAACAGTGTATCGTGTGGACGCATGTGCTTTTGTTCCTGTCATTTTTGAGTGTGGTTTAAAAACTTTTACTGGATAATTTTTAAATATAGTAAAGATCCTTTGGAAGGGAATTCTATTGGTTAAGCTGTGGTAATTATTGTAAATCATAAACTTATTTCAAAATATATTAAGTAGTTTTACCGTAGTACTATCAATACGAATTAGCGGGATGGTAGGGTGGAACGATTGTGTGTCGCTGAAGTACATGACTCGCAGGCCGGCATTGCAACTAAGATTTACGTTCAACTTTCAAAGTATTGATAATCATAATTATTTTTGGATTGCACTATGTTTCACATGAGGTACAGGACGTCACTGAGACGTAATTCTATAGAACGCAAAAGCAACATAAATTACTTATTCTGCCCTATTTAAGTGAATAATAATTAAAGCCTTGAATTTATAGTTTCCACAAAAATCTATAATACTATAGATGACAATATAATCTGTGAGGCACAAATTATACCACATAGTTTAGAACTGTTAAATGAAATCAAATATTTGCGGACAGAGATAGGAAGTTTTAGAAATGAGATATCGACATTCCGAGAAGAATTAAATGACGTTCGTGAGGAAGTAAATTTGTATAAAACACGAGTAATAGTGTTGTCAGGAGAATTTGAAAAACTTTCGAATCGGATAGAAGTGGTAGAAAAACGAATAGAATAAAATTAACAAATAACAAAGCTAGAATCAACTACAGACCAATTAAAGCCCGACTTTAATAATAAAGATCCAGAACTGTTTACTAATGATATAGAAATTCCAGGAGTGCCAGTAAAAAAAAAGGTGAAAATATATGTCAAATAACACAGATAATTGCCATACAAATAGGTATAAAGTTAGAGGAATACGATACTATGGACACATATCGTTCAGGTCCTCGGAGGTTAGTCGATACCCATGCAACGGTAGACTTACAGCGTCAGCGCCCGCGCCCTATCGTAGTGCGCTGTGCTCGGCGCGAAGTGCGTGACAAGCTGATGCGACTAATGACGGAAAAACGGCTTGTTGCAAAAACCATGGAAGAGGCACGAAAATGAAATTGGAAATATATATCGACCGATAGATGAAAAATATAAGAAAAACAGATACCAATACTATGCACCATATTACTTGTGAAGAAGGTATACTTTGAGTTTCAACAATAATGCAAAATCCAATAATCAATTGTAATAACCATTATGTCTGTGTGTTTGCTAAGAAACAACTTAATTTTAATACTAATTATTCGTATATCTTATAATATCGTGCATTACATAAATGTCGAGTAAACGGCGTGTCTAGTGAGTGTTTTGACTCTTTTTAAATTAATATAAATATTGTTTTAAATCGCCTTAAATTTAAATTTAATATTAATTACTTGTATATACTACATAAATAAAACGTTAATGCTACTACGTCACATAAATGTCGAGTGAACTGCATGACGATGGAGTGTTGTCACTATGTCTTAATTAAGATAAATGTTGTTTTGAGTCGTATTGAATTTAAATTTAATATTATTTATTTGTATATACTTCATTATCCTACGTTATATAAATATTGAGTTAACTGCATGTCAAGAGAGTGTTGTCACTATATTTGAATTAAGATAAAAGTTGTTTGGAATTGTCTTAAATTTAAATTTAATTCTCAAGTTTCAAGGTCTCATGACCTTTGAGACTATAACTAAATTGCACTAAAAGATACTTATATTTACCTGAGAATTTTTGTATCTATTTTCAACGTATAAGATACATTCATACATACTGACCTCAAGAGTTGGAGACCGACAGTCAGCAATCAGCAGCTACGGGAGTCCTGTTCGAATTACTGTTTCACAGCTATCGAAAAAGAATTCTGGCGCCAAGAGTACGCTCCAACTGTAATCAAAATATTTAAAATTTAAGTTACAATGACATTACAATAGTTTATATATATGTATAAAATAGTATTTGCGGCACTATACATAAATCTGAAATATTCTACGATAGTTCATGTTTTTGTATTTTTATTTATACTTAACTTTAACGCTATAAACGACTTCATGTTGCAGCCGAGATTTTTTCAGTTTTGTTTTCGAGAATTTCGATGATGATTTTTTACGTTCGCGATTTTTAGGTTTTATAGTTAAAAAAAGGTTTGTACTAACTAGTTTAAATATAAAAGCTAAATCTATGGTAAAGCTTTATAGATATTTTACAATATTACGGATTCCATTACTATTCCATTAGAATCCCATTATATTGCTCATTAAATATTAATCTAGGCAAAATATTATAACTAAAAGTACTAGTCGTAATCTCTTATATTCTGTTGTATATAATGGCTGTCAGTTGAAATAATTTCATATTTAATTTTTTATTCAGAACTTGTATCATAACGTAACAGAATTTGTAATAAAATATGGGCAATTGTTATATGTGGCGGGTTCCTTATCCTTTTATGTATTATCTATCAGTAAATACGTATTGAAAAATAAAAACAGATATTTAAATGCAAAAAAATAAATATATAAATACATTATATCCCTATTGTAATTAAAAAATATGTATAAATTTAGCTCTGTAGTAATTTTATTATATGTACAGATGTTTTGTATTTATAAAGAAAACAGTTACATCAATCTTGTTGGTTATTCACTTAGAAAATATACTGAAAGAGCCACGTTACCCTTAATAATACTGTGTAAGGAAAGAAAGATTATTTCTATGGATTTGACAAGATAATGGCTATCGAGCGCCCCCCGCCCCCAGCGACGTCGCCCGCCCGCCCCACGCTGCAGCGGGCGCCGGATGTACTGGGTGCACATCAGTACGTACAGGCTATGAGATATTGAACAAGTTGTATAATGACGTGGAGCGAGATTAAGCCTCCGAACACAAACTAATAACAAGAGAACTGTCTGTGAGTATATCGTATAAGTTGTCTTATAAACACATTTTCAGCCTGATTCCTGAACATTTTTAAATAGATTATTCTATTTTATTGATTTATTACTGGGAAAACTAACAGCTAACATTAAGAACCTAAGTTAAAACAAAAAAAAAAATACAAAAGGTTATTTACAAGTTGTCACATATATTAATAAAGATATACAATGCTAAATAGTGCATGGGCAACACACAGTTTTAAATTAATATTACACTGAAGAAAAATATTCACTAGTGAGCAGTGTAGTTAGTTCACGAACCGTAGTATCGATAATTTTGATATCCACGGTCCTAGAAATTAGGTTGAAACACATGCACGCTCGAACAATGAAGCTGTTTTGCCTGTAATTACACCGCGATATTGGAATATGCAAAATGTCAGATTGCCGTAGTGCTAAACAAGGGATTCGCAATCCGAGGTGGCCAAGCACTTCTGGACTGTCGACTGTACCATTTGCGATGTTTAACAGATACGCTAGATCTGCAGATGCTAGATGAATGTAGATATAAATTGGTCACCGCCTATTTTAGACTCAGTAAGACCAGAAACAGTTTTTTAGGTAATAGTGTTAAGTTTTAGAACAAAACCCCAAAGCACATTACTGAATTGCCAGACAGTAAATTCAAGAAAGTCAGTAAAAGTAGAATTCACTGAAACTACTAAGGTCGTTATGAGGAATATTTCTCCTGCTGTAATTTGATATTACTTTATGCTATACTATGAAAGCTATGGAAGAATTGCTCGATCAGTCTTTTCTCTTGTACCTACAAACGAGAAGTATGTAATATTTTAAGAAAGCGACTTATAAAAGTAGTGATTACTAATGGATTTACTGTAGAATAAATCCGATCGGTGAACTGACAACATCTTTCATTTCTTTCTGAAGACTCATCCTTAAACAACAACGAAATAAAATTCATGAATGTATTATTAAGTCTTTTAAATAACATCTTCAAAAATCTTAAAATTAAACTATTAATAATAAATACTGAGTAATGAAACACAAATTGTTTAAAACAGTCAGTTAATGTTAAGCCTTAAAAATATAGATAACTACCCAATACCTAGTAATTGTGTAAGTATACATAGCATTGTCAGTCATTAAAAGACCATCACACGGCTTCAAAACGAACGTAATAAACAAAGAGAAGCGCCAACTGTTCCAAACGATAAAAACATTAGGAACGCTAATAAACCTGTTGTAGTGGAACTGTGTTTTGACAATAACCCGAATATTTACTAAGCAAACTAATCAAATGTGATTGTTTGCCGGTCCCCGGCCTCCCTTTACCGCGCCGCCTCGCCCAGCGCCAGCAAGCTATGCCGTACATCGCGGAAGTGTCACGTCACGGGCGATGTCACACTAGTGACGTCACTGTGTGCAGAGTATCGAGGCGGTGCTCCGGACCGAGCTCGCCGCTATATGCTTACCATAAAAATGGCTCGAGATCACTTAATGAAATGTTAGTGTTAGTTTCGTCTAAAGACACTACTCACTGTCGGTACTGACCAGTGTTTTTCATGCCTCTGACTGAGTCTGATATCGATTCTTGACGAAATTAATGTGTCGAATGAGATACAGACAAGAATATAGTATAATATACATCAGTTCAAACGCGTTACGTTTTTCTGCGCAATGTACCTTGCGCCTCTTTCACTTTGACAATCACGATATAGTCCATTCCGTAATAATCATATTTAAGGAATAAACTTCATTCGTGCGTTGGAGCTAACACACAGTTTTTTATTTTTTTGAAGGATGCTTTTATATGTTGTTATTAAGAGGTAAAATAAGTACCGGATCTGAATATTGACTCCATTTGAGTAGGAATAGAATCAATGCAGTATACTCAAAAACATATGAACAAAGAAGCCACTGATTAAAATATCTCCTGAACAAGTTCGAGATTTACGTTAAGTTAAGTTTTAGGACAAAACAATAAGTAGATACATTATGCAGATATCTTGAACGAAAGTCAAGAGGTGTAGGCGTCGGCCCCCCACAGCGCGGCGCTGCACTGCGAGACTCGAGCTCTGCCGACTTTAATACTTACGCTTAATTTATTATTACTGAGTTTACAATGTTATTATTGTTGTTTCGCAATTTGAATACTGATACGTACATGCAGATATAAAGATGTTTTCATATTGTATAGCAATCATTTGGTACGGAAACACGAGTATCGTGAGTTAATTTTTATGTTATTTAATTAACAAGTGCAAAGTGCATATATAGTTGCTAGACATCTATCACCGCTTTTATAATGTTTAAGGTCTTAAGATTATCACGAAACCGAAAATGATATGTATAAAAAATAGCAAGTTCAAGTTTTTAGAGGAAAATTTGTAAAATAGCATAATTTACAATGACATATTGTCGCTTGTAATACTACATTTTAGCGTGTAGCGGTAAAGGAAACTCTCTGTATAAATGTAAGACAATGTTTTGGTACATGCTATAACCGAATACACTATAAACACACAGTTTATCTATCAAACTATATTCAGTGTCAGTTCTTTGCATTGACTGTGCTTTGAAATTTCTCTACTATTAGACTGTGTCTCTATTTTCTAACGGCTCTCAGTTCGTGGCCGGGATATCTGTGGCTATATAGTCCGCCAATAGTTAATAAACTCAAAAATAAGTAAACAATTCGAATATTGTTTAATTACTAGTATTATTTGACTTATTTTACTTTACATTTTATTGTAATATTTATTATGTGACATTAAGTATGTGTATATTATTCTACATTATTGCTATGGGAAGGAAAACAAAAATTAAATGTCTTCAGCGTGCATGACGCCACGCGGTTCGCTTTGGCAACGAAACTTTTTCATCTCTGCAGCTTGTTAGTGTCGCAATATTTTTTTTTAGTTTACTTAAATAATGTCTTAAAATATGATGCGGTATCACAAAGTAAACTAATTATGTTTCACAGTGAGTAAACTGCTCGGTCCGGACGGCTCGTCTAAAAACGTTTTTCTTTGATGAATAATTTTAAATAGATTACCTTCCAAAGTTTACACATTTTAACAAGTTCTCCGAAACAAGTTTCTAACTTTAATAAACCGTTTTTTTCCAAGATCATAAGAAAATTTTTTGAGCCATTTTATAAATTAGTTTTAAGTTATTACTTTAGAGTGAACACTAATGGAGGGACAAATCTAATTAATTTTTGAATCTACTGTCTCCCTAGACAATTGGTCTGTCGACAATCGCTGACGAATCACTAACGTAAAGAACTAACAAACAATGTATGGAATGACACATAACAATTTGGTTCGAGGGACTGAATTAAATTCGCTGAAGTTTGAAACAGCGATAACTAATATTCCAGATCAACATATAAAATCCCTTTTATCCTATCAAATAATCTGTAATCTCTATTTTATCTACACTAATCTCTATTTTAACTAACCCACAAAAGTTTGTAAGAGATATTCGATAGAATTGAAATCATGATATGAAAACTAAATTAAGACACAATGAACCGTGTTAATGCAATAAATTTCACAGGGAAGTAAATGATAAATTATTTTCATATGAATGTAAGTCTCATTGTTCAATTTCTAACTCGATTATAATATTTTTACCTTTAGGAATTGAGATACAGTGACTTCTAAAACTAAAATTGATGTATCGGTGTGTATGTTGTAGACATGCATACAGCCGAGCACGCACTTCCCCTCGTTTCAGCTTTTAGGAGGATCCCATAAGGACTGGCAATCATAAATGAGCAAATAAACAAGTTGTGTGTTCGTAAAACTGGAAACACGTACGGATGTTGACCCAACGTTACTGTCAGGGGTCGCGTCGCATCGACACATAGTTATAATAAATGTGACTTGCCCTTTTTATTGCTTTGCGAAGAATACATACAAGACGTGATACTCGTACGTGATAATGGAGGATTTAGCGATACAGTTATACATGAAGAAATATTTATAACATTGTAAATTCGGATCGCAAATACATGGTGAAGCAATAGTGGAGCCCTCGTTACCGGAAATCTACAACCACTGTTGGACGCAAACCCTTAACTGACAAAGAACCCGTTGTTACTATAACTTTACAGCATTATCCGCTGGGTTAATCTAAATACCGCTTGAAAATGTAACAAATTGGTCCAGCCGTTCTTAAGTACATAGGGAACATATGTACAATTCTAAAGAATTTATATCAAGTTATATAAGTTAGCTCGCACCGTGTTCGATTCTCGTTCACATCCCGGCAACGGATCAAGCCGAGATTCGGTCACTTATTGGCACCCTTGTACAAATTGCCCCTCGGGTTGAGTGCCCTCCGCATTCGACCACAAAGCTACGTGAACTTGTTAAGGCCTCGCGGCTAACAGGAATAATCCATTCATAAAATAAAAAAATACATCGATTTGTATACAATCACTCTATTTTGAAATACTAGTGCGTACGTATACTAGAGCAGGCAATTTCAACATATTTTCGGTTCAGTGTACAAAAAAAGGGTAACTTGCTTGAGTGACGTGTGTATACGAACAGAAACGAGTAAAAAATATCCAAATAGAATATGTAAAGAGCAAACATCGTTAGTTAGAGGCGGCCGGGTCCTCGAGGACGGACACTGACAAACAAACGCACCCCTGCGTCCTCCCCCGCCGCCCCCGCAGCCCCTGCCGACCCTGGGCACATCCAGCACTAGTATACTAGAAGGGTACAATGTATGAGACGCGACGGTAACACCGTAACGACGGACCTGTATCTACTGACCCGTGACATATAGAACTTCTCAGATACTGTCATAAAATATATCTGAGATTTGATTCTGCGATTACGGGACAACTGGGCCGCGCTACAAATAAAGTAGGTAGGATTATAGTATTATGTTTACAGTTACATCAATTGAACACAGTAAATTATATGAATATTTAGTTATGGCTACAATCTTACCGGATATTAAGTGACGATTTGATCCAAGACGGTGGGCACGATGAGCCTAGTGAAGAGACTGGCTCTTAAGTGTGACTGTCGGAATACTCTTTGACGGCAGATTTATTACTTGAGTGTAGCCAGCCAGGTCAAATTTTAATTTACTAAGAAAAAGCCGTACAATCCTGCTATGGTTTTATTACGATGTTTTCCTTCAGCGAAAGCTCAGGCGCATTGCAGGGATTCAATCCCAGGTCTGTCGATGTGATGTCTTTATACTCTACCACTGAACCATCATTGTTTCAAACAATAACTCTGCATACTTGTTTTATTGTGTCATCTAAATTTACCACTTTGAAATAGAGAGATGTCGAGTAAGATTATCCTAACCGTAGCTTTGTCTTTGTACCACTGTAATGAAATTTATGTTTCGGTGAAGTTTCGGTGAAGAAACACTCGTGTATAAAATATTAATTAATTCCAGAACATTTTCTTAGGTTCTCAGGTTCTTGTGGCTTGATACCACTCACACATTGAAACTGTCGTGTAACCAGCATTTCTAATACACTTTCCACTTCTTCACACTTCACAATACATTACATACGTTATGCCGAATTATTAAACTTTTACTAATTGTATCACTCATCTACTAAAATTCTGACTTACAATATATATAAGGATCCTATAAGGAAAATGAAAATGCTCTATTACAAGACTAATAATTATTTGTTCGGTTCTTAAGCTCAATGCTCACGTATTTGTACGCGGCTTGTTTTGATTTCTCGACTACTTACACGACGTTGAAAGATATCTTATATATTTGTCACACACACAGTCAAACACTCATACGCTCCTACATCACTCACAAAAACTAACTTATACAACTTCACAGTACAATTCTGATACTAAATCCTCTCAGCTGTACTTTTCATTTTACGAGCCCAGAGCGGTGGTCGCTGCTTCACGACCACTGCATTCGTGAGCTTTATTTTGAAATATCAACATTTAAATTATAAAAATGTATTGTGTATAATATAGATATATACCAGTGTAAATGCGTGCAACAGCAATGTATCAATAATATGAATAAACTGCACTACACCGCGTTGCGCCTGCTCTGAACGTGCGCTGAATGAAAGTCGCTTTATTAAGTCGCGCTTAATACATTCAATTTTGAATGGAGCATTTCACTGAAAAGGAAAACGAATGGAAAAACAAATATAAAGTGAAGTGTGATGTCACGCGGAGCACGTCGCCACCTCGAACACAATTGAAAACGAAAGAATTCCTAATATATTCAAATTGTTTGAATATATTGGGAAGGCTTTGAATAAAATCAGTGAGCGTTCAGGAGGTGGTGAAGTGCGGACAGCGGGAGGTTGAGAGGGGTGTCTGTGTGCTCGTGCAGGCAGCGAGCACTCGCACCGTACTGCACAGCACTGCACGAGGCGCGACGTGCCTTGTATAATGCAACTATGCCTTTCAATGTAATTCAACAAGTTACACTTATACTGATAAGAGAAATACGAACAAAAACAGCTTCACTGTACCAATATCCCCGAGTATATGTTCACAACTTTATCTACTAACAAACGAAAGTAAATTAGCACTTTACAAAAATATATTAAAAAAAAAGAAAACAAGTATCCGTTATGATTTACGATAATTTAACAAGTTACATGCCATATATTTAAAGATTAAAATATTTTTATAAACTTAATCAGCGTAAAAAATAATGAAGGCAAGAGTAGCAATCTAAAATACTTTTGCAAGGCTGAATAATTAAAGGTGTTGTTTAAGCAAATTTTTCGGTGAAAGAAGAAATTTTAGTAATTTAATATTCTCAATAATCGGAAATATTAAATAATTTTTAGCGTCATATGGAATTAATTTATAATTAAAATTATTAACACATCTCTCACGTGTTGACAATTGATGAATAAAAAGTTATAAGAAGCTGAAACTACAGTGAGATTATGTTGACATCTGATTCAAGAATAGATACACTGGTGACCTTGCGCCTACACATTCATACACATATTCCATATGTTGTTGAACTTGGCTGAGACACTATTAGTATCTCCGGACTCGAGTGTCTGTTATTTTATAGTGGCTCTTTTTCTTCATCCTCCTCCGAGCTACTATTTACTTACAACTAATGTACAATATATTAGTTTACTATCAGACTACATAATAAGGTGTTAAACTCACCGCATTCATTTGTGCAAATTACCTATTTGTTTGATAAACAACAGAACACCTACTCGATGGTCTTGCAAAAAAGTATGGAACAAAAAGACAGCGACCAATGTCCCAGGTATAACGACTTCTATGTTATATGTGTATATGGGAGTATATGCTCCCTTCAGTGTTATTGCATTATCTACTACTTGTGTGGATACAATACTAAAAAGGATTTTTAAAAGAGTTGAACGAGTTTTCTAACGGAGTATTTTTCAAATGAAAAACCTCCTTGATCTCGTTTCACTCTGAAATGTTACGTTAATGTAAATGTTAAATGGCGATATCTCTCCTCATTTAAAGCGGAATTGCAGTTTCAGCAGGATAAGTTTTATGGTAATTAATAATAATGTTTCTTTGAAGTAGTAATTAAATAATAATAGTAACACCAACGTAAGGATATATTTAGTTTCATTGGATAACTACATTTTTATAAAAAAGAAAACTCATACTTATTAAAACAATAACCTTTGAATAATTCAAATTACACGAATAGCCGATAAATACATTTAGGGCCTTTGTTCAACTTTAATAAGAGCTTAGACGAAGTTCTGTGACCGCGGCCACCGCGTCTCGTGTGGCGGGACACCGGCTGTCGTGCCTCGACAAACTGTATATATCCCCCGAACGGTTCGATATGTAAATATTGCCTAATATTCGACCTCAAAGCCGAGACCTCTAGTCACAAGTCACAAGCCACAAGGCGGAGGCAAAACTTATAAATCGTTTGGGTAACTTTATATAAATAATTCATGAAACATTGACATTTCGAGAAGCCAGCGGGCCGGGCTCAGCGCTGCGCTCCCGTTTGATTTGAACCCTATTACGATATTGTCGAGGGAGAAATGTAGGATTATGGACTAACTCACACGCCCCGGGTGAGTACTGCGCGATCCGTCCGTCGGTTAAGTGACAATACGGCCCAAGTTCGTAGACACGATAAACTCGTGGAAGGACTGGCTCTCAAGTGCAGCTGCCGGAACACACCTACTGGTATTTGGCGGCAGATTTATAACTTGAACGTGGTGACTAGCCAGGCGCAGCTGCGTGTTCTGGTGAGAACACTTACTGGACCCTGCTGTTTGAACAAACATATGTTTAACATTGGTGTCCAGAGCATAAAAGAGTGTAGATTTTGCAACAGTGTGGATGAAACGCCAAAACACCTCTTATGTGAATGTGAGCCACTACAATACAAGGGTAATCGGATTCTAGGAAAGCATGTACTGCACCCAGAAGAGGTTCAACTCCTTGCCAAAAAAGTCGTACAGTACTATATTCATGCTATAGGACTAGGTAGTGAGATTTAGTAGCGTGGGGCGATCACAATAGGCCATCTATGATCGCACTAATACAGGTCTGGAAAGCCTGCATAGCTCCCCCTAAGAATAATAATAATAACTAGACAGGCGGGATTTAGAAAAAGCCCTACCACCATGCATACGTAATATTATTCACGTACGCTTTGTTATATTCAAAAATATACTCAACATGATACAGACGACAGAGCGGCCTCAGGGAGGCAATGCCCCTAAGTAACTAACGCGGCTGTAATTTAGATTAAAAAAATATTTGTATTCATTAATGTAAATAAAAAAGAGAATTCATAATAAATTATTGTTATTTGAATCGAAACTCATCGATGTAATAGGGAAATGAAACCTTCGGTGTGAAAATGAACATTGAATTCCATAGGGGTCGGCTTTCTTATCAATCTTGCCGATAATTTAATTATAGAAAACAAACTCTGCGTCGAGTTCCGACGACAAAGATGAATGTCGGTAAAAGAGCAGTGCGGTGCTCGGGCCACGGCTCTCCAGGGGGACGACTGTTCATTTAATTTGATTAATTTTTAAATATACTGGTTACACTTTAAAACAATAAATAATTTTAAATTATAATATTGATTACACTTACACACGGGTAGCATTCTTTTATCTGAAGCGAATATTTTTATATAAAAATTTCAATTAGTGAGTTGGGAGTTTTTTCTCCTGTGTCACCGACGTGCTCGCGTTGTGTGATATATAAATTCTATGCCTACACAATATTACATCATGTTAATATTTATCTATATGTCGTTCTGGATTGTACGCTGTCCATCATCTATTTTGATGAATAAATAGACCACATAACATTTTACTGATAGATGAGAAAACGAGACGCATGTTTTTGCCATTACTTTACAAATACAGAAATTAATATTTTTACTATACAATTGTTTTAAAACATAAACAAAAAAGATATTTTAGAAAATAGTTTTCATTTACATCATCAGGCTTCGACCACTGCCTACTTTTTTATTTTAAGACAATAAAGCGCCGAGGTCAACCGGTAACAAAACATATTTAAACTGTATCGTTTTTAAAGGTAATTAGTATAGCCGGGAAATGTGAAGTCGTCACCAACAGTTATTGAATATTCAATAAACGTTATACCGGAATCAAATTAATTAAATCCGTCTCATTAAATTTATATTAGAGAAGCAGTTATCTCGCATAGACGGTCCTTCGGGTTGTGGGTAGCGTGGGCGGGCGGGGCGTAGCGCACCGGAAACCGCAATATCGAAACCAAGAGATTTTATGGAGCGGACTGCAATATAACCACTAGAACGATATGATGTATACATAACGTATATGAGTGGTAAAATGCAGGCTGACGCGGGAATGGATTACGAGAAAGGAGAATTAGGAAGCTCCGCTGAGCGCACTGGCTTACGCGCCTTTCATTAATGTAGGATTAAAAACCAGCTTTGCTCGTAGCTTTGTCTACGTACGATTATTACACAGATATTATATTATAATTTTAAAATTATTGAGACTACTTATTACCAACCAATTTGGAAATAATGTTAATATATATAAATTTCATGTCACGTTGTTTGTCCGCGATGAACTGCTAAACTACTGAACCGGTTTTAATCAAATTTTACACACTGTGTGCAGTTTATCTAATTTGAGGGATAAGATAGTTTTTATCTCGATAAGTGATCATAACGCGATAGATGTCGCTGTAGTCATTGGCTACTCGAAAAGGCAGAACAAGGTCTGCCAGAGCAACTAGTAAACATATGTGTATTACCCATGTAGATCATTTAAAAGTCTATCTAGTTAAATTCTGACGTAAGAACAGACAGACAAGCAACTGGTTAATAACTGTATAATTAATATTTAATATAGTATTATTATATGCAGTATATATATGTTATTAATATTATATATCGGAAAGGTTTGTTTGTTTGTTTAAACGGGTTAATCTTAGCAACAATGAGTCGAATTTCAAAAAACATTTTTCTATTTGATAGAGCATTCATTAAGGAAGAGTTTAAGTTACTGAAGACTACACTAGCACCGATAGGAGCAAAGCAGTAATGAAAAAATATTGAATAGTCTTTAGTATCACGCGAACGAAGCCGCGGGCAAAGCTAATGCAGTATATTTGTTTATACACTGAGTGCTTCCGCATTTAACGTCAAAACTATACATATACAGGTGAAGAGGAAGACACTTAACACTTAGATGTATTACGTTTTAGTATATATAGTATTTAGAAATATTTTTGTTAAATATAGCTAAGTGCGTGTCGCAAATGGCAGTGTTTCAGAAAATATGAATAATTTTTGGAAATGTGTTGTAAATCAGGTGGATGGTGCGTCGGGGCCGGCACTGGGAGTCGCTACGTTGGCGCCACTCTCTCTACCGAGATAAAGTTTTGATTTACGATAGTCAGTTTCAAGGCTTCCTGTACCTTCTAGTGGAGGTAATTCGCGGTAGGCAGGGAAGGAGGGAAGACGGAAGTGATATCAATTTCCAGGTCAAAGAAACCTTGACAGACAGTAGAAAATTTTCTTTAGATAAGAATTAGTAACTAAATGGCGTATAATCTAAAATCAATTTTAATCAAAGTATATTAATATAAATTTCGCTTATTATTAATAAATGTTTATATTTAATAAATAAATAAGTAATTTAAAATTAGAAATTATAATAAGTAAATATATATAAAGTATACAGCGGGAACCCAGTAATATGTAATCAAGTAGAAATACAACGCGGTAAAGAGTGCGACTGCGTCTGGGTCGTAAATTAGTACCCAGTGCACAGCGCAGTACTCCCCGCGGCGGCGCGGCGGTCTGTGACCCCCTGCGCGACCACTGACACCACTGCACGTACCGCTATTACTATAAATAATGATTATATATTAATTATTTTTATTTTTATATCAAATACATCTAGATAAAGAAATTAGAGAAAGGGTTAAATAAAGAATGTTGGTAATTTTAAACTAATTTACTTTGTAGGTTTAGAGTTATACTGGATGACGTCCCCTCTGATGGTAAATGATAATCTCAGGGGTATTACAGCCATGTTGCTGATCTTGGCGGGGAAAGGAGTAGCTCTCGTTCACTATGCCGGAACACAAAGGTAACAGATACTAAATGTTTATTTTGCGGCAGTTTAAGCCTGAGGGTAGTTCCTCAGTAGTCGGAAAGCTAAGCCTAATGGAGATAGTGGCTCTCAAACAATTTTATTAATTTAGATACATGTCTGAAATCGATATATATTTATGTTCCATATGGACTCCAAAACGGTTAGATATACTGTGAGGATTTTTCGGGAATCTGCAAATCTTTACTTTGTTACCCGTACAAAGCTAAATCCGGTCGCCAGTAATAAATAAATAGCAAGTTATAAACATGATGCCCAATAATTACGTGATCAAAAATATATAAAGGAATATATTATTTGTTGTTAATATAGATACATACATTCAATTTAATAGGCCCGGTATTTATCAGGAGAACTTGAGAGAAAACCTCTAATTGGAAAATGAGGGAATAATACAACGTAAATGCGATGTTTTAATTCTCGCAAAATTACTTTATATGTGTTCTTATTTTTGTGCTTAATTATGCAAAACAATCTGATATACAAACTGATTACATGATAGAATTATAATAAATTATATATAATTTACGTATTCAATTACAGAATCTGGCAACTCCACTTAGGAGAGATATATCTTGTTACCGCAAACTGGAATAAACAAACCTTATTATGTTTGTATAGTAATATCAGAAATGTATGCTTTAATATTTCATGTAGGAAAAATATAAGCTTTAATATATTTCAAGAAAATTATTGTAAAGGTAACATGCGAATACGTTACATACTTAATTGAAAGGAAATAAGTGTAAGGTATATAATAACATTTAATGCTATATAAAATCAATAGTCATAGCTTACTACCCTTTACTTTTTGGACCTTATAGGTTGAACGTTATGGCTACAATATCACCTGATGTTAGGTGAGGATGTGGCTCAAGATGGTGGACACGCTATACCTAGTGAACGGTCTGTCTCTCGTATACAACTGTCGGACTTTATCGATAGGTATTTGGCGGCAGATTTCCAACTTGTGGGTGATGGCTAACCAGTTGGGCATTAGAAAAAGCTCTGTCACCGTGCCCTGGCCTCCTCACAATGTTTTTTGTCTCCAAAAGCTCAAGTTCAATGCAGGTGGCTTAGAACTCACGTCCAGTGTTGCGGTAACCGTAGACACTACCAAATGAGCCGCCATAATATCAAATAATAATCTTACAAAGAGATAAAATGTTCTTGACCATACTAATAATTAATTTAGACTTGATGATTTGGCTTCATAGGTAAATTGTTAGTTTTACTGTCAGCGTTTGGACATTGTTATCAGACTTTATCTACGCAACATAGAGTTTCTTGCCGGTTCTTTTCGATGGCTGAGCTACTTTCCAATCTGGTGGCAGTTTTGACGTTCATAAGCGCCTTCTTAGGGCCTAAATTGAATAAAGATTTTTGATTTGATTTATTGCAACCACCAAACATCAAATTTAAATCCTGTCATGGTAGCACGGTCAGGCCTGTCTCATTCCACGATCAGACGGGGCACATATCTAAAAGTTAAGCGGGTTTTACAGGAATATTTATATAACCAACTATTAACTACGTCACTATAAAAAATACAAGAAAAATATAAAAAATGTGTGGTTTTATGGAACCATGATGCAAGTAAAACTTTTTTTCGGATCGCAGGCACTTAAAAATTTTCGGCAAATTATTCGATATAGAGTATTTAAAATCGCATTTCTAATTTAACTTAATAATTGGAAATCATTAAAGTGCTGCACTATTGGCCTCAGCTGCTCTACTCCAGTGCCGACCACTTTATCCCTACATACTACTTTACACTGACATGCGATAAATGAATGAAACCGTTTGGGGCTAACTAATAAAAGTCCCACTTTAAGAATTAAAACAATAACTTTAAAGAAGGAAAACCAGGTAACAGTCTAGTAATAGCACTGCATAGCTTCCAGTCCCGCAGTAGATTCTCAAACAGCATACGCGTGCGCTCGTGACTCGCTTGGTATAACCGTAGCCGTTGTTTTGACTTAAAACATTCTTTTCCGAACCATTACGTCCTATTTGTGTCTGATCGTAAATTACTCTCCTACACACATATGCAAAAGCATATGTTTATATCTGTTCCACACGGCACCTCATTCGCGACCGGCTCCATACTCCATTGTATACAGTCTTTACTTTTATGTTCTATTATTAATTCAGGGATCACCAGAAATAGACGAGTCGTCTTGCAGTGTGCCCGCGCAGCCCAAACATCAGCACTAGAGTTTGTTTGCTGCAATTGAACAAATCTGAGAAGACATTCTTTCGATTTGTTGTTATCTGATGGGAACTGGTGATAACAGTCGATAGGTTCGCGAGGTATTCTTACTGGTTCTATACAACAGTCGTAACTTACTCAGTACAGGAAGTAAAACATCAGACCCTACAATAGTGTTAGCATTATCATTGGTCGCCGGTTTGTTTTTAGCCTTATCGTTGATCTTCTCTATACATTAAATGTCATATTGCATGGGTTTCAATATTCACATGTTAGTTCAAAATAACTTCTTGGATTTAAATTAATATTTACATTTGGTTATATTTCACTTTATAAATTCAAATTGTAATGAAGAGGTTTTATATAAATTGTTTTAATAATCTATTTCAAGTGTTAGGCTTTTTCATTGGTCGCTTCTTTATTTTTGTTTTATCATTGTTCGTCTTTTTACTTTAAATTTCATATTACAAGGGTTTTAATATTCACATGTTAGTTCAAAATAACTTTATAGATTCAAATTGATTATTTACATGTTTGGTTAAAAGTAACTTTATAAATTCAAATTGTAATGACGAGATTTTATAAAAATTGTTTTAATAATCATAATCACACTAGTTCGCTTTTAGCGCTTTTAGTTTCCGGTTGTGGTAATATAAATATGTCTTATAATACTGAGGCAGAGACAGTGGAGCTCCAGAACGAATTAGTGGACTGAAGTATTAGTGATATGAAGAACCAAGTAGTACGTGCTGCCTATTAAACAAGACGGTTAAGATATAAGGATAATTTACAATAGTGAACGCGCGAAGGTTCATTACATATATTTTTTAATTGAAGTGAGTACTTCTTTAGACGCGTTGAGCATGTTTAATTTGTAGGTATTGATTAAGACGATTTGTAGGTATTAAATAATAAACTCGGCTCGAGTCCACTAAGAAAGTGAGAGTAATATAGCCGATGAAGAAATGATATATACTCTCCGCGATCGTTACTTGAGAGAACCTGACGCATCAGTCGCATTTAGTATCGAAATAGACATGGTGTATACCTTGACAATACGGCTTACTATAAACGTTAAAGTTGCATTTCATATTATTGACGTGTCCTTGATGAAGCTCTAACTTCTGTTGTGTAGATTTTTTTGTCTATGTGTTTCTATAAATTTGTTTTGATTGCACGATATATTTCATTTTATTCCCAATTCATAGTGGTGCCATAGCATACACAGCAACACCATCGACAACTCAATTACCTTTAGTGTTATTTATTAGTGCAATTAAGATGTAAGTAAACCAATAAGAATTCTGATCACATCAACAGACTCGACCATGTTTTATGACGAACACTGAAAGTTAATTACAGCACTAGACGATCGATTCGCTTACCCTCGTGTTTCTATGAATTAGTATAAATACATTCTCATTCAAATATTTAGTAATTCATTTAAAATTTAGGACAAATTTTGTTACCAACGTTTTTGTTTTATTCAAAATGAAGTATCCTCTGTTTCAAGGATAGTAATTAATTTACATTGAGTATTTAGAGTGAATAATGCAAATGTAGGTATATAAATAATATCTAACGAATTTGTTAACTAATAAAAGCTTTGTTATGTAAAGTAGTCTTATTTGTAAGCAAATTTCGTGCTGAACGAATTAATTAGAAATTCAGTTTTTTAAATAATTCATTTTAAACTTTCTTATTTCTGCTCGAGATATTTTTGCTACTCTAGCAGTAGACGCTATTGGTACGAGGAATAGTGACGAGTTTTATAGAAATGATTTAGTTAGTATCTCTTTTTACAAACACATGCGCAAATATTGACGTAGTGACTCTCAACCATTTCTAAAATAAATAATAGTAAAAAAAACCTAAAAAACACGTTTTTATAGAAAACCAAACTACAAACAGATTTTTTTTAAATAAAGTGGAATTAAGAATAGTGTTGTTTTTCTTTAAAAAAAAATATTAATAATAGTTTAAATAGGAAAAACAATGTAATTTATTTTAAAAAACATGGAGAAAAAGTACCACGGTCTTTTTTTAAAAATTAAATTTATTTTTGTTTGCTTTTTTATAATAGCGTCTTTTGTTATTTATTAAACTATTTCTTATTTTCTCCTTTTTGTTTGGTTTATTTATAAATTGTGTTTTTTCGTTTTTTTCAAACTATTAGTTTCAATAGAGTAAAATTAATCGGTAGCTCAATCATCAATCATTACAATAGCAAACAAGGCTCTTTCCTCCAAAATTGCACCTACTGTACTGTACGAACCCTTCAACACATTAATTACATTTTGGATTTGCAGATCGACGTTAGAAGTGTATACGAAGACGTTCTTAATAACTACACCAGTACAAAACGTCACGGGACGTGTTTGTGCATTCATAATATTATTAAAGCATTTTTGGATTTTTTTCGTCTTTTTGTGCACGCATCACGTAAAATGTACAAAACACATGTAGATAACTTTTGCAGTATTTTTAAATATAATTTAACAACGATAACATAAAAAAGGTAAAAACGTGTCACAATTAGGGACAAATATATTACTGATACGTTTCATATTTGCTCTTTTAGATATCACATGTACAAAAAACGCATCAATACATTACCAAACATAATCAGTGTTAGGTAATTAAAAGTGAAATCCAATTAGGTATTTATTTAAAGAAATCAGTCGCTTGACGGTCGGAAACAGCGACATAGCACATAGTTCCGTTGGACGTGCTCGAGAAACAATTCAACGTTAATCTGAATCAGTCCGTTTAATTACCAGTTAAATTGGTCGCGTACCGCGTCAATATTGCAAAACAATACTCAGTATGCAGGCCGTGACTCGGCTGGACTACTATGAGAATATTTCTGGTTCAAACTACACGCCGGTAGGTGGGAGTAATGATTGTGCTATTGTAAACGATAATGTGTTTAGAACAATACAGCCAGGAGCAATAAGTAACGTCGCACGACGCGTTCCAACTCGTTCCTATAACTTCCTGACTATTGTAGCTGTAATTACTGAGGTCAGTGTTGCCACGCCTTAAAACATTGTGCTAATGTCTAGAAAACACTTAACTTAACATATAATTTACTGCACGAAATATACGAATTTGTAAATAATTACCTAATATCGAATGATCACAAATTTATCAATACTTGAGCTTAATTGACACCTAGTGTATTGACAGGCTGAATCTAAATTAAAATTAAAGGATTCAAGATTTGTTTAAATAATATGTTGCTACATACATTTGCAAACGATCCGGAGCATATAATACAATATAAATACGAAAATATTGATAGTTTCAAAAAGCATTTCCATGCAAAAACAAATATGCTGATTCAGAATTTAGTAATCGTCATAGAAACACAACACATTACGTTGCGTCTTAGAGAGTTAAAATTCCAACGTCTTGATTAGCCACAATCTTACTTTTTTAACGTGCTTACTCCAACATATACTATATATTACGAATTCTATACTGTAACTCATATAATATCAATTATTATAGTAACATTCAAATAGCTGTTGCCTTTATATACATATTTTATACTTTTATACTTTATATATATATATATTCTAGCTGTGTTTCGTTGTTGTGGAACTAAAAGTAATTTTATATCCCCAACGAGCATTACTTTTTGTGGATAATAATGTGCTATAAGTGATTTTCTGTACACCTGATAAAGTGTATGCAAAATCACATGACAATATGTTAGGTAATTGAGACGTAAAGAAGAATAAACAAACCAATTATTAAGAAAATAGTATCCAAAATGTTTAGTCGAGGCCGTCTGTGGCGGTTGATGTGGTTTCAGAGTACTTGTTACGAGTTTATCGCATCGTCACGGCTTGTCAAGTCACCGCACGGCCGCGCCGCGCGCCGGTTTACCCTAAACCACTTCAGCACTCGGTTGCATCTGACCGATTAACATACGTTACTGTCCTCAAAGTTTCGTCCTTTCGAGTACAACATTAAGTTTGTTTAGTTATTAGCTATATCTGCAACTTATATCAACGATGAATTGATTTATAACAAAATAGATATTAAATAAAATAAATAAGCAATATGTGAAGGCAAAAAGTACAACAATGGATGTCGATGAAAATCTTCTTTTAGAATTGCTATATTTTTGCTTTTCACTACCATAGAGAAGTTGAGTTATCAGCTATCGAATAGAGTAAATTGCATCAAAATCCCTAATGAAGTTAATATACCACGAAATTTTAAGGTTTATTCTCAATTTTGAGGAATTTATTACTTTTTGATTTAACCAGCACCTTATAAGTAAGACCATATTTTATTTACATAGTCAATGTCATTTCATAGGTCTGAGGTATTTTACAAATAACAAACAAAAGTTTAATCTATACATATAATATATCTGTAGAAAAGACGTTTTTGTGCATCGAAAATATATTAAAAAAAATATAGACAGGGTGTTAAAGTATAACAAACAGAACACATTTTCAGCATTTTTAGAATTTGTGTCTGTTTGTCTGTTTATCTGTTTGTCTGTGCACGCATCACGTAAATGTACAAAACCAACGTAGATAACTTTTATACGTAAAATTTATCCGCAACTTGGAGTCTCACTTAGTTTTTGTTTCATCGCAATCGATTCACTCTATCAAGAGATATCTAGAGATGTATATATACTATTGATTAGCATTGATTATATCTCATGAAGATGTAAAATACAATACAAATCGGTCAACCGTTTTTGAGTTTAAGCGAGAATAAAGAATATTGTTTTTAGGTAATACGAAGTTCACCAGGTCAGTTAATGTTGAATATAAATTGGTGCATTTACCTGGCAACCCTGACGCGTCGAGTCTAGGCACACATTACACACAGCAGAGATGGCGAAGCTATTTCGATAACGCACCATTTATGTGTCGTGTTTGCGTAGATCTGATGAGATGAGGATGTAACGTGTTTACGTTGACTATGAGATCAATTTATTTGAACTCATGAGAACAATCTCATTGTGTCATCCACAGTCAATCACTGAGTCGTTCCTCTGGATTAAAACTAACTCACTGCTGCCAGCAACCAGATGGTCGTCTATACTTCCCATACTAACATTATTTTTGTTAGTTTCATATGCATTTTTACACAAACAATTAGGAAATTCCTGTGTATTAAATTTGCCATATGTGTAAGTATTGATTTCTGAGAAATAGCTCTAATATTCAGCTCTATTTTTTTTAGCTCAGTAATGATTTAATTTTTCAGTCTTATCTAAATGTATAATTTCTTTGCAATATACTTTGACTTAAATTTCATTCCATCTTACAAAAATTACTAAGTAATAATTATGAAATAATGACCATTATTGTGTTTTTCATTTCATAACTTTCTGTAATTCCTACAATTATTGCCGAAAGTCATATTGCCTATTAGTACTTGAGGAATGATATATACTGAGTACATGATCTTGTCGATATTAGTAGAAAAAATATATTTTTTACGATTCCTAAAGGTTTTATGGGCAGCTCTGAGGGTCTAATAAATTAAGAGTTTAGTTGTTGTGTAGATAGAAAATAATTAGTCGGAAAAAGTAATACGTCTGAGAACGTTCTGAATAGTTTCCCAAAGGTATTGTGGTTCCGTAACCAGAAGGAATGAGCCCGTGAATATTGCCGCGAGACTAACTCTGGAGATCGCTCCTGAACCCTGAACAACTTCAAAACCTTTATTAATATTAAAGCAGCTCAATTACCGTGCTTCCATCCCCCCGCCCACCCCTCACCGCCCCCTCCTCATCGCTAGATCCCCACGCGCCCCTCGAGACGTAATTACATGAGAGTACAGTACACGGCCAGAGAGTAGCCCAAACATCGATACACAATTAACGTTGTATTACCCAAAAGATTACAAACTAATTAATTCGGTTATAATATGAATTATTACAATTTTAACTGTGCTGATCACGTTTTTTGGACATCGGACAATGGGCAGCAAACACGCAGACGGCTCATTTGAAAGTAAATGCTTCCGGTCGCCTGTGGACAGCAGCAACAACACCATTACAACCTTGTTGATCAACTTGAAGGAAGGAAAACTGTTTCTAGTTCACTATGCTAGAACACAAAGGATAGTGAAACTTTATCTTACGGCAGTCTAAACCCGAGGATGGTCTCTAACCAGTCGAGCGATATCCCTGTAACCAAGGAAACGTATAGAAATTTATAAATTTAGCTATTTTTATTTAATCGCAGGATGTTACTTGTTTATGTGGTCCTAACTAATATTTAAATAGAAAGTATTCCAGGCGCGAGGTCGACAACACAAAAAAAAACTATGAAAATTTAGTTGTTTGTAATAATATTAATATTATTATGTTAGTTAGAAGTTATGTATGAATTTACCTGAATTGTGGTGTATAAATAAATTATACAAATATGTACATGAATAGTTTTCACTTCTATCGTCAGTCCTTGATGTCTGCCTACTTTTTTTTAGATGTTTACATGTTAGACTGTGCGAAGTATTTATAAATATCATAAGTGTTCGTGGAACAATAAACATATTATTTCCAATAACACATAACTGAAACCATTTATGAGTTCTTTCAGCGTATCTCGCTTCTCATAATGTTCCGTTTGTCATAAATTTTATTTTATTTCATTCAAAACCAGACACCACTTCTACTTACAAAAACTGTTTAGTGTTCATAAACGAGCTCGCGCGCAGACTTCCATAGTAATTATACATTATATACAATGACTGTAAACACAGCAATGTAATCAAATTAAACTGTGCGATAAAAAGTAGGAAATAACATAATTATACTACTTTGTTATTTCGAGGCATTTAGTAGTATATCTGTTTGGTATACACGGTAGACTTGCACTCGCGTCACACGTAACAAGTGGTACTGATTGCGTGTGCACTGTGTACATAACTATCACAGAGCTTGTCTAAGTAGTAGCTTGTAGCATAACAAACAATTACAACTTAGCTCTCACAAGAACGTTTTCACCCCTAATCATGTTGTTATACAAGTTGTATCTGGTTGTCACCTGACCCTCACGTCAGGCACCCCGCACCCTCGCACACTGTTATCTATTTATCATACATACAACTGAACTAATAAACATTATCTCTTTTGGGGGATAATTGCGTCTTTATCACAGTCGGCGCGTGTCCAATCTACAAATGAATTGTAGTATTACTCTACAGAGTAGTTTTATAGAAGTATGGCAAAGTGACTGTGTGTTTTAACTACATTACACTCTTAAAAGCGACATTGTCCATCAATAGATGTTCATTCTATGGTCATTGTTATCATAAGTTTCTAGTGGTGACAAGTTCCCAAGTGCAACTGCCAGAACGTACTTATAGGTCTACTGCGGCAGATTTACAACTTGTTGGTGGTAGTTAGCAAAATGGGCCATTAGAAAAAACAGTCATGTTATGGTTTCCTCACAATGTTTTCCTTTAATGAAAACCTGAGCTCATTGTAGGGATTCGAACTCACGTTCATCGGCGGCGTCCGTACATGCTACTGCATGAGTCATAATTAACTAATCAATCGTGTAATAACAAGACAGAATTATGATGTTTTTAGTTTTTAGTTCATGATAAATGAAAGTATATTTTTTAAATGATTATTGTGTCAAAACCATGTCTTCTATTAGTTCAGTAGAAGAACACGCGCCTATATTACTGTTGATTTATGTTCATATTTACCGGCGCACGATACATTACACGCAAGATACCGACAGTTTAAGCTTCTACAAAATGATTACAGTATGTCTATAATATTTCATGATTTAGTTGCAGTGTTCCTTCTCAGTAGTGGATTTCTATCCACCGTGCTGTGTGATATATGAGCGGGTACAACATTCGGCATTTTGAAATAATAAACACAGAACCTACATTTTATAATACTTGTATTCAAGTAGATTAGTATTCGCCGATAATTAAAATTAAGTATCTGTGTAACCATAATTAATTATATTGTAAAGTTTGCTAATTTCTTGAAGTTATTTGTCAAAGAGGTACCTCTAAAATTCGATGTCATTTTTTGGTATTATTATATATATATATATATATATTATTTGACAATAATCTCTAACTCTGTGAAACTGATAACATATTATATGTTTACCATCAACAGCATGAATTAAAACAATGGATGTTTATTTTATTTCGATACTTGGTTTATCGTTGCGGTTTCTCTCCGTCAGTATTGATTGTGTCAAACAAATCGGATGACTCATAAGAGGTTTCATACAAAGTTTATCTTTCTCTTTAGACCAGTAAGGCTTTTACGAGAAAAAGTAGCCTATCACCGTCTTCAGAGTTCCATATATATCTCTACCAAAATTCATCATAATCGATTTAACGGTTTAGATGTGAAAGTATAACAAACAACTCAAATTCGCATTTATAATTTTAGTATGGATTTGTAACACATATTATATATAAATTTTAACGTTGAGTCTTTCACAATGTCAAATATAACATTCTTCCTTGTGTATAGTTTTCTCAAAAGTTATCTAATATATTCGCCTCACGTATTAATTAATAAGATAAAGAATGTTCGACGTTATGAGTATGGTAGTTACTGGTAGACGAGGGACAGGCGCAGGGCGCTGGTAATGCGGTTAACTAATTAACCGGGTAACCCGGGCAAGCGGTTTGTCTTATTCAGGATAACCACTTTATCGAGTACAATTAGTTTAATGAAATATTCAGAGGGTTCGCTGCTGATTCGTACCTCCGAGAGCGGTGCCTACAGGTACCGAAGACGAGGTTTGCTCGGCAAAAAGCGAGCGGTGCGAAGGTTACGTTTCATACATTGTTTGTTAAAAGAAATAAGGACTTTATCACATATTAAATAGGTATAGTACATTTGCTTAAATAATACATACGATACAACGTACAGTAATGTTTAATGTATAAATTAATAATGGAAACTAGAGTAAAACGATGAATTTCATGATTTTCCCGCAATGTGAAATAACCACGTAAACTAGTTCTAATCTGAAATCTGCGGAGCTCACGTAGGTCTACTAAAAACGAAAAAATATTTTATGTTGGAAACTCTTACAGTTTTTTTGAGTATGAAACCAGTGCCGTGGGCGGGGGCGGCGCCAAGGGCGGGCGCGGACGCAGCTCACAGCTCCGCTGTGAATGCGCAGAAATAAACAGCTACAAATGTCTTCATCAGTACGCGTTTAGCGGACCGAACCATTATATACAGCGGAACAGTATCACATCTATTCTCTGTATAATGAAATATGCTAGTGATCCTTTAGTGGTCAAAATTCGAATTATATCTGATAATTAGAGAATTTTTTTGTAAAGTTGAGAAAAAGCTGTCTCCAAAATATATACCATTTAAACTTTTCAATCACTTCTGAACTAAAATTAATTTACAAATGTAGGCGAAGAAGGTACTACAGTGGTTTGTCTTCATCGATTTATGCAAACAAAAAAATAATTGTATCTTTAAAAAAAAAGTAAAAAAAACACGCTTTTATAGAAAACCAAACTAAAAATTAGAAATAAATTTGAATTAAGAATAGTGTATTTTTTTAATAATTATAATTCAATTATAGTGTTTATAAGAGTAAAATGTATTTTATTTAAAATATGATGGGGTGCTTTTTAAGATATTATCGAAATGGTAATCCTTATACTCTACTCATATCTGTCAATAAAATATTTATAACTACTCACACCATGCACCCCACGCTTTTTTTAAATAAAGTACATTTTTTTTCATATTTACACTATATTTAATTTAGCTTTATTTGATTGAGCTACCGATTAATTTTAAAGCGATGATAGCTCAGTGGTAGTGTGCACGACTTCGCGTCAAAGGACGTGGGTTCGAACCCAAGCACCTACAATGAGCTTGAGCTTTCGGTGAAGGAAAACATCGTGAGGAAACCATAGCATGGTGGTAGGGCTTTTTCTGATGCCCGCCTGGCTAGCTACCACCCTCAAGTTGTAAACCTGCCGCCAAATACCAATAGGTGTGTTCCGGCAGCAGCACTTGAGAGCCAGTTCCTCCACAGGTTTAGCGTGTCTACCAACTTGGGCCGTATCGTCACTTAAGATCAGGTGAAGCTATGGCCATAACGCTAAACCTTAACTATAAAAAAAAACAGTAATAAAAATAATAGTAAAAAAAAATAAGTAAAAAAACACGCACATAAACATTATATAGATAAACCAAACTAAAAAGTAGCAAATAAATAATAGTTTAAATAACTAAGAAACACGCTTTTCTAGCAAAACAAACAAAAATAGAAAATATATTTTAATAATTTTGAATTAAGAATATATTTTTTTTTAAATATATATATATATTAAATTCTATTCTAAATAAATAATAAATATTCTATTTTTGTTTGTTTTGCTATAAAAGCGGGTTTCTTAGTTATTTAAACTATTATTTAATTGCTACTTTTTAGTTTGGTATATCTATATAATGTGTATGTGCGTGTTTTTTTACTTATTTTTTTAACTATTATTTTTATTACAGTACAATTAATCGGTAGCTCAATCACCATTCATTACAATAGCGAACAAACTCTCTTCTCCAAAATTGTAAATTTTAATTCTTGCTTATTTTGTGGGATACAAAATTGTCTTTGGTATTCGAAAATTTGTTAACATTAGATGTATCGGTTAAAGATAATGATAGGAAATTATAATTAACATCAATTCCTGCCTTATCCACTATAGATGAAAGTTATATAAACTAACTTATAACCCGGTGAACTTCTTATCACCTAAATTAATGTTCTTCATTCTCACTAAAACTAAAAAATTGTTTGACCGATTTGTTTTTTTTATACGCTTTATTTACATTTTCTCTCGTTATTTATAGCCACGGTCGCTGACCCCGCTGCGGATACTGAGGCAACCGCTATGTCCCTGCATTTTAAATCTGTTAATATCTTCGAAAATATTCATTTAAATTACATGGCGTAAAGAGCCATATTGATCTATATTCAATGCAAAATGTATTTAAGCTACTTAATTGGATAATAATTAATGCTGTATTACTTAAAATCGCTTCGTAAATAAGCCATTAGTTATCAAAAAAAAAAAAAAGGAAATGATAAAAATGGTTAGTGTGGGTTATCCCTAATAGGTAGACATATACCATCGCGGACTTTTTTGTAGACCTTTTTAAAGTGTACCATATTGTAGTACATTCTTTTAATCTATCTCGTAGGGTTCAGCCAGCGTTTGCAATGTAAACGCAAAAAAAATGTGTTTATTTACGACATCACATTAGAAACATCTAACATTATCAATGTTTTTCTTCCATATTATGCATGTATTATACATATAAATGTTCCTCTTGAATTCTATCTATCTATCTATTTAAAAAAACCGCATCAAAATTCGTCGCGTAGTTTTTTTTTAAGATCTAAGCATACACAGGGACAGATAGACAGCGGGAAGCGACTTTGTTTTATATTATTTAGTGATGACAAATCTTATTCCGCAAATTAAAAAATTGAATAATCTTATCAGATTACTGTATTGTCATCGGTCCTCGATAAGTCTATGAAATTTAAATAAAATCTGACCGTTTGAAGTAGTTCAATATCAATTCCAAAGGAGTCGGTTACAAACAAACATACAAGTGAAGTTAATATAAAGTATGTAATGAATGTCGAAGGCGTAGTTTACATAGAAATTATAATGAAGAAAAGTATTAGGTATCATCCCATAATATACTGGTATATTAATGAATAATAGCAGTTATAATTAACCATAAAATAACGGAGAGAGAGTAACTATTTATTAACACGTAACATTGCGTATTTACTACGAATTCGTGGTAGTTTTTCATATTTCCTAGTTAAATTCAATAATAGTAACATTATTTGTTTTATATATAAAATATAGTATCATTTTGATTCCTAAGCGTCAAATTGAGGAGAATAATTAGTTAATATTCAGCTGGTATCGGTGCACGGTTGCTACACGAGGGAGACTGAAACGGGAACAAGGTTCTATTAAATTTTCAGAATGACTATTGTGAGCAGAACACACTGCCCATTAAAAAGACGTAAAGTATTTTAATTTCCAAATGGCAGATAATGTATCAATTAATCTTAACTAACAAATGGTGTTGTGATAAATACGTACAGTGTGTGTGTCGCGGGCCAGGGCGGGGGCGGCGCAGGGCGGGCGGGCGCTCGGAGGCCGCAAGCGATTAACTTGTAAACACAGCAAATTTAATACCATACTGTCAGTTTATAGTGTCGGGTCAAGGTGAGAGACTATTTATGTTCCGACAAAGTGCTGGGAGACTGAACATCTCTCGGCGCCGATAAAACCTGATTGACATCCAATCCCAGTCTCCGCTGTGTTGTCAGACTCTTATGTTACGACTAAATGCGTCACGCTTCACAAAACGGCGCGCCCTCGCTGAAATAAAACATTTTTACGGATCTCTTACAAAGATTAATGTTACATTATGTGTTTAGATTAATAGTTGAGTATTATAGCTTATTATAAAAATGGCTATTTGCCCTTAATTTATTGTAATACAAGCTTGAGCGTATCACGTGGTAATGTGAATCAACTGTTAGCGATAATTAACTCGGTTCTTAATCGCTGTGGTTGTTTATTTAAACATGGTTTAACATGAAAAAGACGACGCGGGTTTAAACAGATTTATTTTAGATACATTTCGTAATTGCGTATTTATTTATTTTTACCATGTTGCAGCGGATAGAGCGTGACGGCAACGGGACTAGATAGCTCTACATGGTTTCAACCAAATATAATTGAAACTATATATAACATTTATTATTATATGCCCATAACGTAAGTAACAATAATTAATGAAAAACAATACATATGTTTTCCATAAGATGGTTCTACCTAAAATTATTTTATCTTTGTATATTAGTGCTAACAACTATGACCATTATATGAACGTCGATATCAAGTTTAATATTGTCCACAGAGTCCTGGCAACATTGCCGTGCAAGGCCGACTACGGCCGCGTCATCCGGGATATCTTTCAATACATAATCGAGAAGAAATAGACGTCTATTGAAGGTTTATTTTATTCATTAAATCCTGAATAAGGTAATGGAACGGAGATGTGCTCCTCGGGGAGCGGTGGGGGCGAGAGGACGGGGGCGGCGGCGGAGGGGGCAATCGAGTGAAGTATCTCCGGTGTTTTCATATGAGAGAGAGGAACGCTGACTGAATTATGAATTGTTTCTGCTTGTGCTCATGTATATTAAAGAATCTGTCCCGCGAAGCGTTCTTTAATCGTTTATGTTTGTTGCGATAACACAACACGACACGTTGTACGCATACAGAAAGATCTTACGTACTTTTTTTTTTTATCCTATCTCGGCAAAGTGACTGTACTTCACCTGATGGTAAGTTTTAGTACAATCCAGTAACAGTAGCGACTGCCGTAGGGGCAAATGTCCTTCGTCAGTCACAATTGTCTTGCCGGCCCACTAAATGTTTCTTCACGCCTCGTTTAAAAGACCCCATATTATAAGAAGGAGGGAACACCAACATCGGAAGACCGTTCCACAGCTCCACTGTGCGACAAAGAAACGACTTTTCGAACTTTTTGGTTCGCGTCGAGATGGAGGTTATGGTAAAGCTGTGGCTCCGTAGTCCAGCACGGGTGGATCTGTTGTGGAAAGGAGAGGAGGGGATTAGGTGAAATAACTCTTCAGAGTCTTCTACTGAGGGTACGGTGGAAAACAGATTACCAGATAGAAGAGCTGGCACGTGCCCGCGCCGAGACAGTGCAGACAGTCTACGGACATGAAATCGAAGATGTAATTTCTAAAAGTATATCACCTAAAATCTGATGAACCTTTTCATATAATTAAAGCGTTAGTGGCTCAGTTGCTAGAGTGTGCGGACATCGCCTCAATGGACGTCAGGTCGAATCCACCTGCAACGAGGCCGAGCTTTCGGTGAGGGAAACATCGTGAGCTAACCATAGCAAGGTGGTAGGGTTTCTTCTAATGCCCAACTGGCTAGGTATCACCCTCAAGTTGAAAATATGTCACTAAATGCCCATAGATCTGTTCCGGCAGTTGCACTTGAAAGCCAGTCCATTCAATACGCGTAGCGTGTCCACAACCTTGGGCCACATCGTCACTTAACATCATGTGAGATCGTGGATAGAACGCTAAACCTTAACTATAAAAACTTAGCTAATAACCAATGTATTATGTATATTATTAGGTAGTATTTAAAATAAATGTGTAACGTGAATCTCGTTAATATCTTTATATATAAAAATTTCGTGTCACGTTGTTTGTCCGCGATGAACTCCTGAGCTACGGAACCGATTTTAATAAAATTTTGCACACTGTGTGCATTTTGACCCAACTTGGGAGATATGATACTTTTTATCTCGATAAGTGATCATAACGCGATAGATGACGCCGTAGTCGATGTGATTGATTATTCGAAAAGGCATAACAAGGTCTGCCAGGCCACCTAGTGCCTTTATTATATTAAAAAAACATAAGCAGTAACATTTATCTACAGCTAAGGAGTATATTTACATATTATATGTAACAACAGATAACTTTATAATAGACTTCCTTGTTTCAATATACACCCCCGGGTAAGTAGCACTTTAAAATATATTAATATCTATAAACAATGCAAACATCCGACAAAGCACTTAGAAAACCCTTTCCGTGTTTGACCTAATATATTTAATAGGTACAAATATGAGTTTGTTTGTCTCGCTTTCACGCCCTAACTACTCAACCGATCACCATGAAATTTCATATACACGTTGTTAAAGGTATAAAAAACTACATTGCGTACTTTTCGTTTAGAAAAATTACCGCCATCGAAATATATAAACTAGCTTATAGCTCTTTTATATAATACTTTATTATATTTGACAACAAGATGGAAAAGGAAAATTGCCTTTACAGAGAACAGTCTGTTATTATTATTGTATTAATAATGTAAACGGATCCGCTGACAGGAGCTAGTATTAGATTAAATTCCACTCAGCTCTCCTCAGAGACAACTTTGAAGTAAAATAATAATTTGATTATATAAAATAAATTGTAAAGGCAATAAATTCTGCGCCGTTGAGTCGAGAAAAAAAAAATCTATTTCATGTTTCTTTAGCGAAATGTTTATTCCGTTTCGAATGAGCTCGTCGCGGTTCCCTGGGCAAATATATCAATGTTATTGTCATAAATTAATGTAACGTTTAATGCTTTTATACTGAAATGAACTAAACTTGAAGTCCTGTTACATCGCACACGCTTTGATAATACTCATTTATTACTCAGTCGAGTGTAAGCCAATTACGTAAATATTTATTTTTATACAAGTAAATACTATTTATATACATGAATAAGTTATAACTTAAAAGAATTGTAAAAAAACAGGCTTTAATAAAACACAGTTTTTTTTTAGTTTTTCATAGGTTTAACGTTATGGCTACAATCTCACCTGATGTTAAGTGAAGATGTGGCCTAAGCTGGTGAACATGCTAAACCTGTGAAGGGACTGGCTTTCAAGTGCAACTGTCGAAACACACCTTAGGTATTTGGCTGCAGATTTTCAACTTGAGGGTGGTAGCTAGCCAGGCGGGCATTACAAAAATTTCTACCATCATGTTAGGCTACAATCACGTTTTCCTTCAGCGAAAGCTCAAACTCATTGCAGGGATTCGAATTCACGTCATTTGACGCGGCGTCCGTACATGCTACCACTGAGCTATCATAGCTTCAAAATAGATCGCTTTATATAAAATCCACTAGTTTATTCTAATTATATTTGTTTGTATTCCATAGTTCGGTTTGTTATTAAAACGTTATTTTGTGATAAACTTTATAGCTTAATACTTACTAATATGATTGCGAAAGTGAGTGTGTTTGTTACCCTTTCACGCCTAAACTACTTAATCGATTGTGATGAATTTTGGTGTACAGATAGATGGGACCTTGGAGAAGGTGATAGGCTTTTTATTGCTAAAAAAATATTAGGAGTGGAAAAAACTTTCTATGAAACTTTTGATTATGTCACCCGATTTGACATAATCGTGAGCGAACCCGATTGATGGGTGAATTTTTCTTTTCCTTGAGGATTCTGGTCCGGATATCAGGACAAAGTTATTATATTACTGTAGTGCTAGTGGTTTAGTATTGTATACTACCGGATATCGACACGCGTGCACATCTTGAAAACAATAAGAAACCTCTAAATAGTTAAAAATTACTTTGAATGTTTCTTTTACAATAAACAGAATAATACAAAAAGCTTTTAAAAAAAACTTTCTTTTTTCGTTACATTGATCGAGTCAGGTGGGGATAAATGAAAGCCTGTAACAGGTTGGCATGATTTATTAAGGACGTAAAACGTCTATCTATATGTCATATAGCGCTGAATTACTGTCAGCGCATCTCATGGGAGTATTGGCAATTATGTCTTCAATCTTGAGTTGCCGTCATGTTTTTACTTATAAAATTCATGGTTATAGGCGTTCTTTTTTTATAGTTAAGGCTTAGCGTTATGGCCATATTCTCACCTGATCTTAATCGACGATACGGCCCAAGGTGGTAGTCACGTTAAACCTTTTTTTTGGAGGAACTAGCTCTCAAGTGCAACTGTCGGAACACACCTATTGGTATTTGGCAGCAGATTTTTAGCTTGAGGGTGGTAGCTAGCCAGGCGGGCATTAGAAAAAGCCCTACCACCATGCTATGGTTTGCTCACGACGCTTTCCTTCACCGAAAAGTCGCTTGACGCAAAGTCGTACACACTACCACTGAGCTATAGTCGCTTCAAGTTCTAAGTGATGTGCTGTGCTTTATGACACCATACACTTATAAAATAATAGGAATGCATGCGAATTTGTCCACGCTGTACTAAATGTAATTTTTACACGTAAATGGCACACTATTTTTGAAGTTTACTCCAAATTAAAATTTATGTATAAAAGTTGAAGAAATAATCCTATAAATTCACAACATATACCTAATTAAAATTCATGCGAACAAAGTCATAAATCACATTCATATTATATATGCGAAAGTAACTCTGTCTATATGTACGTTATCTGATGAATTTTGCTTTAGAGATAGAAGAAGCCTCGAAGAAGGATTAAGGCTATTATTACCTTCGTGAAATTAAAATTTGAAGCGATGATAGCTCAGTGGTAGTGGACACGACTTTGCGTTACGGGACGTGAGTTAGAATCTAATCACCTACAATGAGCTTGAGCTTGGAGATGAAACAACAGAATGGTGGTAGGGCTTTTCCTAATACCTACCTCTCTAGCTACCACCCTGTAGATGAAATTCTGCCGCCAAATACCTATAGGTGTTTTCCGTCAGTTGCACTTGTGACTTAGTCCCTCCACTACGGTTAGCGTGCTAACCACCTTGCATGGTCACTGAACATTAGGTGAGATTGTGACTATAATATATTTATGGCTGTATTGTAAAAAAAAAAAACTAAAATATCTCCATTTTTCTGCGATCTAAAATGTTATTTTGTATATAAGATAACGATTTCATTGTGAAGTGGCAGAGAGGAATGTTTTTGAAGTTTTCGTTGATATTTGCATTACAGCAACGTTTGTAAGAATCAACAGACTGCCGTTAAAATTGCAGAAACGTGTAAATACTGTATGTAAATATTTTACATAAACGAATATCTTAGTATTTTAATACATGTTTGTTTCATTTCTTGCGTGCAAACAAGCATTCTCATAGACAAACAACAGCCGATGTGTTGATAAAATAAACTTCACCGCCATGCCTGTCTGGAACGTTTCGGATATACAATGTTTTGCGTAAATTTGCTGAAATATGACCTTGAATGAAGAAAATATCGGAAAAATCAAGGCTTTAAACGAAGCTGTAATTATTAACGTACCTATCACTATTCAATTAAATTCTTAGGTATGTATATGCTTTACTATCTGTGCCTGATCGGGGCGGGTTGCTAGTTATTTATAAGCTGACATTTTGATATGTATATAACAGTTTCAGCCAGTTTAAAGGAGATTAGATTTAGAACCGGATATATGGATGTTTGTACATAACTCGTGTGCGGCTCCTACACCTCGTATGTATACGCGCGCGTGCGTGTGTGAATGCGTCAGTGAGCGAGTGTTTGTGGTGCGTGCATGTGTGAGTGCCTGTGAGTGTGTGGGAATGCGTGTACACCATTATGAAGCGATGATAGCTCAGTGTTAGTGTGTACGACTTTGCGTCAAGGGACGTGAGTTCGAATCCAAGCACCTACAATGAGCTTGAGCTTTCGGTGAAGGAAAACATCGTGAGGAAACCATAGCATGGTGGTAGGGCTTTTTCTGATGCCCGACTGGCTAGCTACCACCCTCAAGTTGTAAATCTGCCGCCAAATACCAGTAGGTGTGTTCCGGCAGTCGCACTTGTGAGCCAGTTCCTTCACAGGTTTAGCGTGTCTACCATATTGGGCCGTATCGTCACTTAAGATCATGTGAGATTATGGCCATAACGCTAAACATTAACTATAAAAAAAAACCTATATGCGTGCATGTATTTTTATGGTGTGAGCGTGTTCGTGGCGCGTGCGTGAGTGTGGATGTACGTGTGTGTAAGCATACACGTCTTTGTGAGTGCGTGTGTAATAAATTTGTCCCTGAATAAGAATAAAATCCGAACACTAAGACATACATACGATTTTCTTAGTCTGATGAGGGTAAAGTATATATTTGGCAGGCACAGAAATGAACTAATTGTTATGTTTAAGTAAGTAGTCTGTTAAACATATAATATTGTGTACGCTATATTTCAATTTGTATTATCAAAATTATTATTAATAATATTTTGTATAGTTTACAGATTTAGCGTTATGGTTACAATCTCATCTGATGTTAAGCGATGATGTGACCGAAGATGGTGGATATGCTAAGCTTTTTTTAAGAGACTGGCTTTCAAATGCAGGAACGCACCTGTAAATATTTCGCGTTAACCGAAAATTCAGACTCATTGCAGGTGGATTCGAACTCACGTTCATTGACGCGGTATCCGTACACAGTACTAACTGCACTAACATCGCTTCACTTTATTAAGAACTATATATATTTAGTCACTTGAGAGCAAAATCTTAGATTAATTTAATATAATGTTGAAATGTCATTGGGTTATTAAACAGAAATCAAGATAAAACTCTGGGGAAGATAGTAATTATTGAAGAAAGTGTAGACTAACCCTTAGACGATTGCCGCCTGCCGCCTACCGTCTGCCGTCTGCATGGAGAAAGAAACTCATCTAGTAATTAAATGGAACTAATGAAGTATATAAACAATAAACTGAATATGACTTTGTAAAGAGTCTAGAGGAAAGTGTTCCGTAGTAACAAGTCGTTTATAACTGTAAATTACAAACAGTTACATTTCTTTTAAAAGTAAATCAATCCTTATTACTATTTGTTCGTGAATAAACACCAAACAGTACTGCAAATGGACACCAATTGTCATCAGAAGTTGGAGAGCAACAGGTGCAACGAAAGTTTGAGCAAATTGAACTCAGAGAATACCGATTCTTTTTTAAATTACTTTTAATATCTTATACATTACAGTTTATTCATTTTTGTATTTAAGTATATAATAGTAATATTTAATTATTTTGTTATTTTTGTGAGTACATGTTTGTGTAGGTAAAATATAAAAAAAACGTATTAACGTTCAGTTACATAGAAAAGTATTTGTATGTGCAATTTGATCTCCAATTAGCAAACAGTTTGGGGCTCCGAGCATAGCAATTTAATAATAAATCCGTAATAAATGATAAATTACTAGCTTTTACGTGCGACTGCGCTTTCTTTATTATTGATATTGTCAAACCGATCGGATGATGCATTAAAAATCATACAAAATTTATCCCTTTTGCGAGCAAAATAGCCTATCACCAGCTCCAAATAGCCATCTATCTCTATACCAAAATCGCTTCACTAGTTTAGGCGTGAATGCGTAACAAACACGCACTTTCGTATTTATAAGGATAACAAATAAATAAGTAATATTTTTATAATATAAATTGTGATTATTACTTAGTAGGTCTTACTTAGGAGTTATATACATAATAGCTGGCCTTTATACAAATACTTTACATATTAAATTCCGTGGAGAATCCAATTAGACACGCGACACGCAAATTACCACGAAACAAAACCACGAAACCGATGCGTAACTACAACGCACTAACCTTCTGTCAGATTACGAGGTCAAAAACATTGTACAAAAATTAATTTCATACAAGCGCTGGTGAAGATCAGTGTTCGATCTACTTACCGGATATTTTAATTTAGTTAAACTGCTTCAAGAAAGTAATGTACCTGTAAAAGGATAAAAAAAAATTGAGTAACGTGAAGAATTAAAACTACTCGTAAATAGTATACAAAATGCAGCACAGAGAGATGCGAACAAACGTTAATTTATTTTAGAATGTTCTTTAAAAAGTGTATTTTCGTACTGATCCCACAGCGGGTTCTGTCGGCGTGAAGACTTGAATAGAGCATACGTAGGATTTACGTCCGGTTATAAAAATTTAACGATAGCAATAACTCGTAATTATAACGTTTTTTTCAACGAAGGGACATAAAAACTTTCATTATATGAAGCTAATAGGATTTTGTGGGGATCCGTCATAGCGAGCGGGTTCGCGCTCCATGAGTCTGCTAGCACGAAGAGTACGTCAGACTGCTTTGTCATCTGTTGAATCTCTTCTATATCCTAAATCTGAAATGCTCTAGATGTATCATTGATTAACCTTACAGCAAGGTCTTTTAATCTTTTTCAGCAATATTTAAAAAACTCTGACTGAACCCTTTTAAATTTAGCTGAATATTCATAAATAAACTGATATACTATTATACCTCTGATATCTATTATATAGGACTTTCATATTTAAAGCGATCTTGGACGGTATATATTTACTTGTTTTCTCAATTGGCATGGATCCCAGGAAAACCCTGTCATAGAATCTATAACCTAAACCGATCGTGCATTCAAATATGTATTGTGTTTGGGAAACGCGATGAATGTGATACTAGATACAGCTGATAATGAGAATGTCCATGAGATTATCGGGCATGTGGTGTGGCCAACAATCTGTGCAGATGGGGACCGGCTACGCGCCCGATGTATCTGGGATATCTGTGGGTGGTGATATGTTGTTACTGGGATGTCATTAACGCCGATATGTTTGGCACTATTAAGAACGATGTTTCCGGTGTACAGTATTTATAGTTTACACTATACAATTTTCTTATTAAAAACATATGCGTACATCTCAGCGCGAAGCATGATTTGAGTTTAGTAGGATTGTGTTTGAAACATAACGATTGGCAGTGTGAAAGGAACGTGAAATACGTTACACAGAAAGACGTCACGCTTTTGAGTTAAAGGTTGTTTTCATTTGATTCCTCATAATATATTCATACCGGAGACCTTATTTAAAAATAGATTCTTAAAGAGTTAACTCAAAAATAGGAAATTTTGATGGTTAAATATGGCAAAGGGAAATAGTGAGTTTCCGGAATGTGATTTCGTCACTGTCGACTCGTAAGCTTATAATTTTTTACAGTTCAGTTCAGCAATTTTTTGTGTCTTTAATTAAGGCTACTTAATGTCCCGATTCTAATACGTATTTTGGAATTATTAAACTAAAGAAAAGCAGGAAAAATCTGTTTCAAACCTAATATTTCTCTAAAGCTAAATTTTTTGTATTCGACACCTTAGTGTTTACGTAATAATATACCATTTTTGAATGGTGTCAGAGTTTCATTAAATACTTCCGAATATACATGCACATACATAAATACATGACCTAAAAAAACCTATAAAAAAATTCAGATCGAGTTACTTGCCAGTTCTTCACGATGACTGCGTTACTTTCCGTACCGGTGGTAGTTTTGACGTAGGAATTGAACAAAGATTTTTCATTCGATTTGGTTTCATTTGACAGGAGATGTGTTTATCGTGTGAACGTAACAACAGCTTTAATTACATAAACACGACGCGATAGGGCCGCTGCCGCGCGGTCCGCTACTTCTGTACGCAAACAGGCACGTAACTGCGCGCTATTTGAAATGTTCAGTTTGAAGAGCACCACGTAAACATCATGTCCGTCTGTCCACACATACTAAACGTTCCTCTTGTTAATAAGTACCGAATGGGACGCGCACATGAATGAATCAGGGTTTCTTTTTTAGACATTTAAATTTCACATGTGCGTATCAATGTGCTTTTAAAATAAAGCGGGTTAAAAGGATGCTCTGTAACTAGAAATGAAAATATAGCTTTAGATTATGGTAACCTTGGAATTTTTACTGTACTTTATCAAATGTACGGAACTTGATACTGATGACTAAACATTGTAGATAAATGATAAAAAGTTTTAATTTTTAATTTCTATGGTAAATATTCTCAATATTTATTTTTTATACTCGTACAGATTTAGCGTTATGGCTCTCTCACCTGATGTTAAGTGACCATGTGACCCAGAACGGTGAACGCGTTAAGGCTAGTGAAAGGACTGGCTCTCAAGTGCAATTGCCAAAACACACCTATACGTATTTATTTATTTAGTTATTATTTTATAGATTTTCAGTTTGAGGGCATTAGAAAAAACCCTACAACCGTGCTGTTTTCGCTCACCTTTAGCTCAAGCTTATTGCAGGTGGATTCGAACTGACTTAATAATGCAAATTAGTGTGTGTGTGTGTGTAGTGAGTGTGTAGTGTGTGTGTGTGTACATGTGGGTGTGTGTGTACATGTGTGTGTGTGTGTACATGTGGGTGTGTGTGTGTATGTCTAGTGTGTGTGTGTACACATGTGTGTGTGTGTGTGTGTCTAGTGTGTGTGTGTACACGTGGGTGTGTCACGAAATAAGTGACAAAAGACATAAGAAAAATTTCAACATCGAATATGAAATGTTTATTTACGGTCCAAACATTACAAAATAAGTACGGTAATTAGTAATTCAATATAAACAGTTCGTTTTATGATGTCTTTTTGTACTAATATAATTAATGACTGGGCACATACACGATATTCTGCTTTCGACAGAAATCTACAAATAATAAATTATTGTCACTTTGAATGTCACTTTGTGTATATTCATTCTTACTAATATTATAAATGTGAATGTAAGTTTGTTTGTTACGCTTTCACGCGAAAACTACTTAACCCTTATTTGCATAATGGTGGAAATTTCCAGCATAATATTGAATGCCCAAAAATTATATAAAATAACAAATTCAGTTAAGTTGATCGTGCCTGGATACCTTTTTAATGTTCATTGCATTAAAAAAACATAGCTATTAAAAATAAGCAAGTGTCACTATCAGTAAAACGAGCTTAAAGTTGTCATTCCGCTTTTGTTATAATTGCAATAAACATATCATTTTAAAGAAAAAATCATGCAAAGAAGGGTTAACCGATCATCATGAAACTTTGTACATTTATTCTTGGAGGTATTAGAGGTAACATAGGATACTTTTTAATAATATATATATGTATATATATATATATATATATATTTTTTTATGAAAGATAAAAAATAATGGCAAAAAATCTTAAAATCTAGCTACTTTAACGCCATCTAGCATTCCAAAGTATAGGTGATACGAAGTTCACCGAGTCAGCTAGTTGAGAATAAAAAAGACTCACATTTAACACTGGGCAAATAACGTACACGACCAATTGTCATAATAAAAGATCATATACTCGTACGGGCCGTATAATACTAGTTGACGTTAGCGACACTTTGCACTTTGGAGTAATCAAACTTTAAATAGTACCTATTTGATTGATTTGAAATGATTTAATAGCTGTTATGTATTAGTTAAATAGATTGTTAATTTACGCTGCCAGTTACATCCTGCTGGTATTCCTAATTACACTTATTTATATTTATATAGTTAGTTAATAGTTGAAAACATAAGTTTCAAAATCACCTTTAAATCAAGCGATGATAGCTCAGTGGTACTGTGTACGGATTTCGCGTAAAGGGACGTGAGCTTGAGCTATCGGTGAAGAAAAACATTTTGAGGAAACCATAGCATGGTGGTAGGGCTTTTTCTGATACCCGCCTGGCTAGCTACCACTCTCAAGTTGAAAATCTGGCGCTGAATATCAATAGGTGTGTTTCGGCAGTTGCACTTGAGGGCCAGTTCCTCCGCAGGTTTAGCGTGTCTACCACCTTGGGCCGTCTCGTCACTTAAGATCAGGTGAGATTATGACCATGACGCTAACCTTAGATATATAAAAAATCGACAAGTAGTTAAGGGAGTACTTTCTTAGCTATTTTCATGTGCAAAATAAAAATCTTAAATCGGAAATTCCGTGTCTCAACAAATTTCAGGGGCGACCGCTCACATTTGCCATTCTACAATGTAGTATTCCCACATGGACACCTCTAAGGAATAATATATATGTTTTCCTCAGAAACTTTAATATTTTCAAACGATAACGACATTGTAATAACGACGCGTGTCATTATGAATATACTGTTAACTCTGTCAATACATAATACCCCTGCGAAGCGTCGTTGTGTTGTCTCTTGAACAATGTTTGATAAAGTAATTACGCTGCGTAATTGCTGAATAAATTTGATGGCCACAACGAAACTCAGCGGGTCACAGCTGTACACAGCGCTGCAGTAACATATCGATAAATAAACTGAAAGCGACACGAAGGTCTGTCTAAACATGTTATTTTTCCAACGAACAAACATTTCCATGATTTATGATGTCATGTTATCCATCATGCGCTGGTTACAGGGAGGCATTCAGATGATACTCAGGGGGATTGACCCACTTTATTCTACATCCGACGATAATACGTTTTACTGAACTGTGAAAGTAGCGAACTGAATACGTACCGATATCAGAGTAAGTGGTACAGACAGCAGGAAATATCGAAATCTGTTTATGATTTATTAGATTTTACCTGTTGCTGTCTCGTAATATGAGTGACAGTTGCTTTGCGGAAATATACAATTTTGTATTTCCGGTATTCACCCAATTCCTCCAATAGGGTTAGAGCGACCACAATCTTAATATGAGATGTGGATATAACACTGAACATATAAAGTATAAAAAAAAATCTACACCGGAATTAATTCAAACTAATTTATTGTTATTGTAATCGCTATTGCTCTTGTTATCAATGTAGTATGTATTTTACCAAGCTTTTATTGACTCGACCTTCTCTTATATTGATTGTTTAATTGATTTTAAACTAATTTCCCAATGAGTTCAATATTTCAAATTTCGTTCATAGCTGTCCATGGCAATTATGAAAATGTAAGAAAAGAAGGTTAGAAAAACATGGTACATTAAACTTTTTTTAATGTATATCCAGTTTATTTTTAAATTTTGTTTCTCTCTCTACTGTCTTCTTATTTAGTTTACTTAAAGTTTTCTAGTCAACTATTAAGTATACAATACTGTATGTAGCACCTGCTAGAAGGAGTGTGATTCCATCTGTAACATAAATTCCTACGCGTGTGTTCCTGCTCAACTTGCACAGAATAAGAATATTATTAATAATATTATGAGGAATTATATCGCAACGTTGTAATAAAATCTCTGCTATTACCGAGTTCTATTGCAAACAGTACAGCGAACATTCTTTCAAATCGTTATTCTTCAACATTCCCTTTCAGAGGCGAGCTATTGTAAAGATATCCAACAGCAGACAAATAGCGAGTAACACAATACCTCTGACGGAGATTTCAACGAGTGCCACCGAATATAGGATGTTCGTGGTTCGACATAATAAGAGATTGATAGGTTCCAAAGGGAACAACAGGATAAAAGGTACTGAGTACGTCATGCAATAAATAAACAGTACTGTTCTCTTCAGAAATTATTAAATGTACTATAAAAATAAAATTGTTGCAAATATGAACTACAAAATGTCTATATGTGCTTATATTTGTGTTGTAGGTCTCCAGTTTCAACCTAAACACAAATGTATACTTCTAGATTATTTCGTTTACGACTTGGAAATGTAGTCAGGAATGTCCGAGAGTGGGCAATGTACGCATAAAAATAATTATAAACAGATGTCTTGATTACAGCTTGATAGGTAGAGCATGTGTTTTCGTTCCAATAATAACGTATTTGTGGCACCTTCTGCTTGGTGATTGTAACCACCACAATACACATGTGACGCAACTAGGCACGGATTGTTTCGTCATAAACTGCTTGTAATTTATAATTTTTATTTAAAGGAAAAATTCAAGGCCTCTCACCGTCACACAAAGAAAATAATGTTGAAAATGAAGTAAATTCATGTAAATATAAACATTATTTTTAAATTATATAGTTGTATTGTATTTTAATTATTATGTTAGTTAATTTTGTTAAATAAGTGTACCGTATAAATTATACATAATTTGATCTCGTATGTTAAAGGTTTTGATTTACAAATAATGAAATCTTATTTTTCTATACAATTATTTTGGAATTCCATAAAAACACTGTTATTTAAAAGTATTTAAATGTTATTTTTATCGGCATTTTTTGATGACAATTCATAATGTAAGATTTTTTTATTATTTTTTCCTACACTTAAATAATGCACGTTTTTGTTCGAATAATATTTTTCTAGTTTTTTTTTTATAGTTGAGATTTTAGCGTTATGGTCACAATCTCACCTGATACTGATCTTAAGTGACCATACGGCTAAAGTTGGTAGACACGCTAAACCTGTGCTGGTGCTGGCTCTCAAGTGCAACTCCCGGAACACAACTATTGGTATTTGATGACAGATTTTCAACTTGAGGGTGGTAGCTTGCCAGGAAGGCATTAGAAAAACCCCAACAACATGCCATGGTTTTCTCACAATGTTTTCCTTCACCATAAACTCAAGTTCATTGTAGGTGAATTCGAACTCACGCCCCTTGACGCGGACCCCGTACACACTACCACTGAGCTATCATTGCTTAAAAAATTCTGATTGTTATACAGTAGTAGTAAAAAATCATAGCGTCAGCAGTTGTCGTACTGATGGTGTGTATATTCACATGGAATCTCGCTTCCGAATCAATAGGAATAAACCGAATGTTCAGTCTCGCCGACCGCCGGTGATACGGAGACGGGAGGCAACGGGTGTGAGGCGCCCAGGGACAGCTAGGGGGTGCTACAGAGTACCCGTTTTATACTTTATACGTTATAGCATTTGTCTGCAATCTCACCTGATGCCAAGGGAAGATATAGTTCCAGATATTAGACAAGCTAAGCCTAGTGAAGGAACTTGTTCTCAATTGTAACTGTAGCTCACACCTATAGGTATTTGGTGACAGGTTTGCAACTCGATGATAGTAGTCATTGGAACATGCCATAACACTGTGATGTGAGTATCGACGAGGCGTTCCTAAGCGCTACCCCTGACCTATCATTGCATCAAAATACGTGTAATCCCTACAAAAAAATGTCTACATATCATTTTTGTTCCTACAAGTTATTTGGTATAATTCTATAAACAACAGCTTTCGAGTTTAGTTACGATTTCCTTAACAATCCTTTAGATTAAAAAAAAAAATGATTTTGACCTGTCGAGAGTAGAGCACTACCTCACCCGCTTCGCTATACCTATGAGGTGTGCAATATATATTTGTGGCAACTTAGAAAAAAAAATCAGTTAATTTGAATAGCCGTCGAATATAACTGAAGAGAGACGTCGTTTGACTTTATTGTGAACAGATATTTTTCACGCTTATCGTATTCTTGTATTATTTAAGTATCGTTAGTTGTCACGTCTCAATGTAACATGAAATTATATATTATACGTGGAAACCGAATTTCATTCACCAATGATAGATGCTCTGTTTTATAATAAATAAAAAGAATATTTACTATTGATAATTAGATTATAAAACTTTTAGCGTAGGTTCGGAATTGTAAAAAGTTATGCACTGAAACATGTTTCATTACTCGATCGCTGTACGTGTGTCCTGCTGAATCAATTACGAATGCAAGGTTATTATCAAACACTGCTTTAAACTGTCAAAATTCCTTAAAATCTTTTTATGGGTTCGCTATAGACCCTGTTTAGAGCTGTCTTATTTAGATATTTTTTTACTGTAGGTTAAATTATGTACCCTCATACATTCTTTCCCAATATGCCGATCGAGCTATGTGGGTAACGTATGGGACACATAAGATGACGAGCACCATCAATTAACCATTAAGAAGCAATAATAGCGTGTGTGGACGCCGTGTTAATAGATATGATTTCAAATGCCTTCAATGAGTCTAAGCTTTCAGTAAAGGAAAACATCACGGTGAAACTGAAGCATAATTGTGGGCCTCAAGTCGAAAATCTACCATGGGAACACCCATGGGTCCCATTCGATACTTGCACTTAAAATCCCCCCTACAGCGCTCCCTCCACTAGATAGTGGTTGTAACGTTAAATTATAAAAAGAGTTTACAAAATTTAGTAGTAGTAAAAGTTTAGTAAATTATAAAATTTGCAATTATAAAAAGAGACTAAAGGAACGCCACTGTGACTCATTCCTCTTTATTGCCAGAGACAGGGAATTTCGGCCTACATCTAGTAACCCTTAGAACCCCTACGTATAAGTAAGATACCTATCTCACGGAACATTAAGCAATGTCGTCAGTTATAAGCAATATACTAGAATACAGGTATTTATGAACCTTAAACCTCGGTCCGCTGGTTTGAGACAAATAAACAATTTTGCTGAATGGTGTTCATAAACCTCACCCCGGTGTCACTTCACCGCAAACCTCTCTACTGACCTACCAACGCGGTATAAATAAACCTAAAGATGTAAGCAGCAAACTATACGTCAGTACATTACTATGTTGTATCCAACGTGGACACAGTTTTTATACAAGAAATATGATATCTCACTACGATATTTCATATTTCAGGTAATCTTTTTTAAAATACTTTAAGAATTCTCGTATTAAAATGTACATTGAAGGATATTCCGGTTTATATGGTATCAATTTACAATAATAAACATAAAATGAAATAAGAAACTAGAAACGACTTCATAATGATTTAATTTTGATCCTCCCTAGTTTAATTCTTTTTTGTTAAGTAAATTTGTCTATATATCCATGTTTAACTTGATTTTGATAACAGTTTGAAATGTGTGATACACTGAGCAAATTGACTTCTGGAGTTGGTGAGAACTGACATGTTGTAGTTTAATGTGATATTAAACATAAACTTACATGACGTAAGTTAAATTTGTAAAGTATACCTTCACCTAAATTTAGAGACTGCACCAGACATAAAGTTGACGCAAAGCGACACTCCGATTCATATATCGTATTCAAGTGACTACTTCAGTAACTAGTAAGCTGTTGTGATCAGCTTTTGTGATACATTGTGACAGGCTTTGTTCCACTTCTATAAACCCTCGGAACAGTTAGCGCGAGACATTACAACCGGGATCTCTCTACTAACTAACTAACTATTATGTAAACTGTATTAATACATAATAGCGATGTAAGTTACGATGAGAGACACAGTGTCTGAGCAATGTTTACTAAAATTGCCAACTATTTATCACCTCAGTCCGGTACGATCTCACAGTGTTGCGTTCAAAGTTAATGGGAAAACTGCCGGCGGAAATTGCGCACAATTATGCTATGATATATAACGTGGTCTCACTGAATGTATCACATAAATAATAGTGCAAAATATTATATCTAATAAATAAGAATAAAAATATTATATCTTGCTGTAACCGATTATTTTGTGAGCGAATAAAAGCTTCACAATTAGTATTATGGATTGAGTAACGTGTTCGTAGGATCAAGACGAGATCAACAAAGAGGAAAGAGGAGAGAGGAGCGTGAGAGGAGAGAAGACTGGAGGAGAAAAATACAGGCCGCACGCTATACTGTAACCACAATATAATAATATTTTAGAAACGTGATGTAATAAGCGGTTATTTGTTTACTTACCGAGACCGGTGTACCTGCCGGAGCTCACGCCGGGCGCGACGGCCGCTGCAGCGCGATCTATTATAATTTATTACAAAAACCTTTCACTATTTACAATATTGTTATTACAGTTTGAAAGATTTATTATCTCTGCCGTGGACCGGACGTAGAGCTCGTATTTTTGACTGATGCGAACCCGCCGTAAATTATAATTTTATTAAACTCCTTTTTGTTGTATCGGTATTTTAGTTTGTGGCGGCTCGTACGGTACTATTTCTGCTTGCGGCAAAATAAATTTACATGTATTAAACGCTCATTAAAATTGCTATTATAGTGTGATATATTTCTATAATAAATGTTTGGTAGTTACTTGTAAGGTGCATAAGTTGCGCCTGACATGCGCCAGCCGAGGAAAGAGTGCGGACTGCGCCAATCTATGTGTTGTTTCTTAAGTAACAAGTATATGTTCCAATACAAAATACATCAAAGTTATTTCATCACTAGATATTAAATATTGCCACAGATTTACACGTATTTATTAGAAAAGTTGCCTATAGAACCTTATTGAGTAAAGAAAACGAACAATACAATTTTAACGAGTTTTTATGTAGTGCTCATCTATTACAGAATGATTTAATCGAACAGACTAGAAAAAACATCTTCTAAGTTGTATGTAGCTGGAACGAGTCTGTATATACCTATGCATATGTATACTGTGTTTAATTAGGAACACGAGCTACTGAAGAATAAAGTGGTACTGGTTCGATAGGCGAGGAAAATTGCCGTGACGTCATAGGTTGATAAGACGCACTCAAGGTGACTGTAGCATATTTAATTATAAACATAGTACAATGTACAAAATAACGGCCACAGCTATTATGGATATCAATGCCTCGCCAGCCGACACTGGTGGTCAACCCTGTAGGCGTATCACTATCGACAGCAATCCTAACGGATGGAACGCACCAAATAATCACTGTACATCGCAGTAGACAAACTTCTAGCAGCCTCTTAACGTGGTGTACAGTGATCCAACAATCAAATATACTTGATCCATTATCATTACTGTCGCGCACCTTTTCATGTTTCTCACAAAGAAACAATTAAAGAAATGAAACAGAATACGACATTAAAGCAGGTGTAATGTGATAGATGATCTAAAGTAACATCTAGGTAGCGTTGGACGCTATTTCAGCTATGCGAATAAAACAAAATTGATTCTATTTAAATGTATATGTAATTCTATTAACGTAACGCAGGGTTGCGAATCGCAAATAAAAAAGTATTCAGGTTATTTTCTATTTATCTACAGAAAAGAAACCAGTCGCATGGACATTGAAAAAAAAAAGTAAACACTTTCGCTATGTACAGCACGTGTGGGCTCCATATTATTAAGAGTAATATTATACTGAACTGCCTCGTACTAATTGACTATACTTTTTTTTCGTTATCTATCCACAAATGTGTACCGGCCTATTCACAGTCGAGTACTCATTCTCCTCTCACTATCACTTAACGCAATAATAGTGCTCGTTCTCGGCTCGAAACCATTTCAACGTGTTCCCCCCCCCTCTCCCACTGGCCGTCCCTCACCCCCTATTCCCGCTCCTACAACCCTCGTCTAACCACAGCACTCGACACATTGAAGAAGCGACAGGTTATGTTCGGGCGCGGCGGTGGACATTACCGCGGGAGTTTCCGTTCAATTCTGATGTCGTGTCGCGCGCTCTGTCTACTATTATAATAAAAAAAGATAAAGAAATAAAAAATGTTAAAAATGAACTTCACTCTGACGAGTAACACAACGCGAATTGTGAGCATTCTTTATGTCCGACATTTTTATAACAATAAACAGTTTTGTTAACATGTTTGCAGGAGGCAATAGGAAAGTACTACATGCTATTTTTAATATTGTTAAGTTTTATTCTATTGTTAATGTAAACTAAGTTACAGGTGGTTACTAGTATCTATGTTAATATTATTAAGCGTTTGTTTCTTTGAACGCGTCAATCTAAGGAACTTCCAGTCGGATTTCAGTATATATGTATTCAATATAATAATTATTGATGAAGGCGTTGGGCTATTTAATATCACTATAATATAAAGCTGCATTGACAAAAAAGTTGCAAAAAAGGGGCAAACATTATTTAATAAAATTTCAATTTCGCGCGAACGAACTCCAGGAAATAACTAGTATATTTATAAAATAAATTATATATAATGATTTGTTATGTTTACGAGAATATTATTCATCGAACCATAACTCATTTAAACGGATTTTATCGCGGTTATTAATTATTATGGGTCCCTACGTTTCGAAAGCTTTTCAGCCTTCGCGGTCTCGGGGCGGACTGAGGTGTAGGTTATCCAGAAAAGTTCATGTTACAGTGTCTACCTTCAAAAGTAATAAATAACCGCGAGAAAATCCGTTCAAATTGGTTTTACTTCGAGAAATTATATATTTAAAACATGGTAGTGTCATAAATATACAGTCTTTATACTTTTGTAAATAATACTTCCGCACATTCAAATGAACAGAAAAGTGAGTTGCAGCATGTCAACAAAACGACGGACAGTGAAATGGGAGGTTTTAGGATAGACTTTAATCATACATTTATGTAATATTGGTAACATTTACTAAAATGCAGTTTAGTCATATTACACAAAAGGATAAGTAATAAAAACAAATTACAGGACGCAATTATTATTTATGATACCACATAAACTTTCTAAATAGTTTTAATAATGGAGTTACCATGTTGTTATAGTTGAAGATTTCCAACATAACGTTAGAATAATATGAAATTAGGCTTAAAAGACGTTTATTCAAAGTACTTAATAAAAAAATCAAAGCAGTCACGAGGACTGCCGACAGACGTGAAAACTTAAAACTATAAACAAACAGTTGTTATTTTTGGATATCTAAATTAATGGCTGATCTTAAATTATAACTCGTAAATCTAAAATTGTTTGCAGCGCAGTTATATATATAGGTTATAATAGGAACAGATATAGTGTGCACGTGAACACGTCACGTGACCATGTCGATGACGACTTACATGAATTTACTCCATATACAAACAGTGCTATTGAAGTTTACACTTCAAAAAGTTTTTGGCAGGATAAGATCTATTGTGTTGAAACATTTATTTTAATTCATAAACCTTACGGTATGTTATAATTTGATATTTTCTGTGATACAAATATATAATTATGCGCAAATGAAGTAATTAAAAATAACTCGGGTCAAAATAACGAGAAATTCACCACCTCATATGAACCCGGAGGATTTGAAAATTATTCTACAATTTCACGCGACATCGGTACAATTGCGTGCGATATGTAAACAGATTGCCACTAAATAAAATAAAGAAGAAATAAGTAGGTACGTAGTTAACAGACGCGACAGACGCGACCTGACGACAAAAGTAATTGTTTAAAGTCTAGCATAAAGACGGTAATTATATTCCTTTTCTCTGGTGGTTTTAATTATGCCGTTTGAAGAACTCAATTAATTTTTGTACATTAATAAAAGAAAATATAATTAAATTCGGTGTCGTTATGAGTTTGGTCTGCGTGGAACTAAACATTATCGTTCTATCTCTAAGGAATAGCACAAGAATAGTTGAAGCGATGATAGCTTAGGGGTAGTGAGTTCGATTCCAAACACCTACAATGAGCTTAAGCTTTCGGTGAAGGAAAACATTGTGAGGAAAGCATAGCATGGCGGTAGGGCCACCTGGCTAGCTGCTACCCCACCCTCAAGTTGAAAATCTGCCGCTAAATACCAATTGGTGTATTCCGGCAGTTGCACTTGAGAGCCAGTACCTCCACAGGTTTAGAGTGTCTTACCAACTTGGGCCGTAGCTTCATTTTATGTACAGGTGAGTTTATGGCTATAACTCTATGGTTTAACTATAAAAACACACATTCATGTTCGTAAAATATAATGAGTACGTTACAGGGAGTTTGAAAGTTGCGCTAGTGGTAGACAAGTTAAAAGGAAATCATTTGTATGGTTTGCTATGGACATGTCATAAGAAGAGAGGAAACGCATGTCGTGAGAAAACTAATGGATATAAAAGTTGTGGGATGGAAAGGAAGAGGAAAGACAAAGAAAATATAGAGTATGTGAAGAATGAAATGAGAAAAAAAACGTAAGTCAAGGAAAGGATAGCGGCTGATAGAGATTTATGGGAGAAGAGAACGTACACTTGGGACCAACATACACGAACTTGGGAACAGGCCCAACCGCGTCACATCGCATAGCTAGCGCGCGCTATCACACTGCTAAGCCCTTATATAGGCCTCATCTTCATTTGTCGTTACATACTGTACTCGGGGTGCGGGAGATTTCCGTTCTCGCATACCATAGGGACCGCATGCGATAACCGATTTCATTAACTTACAGTTTGATAGATATTCTTCACCGCACATTTCTTTTGACAGAGTGGTACTGAGTAGAGGTTATAGACGAGTTATAAAGTAAACCGAGTACCCGCACCACGCTTCCTTGACACCAACCGATGATATGCATTGGATGTTACGCCGTGTGTGGGGAAAGCCGGAATGCCATATACATACACATTACTATCATTAGTCACCGAATCATAAGTCGGTAGCCCGTATTCGGGAACTCCAACCGAGTTAACAACCAGTCCTCATGGGTTGCATCGCGTTTTTATATAGGGTAATTTTTCAAATCCAAACAATATTTCTTGAGACGAGCAAACTCTTCGCGCTCAAACAAACTCTTCAAGTTAATTCTACTAATACTACCTGTGCCTGCGACTTGTTCGCGTGCAACTAAACATTACTTAATAATTTTTACCTGTTTTTGTAACTTTTTTTAATACAACTTTGCTCTTATTGATGGTAATGTGATGTTAAATAGCCATTTATTGATTACTCTATCAAATGCAAAAATATGATTTTTATCCCATGGTAATGAACCAAAGGTAGCTTCTAAAATTAGCGCGTTCAAACAAACAAACAAACAAACTTTTCAGTTGTATAATAGTAATATAGAGATTAAATAGAAGGTTATCCATGTTACCTACTGTACCTAGTACCTAATACATAAGCCACATAAGACACTCCCACGTACACGTACTCCCAGACACATACAGGTTCCCACGTGAGTCATTGCAAAACGCTGACAGAGTGAAATAACGTATCGTGGAACGATCAAGCGATGAGAGCAGCACAATCTCGCTCGATCGCTTGAGCTAGTATGTTGACTTCTTAAATTTAAATAATATATTGTAATTAGTTATATAGTAAATACGTAAAGGACAAAAATTGTCTTTTAAAAACCTCCTACTGACGGCCAACTATGTTATTTCCAAATAAATATTTACGAGAATGTTGCAAAACACACACAATATATTGTTTTGTATATTACCTAGGTTAAAAATAGAGTTTTATTTGTCACCCTGTGTGTATATTAATATACTCCGTCCGCCCCATTAGTGATCAGATTAGTATTAAATTAATTACATCAGCGGTTTAATTTCCCGAAGGCGGGTAAATAACAAATTTACTGTTGAAACTGAGCGATGTAATACATATTTAAATTGGCACAAAAGCTTTAATAAAAATATAAGAGGAAAAGAAATATCCAAACAACAAACCACTCGGAGCGATTCATGTCAGAGGAGGATCTTAATTATATTTTTTCGAAGAAAAGAAAGTTAACAGGTCGGAAGTAACGCGCTTGAATAGGAAACGGGTTTCATTGTTATGTAAACAATACTACCAGATGACCCCGATTCGTTCGCCTTTTTCCCGCCAATTATGTGTGATCCTAAAATCCATTTTTAGTGGGACACTACCTCGCGAAAGGAATATCCATACCAAAGTTCAAGTTCCAAAGCGATGAAAGCTCATTTGGTAGTTGTACGGTCGCCACGTACAGGGACGTGAGTTCGAATCCCTGCAAAAGAGCCTGAGCTTTCCGAGAAGGGAAACATCGTGATGGACCCATAGCATGGTGGTACGGCTTTTTTTAATGCTCGCGTAACTACCTACCACCCTCAAGTTGAAAATCTACCACTAAATACATATAGATATGTTCCGGTAGTTTCACTTGAGAGCCAGACACTCGACTGGGCTTAGCGAGTCCACCATCTTCAGCCACATTGTCACTTAACATCAGGTAAGATTGTAGTCATAATGCTAAACCTATGAACGTACATAGATCCGGTAGTTTTGGGAATCCGCTTATAAGTATATGTATGTATTTAGATAACTAGTATAGTGTAACTAAATTTTAAAATACGTAACAAACTGTTACAAACAACCTATTAAACAATTCTGTTGGTATAAACTATAAAAGAAAATATGTGTTTCATCGTGATGGTGTCTTTTACCGAAAGTTCAGGCTAATCTATTTTCTTTTAACCTGGGGAAATGCATTTTAGCATACTCTCCTAGCCTGGAGGTTCCTAGAGCCTTATGTGGGGCTAATCGTAGGGACCCGACACTACCACAGAGTCACAATTACTTCAAAACAGTCACCCTGCACTTGGAACATTTTACATTAACAATTCGTGACATCATTCAAACGTTATTGAAAGAGAAATTAGGAAATACTAATGTCATAAAAAAAATAGTACAGTTTTATTGCTTGACCAGATGTTGCCTTAAATGATACAGAACTAAACACATTTTATATGAAAAGTAATGAAACAACCATATATTTTACGGACACGAATTAGTCCTAACAAATATAATAAAAATATGAACGTGGGTTTGTTTGTTAAGCTCTCATTAATTTACCACTTCAATTGATCAACATGAAATTTTCGCAGTAATTAAACATATATAAAGCTTTATTCCAGAAAAAGTACTGCTTCCTAAATATAGAAAATAACTTTTATTTGACAAAATCTATATTAATATTTTTTAACTCAGTATAAATTAAAAAAAATCTGATACACATTAAAACGAGTTTTAGATCAGCAAATTTATTGACCTTGTTAAATTTTAAAGTCAATTGTGCGACTTAAAACTTATGTACATTATTATTTTTAAAAGCGACGGGAAATCCGAGGGCTTCTAGATGATGAACATTGTGCTATTCGACGAAATTTATCGATCAAATTAAAAATCTTCATTCAATTCAGGCCCTGAGAACGTGTGAACGTCAAAACTGCTACCAATGATATATTAGAAGATTAGTTGTTTATTTACTCAATGAAAATTCAACAGCGTACATGTACATAGTTACCATACATATTTAAAAAACACCTAAGACCATACCATTGTATTTTTTTTTGTATAAACCCACTGGGCCACAACCGAAAATCAGCGCTGGGCCTGCCTATTATGGTGACTCAGCTAATGCTGAGTTCTGCGCCTTCTACAGTAGCACGGCGGCGCACGGTGGACTTCAACATTTTTAGATTATGTTTAATGTTTTTTTTTTATGATTAAAGCTACGTGTTAATTATTTTTAATGTATTTTTTACTTTATCCGTATAGCCTTGTGTCTTGTCAATAATTTTATTTTCTTTATTTTTTTCTTTTTTCTTTAGTAATAGGATTTAACAAATATTAATAGTATATACACTATAAAGTGAAATGTGGCAATGAATATAAATAAAATTAAAACCAAAAATGAAAATAAAGATATACAGTATTAATTATGTAAGAATCATGGCGCGTGATGTGTACGTGTGTGTGTGTGTGTGTGTGTTGATTTTGTATGTGAAATGTATGTCTATAGTTAACAGTTACAATCTAGTGTCATAGTAGTAATAAGTTCATAAGGAGTCACAGTTATTATTTTCGTTTAATCATAGAATTATTTCGATAGGGTTATCTGGGTTGGTAGTGGGTTTTTTTGCCTTCTCGTTTAATTATTAGATAGACTGGTTGGTTCTGAAACGAAGCCCCCATAATTATTATTGCCTATAACAGACATGACGTACGGTGGTCGAACACAAACGTCGTATTCCATCATCTCAAATTTTAATTCGTAGGCAAGTTAAATAGTTGTTAGTCAAGAAGTTCTTAATTATACATTACACATATTTCTGACTACATAGGTACATACTAGTGAGCTAACCCGCACGTAAATCAACAGGACTCGCACCGGCTCTGTTTGAGTTACGGAGAAACTCGAAGAACCTGCGGTTTATTGTATAAATCAACTGTAACTTTAAAGATAGTTACTTCAAACTGATTTCTCCGGTAGATGTTGACCTGCCCTTTGTAATGGACATCAGCGCCATATTGTGCGTTCATGAATACTATAGAATCATTGTTTGCATGGTTATTTTATACCTTTTATAGTTATTTTATAGTTGCATGGTGGTAGGGCTTTCCTAATGCCCGCCTGGCTAGCTACCACCCTCTAGTTGTGAACCTGCCGCCAAATACCAATAGGTGTGTTCCGGCAGCAGCACTTGAGAGCCAGTTCCTCCACAGGTTTAGCGTGTCTACCAACTTGGGCCGTATCGTCACTTAAGATCAGGTGAGATTATGGCCATAACGCTAAAACCTTAAGTACAAAAAAAAAAAAAAAAAGAATCTCAAAGGGAAAAAATCTGTACATGGTTTTTCATGCCCGCCTAGCTAGCTACGACTCTCAAGTTGACATACTTGAAATACCTATAGGTGTGTTTCGGCCGTTACACTTGAGAATCATTCCTTCCTCTGGTTTAGCGTGTCCAGTAGCTTGGGCCGTATTGTCACTTAAGATCAGATGAGATTACGACCGTACTGCTAAACCTATAAATTATTAAAAAAAAAAAACTATCACGTACTAATTCTCATGGTTTTGCAGAATCGCGGTTGGAAGTCAGCGTTTTTTTCAGCGAACCCTTTCGTATTATGGTGTACAAATTAATAAAAATATTGATTCATAAAATATGTTATTTCCGTACCAAATTTTATCAAACTCTATCCGGTAGTTTTAGAGTATTGTGCGTACAACTGTACAGATTAATAGTCAGGTAAACAACATTTGAGGCTTGTATATAGATACAATACACTCCAATTATAATAAAATTAATAATAAATACAAATTTGGCTCCATTGTAGTTAACTTTAACTACACGAGTATCTATAGATTAAGACAAAAGATTATATATAATATAATAGTTAAGGTTTAGCGTTACGGCCATAATCTCACCTGATCTTAAGTGACGATACGGCCCATGATGGTAGACACGATAAACCTGTGAAGGAACTGGCTCTCAAGTGCAACTGCCGGAAAATACCTATTGGTATTTGGCGGCAGATTTTCAACTTGAAGGTGGTAGCCAGTCGGGCATCAGAAAAAGCCCTACCAGCATGTTATGGTTTCCTCACGATGTTTTCCTTCACCGGGCGCTCAAGCTCATTGTAGGTGGTTGGATTAGAACTCACGTTCCTTGACGCAAAGTCGTACACACTACCACTGAGCTATTATCGCTTCAAGTTATATTATAGGTAAAGACAGAAGCCATGAACCGCGACCATTGTCATTGAACTTTCCCGATTTCGTATCTCGCGTGTCATAAAATCCTTTCTTATTTTTTTCCAAGTAAAATTCCATGAGCCAGCTACATAGTAACTCTCATATAATACACTTGAATTTCAGTATTTACTCTCCCAAGCAGTTCGTACGTATTCAAAATCCGTGACAAATATTTACACTGGCAGTACACACATCGAGTACAGGAGTTCGATTCTCCAGCCGACCGTATTTCACGTTATCGTTCGCACGGGTTTAGAATTACTAACTGAATTGCTACACTTCGAGTCTCATAATACGTGTATCGATAAAAACGATATTAATTATATTCCCATACGTGTGCAGAGAGCGTGTTAAATTATAAATCAAATTTATTTATCGATATATTAAGTCTCATCTCTTTAATTATTGAGCGTTCCGATAACGGACTGAATAAGTTATACACAATAAATTGAATATATACGAGTGACTGTAATTTTATATTGAACGTATCGTTACAAAGTAATGGAAAATTGTTTTAATGGTAAATGATTGGTGGCGAGAGTCCACGCGACAATGTAAATAGCAGTGACGGTATACTGAGGGGCACTTATCACGTAAATCAAAGTCAAACATATTAGATCGAATATAATATTAAAGTATATATACGGCATGTGCTTAAGTCGACACAATAAAAGTGATAATTTCATCAACGCGAGGTTATTAATACGAAATACAACTGTATCGAAAAAAAACTAAATACATGCTAGGTAGAGCTTTTTCTAATCCCCGTCTGGCTACATATACCATTCTTTTTTTTTTAATATCGTCGTGTTTGAAATCCCATTCTTTACGGACATCCTGATCGCAACGCGGAAATTCAAAAGCATTACTAGGACAAAGGCGTGAGAGGATTGTGGTGACTCAACGGATGCTAATAATCCAACACTACCCACTATAAAAATAAGTTCAAAAACTTGAGTACGGAAAAATCACGTTCTAAAAAGTATGAAACAATAATCTATTATCGTCTGGAATATTTGTGTACAGACTTTAAACACTATTCACAGTCTCTTAAGTAAGTTACATTAATACAGTAATACATAATACATTAATACAACACTATATACAATACTAATATATAATACATGGTGATATTCAGCGAATAGCTGTGGTCGTATGCCATCTTGTCTATATGTACATATATCAGTCACAAGACACCCATTATGAGTAGTTTATTCTAAAGTCTGATAGAATGTATTGTTTTGCTAAGTTAGCTCGCACACCGACCACGTCTAATCGCTGAATATCACTGTGTAAGTAATACGTATATAATAATAATATAATAATAAGCCTTTTTATTTCGATATCCTTTTTTTACATACATGAAGTTATTAGTTTTTATTGTTAGTTTGTAATTTTATATATATATATTTTTTTTTTTCTTGTATGTTAGGTGTTGGTAATGTTAGTAATGTGATGTTGATGGGCATGGACCCCTTATTGGGTAAAGGCCTCCTCCAATTTCTTCCATCGTTCTCTATTTCTAGCGATGATCGCCCAATCTTTTCTCAATTTGTCTGATATATCATCAGCCCACCGTCTGTGTGGTCTGCCTACTTTTCGTTTTCCTGTTGGTTCTCTCCATTGTGTAGACCGCGGGGTCCATCTGTTGTCATTGAGACGTGAGATATGACCGGCCCACTGCCATTTGAGTTTTAGTGCTTGTGTTAGTGCATCAGTTAGCTTGGTTCTTTGTCTTATTCATTCACTTTTCACTTTTTTTATTTATTTTAATACGTATATATGTAAATAATACTATTAATTTACTAAATAGCCAGTAAACAGTGTTTAGTCCGTACACAAATATTCCCGACGATAGTAAATTATTGTTTCACACTTTTTAGAACGTGATTTTCCCGTAGTCGGGTTTTAGTTTTTGAACTTAATTTTATTTAAGGGTTTATAATATCTTACCAAAAAATATTTCCTGATTAGTTTATTTTATTAGTTTTATTATTTTACACATATATAAGTTATATACTGAATGATTTAATGGAAATTTTAAAAACCGCTTAATCTTTCTAATTGCTCAAGAGATCGTGGGTCATGGGATTTTTTCAGAAATTATATATGATCCAAGGAACAAATTAACAATCCATCTAAAGGCCTGAACCTGCTTAGGCATGTTTCTTAGCAAATAGTGACTTATCCAGAATACATATAGAATGACATAGATATAATATGTTTTGGATAGGCTTGGAAATAAAATATGTTTAGCTAAAATGTAAGGTAGGCGATTTTAGAAATGATTCCTAATTATCGGGTGTGCGCAATCAAAGACGCAAAAAATAGGTAACAATATATATATATATTTTTGAAATGAACTAATTAAGCCCTTTCATCTGATATCCAACACAATATTATTCAACATATTATTTTTTTAAGTTCCTTACTTAACATCCTGTAGAGGGCGCCGTATTTAACTTAATGTAACGCCTTATAGCTTATAACTAACGGATAACCAAAACGCTTCCAATGACATATAACTTATTGAATTCTGATAGGTAAGTTAGAAATTATGAGGGAATAGATAAAGAAACATACGTACATACATACAAACACATAAACACAAAACCCTCCTTTTGCTTCGCCGTAGACAGGTAAATACGCACTACAGAGTCCTGGCACAACTTTCGTAATTCTTCTGAACTCTGGCGGGACCTGGATAGCTACCACCCTCAAGTTGAAAATCTGACGCCAAAATAGGTGTATTACGGCAGTTGCACTTGAGAACAAGACCCTCCATTAGGCTTAGCGTGTCCGCCTCTTGGACCACATTGTCAATTAACATCCGGTGAGAATGGAGCCGTAGCGTTGAAATTAGCCATGTTATTGAGAAATAATTGTCAATTTGTTCTATATTAATGACGAAACAACTATTATTTTGTATAAGTAAATAACAGGAATATGTTATGGTTAAAGATTTCAGATCTAGATATAAATATCCCAGGGGCGGCGTCGTCGGTTTCGGTTATGGATACAGACATGAAAATGTATCAGATAGGATTCGGATAAATTTAGTACTGTATATTAGATTTGTGAGAGAATTGTATTTAGAAAGAAAATAGGTACGTACTATTGAACATATATAGATGATTTTTATTTTATTGACCAATTAATTTTAGATGACAGATCATATTCCGTAATCGGTCGTATTTTACTGGATCTTTTACTTGGTCTTGCCCGTGTTTGGATTTTTTAAACATATTGTGTGAAGTTATAGTCGAGCCAAGTTAGCTTGAAGAGTTGGGGTACACTTCCATAAATGCCCAAGACGATGATATTTACATGAACGTTATGGACATCGTTATAACGAAGGACCTGTAAAACTACACATAAATCTCATGTATGCAATTATTTTATATGTAAGGTCATAATGCAAAAACGACGGCTTTTTGGGATATTTTAACGAAACGGTTAAGTCTGTGATATAAATAGTTCAAATAAAAATTATAGATTATGCAATTATCTGGAAAAATTGTCAATTCATTTTTCTCTAAAGGTCATAATTTTCGCAGTAAATCGATTCTACGATGTAATCTCCAGGCCGCGTACACCAGAGCAGCAAGCAGCAAGCGAACACCAAACGCTGTACACCATATGTTTCCCAACATTTGCATCTTGAAACAGATGCGGCAAATATACGCACACAAGAGCATCATACGCTATAACCCAATACGAAATTGTCGCAACTTTTAGATGTGACAATTGCTTCAAAGAAATAGAAGGAAATGACGTTACTGATCGTGTCGTTATAATATCAATTACGAAGAGTTTAGGAATTTCAAAACGTCCAAAGAATTTATTATTGATCCAGAAAATCCTTCTTTAGTCATCCATACGTTGTTAGTCATAAAAAGCATGATTTCATTTGATTTATTTAATAGAATCTGTACAAAATTCCAAACCTTCTTACATTGTTCGCTTTCGTCTGTGCTGCCGCGTCGTAAATAATAAACGTGTCTCAATTTTTTTTTTTTTATTATTATACTTAAGGTTTAGCGTTATAGCCATAATCTCACCTGATCTTAAGTGACGATACGGCCCAAGTTGGTAGACACACTAAACCTGTGGAGGAACTGGCTCTCAAGTGCTGCTGCCGGAACACACCTATTGGTATTTGACGGCAGGTTCACAACTAGAGGGTGGTAGCTACCCAGGCGGGCATTAGAAAAAGCCCTACCACCATGCAAGCATATTGTATACATACAGCGCACGTGCTGTCACACAACAAATTGCAGCGAGAAGCACATGCTGCTCGTATGTGCGTACATTGTAAGTAACTGTATGGGGACATTTTGCTGCCTAAAGCATTTGCTGTATGCTGCTCCGGTGTGCGACTTGCCTTCCAGTGATAATCTCTATAACATGCAATATGGCCACGTACGTCAATGGACGCATAATATAAGTACAACTATTAGTCCCCCGACAGAAGATGCTTACATCAACGACCAAACAACTACGTATCGCTTTTAGAACTATTTACGTCAACTCAGGAACGTTAAGAAGAAAAAGTTTGTACAAGAAGACTTTACAAGAACGCGCCAAGTATACTACTTCATAGTTAGCGTGGAAATGGGTGCATATTTTTCTCAGAAGCGGTAAATCTTCGGAAAATGAGGTAAAATAATAATTTTTGTAGATAACTGCATGGGCATTCATGTCTCAACTATTTTTATCATAAAACTCATCGTTTCGTTAAAAAAGAGAAAGACTAATAAAAGGACACTTAGATTCATTAAATATAGAGAGTATCATTACATGTACAACTAAGTAAACAGAATCAGAATATTATTGTCAAATCGAGTTTTGTTAAATGGAGTTTACACTGTATTCTTTAGTATATTAGATCGTAGACTGTAGATTTTAGTATCCAAATATTCAATAATTTCGGTCAAAGCTACCAAACTTCATAAGAACTGATATTTATTGTAACTATAGTATTGATATAATGCGTACATTGTATAGCCGCAGACAATTGAGTAAATGAAATAACAATGCTTTGTTAAGCGCTGGTAAGTTAATATTCTAAGTTGAGCGGAAGTACTCTCCGCTCCCGTCGAGAAATCCTAAATATTTTCACAGTAACGAATAAAGGACAATTTCTCGCTGACGGAAATTAATTTATATCGAATTACAGGACGCAGGAGCTGAGCAAAATAAAAATACGAATCGTAATCGATCCCCTTCAATATTAGTCGCTTGTTGAATAAACAAATAGGGTCAAGCTTCGTATATCTTTTCTTTTTAGTTATTAAATTATAAAAAAGACCTAAAACGAATTAATATATCAAACTTAATCTTCCAAAAAACATAAAAGTATAATAAATATAAAGAAAAACTGTCTGAATGTCTCTAGGCAGTGTGTTTAAGACTAGAAGTTGTGTGATAATAATCCCTGGTCTCTGACAATAATAGGCGAATACGTGGTCGTCGTAGGGCCGTTTTATTGGTTATATCTCGTGATTTGCACTCGGTGAGACCCAGATATGCTCGTATTATAGAACACTCTGCATATTGCGAAAGATAATACATAAAACATTTTTCGCCATATCCAAAAGAATAAAATAGAAAAACGTTGTGTCCTTAAAGCCAGACGCCAGCAGTAAAAACTTTATCAAAACGACGTTAATAATCCTTACTAATATTATAAATGCGAAAATATGTTTGTTTGTTAAGCTTTCACACCTAAACTGCTGAATCTATTGTGATGAGTTTTGGTATAAAAATAGATGAGACCTTGGAGACAGTAATAAGGTATTTTTATAAATAAACATTGTGCAAAACTTATTGAAAGTAGGTTAAAGAGAGAAAGAAATTAGATAATTTGACAAAATCAATATTATCATGAGCAAAGCCGCAGGTAAAAGCTAATGCGAAATATAATTATAATGTAATACATAATACGTATTGGTACGGCACATGCCGTGTCTATATCGATACTGAATCCGACTGATCCGTGATGCTCTCTCATGTAACGCTCTCCGAGCGTGTATAGCAGTGACACGGTGACTACATCTCGCTCCGAGTCAAGCAGACTTTACCAGAATGAGCGTCACATAGTTCAGCGTGTCGGCTCAGTGTCAGTCAACACCCATAAAATAAAGTGCGCAGGGTGCCTAGGGTAATTTCAAAACTTCTAACAGACAATGTACTTAAATTGCTCATAGCATTTCTTGCTGGCTTGAATATTAGTCCCGTGTGGATTCATTCAGTTATTCTCGTAATTTCATCGTGTTAACGTATAACGTCACAGTTTAAAGCGGCCGCGAATCAAGTAGTGAAACGTGGATCCCGTGTATAACAAATCTGTATCGTATAAAATCCGTGTAAAGGAATCTGTAAGCCGTTTGCCAGTAAAGGTAATCTCTCAGTGGAATCGCGTGCGGTGCGCCGCCGACGAAATGACTTCCTCATTGCATTTACGTTATATCACAGGTTTTTACTATCTCTACAGAATTCGAGATATATGAGAAATAAAAGTTTATGTTCGCTGAAAGTTTTTGAGAAAATTTATAAGTATATGTGTACGTACAAAGTAAACATGGATTGACTTTAATATTTTGAGCCATTTAGAACTAAAACCAAATTAAGAAGTACAGAATAAGAAAAATCGGTGTTCTGTCATCGCGCCACAAACAGCCAGACACCAGAATACGCCGACTATTGACATTTGACGACAAATATTTGTATATGATCCCTATTAATATTATAAATGTGAATGTAAGTTTGTTTGTTACGATTGCACGCGATAACTAATTAACCGATCATCATGAAACTCTGTACACATACTCTTGAACACTTTTTGTTGAAAAAAAAAATGTTATTAACGAAAAATAAAAAAAACTCATTTAATGGCTTACATGCGAGCAAAACCGCGTGTAAAATCTGTTATTAAATAAAGCATACATTTATAGAGCAATTTTTTTAATACTGATAAAATGAGTTGAGTTAAAAATATGTCAAATTATTTTTATGAAAACCGTCCGAGCCGGCAGACGTTTTTCTCCGACTTTTAGAAATTAAAACATTTAACCAGTACGCCTATCACACTCGGGAATCTTTTAAAAACTATATTCATGAGGAGAGAAGATATACTTACTTATTATTATGGTGATCAGTTACATGGTATAAATATTTCATGATTTCATATATATAAACACTAATTATTATTGCATTAATTGTATGTCGTGAAAGAAATATCCGTCAAAATTTAATTTAATTCTATAGTAATCAAATGAGTGGTATTTCGCTGTTTCGAACTCTGAACATATAGATGTAATAATTAAAAAAAAATTAAAGTGCCGTCTCTACTACACGTTTGGGAGTACATCCCGCCAAAGTGAATTTTCAAAAGCATATGAATAAAGTATTTTTCACATAAAGAAATAACTTACGTGAATTTTGAAGTGAATACAGAGTGAGAACGCGGTCGGAATAACTGTTGAACTAACACAAAGTTAACTCGAGGTTGTCGAAGCGAGAAACCGACGGATTTACGGAACCAAACCGCTACGGGCGAACACCGCGACTCAACTGAACGGACCGAGCAGAGTGCGAGCGCCCGGCGCCACTTGCGTGCACTGTACCACGCCGCGTACTCTAAGATAATGTACACTTACTTACATTTACAGCCACTTACACTTATAGCTACTTATTTCACCGATACACATCATTGTGTCTCGCTAAATTTAATCTAAATTCTTTTTAAATTACTTTCCAACTTCTACGTATTTCATTTGTAATAAAAGATTTAAGATGTTCTAATTTAATACAATACGGGACAATTTCGTTACCTACTATCGAAATTCAGAAATACATTGTCGTCAAACAATGAACATGACGCTGTAGCATTAAAGTATAAGCAGATAGTGACGACCGAAATACATTTATACACATGTATCATAAAGTTATAAATGAATCAAATATGTACATTAGATATTTTACGATAGTTAACAAAAATATACTACTTTTTTAAATTTTGTTTGTCTGTCGGTCTGCTCCTTTGTACGCACATCAGTATAAAACTTCTAGTTAGATTTCAATTAAATTTGACACGCCGATAACTAATATTTCGATGCAACATATCCAGTTTTTTAACCCATAAACCCAAAGGGATTCTCCAGCGTAAAATTATACAAAAATTTGCACGGATATGTGTTATTTATGATATTTTATAATTTTCCTGAACGTGATAGCTGGCGGTGTTATTGTGGACTGACCACTGGAAAGGTCAGGACAACGGTAACTTAAACCACCGCTGTTTCGGTTTTCTTTCGGTCAAGAGCAGCCAGCCTTCAGGCATATTTTGAAACTTGTTGTTTGAACTTCTCCAACATGCATGATGACTTATTGTAAACGTTAGCCATTGGTCCATCCATGCCCGGGTCTTTTTGAGGTTTATACTCTCAACCGACGCTACTAGCTGTTGTTATATGAATCCTAATTCATGATCATCATGAATATTGTTGATATTACAGCTGCATATTGATGATGTTACAGCTGCATATTGTTGATGTTACAGCTGCACATTGTTGATGTTACAGCTGCATATTACTAACACTAATATTCAGATTTACATACAATGCAATGCGTAATAAATTCGATAAAATAAAAAGCCAGGACAAAATTATTTTCATAACCTCAAATAAGATGGTTAAAGTAGTACAAATAGTGTCAGTTTGTACGTTTCTAAGTCTCTAAGCATGTGTAGGTATTGATGTTTTAGTGCTATTAATTAAGTGCAAAAAAACTAACGTTTTAGTTTTTAGTGTAATGCCTAGATACTGTTGTAAAGCTATTTTTAACGCTTACTAAATCACGCCTATCTAAAAAAAGGTAAGGACCCACAGATCGTGTACATCATAATAAAAAAACGTTAAGTGTGTGTGTGATTAAGTTCATCTTATACATCTATATTACTATATACATGAAGAAATGCGACATTGAGCCTTCAGAGTGGAAGCAAAAACCCTCGACGACCTGAATGAAGGTCTTTGGTGAAATACAGAATCAAAGACTGAGGAGAACGTCCTAACTTATTTCTGTCTTTATTTTGTTTAAAGGATTTTAACCACGGTTATGTCAGTTATAACCGGATATTACTAAAATGAAACTCCTTCGTACGTCCTGTTTCATAAAACTATCCATTTTTTTTTTAAATTAAAAAATTAATGTGCTAATTAAATAAATGACACAGTTCCGGTAGAGCGCGGTGTTTGCAAAGATCATCTTGTATAAATGCTACGAAGACCATTTATTATTTTTATAGGCGTGTGCGGGTTTTTATTTACACATTGCAGTCTGATCGCGTACGTTTTTAAAATAAACCCACTGTACTGTAGTCATCAAAATTCCACGGAATATAATGTCTAGTGTGGGTGATTACTTGTAAAACATGTTCAAGACAATACAGGAGATGAATAGTTTGCTAAGTGTGAATCCTACCCTTGAATGTTTTAGGTTAATTTAACATCACCACATAGCAATAAATGCATAATACTTGCGGTATTGCATACATAGTTACGGTAAAATGGCAAATTGAATGCCGATAATTTATAAATATAATAAAACTGCACGTGAAGCAAATCTAAACATTTTTAAAATTATATTCACAGTGTACTATGATATCGATATAAAGGACAAACAAATATATAAAGAATATGTATGTCAGTCTCTCCAGCTGCACGCGTATCACTCTAAAACTACTGGACAAAATCTGGTTATAATTGACAAAATGATGAATACATTATATTATTAAACTGATAACTTGTAACTGATAACTGATAAACCAAAACTCATTAGATATGATAGTACTTTTGAAGTCGCGTTCGCAGCTACTAATATAATAAAGATGAAGAGTTTGTTTGAACTCGCCAATTTCAACAAACATTAGAAGGATTTGAATATTTTTCTTGCGTTTGGAAGAGCAATTATTAAGGAAGGTTATAGGCTATATAACAAAGCCCTGCAATAATCGGGATTCGAGCAAAATGTAAGTTCTAATCTACCTACAATGAGCTTAAACTTTCGGTGAAAGAAAACATTGTGTGGAAATCATAGCCTGGTGGTAGTGCTTTTTTAATGCTCGCCTGGTTAGCTACCACCCTCAAGATGAAGAGCTGCCGCCAAATACATATAGGTGTGTTGACAGCCAGTCCTTCTACTAGATTTCGCGTGTCCATCATGTTAGGCTACGTCGTCATTTAACATCAGGTGAGATTGTAGCCATAACGATAAGCATATAAAATATTTTAAAAAAGTAAGTTACTTTTTTATATGTATACTTAAAGTTTAGCGTTGTGGCCATAATCTCACCTGATCTTAAGTGACGATACGGCCCAAGTTGGTAGACATGCTAAACTTGTGGAGGAACTGGCTCTCAAGTGCAGCTGCCGGAACACACCTATTGGTATTTGGCGGCAGGTTTACAACTTGAGTGTGGTAGCTACCAAGGCGGACATTAGGAAAAGCCCTACCACCATGCTATGGTTTCCTCGCGATGTTTTCCTTCACTGAATGCTCAAGCTCATTGTAGGTGCTTGGATTCGAACTCACGTCCCTTGACGCGAAGTCGTACACACTACCACTGAGCTACCATCGCTTCTGAAACTCCTGATGCTACTTGCATGTAACTAAGTATAATTTATAATAAATACTAATTAGTATTGTGTTACGGAGGCCACGTAAAAATGTATCTGCGAATTGCGTGACTGATCGATTGCGAGGCTGTGGGTTGTCGAGACAAATATCTTGAATACTGAGACCGTAACAACACACATTTTAATTTCAAATCAAATGTAAGCAAAGAATGTACGTCAAGTTTAACATTATTCTAATTAACTGTGAACGAACAAATTCAAATGTGCTCAAATGCTCCTGCTTATTCTAACAACAGTATTCGTGGAACTCCTCTTGTTAGCCGAATATAATTATGAACATAACTTAGTGGTTTTGTTCCTTTAATGAATTCTAAATTTCCCAGCAGTGAAACGTCTGGCACAATTGTTGCTTTATCTGTGAGCGCCATCATTAAGCTACGAAGTCAAATTGTAACTTCTTCATATGCAACGAACATATATTTATTAATATATTGGTATACATGTGTATACTATACTTATACTCGTAATTTTTAATGTATAAAAATATTCAAAACATTTAATTAAAATCCGTATGAGATAGTCGATTCATATCACTTTTTTGAACACATTAATGACTGAGAAGTTGGATGTATCTGAACTACTAAGTAGTCTAGTACTAAGTACTAAGTACTAAGAAACGTCGGGATCAAAATTTAATAAATAACCGCGATAAAATCCGGTTAAATTAGTTTTATTTCAATACTAAGTAGAGTTTATACATTAATTTTCGAAAGGCTGTCTTGGGCTTTACGTTTTTTTTTTATTTTTGGGAATGATTACACTATCTCCAAATGCTCTAAGTGTAGCATGGACGTTGCTCTCAAGAGCAACGCCGAAACACACTTATAGCATTGAAAGGTAGTGTATTGTATGATTAATTTATGGTCCAAAAATCAATTTTCACATAAACAAAGCGTTAAAAATTTAGTTCAAGAGTCCACACTCCGTACCAAAAAGAAGCGCTAAAAACAAATCAACAAAAAGATATATAATGTACGTAAGTAGAAACCCAAGTCATCTCATAACTAAAAAACTTTGTAAAAGAGAAAATAATAAAAAATGCCCGCATGAAATATAAAAAGCGAGGTCCTCTCCTCGACAGAAAACTTCTAAATTATTTTTTGTGAACTTTGCAGAGTTTCATGCAAACACACTCATACACATAGATTATTATAACAATAAAATATTGTTCTGACTATAATGTATTCCGACTTCTAATAAAATTATAGATAACACATATTTTTTTTAAAAACCTTTTCGCAAGTTACTCTTTCATCTTTTTTTTATGGAATATGGGGCAAACGAGCGTGTCACCTGATAGTAAGCGATCCCCGCCGCCCATGGACACCCACAACACCAGGGGAATCGCAGGTGAGTTGCCGACCTTTATTAGAGGGTCTGGCTCTCAAGTGCAGCAGCCGGAACACGCCTCTTGGTATTTGGTAGCAGATTTTCAACTCGAGGGCGGTAGCTAACCAAGCGGGCATTAGAAAAAGCCCTACCATCATGCAATTGTAGTAATTCTAGCAAATAATTAATTTAGTCCTACCTACGTATGTGTATACATTGTGAAACCAAAATTCATATAAAATAAAAATTTGCAATCAGAGAAACGTCCGCACTCTACAAGCGCCCGCATGTAATCAACGCTATCCAGAGTCGTCGTAGAGGAAACCTTTAACGCCTACCCTCACTCATATAATTTAATTCAACACATTTACTATCGATATAGACTAGACTTTTCCTTCAATATCTTTGATCCGACGTTGCTAATTTAAAAAAAGTTAATTATTTTGTATAACTTCCGTGTTCACTAAACTTTTACATAACATACATCATAGAGGCAAATGGGTTCTAGTTCACATCGACGCGCTCCGGCCGACATCAAAGCGATTAATTTTAAGAAAAAAAATACCTTTGAATCGTATCGAATCTGTATAAGATATATATTTACTAACCGGAGATTAATCCCGCGGAACATCAAAGCTGTTTCTCATTATTTACATGATAATATGTACGTTAACGTCACGAAATAATAACCGGTACAGAACAGAAACAGCACCGACAACGTATTACATTATGTTCGGTACAATATTTTACATTGTATTAAGCGAAACATACACAATACAACGCACACAATATTAACAAACAAAGCAAGAACAATTACAAAACTACCTTTTTGCATAAAATAACTCTCGCCCCTGCAAAAATTCTCTTAGTCTCGTAAAATAATGGCTGCGATTACAAAGTCGCGTCGCGATGGACCCTCAAAGGGAGGGAGGGAGAGGGCACAGTGTTATCACTAAAGAGGTCAACGAACAACTCGCAGTTTCCTCGGGGAGGGTAGCACTTTGTAATCAAAGTTGTTGAAAAAGTTAAACTGCTACAATTTAAGCTTTCAAAAGGTTACATAATTGCTTGGAAGTGTATAGACCACTATGTAAATGTATGAATAATATTAGTATATCACTGCATGCATCTATGATATGAATTATCGATATGTCGAGAAAAGAAGAGAAGTGGAAAAGAAAAACTAGGGAAGCTGATCCTACTACCATATGGGATATATACTCGGGAAGAGAGAGACTGTATGCACCTATATGCATAATGAATATTACAAACTATCACCAGCATATATTCAGATGTGCTGATTGTTTATTGTTCTACAGTAAACAAACTGTGAAACAATGAAAGGATCTCGATATAATGGTACCTACCGAGACAGTACACCAGAACATTACCAGTTCTACTTCCAGCTCCTTGTAATTTCATTACAATGTGTTTTCGCCGGTCAACAGGAAAAACCCATTAACATTACGAAGACTTTTTATTTCCAACAAGCTTGTTTTTTCATTTTCTACCGAAACTTTTTCAGAGAGCCCTTTTAGTACACAATAATAATATAATTGGAACACTCTTTCTGCGTAATATGAACGTAAAAAGTCGTTGTTACAAATTAACGGATAAAAATAATTGGACAGCTTATCTCAAGTTGCCAACATTTCACACGATGATATTATAGCGGTAGAAGTCGATCATCAGTGTTCATTATGTCTTAGCACAGCAACAAACGAGGTGGTATCTATATCCCATTTGACGCAGAGAGTGCAGCCTCGTCACCAGTATGAAGACGATGATAATAAACCCACCACTACTTTCATTATCTCCTTTTGGAGTAACATGTTTTTTTTTAAATGTTTTTAGTAAATACCACGCTCATCCATACAACATGCTACAAGTAATTCCTCAGTAATTTTTTTAACCTTTTTCAATGTCAGTCGAGTCAGTATTTCACTGCAGATACGTAAATTGTAACAATTTGAATATTTGTCGTCTTACAGATTCGTGGATTACCACGTGAAAATTATCCAGTTAAAGCTTGCAAATTAAATCTCTCGGTACTGCGATCTACACTATGCTATCAAAAAATCATGTTGTCACTTTGCAACGTGTTTTTCCACATTACGACCATTCCTTGTGACATCGGCGCGGCATCAGCAACGAAGCGACCGCTTACAGTCAAGTAAATATTTGTTAATGTTCTAAACTTCCAACAATGTTTCTATGTTTAAAATAAATAAACTCTGACAAGACAGTCGTTAAAATGAAATGAAAAAGTAACACCTGACAGTTTTTAATGTCTCGGGAAATGCAATTTTTATTCAATTTACAAGATCAAATTGTATAGAGTTCAATGTAGTAGTAATTGAGAAACAAGAGGTGGAGGGACAAAAAAGAAACGTTATTAACCTATAAGATTTAAAACAGATTCACCAGCGTTCGAGAAACATTTAAACAAGAGTCAAGATGAAGATATTCATGGGCTTGTATAATTAATGATGCCTGTCGAAGTGTTGTTAATGCAGACGTGATCTCTCACGAGGTCTTTATACCTGTATCTTCATAGTTATAAATTATTCGTTGCAATTTTTTTCTCTTTCGTTACTGCAGCCGTGCAGCGCTCCGATGGCGGCGCTTGCTCGTCGAATTGTCTAGTAGCGCCGTATTTCACGTAGCTTCTGCGAAATCTCCACGTATTTAGAACAATGCTGCCTATAAATGCCATAATAAACTACGTATTGGTGGATTTACGAAAAATCATTACTTTACAACCAAAATATGTTGTTTCTCTTACACGTTTATGATAATCTATTAGTGTGTGTGTATGAGAGAGATTATAATCTTATTCATTCGTGTTTACATGACGTCAAACACTGTAATTGAGAAGCGACAATGGATCATTGAAATAAAAGTAATTTAAACGGATTTTACCGCGGTTATTTATTAAATTTTGATCCTGACGTTTCAAAAGCTTTTCAGCCTTCGTGGTCACGGTTGGGACCAAAATTTAATAAATAACCGCGATAAAATCCGTTCAAATTAGTTTTATTACAATGAATAATATTCGCGTAAACCTAAGAAATCATTAGATAATGGATCAGTTGTGAGGTTATATGGACGCCGCGTCAATGGGTGTCAGTTCAAATTCCTGTTTGAGTTTAAGTTTTCGGTGAAGGAAAGCAATGTGATGAATCATAGCATAGTCTTAAGGCATTTTCTAACACCCATCTAGCTACCACTGTCAAGTTAAAAATCCGCCCCCAAATACATATAGGTGTGTACAGGTAGTTGTAAATGAAAGTCACTTAGCTTTAACCTTAGCGTGTTCGCCATCTTAGGCCACATCGTCACTTAACATCAGGTGAGATTGTGACCGCAACGCTATACCTAAGAAAGAGACCGCTGTTTGTATTCAAATTCATTATCGATCAGAATTGAAATTGAAACAGTTTAAATTTATGGAAATGCCAAATATTTGCGAATCTCATTCTGTAAGAAAATAATCCTACGTTTATTCGAGAATTTTAAAAGAAAATTATGAAAAAATTATATCGTACCATCTTGATTTCTATTGTAATGTATAAGATGCGCTCGCAGGGAATTTGTAATATTCATAGCGACGTCGTCGGGTTGCAGTCGCCTGCGAAATTACAATATAAATAATACTTTGTTAACAATATCATATTATACGTGATGCAACACTGCACCCGAGAGATCTGAATGCGGTACATACTATATGTTATATTACCTGCTACAATATAAAAAAATTCTGGAGATAATTAAAATTAATTTGTTGAAATTAAAAATATTTGGTTACAGCGAGGTTGAACGGGTCGCGGCTGTGCGTGGATGCGCGGGGGAGTGTGCCGGGTGGCGGGGGACGGTACGGGGCGCTCGGGGACCTAAAGTTTTAATATGAAAGGGTCACGGGTTCGGGGTTTGTGTGCCGGCGTAACCGCGGCATTGTACATTTCCCCCGGCGGCCGCGTGGTGCTTACCAGAATAACTCACACAACGCCAACAGTCAGCCACATTGTCACTCAACATTAGGTGCGATTGTGATCATAACAGTAAGTCTATAAAATATTAAAAAAAAAACGCTGTAAATCTGACTTCATACAAAGTTATATTACTGTCAATACGCAAAATATATGCATTTAGTCCAGAATTAAATAATCCCCGGGGTTCATTCTCAACGAATCTTGAACCCCGGTCCTAATCGAATACAATTAGTGTTGGTTTACACTCGCATACGCTTGAGGGGTGATTTGATTAGTGATCACTTTCAGATATGTCTAATAATATTATAAAAGTAGCGCGTCTCATTGCGCTGACTCCTCCATCAATACACAATTTATTTTGTATAAATAGTTATTTAGGTGTTACATTATAACTATTCCTATTTATGGCCTCTGAATATAGTAAGTAATTGTAATTATTATCATAATATATATGTAGCGACTATTGTGAAATAATTTTCCATCGCTATGCTGACCTCAACGGCGCGACGGGATGGGCCGCAAAGACCCGGTAAAGCCGACCTTATACCTCTGGATACCCTCTCACCAACACCAAGGTAAAGGTAATTCTAACTAACCCTTGTGTGGTCCAAGGTCTCAGATGATGCAGTAACGTCAATATATTCCAACCCAGCGCCGTCCGACGAACACATTATAAGGGTTACAGTATAAGAGCAGCGCGGCAGATATATTTGTATATAGTTTATCGTAAATAAATGCTATATTTTTTTTTGCACATAATCGTATATAATCCTTCAGTTGCATTTTCTATTTCCTTCCGGAAAAATACCAACAATCAAGAAGAAAAATAAATAACTGACGGTCTCTATGGAGACGCTTCGAATCGTTATTTATTTCAAATTGGTGGCGGCACCATGAAGGTCGACGAGAAGCAGTCAAACTTCTTATCCCGTCATTGGTAATAAGAGATCCAGTGATAGAATTTGTCTAAACAATATGTTATATGCCTTATTAATTGTTTATAAATTTTATATAACATGCAGAATATACATTTTCAAAAAATATTCTAGGTGTTATTCCTTATGATTTCGTTTCAATCAGAACAATGTACAAAGCTCGCTTCTGCTTAATGTGAATTGTATTTTGTTGTAAACTATAGTAAATTATAAATTTTATGTATTGATTAAATACTAGAATGATCAGTGCATATGTAACTGTTATGTAAATAAATGAAATCCATGTACATGTAAAACAGCTAATTCAACTTCATTATTATATATCCTGAATATTCAAGAGTAAGTTATATCTTAACATGCTGGTATGAAGTATCTCTCATAATCTCTAGACTGAAGGTTTTGATGCAATGATGGCTTAGTTAGTAGTTTTTACAGACGTCACGTCAATGGACTAGAGTTCGAAACCCAGCAATGAGTCCGAACTTCTGATGAAGAAAAGTATATTGATTAAACTTTAGCATGGTAGTAAGGCTTATTCTAATGCCCGTCTGGCTAGCTACTACCGTCACGTTGAAAACTTGCCCCTAAATACTTATAGGTGTTTTCCGGCAGTTGCACTCAACCCCTAAACAAGTTTAGCTTGCCCAACTGTTGGAATACATCGAAGATTGTAGGCATTCCGCTAAACTTAAATAAGCTTAAAAATGTACATTAATGATAAATAGTTTAGATACATATTTGCATGAAAACGGATAAATGATACTCCATACAAAACCAGCACTGCAATAAACGCAAGCGTGTTCCGTTGTCGACTCACGTCGGAAGCCAATTTGATATCTGTTTTAATATGCCGAGTGAACCTACGGGTGTTGTGTATTTGTACCGGGTTGTTTGTTTTATAGTTTAGAAGCTAACGTGGGTTACGGTCACAGCACCTCAGCATTTTCTTGTATAAAATATATATTACTATTTAATTCCTGGTTAAAAATCTTTATTTTTAAAAACTCAACAAATATTATTAATGCGAATGTAAGTTAATTACTTTTCAAACGCCTTAACTACGCAATCGACCGTCATGAAATTTTCTATACAGTTTATTAGGGGTAAAAAAGTACTGAAAGAATAGAAAACTGATTTTTATTTCACGCCAAAGAAAATTTTGATAACAGTAAAACAATATTTTCAGATATTAACGAAATAAATCAAATTGACAATCAACATTATGTAACATAGTTGAATTTTGGCCGCTGGTACTTGAAGTCAGTCGAGCAGAGTCGAGGTCACATATGAATTATTCGGAAGGTCTCAAAGGACGTGAACTCAGGCCACCCACTTTATAAGTACAGAGTAATGCGCTTTGATTTATTTACCTTCCGCACGTACCTGTCTCTCTTTTCGTATTACTTCATAAAATTCCCTTAGAAGTGTGTACGATTATCTGCATATTAATAGCAATTTAATTTGATAACAAGAAACTCCGGTAACATGCATGCTGCAAAGTTATCTGAGATATCATTGTGTACATTCCTTTTAAATTAATTAGGTCTTTATTGGAGAATAACTTTCAAGTCTGAGAATCACGATTAAAGTTCGGACCACTTCAGTTATACTATAAATTGTTTTAAAAGCTTTGAACATAATGCCCCAAGTATAGGGAAATAAACAGCAATGGAGAGTGGGGACGTGTTAATGTCGAATAGGCTATTAATGTCTTTCGACATCCGACGCCGTCACGTCAGAAGGGCAGCAAATTAAAATAATTCTACGTAAAATCGAGAAAGAATCGTGATGTTAAATAGCTGACAAACATAGATTTTTAAACTTAAATTGCGTGATTTTCTTTTTTAATTTTCCACTATTTCAAGTTAAACATTTCTTATTCAACACATTCTATTAGATTGTAACGAATATATTTGAGACTTATTGTACATTTTTTGTGTTATTGCTTTATATATAGTGCGTTCGACTTCCCGTCAAGGAACGTGAATTCGAATCCAACCACCCACAATGAGCTTTAGCTTTTGGTAAAGGAAAACATCGTGAGGAAACCATAGCATGGTGGTAGCGCTTTTTCTAATGCCCACCTGGCTAGCAACCACCCTCAAGTTGAGAACCTACCGCCAAATACCAATAGGTGTCTTCCGGCAGCTGCACTTGAGAGCCAGTTCCTCCATATGTTTAGCGTGTCTACCACCTTGGGCCGTATCGTCACTTAAGATCAGGTGAGATTATAAAAAAATATATATTTAATGATATGAAAACTTTTCAATTTCCTAATTGTAAGTGGACTACGGGAACACACCTATAAGTAGTTGGAGGCAAATTTTAAACTTGAATGTGGTAGCTAGCCTGGAGGGCATTAGAAAAAGCGCTACCACCATGCTATGGTTTCATCAAGATGTTTCCCTCAAGCTCAAGCTCATTGCAGGTGCATTCGAACTCACAACACTTGTCGCGGCGTTCGTACACACTACCCACTGTGCTATATCGCTTCAAGTTAACTGTAATACTTCATTGAGGTCTCTCAGCCGAGGTTAGCAATCGGAGACCCGCCGTGAACCGCCTCACCTTTCGAATTCTTAACGGTGTATTGAAAATCAATTAATACAACCCCCAAAGGGAAATCCTTTCGGGCAATTTGCGCCGCCCGACCCGTTGCGTGATTGGAATATTGAAGTGGATGCTGATTTGAAAACCGAGTGCTTTTATGAATTTCATATTTAATTTACTCAGAGATAGAGTGTTTGATTTATACGTGAAGGTAGCGAATTTGATATTCGTTGAGAATAATTTTGTAATTCTCTAGGGTTTATGGCAACTCGTAATATAGACTTACTATATATATATATATATATATATAGACGTAATATAGACTCCGTATTAATTTCGGACATCTCGCTTACTAAAAACAGAGCGCGTTATGATATATGTAATACTTTAATATATTTTTACGTCTACATAATCAGATGCTATATTATTAACTGCACGATAGCTCAGTGGTAGTGTGTACGATTTCGCTTCTAGGGACGTGAGTTCGAATCCACTCCACCTACAATGAGCTTGAGCTTTCGGTGAAGGAAAACATCGTGATGAATCCATAGCATGGTGGTAGAGCTTTTTCTGATAGTTTCCATCCGCACATTCGCTTTATAGGATCAGGGTTATGGCCCCAATCTCACGTGATGTTAAATGATTATGGAGCCCGAGATATTGGACACTCTGAGCCTAGTGGAAAATCTAGCAATCGAATGCATCTGCCGGAACACATCTACATGTGTTTGGAAATTTTCAGTATGGTGGTAGCTAGCCAGGAAGGCATTAGAAAAAGTTCTACCACCATGATATGGTTTCGTGATAATGTTTTCCTTAACTACAAGCTCAGGCTCAGTGCAGGGATTTGAACTCGCGTCCATCGACGCGAAGTTCGTACGCACTACCAACTTAGCTATCATCGCTTCAAAAGTTTTACAAAAACCGATCTCTGCGCAAATGCACAAAAACTCAAAAATGTTTAATACTTGTCAAATTAAGAAGGTCACGTAGTCAGGGGACCGGAGAGTAACATTATGGTATATATATACACTAGCTTTAGCCCGTGATTTTATCCGCGTTGAATAGTTACTTTGAAACTTTTTTTAAGATACTTGTTTTGCAAATTATACACATACAAACATGCATCTTCTATTTCATCCCCACGTAGGTTGCAATTTCTAAAACGCTGGAAACAAATGTTTATTTATCTCTTACCATAAGCGATAAAAATATTTATTCTCATATAAGAATTAGAAATAAGTTATCAATTTTTAGTGTGTTTATGGTTCACTATTTTGTCGGTAATTACTTACACATTGAATATAGAATTACGCTGGCGGGGCCTTTTTTGATGACTATTTAAGATAAACATTTCCATTATATATGTACTATTACATACATTATATACGTGTTACTCTGATAGTAATTGCAGCGTGCGCCAGAATAGCTCGCAGATGGCATAGTCTTTTCCTACTTACTTGACACATTACATTTTCAACAATTTACACAATCTTTTTTTTTTATACTTAAGGTTTAGCGTGATGGCTATAATCTCACCTGATCTTAAGTGACGATACGGCCCAGGTTGGTAGACACGCTAAACCTGTGGAGGAACTGGCTCTCAAGTGCTGCTGCCGGAACACACCTATTGGTATTTGGCGGCAGGTTTACAACTTGAGGGTGGTAGCTACCCAGACGGGCATTAAAAAAAGCCCTACCACCATGCTATGGTTTCCTCACGATGTTTTCCTTCACCGAAAGCTCAAGCTCATTGTAGGTGCTTGGATTCGAACCCACGTCCCTTGACGCGAAGTCGTGCACACTACCACTGAGCTATCATCGCTTCAATCTCATTATAAATCATAAACTGTATGTTATTCTGATTATAAACTATGTTATTGTAAAGTTTCATTAAAATCCATTCAGTATTTTTTTGCCTGAAAGAGTAACAAACAGTCATACATACAAAGTTTGGCGTTTATGAAGTCAGTAAGAGTATAGGACTGAATACTGGTCCCAACAGATAGAGCTGTCTGGCTGCAGGTCCGCGAGCCGCGCGTGTCCCTCACTGCCGATATGGGATTACTCTTACAACGAATCCAATCTGCGGAACGTGATTCCAGGACATTTTCGAGTTCAATGGATTATTCTCATAAATAGCATATAGACGATATTCCTTTGATAGGTTTACGAAGTGTCTATATTAAAAATACGGCATTAGATTCCTCACGTAAAAGATGTATAAAACTTAGCAGTTTTATATTTCAACATCATTTTTTTTATATTCGACCTTTGTAATAACTTGTTTTATTTTTAGACGTCCAGACGGTCTTTTAACTTTTAATTGAACTTTATAAAACGAAATAATTTAAACTAATAATATAAATTTGAAAATAACTTGGCATATCTACGAAGACCGTTAAACTAATATTGATGAGTTTTGACATGATATAGGAGTGACCTTGGATAAGATAAGCCAAATCAAAAACCTTTATTAAATTTAGGCCTTAAGAATGCGCTTATGAACATCAAAACTACCACCAGTTCGGACTATGGGCTTAAGTTACTTGTTATCGTAAAAAGAAATACTAGAGAGTTAGAATGCGGAGTCCACGTTATACGTGAGATCAATAATTTCTCTAATTAGAACAATGTGTCAATCTATTATATATAAGCCACAATAAATTATTTAGTAACAAAAATATATTTAAAATGAAAAAGCGATATATGAGTGTTATTATTATAGTTTTGAAGCGATGATAGCTCAGTGGTAGTATATACGATTTCGCGTCAAGGGATGTGAGTTCGAATCCAAGCACCTACAATGAGCTTGAGCTTCCGGTGAAGGAAAACATCGTGGGGAAACCATAACATTGTGAGAGCCAGTTCCTCCACAGGTTTAGCGCGTCTACCAACTTGGGCCGTATCGTCACTTAAGATCAGGTGAGATAATGGCCACAACGCTAAACCTTAAGTATAAAAAATATATAGCAAGAAGAATGGAGAAGAAGGAGCAGAGTTCAACCAAAACTAACCACTTGGGATCACAAATAACAAGTAACATCTGCAAGGAATATGGAATATGGTCTACTCAGGAAATACAATACAATACAGTCTGATGACGTCATTTTTAAATACGGAATATGGTCTAGTCAGGTACGACGACACAATAAAGCCTCATAACGTCACTTTTAAATCGCAACTGACTACGTACCGATTTCTGGACCTTATAAGGTCATAAAACAGAGTAATTCACTTTTCAATTAAGACTTTAATTTCTTAAATCGATTCGAAGGCTTTATTGTCGGGAAGAATATAAAATTACGTTTTCTAGTTAAATTTGAATTTGTAAATTGTAAAGAAAAACTCGGCAGAGGGTAATTACGTCGTCGAGGGCGCCGTTAAAACTGGAGGCGAGTGAATAGCGAACAATTAAACGACAAGTCGGAAGGCGTTACGGTTTTTCCTCAATTAGATATAGCTTTGTTGATTGCGGCCGCTCCCGCTCGTTACACTCATCCCAACCGTTATTTTATTGTTACGGAGTAATGCTCTGGGGGCGGACAGACATCTCGATGGGTTTTAGATCAACTGATTAACCACGCCTTGAATACTATTCTAGAGAAATCGTCTCTCGTGGAATAAGAATAAAATATATATTAAGCATCCCACAATTTTGATCGTCGTTTTAAAGTGAAACTTTATTTACATTGCCTTTGTAACTTCCAGATCCGGTTAATAATTTGCAGTAACTAATTCCATTGAAATATAGATTTCCAATCTACAACAAAACTCTCATTTTTAATTCGGTACAAACGAATGGAATATATATCTTAACTTTCATTTAAAAATATACTTAACTGGATCGGATACCTATAAATAAAAGAAAGCTTAAAAAATATTACCATATAACAAAAGTTCCCAGGCAACGTTATCACATTCAGTATAAGCTTGTTTTATTTCTGAAGAAACGGAAATATACGTTAAACCTGTAACAAAACGGCAAAGATGCGTCCTGTATACGTAATAAGGGGTTCCGTCATGTACCTAGCCCGTGCAACGCGGTACCGCCGTTAAGTTTTAATAAAGTACCAAATATAGTGGGTACACTGCACTCACACCGCACGACGCAACAGCTCGTACATCAACACATGTATAATATATTAGTTTTACACAAATATTTATTTCATCCCGTAATAACATTTTGAGAATTGCTTTTTATTGGGGAATACATAAATGCAAAGTTAAACATAGGATATTGCCTTAAACTTTTGGAACCGTTGCGTTCTGATTTAGAGTTTATGCTACTCTTAAAAGTTTAGAGATAGATTTACCTGTTTTCTTTTAAAACATACACAAAAAATTATACCCCGCCTATCACATACATCAGAACCCGCTCTGGGGGCGGCAAGCCAGCCATTTGCCAGAGGCGACAAAATTTAGGGACGCTGTGGTGGCCGTTTTTTTTTTAATTAGAAAGAAAAGAAAGAAAGAAAATAAATTTATTTACAAGACACAAGGCTACACGGATAAGGTAAAAAATACATGAAAATTAATTAACATTACAATCATTAAAAAAAAAAAAAAAAACATTACACATAATCTAAAAAATAATAATAATAATAAAATGTTACAATCCGCCGTGCGCCGCAGTGCCACTGTAAAAGGCGCACAACTCAGCATAAGCTGAGTCACCATAATAGGCAGGCCCAGCGCTGATTTTCGGTTGTGGCCAAGTGGGTTTATACAAAAAATAATAATACAAAAAGCAAAGCAATTATTCTAAAATTATATTAAACACCGATAAAAAATATGTCTAAATGTAAATATATACATATAGATACATATATACACACATACATAATATACTCAGTTACGTACCAGCTAAGTATTAATAATACAATAAAATAATTACACTATATTACATATACTCAAATTATATAAAAGATAATAATAAGTATTAAATAGAGAATCAAAGCAAAATTATAATAAAGGAGAAGATAACTAAATAGCGGAAATATCTAAATTATAGTTTTCGAAACACGCCTGGGAAACTAACAAAAACCTCTTGAGTTTATTTTTAAAACTAATCAAGGTAGATGCAGATCTTATTGGCGGTGGGATATTGTTCCAACATTTACTGGCGTTGTATCGAAAACTGCCTCTGAAAGCAGCGGTACAGTGACGTGGAGTTAATAACTGTTTCGATGCAGTTCGTCGCTCAGATGATCTCTGACTACCTACCCAACCAATTTTCTTGTACAGATATGATGGTATTCCTAAGTTAATAACCCCAAAAAGAAGACAAGCCAGATGAAGTTTACGCCTTGCTTTCATTTTTAATAATAGATGTTTATTAATGATTGGTGTCACATGACTTCTTGGTAATATAGTGAAGCAAAAGCGCGAACAAGCATTTTGAACCCTTTGTATCAAACGGGATGTTCTAGCTAGTAATCGAGGACCATATACTATATCAGCATAATTTAATTTTGATAAAATCAATGATTCTACCAGCTGTAATCGTAACTCTTCACTTAGAAATGGCTTAATTTTATATAACACCTTCAGACGATAGAAACAGTTACGAACACATTCAGCAATATGTGTTTCAAACCTTAATTCTGTATCCATAACTAGACCTAGGTTCCGTGCCTCAGAGACTCGTTCTATTGGTTTACCCATTACTAAGACTTTTCTTTTAATGTTAGGAATATGACTAAGTTGATATTTAGTACCTATCAACATATATTTGGTTTTATTAGGGTTAAGTATAAGCGAGTTATTCTCTGACCAAACTACTATTCTTCCTATTTCCTCGTTAATTATATTAATGGCTTTATCGTAGTTTTCAGGTTTAAAAGATAAATATAATTGTAAATCATCGGCATAGATGTGATAGTGGCAATGTAATAAAGACTTAGTTATGTCAGCAGTATAAAGAGTGAATAATATTGGTCCCAACACAGAGCCTTGTGGGACTCCTCTGTTAATAGAGCGAGATGAAGAATATATAGTTGACCCATTAGATAGGCTTAATTCAACAGTCTGAATCCGATTAGTTAAATAACTATGGAACCAATTAACAGCAGCTCTGTCAAACCCATAAAAACTTAATTTTGACAAAAGTAATGAAGTGTTTATGCTGTCAAATGCGCGAGAAAAATCGAGTAAAACTAAGAGGGTGCACATACCTGTATCTTGAGCAGATAGAATATTGTCAGTAACATCTAATAAAGCAGTAACCGTGCTTCTATTTTTTCTAAATCCTGACTGAGTATCAGGTAGTATATTATTTTTTTCAATAAAGCTAGAAACTTGAGCTGCAACAACCTTTTCCAAAATTTTTGATAAGCATGGTAAAATACTTACTGGTCTGAGATCATTATAGTCTTTAATTATATTTTGTATGGTAAATTTTACTAACAAAGAGATACATTCACATATTAATCCATTCTTCGCTAAAACAATATAATGTTTATAAAATATATTTGTATATTGACGCTACATTAAAATTTCCAAGGAACGGCTATTTGTTTTTTGACCTGGATACCTTAATCTCTAGAGCTGGTATTGCATACATAAACCCGCACACACATTCGTTAAGACGTTATTCCATCCACAGAATGCACGTAGCCGTCTACTCACGCAGTCATAATACTTAAATGTCAACATAATGAATAATATTCGCGTAAACATAAGAAATCATTATAAATTCTTAATTTTTCTAATATCGTTATGTAATTGTTTTTCACTGTGGAACGCAGACCGTACTGCTAGTGGTCTGGAGGTAGACCGCGACTACTAATATAACTAATCCAGTTCATTTTTATTTCAATTATAACTTGTTTATGTTTTAATTATTTTTATAATTATAATATAGAAAATATGACAAGACATTTACGTGTCAAACAATTTTTAACGAGCACAAACCGTCACTGAACATTATGATATTCCATAGATACTACACATGCAGTACCGTCTACGTAATAGAAGTGAAATTTATTATTATTTGTATGTGTGAGACAGAGCATCTCATAAGAAGGTGATATATTTTCTTTCTTTTTCATGTAACGAATTCTGCGCGAATGTGTCGCATCGTTGACATTTAACTCTCAATTCGATATAATAATCGAATCGCCATAAAAAAATATACTTTGAAAAAACCACATTAGAACGATTTATGTATATAGTTTTTTTATAAGAAATATGTAATATGTATATACATAATTATAGGCCCGTTTCAACCCCAATGCATTGTGGTAGGGTTTTTTCTAATTCCAACAAGGCTACCTACCAACCTGAATTTGAAAATCTGCCGCCATATACTATATGTGTTCCGGCAATTGCATTTGAGAGCCAGTCTCTCTACCAGGCTTAGCATGTCCACCATTAAGAGTCACTTCGTCACCGAACATTAGATTGTGGCCACAGTGCTAAACCCGTAAAGTGTAAAACAATGAATAACGAATCAAATACACCTATGTTGATGAATTAAATTAAAATAAATAACATAATTACCCACAGTAATCAGCTCAGTTCCGTTTACCATCAAACCTGTGAAATTAATAATTATCCTGTGATTGACTACACCTTTACAAAGGAAATTACACATGAAATTAACGTTGTCAGTAAGTGAAACATTTATAAAGACTTACGGTCTTCAAGAATACACAAAGAAGGTCGTGTCACGACGTGACATGGACTTACAATGTTAAGACAATATGAGTAATGTGTTTTGTACCTGATCGTGTTTTTAACTGGAGCGAGGAGGCGTCGATCGTCGCCTGGCTCCCGGCGAGAGGACCCTCGTCACTCCGCCGCACCGCGCCCTACGGAGTGATAGGGGGCGGCCTGCAACATTGCTCATATTGAATTTTTAGTTAGTTTAAACTCCATATAGCGAAATAGAATGCGCGTTTCATAATCTTATTAAAAGTTGTTAAATAGAAAGAAGATATCGATGTAAACCGATCAAAGGCAAAAAAACTGAAGGATTCAGGGAGTTAAATGTTAAATAGTGTGACTATTCGACTCGACCGAGTTGATATTCAGAAAAGTCTTTGTTGGTAGGAACTCGTTTAAATTGTATTATACAAAGTACACTTAAGAAAGTACCCTTTGTTGCTTATTTACCTCTCTGATACTTAGAAAGTGAATCAATATCAGTGACGTACTTTTACCGACACGTCATCTAATCCATACAAAGAATAGTGCGAAAATCAAGACTTCTAGAAACCATTTATCGATAAAGCATCTTGAAAAACTATTGTTACTGCCAAGAACATATAAATAAATTGTTTTTCCGTAATTAAAAATTAATTATTACATTGTTAGTTTTATTTGTATTTAATTTCCAAATTTTATAAATTATACGTGAATGTCTTGATATGAGATACAATTGATGTTTTTTTTTTTATCGTGACACGTTTATTGATACTTTCCTATCAATACAGTATCAAGTATTAATACTAATATTACAAAGTGGAAAAGTTTGTTTGTTTGAACGCGTTCATCTTAGAAACTACCAGTCAGATTTTAAAAATTACTTATGTATTTGATAAAGTAACAATTAAGGAAGGCTTTAGGCTATTTAACATCACGCTACCACAAATAGGAGCAAAGTAGTATTAATAAATTGACAAAAACGGGAAACAAAACATTCTTGCTGTAGGCTTTCTTCGCATGCGCTGGCTTTATTACATATATTAAAATAATATATTGTATGAGAGAAAATATTCTCTTAAAAATATAGAAAAAAAAAATTATTAATATCATATATCTACCTTTTCTGGCTTACCCACAATTATTATTTTTAAGTTGTACAATTTCGTTCCATAATAACACTGGATTTCCGAAAATGTTCGATATAGACCTAATTTCATATATATTTTTTTATATCTAAGGTTTAGCATTATGGTCATAATCTCACATGATCTTAAATGCCGATAAGGCCCAAATTGGTAAACACACTGAACCTGTGGAGAATCTTGTTCTCAAGTGCAACTGTCGGAACACACCTATTGGTATTTGACAGCAGATTTTCAACTTGAGGGTGGTATCTAACCACGCAGGCATTAAAAAAAGCCCTACCACTATGCTATGGTTTCCTCACGATGTTTTCCTTGACTGAAAGCTCAAGCTCATTTAAGATAGATTCAAACTTACGTCCCTTGACGCAAAGTCTTACAAACTACCACTGACCTATCATCGCTTCAAGTTGAAGAGTTCATAGTTCAAGAAAAACAAAATTGTTACTCGTCTTGAGCAATAAAATGTATGTATGTATGATGTATGGGCATGATTATTATGCCTGGCATATTATTTCCTTAACAATAAAAGTTACTTCATCATCAAGATACTTTATGAAGATAAACATCGCGTCTAACAGCATGTTGTATGAACATGATTCGGGTTATATTTAGAGTAGGTTGTTAAGTAAATTGATGATGTAAAATCTGATGAATAAGTAAGATTGCCTTATAATAAATGGAGGTAGTAGGCTGCTCGGAGTAACAATTCTATGCAGATGATGTCATGGGCACCAGATAGTATATTTGTTAACTGCTCAACTCAGCATCATGAAATTTCACACACACATTGCCAGTGGTACAGAAAAGGACACTGGTTACTTTTTATTAAGGAATAAAGGACTTAAATGATTTTAAGTTCCACCCGAACGTAGTCACGAGCTTAGCTAGTCGTTTCATACTTGTATGTGAATATGTAGGAGACGCGTAAATGAAAGAAAAATATATAAATAATTTAACAATAAATACATTAGTGTTATTAATACATATTCCTCTAAACTAAGCTATAAAAAGATATAGGTCCATTTCTTATTTCAGCGTTTTTAGGAGGCATTTTAATTCTGATTGGTATTCAACTGTGACATTAATAACGTTTTCGCTTAAAAATTAGGTTTCTTTGAAGGGCGTTCGTGGCGCGTATACAAACTCGGTGACGGCGAGTTTTCTCCAAGAATCTTACCTTTCCTTGCGATATTTTTTATTTCTGTTGAATCATTGTGTTCCTTGCTTCAAGGCACTCACCTACCTAGTGAATTCAAATATGCATCGTTAGTTTTATACACACGAATTCTGAAGCATCGAATAAAGATATTGTCAGCAGGGATATTGTACTGTATAATAATATGAAAGATTAAAGATCAAAATCGGTGAAAGCAATTCATGAAAAGTCTAGTATAGAGCCATGCTTCTTATCATTGAGGATACCTATCGGAAGAGAAAATGAACTGCATGGCATTGCATTGATATGGAATTATTATTATGAGATGTTATAATGTTGTCAAAACGTCGGTGCCTGTGTTCCCGAAGCAGGTCACTGCGGCAGTGAGGCGATGCGTCCGCGAAGTCGTGCTGTAGGGAGCTTTGTAACGTCCCTCATAAAGCCGGATTTTATGTTGATCCCGCGGGACGAGTAGGACGCGCCCGACACGTTGATATTCAAAACTTGTACCGTCGCCAACATGCATAGGAAATATTTCATTTCCGAAATGAGGTCACTTAGCCGAGTAACCGGGCCGAATTTTCGTTCGTTTTCTGGCAGCAGCCTAAGCAGAGGTTCAGTCATTTTGACACCCTTGCGCCCGCTACCTCGGAACTGAGCTGACCCCTGAAAGTTCAGTGAAGCTGTCAAAGCCCTTCAGGCTAACAAGGTATAAATTAAAAAAAAAAAAAAAAAATATTGTGCATTCGAATTGAGGTATTCATCAGATATTTTTCACCGAAGGGCCGTAAGATTTATATTATTCTATTAACAACACTCTTTTCATTATGCTATTTATACTGTAAATGAGTTTATAGTTATAACTGTATTCATTCTTTAGAAATAAGTACAACGTTCCTTTGAATCCACATAGAAAGAGCACAATAACTAGTGTATTGTAGTTATATTGAACCCATCGTGTGCAGTAATGTCAAGGTATACTGTTTAGTAACAATGTATGTCCGCTCACTACAAAAGATTCAGCCAACCTCACTACTTAAGATGAATTTAAAAATCAATGTATTTGATTATTGTGTAACTTTCAATAGTCCGTAATTGTAGCGTCTATCAGTTAATTTTGATTCTTAGGAATTTTAGTACAGCTTATATTTTTGGTTATGTTGTCAGCTATCTACTTCAAGACATTCATTTAGTACATACGTTAAACATTCATCGTCTATCCCTGAGAAATTCTTTACCTTTTAGAGATATAAAGCAGTCTAATCAGCAAAAATTATTTTAATTTTAAAAATCTATATAATAGTTTTCTTTCTATAAGATGAGGCTTTTTCTAACGCCCACCTCTAGTTACCATCCTGAATTGAAAATCTGCCGCCAAATACTTATAAGGAGGTAGGCTTAGCGTGTTACCATCTTGGGTCACATTGTCACTTGACATCAGGCGAGATATAACACATAGACAAAAAATTAAAAATATGTTTTATTTATAACATCATGTCCTATAAGAAAGTACAACACTATTGTCAGTAAAAAAAATTTTGAAATTTATAGATTTGGTTCGTTTATAGTTCCATTCTATGTACAGATAACTTCATCTAGTACATATCTGGCAGTATGGCGAGTAAATGCGACAGTTGATCGTAACACTGTGAGCTTAATGTAATGTTAAATAGATTAGTAAGTATTAGCTGTAACGTCCACATCGCCCGTAATAAATATTACGGGATAATTCTGTGGAGCAGTAGAACTTCTCACATAAATTACCGCAACTCGCAAACGCGCCCGGAAATTTCATTAAACTCTATCACGCTAATAAATTCGACAGGCAACCTTTAACTTATTCATTAATCCGATTGAACTATTTCTTTTATTTAAGTAGGTAACTTAGAACGACATTTTGAAGATAGTTGTGAGCATTTGACGTGGAGCCAAGAGCGTTACAATCAATTCCTGCTATAAAACAGTAGTAGGTAGTAGTAGTAGCTGGTAGTCGTGGTAGCTGGTAGTAGTATTAGGTAGTAGTAGGTAGTCGCGGTAGCTGGTAGTAGTATTAGGTAGTAATAGTAGTAGTAGTATGTGGTGGTAGTAGATAGTAGTAGTTGTTGTAGTAGGTAGTAGTAGTAGGTAGGTAGGTTCATTCCAAGCCGTGAGGTAGCTAATATTTACTGACACACGTGACACAGTTTTAATTTAGTCCTTTCTAAGATCCCATCACTAAACATAGAGTTTTCATCATCTGGGGCAACATCGTCACTTACGTATATACAATTGTGGTCCTACGATTTGGAAAAAAGAAATTTATAACCTTAATCCTTTGCAATATTAGCGAGAAATATCCCTTTAAAAATAGATTATGAATAAATCATCGAATGCATCCTATGCAATAATATTCGTAGAAAAAAAAAGAAGTTTTAACTTTTAAAGGAAAAATCACCAGACGAGATAGTATTATCTGACAATAAAAATCATGAAGAACTCGAACGAGTCGAAACTTTATTAAAGTTTTCTCAGCGGAATTTAGCTTCATATCGGTTTTTGTTCGCAGAATATTAAACTTTTCACTTTTATCGTTTCTCGGTGACGGCAGTCATTTGTCGGATTCTTTTTGCGGAAAACATTATGATTGATTTTCGATAAATGCAGGCTCCATATATTTAGTTTCTTTCGTATTACTTATTTGTATACAATTTGTTTCCACGTCTTCGTTCGAGCGGTACTAAATGTTATTATATATCAATAGAAACTACGTTTTTGACCCTTGTCTTTTCCTCACAAAGTGCATGGAAAATTTAGTTTATTTCCGGCAGTTGCATTTGAGAACCAGTAGATACCTCCACTTAGCGGTTCACTATATTGCGCTATCTATATTATTATAACACTAAGCTTCTAAACAATAAACAAAAATTTCATGATTGTCGGTTCAGTAATTAGGACAAACAAACAAACTAGCTTACATTTGCGTTTATAATATTAATTAAGTATGACAGTCTGCGGTTACTTATAGATACCAAATAAACCATCGGATAGGACACGGGTACCCTATTAACGAGACAAACCGTAGAGACTTCGACAGACCAACTTAATTTATCATTCTCGGTTCATTGCGTCGTGTTGGATACGTTACAAGGAATGTCTGCCACTACCCGACGCGTCACGACATACCAAGATATTTTTTCCCCAAGCAGACAGATGCTGGAAGCAGGAGGGTTTTTCACAGCTTCACCGAACTTCACACGCCACGACACTCGCCCCAACACTTATACAATACTTTGCTATATTTTTTTTATTTGCGATTCAATCCCGAAATAGGCGATATATAAAACAACGAATGCTTAATGGAAAGAAGGAAATGGAGTTAACTTTGCGGAAATCAATCGATAACAGATGAAGAAATTAAATTTTTTATACACCTTACTAAACAACTAATTAGCTTTCACGTAATGTTAAGTGCACACCCAAAACAGTAACGACCACCGACGCGTGTAAATTCCTCACAAACCATGCGACAAAAAGAAGAAAATCCTTTGTTATTGTGTAATTTTTATACTACTTATTTTGAATATTTACCCATTACATAACTTCAAGCAATCAAATACCTTAAAACATTATATATATTATCCCCATCTGTTGAATCACCAGTACTCTCGTTGTTTACTTCCTATCATATAAAATTCAGTCGTCTTGTCCAGCTAGTACAGACATAAAAGGTACCTTTTAACTTATTATAGGTTATCTATTAAGGACTTGTTACTATGCTAGCCATATGTTATTTCCAGAATCCATTGACCCCAAATCCTATAATGAAGTTGTACTCTTTGCATGTTCTCTTACATTTGTTATAAAGAACATTCAGCACTTCATTGCTATATGGTAGTAGGATAATATCGTTCTATATAACAACTTAACAACACATGTCTTCAACTTGATACCTAATCGATACATTTACATACCGATTTCATAAGATATATATTCTTAGCACGTATAACAATAACAGATCCTACTTTATACTCGTAGTACGTACGTAGCATCGGATAATACAATGAACTTACATCCAAACACTCTATATTACATATTGAGTTTAGATATAATTTTAATTATATCCATTATATTTCTTATCATTGTTAATTTTCTATTTATCTATACATTATTGGATACCAGTTTAATATATTTTTAGTTCAGATCATACTTCTTTACCTCACGTCTGTGCGTTTAAATAAACAATAAACTTGAAACGTCCTTTTTATCATTATCATGAATTATAACCTTACAATTACCTTTTGTAATATTAACAAGAGTTTTCCGTTCTTCATTCTCTATATTATTTTAATTTTAAAATAATATAAAAACATGAAGTTATGAAATCTATAAACATTGACTCATAAACAACGGTATATTTATATGTATTTTCTTTATGTATATCCAACTTTGGATGTGCTCGTGATTCTACTCTTAAACAGTTGGATCGATTTTGGTGAATTATTTTATTGACTTAGGCATTATTGGATGATTCTTATAATTAGTCTGATCCCAAGTGTATTAAGATATTAACGACATCCATTATCTTATTTATTTAAGGTATGTTTTAAGAAAAAATCTACGTATAGAACCTGCTAGTAAATATGTTGAATAAGCAATGTCATTATGACAATAATAGGTTTTACAGGGCTTGCATTGCATGATGAAGTCTTAAAATTAATATATTCTTATGTAGATATATAAAAGAATTTATAATTTGTATGCAGATATAAAGATTTGCAATACAAATTTGATGCAAAAACGTCAGAAGTAAAAGCAATACAAGTCACGAAGAGTTGCAAGAGACTATCATTGCATGTTTAAAATAACAATAGTTATGATATTTTTATATAAATATATATTTTGCGAATTGACCTGTAACTACTGAAACAATATAAATGTAGTTTCTATAGCCAGTCTCTCCAATAAAGGCCGGCAATGCACCTGCGATTCCCCTGGAGTTATGAGTGTCCATGGGAAGCGGTGATCACTTACCATCAGGGGAAGCGTTTGCTCGATTACCTCTTATTCCATAAAAAAATGAATAAGGATATAGCGTAAAATCCTTATATCTTAACCGTCGCGTTTAATAGTCTGCACTACTATTTGATTCTTCACACCACTAATACTTCAGTCTACCAATTCGTTCTGGAGCTCTACTATTACTGTTTCATTATTTTTTTTTTTTTTCGAAAGGACCTACACTGTTAGCCTTAGGGGCTTTTACAGTTTCACCTGAACTAGTGGGGTGAGCGCTGAAGGCGCTCAAACCCGCGGGGCAACTCGCACAAGGGTGCCACTAGTTACCGAACCTCGGCTTGGGCTGTTGCCGATTCGCGAACGAGAACGAGCGCGGTACTAGCTATTACTAAGCGAATATTATAAAATGTAAAAAAGAAAATTTCTAAACTATATGATCCTCTTAAGGATGTGATAAAATTCTTATTTTAGATTGTACTGTGCAACGCGGCGAGACAGGATTGTACTGTGCGTCCTTCCTACCTATCTAACGAAAGACGCGAGTATCTAACCTAACGAAACGAACCCAGAGAACCGAGAAGAAGGCAATGACACACTGAAATTATATGAATTAACTGAAAAGAAAATTTAACGCTTAAAAGGCCGAACCACATTCAGGGCCAAGGGCGGTCCCTCAGAGAACCGTGTACGTACTGAGTGAGTATGCACGTATGTGACATGCAGTGTGATGATGTGGGTTCAGTGAGTGTGAAGTGTCACTGTATCGCGCGAGCGGGTTAGCTCGAGGGCTCCATTCCGGAGGATCGACCTAGGCTCGAGCGTCCGCCGAAGGAGGCCGCGGCGGGTGTGCGGGAGCGAAGTTAACCGCCCGCCCTCGGCGGCGAGGACGACGGTTTCGCGGATTAGCACGTGCGTGCGTGCGTTTAATTATTGGGTAGTCGTTATTTTGACTAGATATTTTATCGAGTGGGTCGAGGAAGATGTTACGTGGCCGACGTCGACAGAATTTTATATTAGACAACTGCTCATTAGGCGTGGGAACGTAAGAGACGGAAGCCTTAATGAGCGAATTTGAGTGTGCTTCAGCTTTCTCAAAATGTGTTTTGGAAAGGGTCCGGATATACCCTTCTATGGACGGGAGTTCTAGATCTTTATGTAGGTCTGTGTTTCTCATGGTATCGAGAGCACAGACCGACCTACGAATATATTTATTTTGAACAACTTGAAGTTTGTTCAAGGAATATTTCGAACTATGGGCGAATGCGGGACAGCCGTACGTAAGAATAGGTCTTACGCACATTTTGTAAAGGGTCATTTTATTACGTAGGGACATTTTCGGTCCAGTATACATAGGACGCAATTGAGCCATAATCGTGAGGGCTTTCTTTGTGGCTTTCCTAATGTGGGGAATGAAACTGAGTCTCCTATCTAAAGTGACTCCGAGATACTTGATTTCGGAAGCCCACTGAATATCCTTACCGTATAAGGAGAGGTTTTTGCTGAGCACTTTCTTAGGGAGGTTCGGTTGGAAAAGAATGGCTGCAGTCTTATCCAGATTGAGTGCAATACGCCATTTGACGCACCATTCTCCGAACGTGTCCATCGCCCTTTGGGTACGACGGATGATATCTATTTTCCTCCTATCGGATGTGAAAATAACTGTGTCATCAGCGTAGAGTCCGTAGTGGACTTTATCCTCCAGCTTCGGGAGGTCGCTGATGTACAGATTGAATAGAAAGGGTGCCAGAATGGAACCTTGGGGAACTCCTGCTCGAACAGGATGCTCAGAAGAGAGGGCTCCTTCCACTCTATAGCAAAAGGAGCGGTCGTCGAGGTATTTTTTTAGAATAAAAATTAACCTGTCCGGTATTCCGAACTGGTGTAATTTATAGATGAGCCCGGCATGCCATACCTTATCGAAGGCTTTAGCGACATCGAAAAAGACCGCGACAGTGCGGTAGGGAGAGTTGGGAAACTTTGATTTAACAAAGTTGGCTTTGATGTGCTCCGTGAGGCGAAGCACTTGGTCCGTGCACGAGTGTCTGGCTCGAAAGCCGAACTGTGCTTCCGGAATGATCTTTTTATCCTCAACTACCTTGAGGAGACGACTCATAAGGAGTTTCTCGAATACCTTGCCTAGAGTGTTCAAGAGGCTAATGGGTCTATAACTCTCTGGCAGATTTGACTTTTTGCCAGGCTTATGAATGCCTATGACTGTTGCCCTTTTCCAAACAGCTGGAAAGTGACAATGAAGTATGGCCGCATTGAAGATGCAAACCAGAAGAGCGATGAGCTGGTCAGGAAGAAGTTTCAAAACTTCATTCCTGATACCATCCGGACCGGGAGATTTTTAGGCTTAAGGCCTTTAATGGTTAACCGAACCTCGTCAGACGTGACAGGGTCTAACGAGGCCTCGGGTGAAGAGGACAGAAGTGACTCTACTTTGGATTCCACTTCCGCCAGATGACTGAGTGATACACCCGGATTGGGTGAGCATTGTTCTTCGAGTGTAGCGGCTAAGCATTCCGCTTTTTCTACACTCTCAAAAGCAGGAGTTTCCCCAGACCCTCTCTGCAACGGGGGCATGGAGACTTTATTAATAGATTTTAGCTTTCTGGCTAAATTCCAGAAAGCCAGATGGGACGGTTGAATACCTTCGAGAAGGTCTTCCCATCTTTTATCTCGGATCTCCGTGATACGATTCCTAACCTCCCTCTGGAGGGCTCGTAAGCGAACGCGATTTTCCTCGGACGGGTATGAATCGTGCGCGCGCGTCGCCGCGTTCTTCTCCGTGATCAATACCCGGACGTCGGCAGGGAGCACGAAGCGGCGATCGTTCGCCGCTTTCACCTCTTTGGATGACACCCTGACCGCCGTCTGCAGGTGATCGACCAAGGAATCGATCGCAAGGTCGGCGTCGCTGACGGATTTCACCTCATCCGGGATCCTACTTAGACTGGGAGAAGATATGTTATCACGGAGATATCTCCGGAGATGCGCGTAGTCAACCACTTGGACGGAGAAGGGCCCGATATCTTCAGGTTGACCTAGTTGAAGAATGACGGGACGATGGTCAGAATCGAGTTCATGTAAGACTTCTATACGTCTTACCGGAAGCGCGATTCCTTGAAGAAGAGCGACATCCAGTACTGTAGGAGTACAGTTTGTCTGAAAATGAGTGGGCTCAGAAGGAGCTATGACATCGAACACGAGCTCGTTCTCCAAAACAGCAAGCGACCTACCGTTAGCGAAAGTCCTCGAACTGTTATAGATAACGTGCCCGCTATTGAGATCGCCGGCCACTATAACCGCCCCGCCCAGCGAGAAGAGAGCTAACAGATCGTCTTTAATTAATTTCTTTCTCGGACTGAGATACGCGGAAACTATATGTATCGATTGATGTCCGGACATCCCTATTTTACAAATCGATACTTCTAAATTATCGAGTTTCGGTGGCTCTATTTCTGTACAATAGAGAGATCTCTTATAGTAAATCATCGTGCCGCCGCCTCGGCCTGCGGTACGATCATTTCTTACTATACCGTAGTTGGCAATCGTTGGATTGCGGAAACTGTTGTTTAGATGTGTTTCTTGTAACAGAAACACATCTATCTGATGCTTCTGAAGGAAGTCAGATAACAGGTCGCGACAGGCTTTATTTTTAGTAAAACCGTTAACATTAAAAAAGGACAAAGTCAAACCGCGGGGTTTGATTTTATCCATCTATTAGTTGAAATCTAAAAAACTATTTAAAAAAAAAACTAAAAATCTAAATATTTAATTTATTTTTTTGAATATATACACTGCAGAGTAGCTGCAATGTGAGGGAAAGCGGCAATGATACCCAACTGTTTCATAGGGTCCGGCGAGCGTTTGATCGCATCGTTAAACGCGATGATATCCTCAATAGCGTGCCTACTGAGGATTTGCGCCAGAGTGGCGAAGCTTTCCCCTTGGAAGAGGTCCGCTGGAAGTTGCTGCTCCTTAGCAGGAGCAGAAGCCTTTTGCGGCTTAGATTTCTTCTCCCATGCCGTCTGAGGGACACGCACGGGTTTGGAGGGGGCAGGCGCGTAGGCGCTGGCCGGAGTCTTGAGGCTCGGATAGGCCTCAGCGGACGTCAGAGGTGGAGGCGCAGGCCGAGAGGCTGCTACGCGCGCCTTGGGCGCGGGCCTTTGCCTCTGCTGGCGCGGACGCCTGGTGCGAGGCGCACACTCACACCCGCGATAATTTGCGGGGTGACCCGCCTTTTTGCAAAGCACGCAGCTCGGAGGAGCCGCCGTGTCAGGGGTGCGAGTACACTCCTTAGTGGAGTGATCGCCCAAGCACTTTACGCATCTGGGCCGAAGATGGCAGCCACTGGCTGAGTGGCCGTAATTTTGGCAGTTGTGACACTGCGAGGGGATATGTGACTTGCGGGGGGGTTCTACGATGACCCCTGTTAAACCGCACACCGACTTCAGGGAAAAAATACTCTTTCCCTCCTTCGTTCGGTCTAGAAGTACCGTAACCATATCGTACGGCTTTTTGTTTAAACGGTGATACATTCTGAATGTATCCCGGACAGGGAATCCCTGAGATCGCAGTGAAGCTGCGACTTCGGGCAGGGGGAGATCCTTGGGCACCCTGCGAATAACAACTCGAAGGAGGCGTTCCTCTTCGAGCGTGTAGGTGTAAAAAGGTTGCCTAGCATCCCTAAGATAAGCGGTTAACGCTTTATGGGTTAGCGACGTCTGAACTTTGACTTGAATACCCGCGGGGGTACTCGTCGCACTGACAATGTGAATTTTCCTAGCGTGCAAATCCGCCGAGATTCGGGTCCAGGCGGATTTGTCCTGGATGATGACGGGCGGTGGAATGCGGCCCTGCTGCGGCTGAGCCTGGCCAGCCGAGCCCGAGGGGCCGGAAGCGGGGGCGCGAGTCGCGGTCGCGGGTGTGGCGCGGGTCGCGGGCACAGGTGCGGCGCGGGTCGCGGGCGCGGCGTGTGACGCGGGCGCTACGCGGGGCGCGGGAGCGGCCTGAGCGGGTGCAGAGGCTGCGGAGGAAGGCGCCGGCGAAACTGCTCGGCTTCCCTCACCATCAGGTATTATGAACCGTTTTACCGGTCCATTGTCCGAGACGGTGCGCTTCCCTCGCTTCCTCTTTGTTCTTGATTTACGAGCGGTTACAACCTCCTCGTAATCGTTCTCTGTCAGCGTGCTCATATCTGAGCTAGAGCGTGAATGGTCAGAGCTCATACCGACCGAGCTCACACACGATGCGCGCGAGTCCGGCCTTACGTATGGCCGACGGTCGAGACTGTCCTCTGGGGACAGCGGAGAAAAACTGTTCTCCGTCGGTATTGAACACGCGGCACCGGTTGAGAGCCCCGGTGCGCACGTATTTGTTCGTGCCGACTGCGGAACTGGTCTGATCGCAAAAGACGTCATCCTCGCGAAATCGGATGACGTGGAGGCGATGGGGTTCGGTGTAGGGGACCTAACCGACGAGGTGGCGGGAGCTGAAGGCTCGACCGCCACTACCGACTTATTTTCCCCTAACTGTTGCATCTTTTTGTCAGATGCATTTATGAGCGCGACAGGCTTCCTGACCGGCGGAGACGCCTGGTTCAGATACGCGCGATACACTTCTGGGTACCTAACCCTGAGGAACTCTAGAGCAGAGTCTAGGTCCGCGTTCTTTAGTGTGGCCATTCCGGTGGCGGGTTTGTGGGGTATTATTGTATAGTAATTAAATATAATAAAAATAAGAAAAAAGAAAAAGTTATAAGTACAATATAAAAATATAGACAAGACTAAAATAAATTAAATATATATATATATATATATATGTAAATATTTGTATATACCTCCCTACCTGAGGGGCAGGGGGGCGGCGGGGTAAAAAACTGTAGTGCCAAGTTATAAATAGAACAAGGAAAAAAATTTTATAAACTGAATCTATAAATAGAAAGGAATGCAAATACGCGCACCGATGTATATGTACCTCCCTACCTGAGGGGCAGGGGGGCGGGGGGCTAAAAATCGTTACGTAAATATATATATAAAAAGAAAAGTAATTTTAAGGAAAAAATATATATTAATAGAGAAAGGAATATAAATATATATATGAAGAAATAAAATATAAAATAAATATATTTAATATTTTCAAAGACCTCCCTGCCAGAAGGGCAGGGGGGCGGAAAATATGAGTTTACTGAGCTCTCCTGAGCTCGATCTAAAGACCTTGTGCCTGAGTGCAATGGCACAGGACGAGTGTACCTAGGTACCCTAAGCTACGGGGCCCTATCAATCCTACGGCCGAGGACAGTCGCCTTTATAAAGGCGGTGCCCAAACGCACCGTAGGGATGGAGTCGTGCAGGATCGGCAAGGTGGGCGGGAGACACCTGGGGCTTAACTATGTGAATAGACAAAGGCTAAGATTCCCAGGCCCGTCCGAGGGTGCTGTCTAGCCAACGAGAGGCAGACAGCGAGCGCTCGGGGCACGCTCCGACGGCTTCGTTGACACCGTTAGGTTTCAACCGTCGACCTTATAACAAAGGATTTACACGGTTAACGGCTTCTAAGAAGCCGTTACAAAAGCGCGCGGAAAAACTACCGCGAGACCGCGAAAGAACTGTTTCGATTATTTGCAACTCACTTACCTTATCAGCACGCGATATGCAAATAAACACGTAAGAACACTTCACTAATTACGACGAATTAATAAGAGAAATTACGAATAAAGTTTCGTAATATATGAACGAACGATGTTGGCTCGTGTATGCGACCACTCGCTGTCAGAACCAAAATCGGACTCACCAAAAAAAACCTGTTTCATTATTGTAAGACACACATATTTATATTGCCACAGCCGGAAACTACTTGAAATAAACTATTAAAACAAATTTTATAAAATCTTGTTATTTAATGTTTAAGCAAACATGTAAATATAAATTGCAGACCATAAAATTATTTTTAATCAGACGTGTAAATATTTAAACCCCTGTAATACGATGTTTAATATAAAGAGACAATCAACGATAAAGCTAATACTTAAAATGGATTAATAATGTAATATAATCTCGTCATTATAATTTGAATTTATAAAGTTATTTTTAACCAAACATGTAAATATCAATCTCAATCCATAAAGATATGTTTAATCAAATGTGTAGATATTTAAACCATTTTATATTATATTTAATATAAAGAGATGATCAATGATAAAGTTAACATTATAAAAAGACGATCAACGACCAAGTTAACAATAGAAATGTATAGAAAGTGTAATCATTTTCTACGTAGACAAGATACATAATTCCTGCGGAACATCAATCGCATATTCACGTGAGCGAAGTCGTTAGAACCCGCTGTAATTCATAATGTCGATTAACTTTACTAATAGTCGAGGGAAATTATAGTTCTTGAGTGAGTATTACAGGAGGTGGAACGCGGTGCCTCACATTAGGTATGTAAATGAAATATCTCATAACCACAGAACCAAGAGGGTAGGGTGCGGTGCTACGGCGTTGATTTTAGTTTTCATAGGAACCTTGCATTCTTTGAAAATTTTGAAGGAAATGCAATAGACTGAAAGAAACACAAAAGTGAAGAAACTTTGTGAAAAAACCATAGCGCAACCAGGTAAGGCATTTTGTAATGCCCGCCTGGTTAGCAGCCACCTTCAAGTTGAAAATCTGCCGCCAAATACCTGTAGGTGTGTTCCGGCGGCTGCACTTGAGAGCCAGACCCTCCACAGGTTACTTAAGCCTATTGTACTCTTGGGCCACATTGATACTTAACACCAGATGATTCTGTAGCCATAACGCTAAGCATGAACTATAACAAAAAAAAAAAGATTGGAATGTAGAGTCGTCATAGGGGTTTTAAAAACTAATCGTTCGACACACCAGTCGAGTTTTACACAAGCGCTTACCGCCCAAGGCAGTAAAGCCGTCCATCAAACGATTTACCAACGATGAGTTGAAAAAAATAAAAAGTCAAACGTGCCGCTTGCTAATTATAAGCGATTGTTAACATGTTTAAACGTTGGTTGTGTTATGAAATTATTAATACATTCTTAGGACCAAAGTTAAATAAACATATTGATTTTAATAATACAATATTTTTTGGTACGAAATATAAAATAAAAAATATATAATTACATGAAAATGGTGCGAACCAATAGTGCAGCGTGAAGAAATAAATAACTAAAAAAAAACTATATACTTAATCATTAAACACATAGACATAGTACGTGAAAGATGTATTATGTCTAGTATATACAGGTGTTACTCTACTATATTTTGCATTTATTCATTATTTGCGCCCAGAGTTAAACACCTCGAAATTGACAGAATATGTTAAATAAATGTATATTTATATCTAAATTTTTAGAACTAACTACTAACTAACGAACTAACTGCCTAGAACTAACGAAGTAATCTAGGTAAGTGTTTATTTCAAAGTAAAACTTTTTTTACATCGTCTCAGATTTGTTGGTTCATCTATCGCATGTCGCATTACAGCTGGCCGCAGTGTAGGGATAAAGTGAAAGGCGCTCGGCAATGCAGCCAAGACCAGTATGGCTTCAATCACATTTTAGAAGTATAAAGTTTACATTAAAAATGTCATTTTAATACAATAAATCGAGTTATTTTCCCGAAAATTTGCAGTGAAATGCCACCGACACGAAAAATGCCTCATGTGCTTCGTGGTTTCATAAAACCACACAATGTTTTTGGAACGAAGTTCCTTATAGAGTGTTGTGGAGACAAACCGACCGACACCCGAACCGACAAAAAACGTTCGTAACGTTAGCGTAAGATTTTTATGTATAGTCTATGTTTGATGGCTATACAGTGTCTAATGTATAGTCTACGTGATAACTGTTATTATTATATATTTTTATAAATCACCGTAAACAAATAAAGGCGTTAAGATAATTTATGAAAGTAGGTTTTTTATCGATAAAAAATCATAATAAAATGCGTACCTGAAAAATTAATCTTTTTAAACCTCGAATAGAACTTGACATTTATATTTCTATAATTAAAACTTCGTTACCATTTGATGTCCCACGACACCACTCGTTTTTATTTTTTTATTTTAAGTACATGTGTAATTTAAAGTACAAGATTACGCTTGAAATTAATTTACATCTACAATAAAACAATGAGTAATTTAAAGACTTAATAACAATAATTATAGTGAAGATTGAATTTGTAACTGAAAACTTTATACGGCCGATTTTTTAAAAGAAACACGAGCATGGGGTCTCTGAACAGATATCTAAAGCAAACAGAGCCGCAAATTTCCGTTGCAAACAAACACTAAACGAAACAAAACCCATAAATTCATGGCCACGGGGATTAAAGGTCTGTATCAAAGCCTAAAGTTTCTTGAGAGCCAGTCCCTCCTATAAAGGCCGGCAACGCACCTGCGATTCCTCTGTTGTGATCACTTACCATTAATAAATATTACTTCATCAAAAACAAGTACATCTTCAATATTAACAGAACTTATATCAACAACAACTCTTTAAAGCGAAATTCAAATAACACAGATCCAAACTTCATTAAAATATAAATAAAAAATAAAATCAATAAAAAAGTAGTTTGATAAATGATTATAATCCAAAGTTGTACAGCTCCGAGTCGTAACGAACATGCAGACCCCGCTCAAAGCCATCCACAATAACAAAAACAACACATAACTGTTTACAAGTCGCGATAAATTTACATATTTCAAACAAAAGTAGTGAAATTTCACGCTGAACATAATTAATTGCTATGTTCCTTTGTATGAAGTATAACGCGTAATTTTAATTTTTTTTATTTAATTTTATTATTTCGTTGATAGAAATCATTGAACATGAATCAAGTGGAAACGAGATTACCTTGGAGAATCAGGTAGCTTTATTGATATATTCTTTCGGACTTATCTGTAAGCTTTTGCGTGGCAGCCTTATAACCGTGTAGTACTGTGTGTAAAACGTGACGACACCTTTCTTTACCTTTATAAACCTCAGTCAGGGTTCATCATCTCCAGCCAGTTCCTTTTACTTTTTTTATAGTTTAAGTTTAGCGTTATGGTCGCGATCTCATTTGATATCAATTAACGAGCCTACTGGACGGACTGGCTCTCAAGTGCAACTCCTTGAACATACTTATAGGCATTCGGCGGCAGAGTACCATATTGGACTCACATTGATCTATTATATTAATAAAATTATTAGCAGTAAACCTACAGATATTGGAATATAGAAGGTAGAACATTGGACAAACCTCGTAACTGCACTAACTTCTCTTCCTCACGATTCAAATGTACAACTCATCATGATTGAAGAACGTCACAACATAAGGCAGCGTATCTAATTTCTCAACCGAAGCAAAACACAACTTCAATCACACGGTTTCAACAACACCAATCGAGTCGTTTAATACCAGTAACAGTACTTTAGCTTACAGTGTTGTGAGGTTTTCACAGTCCCAAAGCACATTATCAATTCGCCGTATAGTAAGTTCAAAAATCATGTCAAGCGGAATTATATACCAAAAAGCAAATAATGATGTAGGGTAGATTAATATGTGACCAATGCTGATGCCTGGAGTAAGCACCCGACTCTGTCTAGGCATCCGCTAAAATTTATAATAAATGAATTTTTCTATATGTGCCTAAAAAAGGATATAACCAGATTTCTTGCTGGTTCCTGTCGATGACTGTTGCATTTTTCGTAGCGATGGTAAGTTTGAGGTTCTTAAGCGCCTTGTAGGGCCTAATAAATTAAATAAAGTAATTAGTTGTTTTTTTAATAAAATAGCTTTTAACGCGCCTACGTTCAGATGGGTCAAACTGATAATATATTGTATAACATTGTAATAAATAAATAAATTAATTGTATAACAGTGTATGTGTTAACAGAAAATAGATTTCACAAGCGTATTGTTGAATACATACGGTTATCACCAAACCACCCAAAACTTATTTTGCTATATCTCAAAAACAGTACCTTTTTTCTGGATAAAAATAATCTGGTACTATTCCTTTTTAATCTGACTATCATATAAAATGCTATTTGGAATAAAACTGGGTAAAATTAAACTAACATAATTTTCCAGATTTATTACATTAGTATAGGCTGTTTGCTTAAAGACACGTTATAATAATGAATCAAATAGAGTAGCGTGTTATTAGCATCTTATGAGATTAGAGAAAAGCTATATATAGATATAGAAGAATAGTAAATACGAAGATGAGTGGAGTTTATGACAAACTCTATAATATGTTAACATGAAAATGATAGCAGGCTAATAAGTACAAAGTGTCGACATAAAGGGGAAGTCATAAACTAGATAAAATATAACTAAAATAAATATTAATGAAGTTGACAACAAGGAACACTGTTTGTGTCTTGTAATGTATATTAATATAATTGCCTTCATCCGTTCAACTTTGTACAACATTTCTGTAGTAACCTACGAAATACTAAAATGTGCAAATGTATCGAAAATTAACATACGACAAATTTGCATATTTAGAAATGTATTTAACTTACGGAAATGTAAAACACATGCGAGATATTTTCACTTACTGGATTCCACTTACTGGGTAGACGTAGGCTGTTAATTAGTGTTACGTCGAAGAGAACTACCTCATAAGTATATTTTATATATATAAATATTAGAATGAAATTATTTATAATGTATGAAGTGTTAACGGGATATTCATGGAATATCAGGTATTTATTATATCTGCTTTATGCCCCTGAAAAAAATCTGCAGCGAATAAAACACGTTATATCATTTATTTATTTTTTTTTTTTTATTTATTTTATTTTATTTATTTAACATTTATTTTTCTCATTAAAGTAAGTTAAGTAGGTAAAGTAAAGTAATTAAAGTTTGTAAAATTAATAATTTGAATTTCAAGTAAAATTAAAAACACAAATTAATTCGTTTTACAGATAAATTAATAATTTAAAATTAAGTTTATATTTTTTTTTAATTAACTACGTATAATTACAAAGTTTTTTCATTTAAAAAAATTTTTACTTTTGATTCGACAGCAGCACAACAAGTGACTCATGAAATAGCCATTTATTACGTTATCATTTTTGGTATTTTCTACACAAAAATGTAAATTTTATATTACTGTGTGGATCATAGGGATGATTTACAGTTAAGCCACACGCTTAAAACTGGAATGAAGCTAAATCTATACATTTATGGAAAAATGTGTTTTAGCTGTGCTTTCCTGTATGAAGATATAAAGGTCAAAAGTATATTTTTTTAGGTTTTCTTTTTGACTACGATCTTATACGCGTGACAAAATGAAACTACTGAACAGATTCTAACGAAATGTTTATACAATTATAATGAATATCATGTATTAAGATAGGATACTATTTATTCCATAAAAGCTTTCTTCGTGAGAGGGAATCAAATATACGGACCGATACGAATTTGGAACGTTCAAGAAGAGAGCTAATCGTACCTTAAAGGCCGTCAACGTACTTGCGAAACCTTTGGTGGTGATGACTTACCATCAGGTGGCCCGCCTGCTCGTTTGCTCCCTATTCCATTAAAAAAAAATTTAAACTTCAACACCGCTATATGTATTACATGTCGTACTTGAATTTTGAAAAAGACTGGAATGATTGAAATACTAGAAATCGTTATATGTTGCATTATAAGCATGGTAGTATGATTTTTTGTAAAGACGCGTGCCAAGTATGATTAAAAAGTATATTTTAGTCGTTAAATATAGTATAAAATTAGTTAAATTATCAAAAATCATAAATCCGAAGTAGAATATCTCATCCGGTGTGGGTGTGGTGGTTGCCACCCCAAGCACCTTTTCAGGGCCTAAAGTAAATAAAGTTTTTTATTCGATTCCTACATCACGTCAAAACTACAAAACTTATGAGGATGGGGACAGGGGATGGGATGCTATGAGCTTGACCTTTTGATACAGAGTTTTTTGTAAATAGATCTATACTGATCTGCTTAGTAGGAAAACTAAGTATATTTATTGAATTTTATGGTCGCTTTAAACAACAAAATAAAGTAAGCGCCAAAAATCTTAAAAAAATATTTTTATCGTACCCTTCGAAAAATTATGTTTGTAAATTAAAGGCAGTATGTTAATAACCACTATTTTAATAGATCAATGGTTAATTATGAAATGTTTCATACAATACCATAATAAAATGAAAAACGGAAGTGATATTAGATATAGCCAATTATTTTGATCTTAACGAATTGAAGTTTGGTAGGTGGATTAGGATCGACTAAGCTATGATAGCTCAGTGGTAGTGTGTACGACTTCGCGTCAAGGGACGCGAGCTCGAATCCAACCACCTTCGGTGAAGGAAAACACCGTGAGGAAACCATAGCATTCTGGTAGGGCTTTTTATAAAAAAAATCTAGCTACCACCCTTAAGTTGAAATTCTGTCTCCAAATACCAATAGGTGTGTTCCGGCAGCTACACTTGAGAGCCAGTTCCTCTACAGCTTTAGCGTGTCCAAAAAAAAATACAAATGGGTCAAACCGTTATCGAGTTTTAGCGAGACTAAAGAACAACGATTAAACGAAGTTCACCGGGTCAACTAGTTAATAAATAAAAATTAATGTTTGTATGTCTGCACTCTTTGCTGTCCTGAACCATTCATTCCATTTTGATGAAACTTTGGAGAGTTGCAAAGATTCTCGGTCGATACGATTACGATACCTGCCATACCATTTTACTATTACAAAGTTTTGGCCAGCAAATGTAATTTAAATGTAGCTTTATGATATTTCCTTAAGTCTTACTTCCTACTAAGTATATGAGAGAATGGAAAAGATACATATTTTCTCTGCTATTCTGACGCAAAATAATGTATTCTCGTTTTATTTCTTGTAGATTGATAATGAGCTACACAGCACTCTTACTATCTACTGTCAAATCTGAGGATACACTCTTGGGCGTTCTGGGAATAAAAGAAGATACATATACATTCCCGGAAGGTATCACATTAACAGGTCTGTATTCATATGTGATGTTTATATATAGTATACATAATACTGTACATACATACAATTTCATCACAGTTTCCGTGTTGCAGAAGAGAACTGTTCGAGCAATTTATAATTTATTCAATGTACAGTAATTGAGAGATAAATATATGGAAACCAACAAATTAAAAATGCCATCATTTCAAGGACTGTGTCCGATTCTATAATAAAACCCCTAATGAAATACATGATCAGCAAATAAAAGAGTTTAAAATAATTGTAAAACAAATATGTAGCGATGATAGCTCAGTGATAGTGTGTACGACTTCGTGTCAAGGGACGTGAGTTCGAATTCAACCACCTACAATGAGCTTGAGCTTTCGGTGACGGAAAACATCGGCAGGAAACCATAGCATGGTGGTAGGGCTTTTTCTAATGGCCGCCTGACTTGTTACCACCCTCAAGCTGAAAATTTGCCACCAAATACCAATAGGTGTGTTCCGGCAGATGCACTTGAGAGCCAGTTCCTCCAGAGGTTAAGCGTGTCTACCAACTTGGGCCGTATCGTCACTTAAGATAAGGTGAGATTATGGCCATAACTGTAAATCTTTTACAGTTGCAATTTAATACAATTGCAGATTTTTTAGCGTGTATGGGATTAAAGTATTGTAAATAGTTTTAAGTTCGGTCAATTGTATATGTTACATGATAAAAAGAGCGATTGCTGAAGAATTCCTTTCGACATTTTTTTCTCTTTCACAACGCCACGTTGTTTCCGGAACGGTATTAGATTTTTGACTCCAAAAAAGTGATGTTATTATCTTATTTTTAAGGAATAAATGATTTGATTTGATTCTAATTATATAGACTTTTAACATACCGAGGTACCGAGGTATGTATATTTTCGAAGCGGAAAACTTCTTGGATTATTTCAGGCTACATAGTTTTTGAATTCAATTCCCATATTCAATTTTTTCCATTTCTCAGATGGGCTGGAGTTCGACTACATCGTGGTGGGAGCCGGTGCTGCCGGGAGCGCTGTCGCCTCACGGCTCGCTCTCGCCGGGTTCGATGTCCTACTGCTGGAGGCTGGAGATGACCCTAACATACTGTCTAAAGTAATTTTGCACTCCTCAGAATATAATAGAATATTTTTAATCATTAAATATTACCCATACAAGTAATACAATTGTATCTGAATCATATCTGTAATCTAAATAATCTTAATGTCACATAACCGGGATGCACTTTGTTATTAACTTTAATCTTTGTAGTGTAAGAGGTATCGAATATCATCCGAGTTAGTAGCGCCAATCCCAGCCAATGACGACCAAACCGGTTATATTGAAAAATGTTAATAAATTAGCAAAACAGAAACAAAAGAAGTGGAATATTTGTAAATGTGACAGAAAACTAGCTTCCATTATACTATTCGGGTCTAGTTGCTGTTTAGTACCTTGTATTGTTTCTATTACAATTCAATAGACCTTATGTCATCATTCGCCTATTAAATGTGTTCTGTCGATTTAAATAAACTAAAAAGGTTAAATTCCAATCTTTTTAATCTATGGTTAACCATCAAGTATTTAAATGTTATCTATTACCAAACACGCCTACCTATCACCTACCTATCACTTTTTGAGATAGGTGTGATGTTATTTTACGGTATAGTTAAAAGATTCCGTTTAAAGCGTAAAATCGGGATAGAAAATAAAAATGAAACATTAAATAATGCTAAAAATTGTTTTAATGATGAAATGGTTGATGGTTGACGTTTCGAAATGAAATCAGAGTTTGGAAATGTCACAGACAGCGATTAATTATCGCAGACGGTATACGAATACAAAATATGAGAACAGTGATCCATCACCCGCAGCAGTATTCAAGAGTTCCATTTAACCTCTTACCTCAGTTGAATATGATAATGCATGTAGTAATATGAACGGTCGCAACGAGACACGTGTATTCAATTTAGACGCTATACTCATGTGGGCTGAATAATTTCCAATTATGTTGCTTCTCTACAAACCTTGACTTTAAGTCCTAATCGATTTGTAGGGCTATTCCTAATATAATACATGTGGCAAGAATCTCTTCTTCTTAACCATTGTTTACTATTTCTTTCTACTATTTATAACATGTCACGTTATAGTTAGTCAAATTGTCAATCCTCATTCTTTACTTGACTATCATCTTATTCTTTACTAGCTAACCCGCCAGACTTTGTCCTGTCATAACTATGAATATTTTTAACTAATATTAATTCGTTGGTGGGAGGCGCCCGACGTGACGGCCCAGTGGCATCCGCGTGAGCTGCGCGCGGTACTAGACAGTACTTGGACATTGCAACATTACTTTATTTTTCTAAAATAAAATATTTTTCTAAAATAATCGTAGCCTAAGTTACTCCTTATTACATCAGCTACCTGCCAATAAAAGTCCCGTCAAAATCGTTCCAGCCATTTCAGAGATTAGCCGGAACAAACAGACAGATAGACAAAAATTGTAAAAAAATGTTATTTTGGTGTATGTACCTAGTAAAATACAGTTATTTCCATATTACAAACAGACACTCCAATTTTATTTATATATATAGATTAATTCTTTATAATTATAAGATCTGCAAGATTATGTAAAAAAAAACGATTATTATTATAACAGGGTTCATTTCTGTTGCCAGATACCAAGTACATCGATGTTTCTACTCGGCTCTTCAACAGATTGGCAATACCGCACTATCCCTAACAACGTATCCTGTCTTTCATCGCAAGGCAAGCAGTGTCGGTTCAGTAGCGGGAAGTGTCTCGGCGGTTCCACTAGCATTAACTACATGCTGGACACTCGAGGGAACAGAAACGATTATGATAACATTAACGTTACTGGTTGGACGTGGAATGAACTCAAGCCATATTTCCTTCGGTACGAGGGTCTCCAAGTGTTGGACAAACTACCGCCGTCATCAATTCCCTACCACAATACAAAGGGAACAATGAAAATGGAGTTTTTTGATAAGCCTGACAATCGTTGGCATTCAAGGATAGTTCAGGGACTGAAAGGTCTTAATTTTCCCGAAAATCCAGATGTTAATGCAAAATCACAAATAGGGGTTTCGAAATGTATCGGTTACGTGTACGATGGTGAAAGGATGAGCACAGCACGTGGATACTTGAGCAGAGAAGATGTCAAGCCACGGCTCAAAGTTGCTAAGAATACTTATTGCTCTCAAGTTATCTTTGAAAATGGGAAAGTTACACGAGGTGTGCTCGCGTTTCAGGGGTTAATTAAAAAACCTTTGAGACTGCGCGCGCGCAAAGAGGTCATTCTGAGTGCAGGAACTGTTGGTACATCTAAAATATTGATGCTTTCGGGAATAGGCCCTGCCGATCACTTGAAGAAAATGGGTATCCCGGTGAGATCAAATCTAACCGTGGGTAATGACATGAGCGACCATGTACTGCCTCTCCTGTTTGCACTCGTAGACAAAGGATATGGCATTGCACCAGAACTAGTGGCACTCGCAGAAAAAGCTACCCAAGTCGCAGAGTTCTTTGTATCACGAGAGGGACCAATAGCTTCGAATGGTGTCACCGATATAATCGCTTTCGCAAATCTCGATTGTTACAACGAAACCCAACGACAGTTGAAAAATAATAGCGAAGCTTGTGAATTACCAACGTTTCAGCTAATAAATGCTTATGTGGACAGAAGTGTAATCAGTTTAACGAAAGCGCTTGTTCAACAAGGGACAGGCCTCGACGATAATATCGTGGATCAACTGGCTAAAGTAAACGAACGATACGCATTCCTGATATTTTCACCGGTAGTTCTACAACCGTTTTCCAGAGGATACATTCGCCTCGCGAGCCCGAACCCTCTAGAGCGACCCGTCATTTTTCCTAATTACCTGGAAGATCCACGAGACGTGGATCAGATGATAAAATCTATACGGTTAATAGAGCAATTGCTGGCGACGAAGCCGTTTGCAGAAAATAATGCAACCCTGTTACGGCTGCAACTAGACGGATGCACTGGTGAGGACGATTCCTACTGGCAGTGTTATGTGCGACATATGACATACGCTGTGTATCACGCGGTGGGCACCTGCGCGCTGGGCCGCGTGTTGGACCCTCAGCTACGCGTGCTGGGTGTACGGGGGCTGCGCGTGGCTGACCTCAGTGCATTGCCGTATGTTCCGCGCGGAAACACTGAAGCAATCGCTCTCGCTATTGGGGAAAGAGCCGTAGACTTCATCATACAAGAGCAAAATAATAAGAGTTTGTAAATCTACATAATGGCATAAAGTAAACGTTGTAACTGCTACAAATATGCATTTCTTTACAAATATTGCATTTTCGTATAATAAACTAGTGATAATCAAGATGGTATTTTTATTATTTTAATTTAATGTTAAACGTGTACAATCCCTTACCAACCTACCCTATGAACATCACACGACAATCTTACACATCAACATGTGATATACAAAATATTTTTGATTTTCAGAAAAATATTATTAACTAGAATTTAAGTAGCGATAATATTGGTATTGTCAACCGATTCTGGTTGTCGATCAAAACAGAAATGCAGCTGTTGGAAGCAAATCGGATGCCGCAATAAAAAGTTTCATACAACGTTTATTGCTCTCTTTACCCTTCTTCCTATAAATTCCAAATCATTTAATGACATCAAATCAAAAATCTTTATTCGATTTAGGCCCTAAGAAGGCGCTTATGAACGTCAAAACTACTACCGATTCGGAAAGTAACGCAATCATCGAGAAGAACCGGCCAAGAAACTCGATCTGCATCGATCTTTTTAAGTCTTATTCTTATCCTAATAAACAATAATTTAATGTGTTACAGTAGTTATTAGTGGATGTACAGAGAGGGGTGTCAATTCCAGGCATCACTATCGCGCACATATTGATCCAGCCTATAATAGCCTTTTGACGTTAAAACCTGTTGTACATGGCTGTTTTACATGGTTCTTGAACCTACTGTCCAGCAATTCAGTAATGTGCTTTGAGACTTTATTATAAAACTTGACACTATTACCAAAAAAACTGTTGTTTGTCTTACTCAGTCTAAAATAGGCAGTGACCAGTTTGTCCCGATTTCTAGTATTCAAATTATGGCGGTCTTTAACGAAATCTAGCTTCTGTAAGTTTTTGCGGACATACATTAAATTATTAAGAATATATTAAGAGGGTAAAATTAAAATACCGAATTCAGAAAACTTATCCTTTAATGATTCACAAGGTCTCATATTGTAAATAGCTTAAACTGCCTACTAAATTCCCTTCGATTTTGACTCTAGTGTCAACCCGTGGAACATTAGGCAAGGTAAATCTAATACATTTAGTTTTGTCTGCATTAAGCAGTAAATTATTTATTGCAAACCAATTATAAATTTTATTTAAAGTATTATTTACATACCTAACCTCTGAATCTGTTCTTTTTACTTTAAATATAAGTGAAGTATCACTAGCAAAAAGAACCATGTCAACGCAGCCATAGATTATTTATGTATACCAGGAACAAAAACGGCCCTAAGATGGAGCCCTGCGGGACACTAATTTGTGCTAACGATCCCGCAGAGATTACTCCATTTATGCTAACTTTGTACCATCGATCTATTAAATAAGAGACTATGAGGTCTAGAGAAGGTCCACAGACACCGTAATGTTTTAATTTAAGAATTAGTGTACTATGGTCAATACAGTCAAAGGCCTTAGACAAATCACAGAACACACCGATTGCTCCTACCAGGCCTCCAATATATGACTTATGAGTTCTAATTTTATGATTTCCTAATTCTATATTTATTATGTGCCAGACAGCCATGGTCTTATTTTTAGACTTAATTACTTTATTACCTAAAATAGTTACTTTAGCAGCTATACAAACACGTTTAAAAACTTGAATAATTTCTAACATAAGCGTGAAAAGATTATTAGGGATTATACGGACTATTAGTAAGTGATCTCCTATAATATAGACATAGAAATGAGCTGTACTTCTTTTAATGCCTGTGGTTGCCCATTCACTAAACCTATTTTTTTTTGTTATACTAATAATCTTTCTTGGGCAATGTTTATGATATTAAGTAAGCTGGTATAGTCTCTATCCGGATGTTCATTAGTTAAAAAAAAATTATGATTATAATATATAAATTTATATCACAACTGTCTCCTATTAAAATTACAATGTGGCACTGTTTGTCGAAGTCTATGTTCAAGATTTTGTCAATCATCTGATTATATGTGGCAGCGGGCATACAATATTTAATCATGTTATCTTTCAATGATTGCACCAACATAGAACCCATACCCTTACCTATACTATCACTAAAAACTATAGTTTTTACAACATTGACATTAGCACTCCCATGACTCTGAGAAATATTGTATAGGAAACGTGTAATATGGACTCAGGAGTAATAGGATAAAATGTTATTTTACGATTAGCCTTGGATTGGATTTAGGCCTGAAACGAGAACTGTAAAAATGTATCTTCGTATTAGAAATACTTAGCAACTGGGAGACGATCAGGAAGTGCTCCCTTACAGCGGCTCCACAGTGATGGTATGAGCGGGTATTATGAAGAATAGACGAACTGAACTCGTTTTTGTAGATGACAAAATAAACGTAGCTTGGAAGATGTCCTCGGCCTTATCATGTCTACGCATCGGTACAAAATCTTAACTCAGATTTCACGCTGATGCATGAGAATGCGTGTTCACACACAGCGCGGAGCTCAAGAGAGTACTTGGCAATGTGAAACATTTCCGTATTACCGTGGCCTGGAACCTGGAATCATTCTACACCTAATTTTCAACGAGCACGTATAGGGCATACTCTAGAGACGTATTGTAGATATCCTAGATGGAGTGCCGACAGCCAAACAAACCAAAGGCTTGTTAAAATTCCTATGGGTTCGATCGCCACAGTATCATATACACTCATATACATTTTATATAGAATCTTAATTTAATTTTGTAAAACATGAAAAGTATAATTTCGTTAACAAATAAATTAAAACATATCGTTAATTATACTAATTTAAAGGGCAATTTAATAACGATTTTTTTGCCCTCTCGCTAAAAATACTGCATAAATCAAAACATACATGTTGTTTGGACTTAAAATGATAAAAATAGCGATGACCTAAAATTAAATTTCAATGGAAGGAACTTGAAGGTCAACAAATATGTTAAACTAGCGAATCTTGCCTCAGGTATATAATAACTTTTTGTTTATTATCTTAAGTATGTTAAACGTTTTTGCAATGACTCGATGCAGTAACCGTCTGTATATGGAATACTAAACTAATTTACATAAATAATGTTTCAAACTTTATTTAATTTACCAAAAAATAAAAATATAAATAAAAAAATATAGGAATTTTTGCGCAATCGTCTATCTCGTCGTGAGCAGTTCAGTACACAGACCATTATAATTCTTATTTAAAAATCGGTTTAGATTAAATTCCTGTTAAACGTTGTTATTTACCCGTGTAATGTATCAAGTGTTTATGGAATTTTCATGGAACACCAGGTATTTTTATTATTTAATTAACATTACTGGATTTTTGATATCATATAATTCATCCTTTTTTATTTTCTTTTCATCGTTCTTATGCTAATGGACAGGTAACAAGCAGACGGCCCATTAGATGGTAAATGGTTACCGTCACCTATGGATAACTACAACACCAGAGGTATTACCGCCATCTTGCCGACCTTGACCGACTCTTTCACTATGCCAAAAAATAAAGCTCATATCTATCCTTTATTTTACGACAGTCTAAAGGTCCAGAGGGTGGTCGCTAACCAGCAGGACAAAAACCCTTAAACCCAAGCTGTAATGGGACAAGATTACACGATTATCCGTTATGACCGAAACTAAATGTGGGGCCAACAATCATCAGAACCTTGACGGTTACTCGCCAGGATGCAGCGCGTGCAGATGTCATTTGCTTGGGTAACTCAGGTGGTATTCGATACCCCTTACATCCTAAACCTTACATCTTATTAAATTCTTAGTAAAATGACAGTTAATTATATTAATGATTATATCTAAAATACTAGCTGAGCCTGCGACTTTGTTTGCGTGAACCTTACACCATTTAATTCTTTTCTTAATAAAAAGTGACCAGTGTTCTTTCCCGTATCACTGGCAATGTGTATGCAAAATTTTAAGAAGATCGGTTGTGCAGTTAACAAATATACTATCTGGTCCCCACGACTCCATCTGTATAGAATTACTACTGTAAGTAGCCTACTTTCCCAATCTTAAATCAACATTATAATTAGACCTTTCATTATCAATTTACTTGACAACCTAGCCTAGAAGATAACTAGAGTTGAGTGTTGTTCTTTTGCTATAATTTCCTTATCTATACGTTCATATAACATGTTATTACAGGTGATGTTTACTTGGTAAAGTTGTCTGCTTCAGTTTTACTTTCGTAACATTCATTTGTAGGATTAAATTTTAATTTAGAAATAAGGTTAAATTTTTATCCGATAACAAATAAATCATCCTTTTTTTAAAATTAGATTTTTGTCCTAAGATTAGCGTGTCCAAAAAACCTTTCATCTTTATAATATTACTAGCTACGCCCGCGACTTCGTACGCGTGAAGCTTAAATGTATGTAACCAGTTTTGCCCGTTTTTTGTACTTTTCTTCAATAAACAAACAATTTTTTATCTTTCGTACTTTTTTTTTCAATAAAAAGTATCCTGTTACTTCTAATACTTCCAAGAATATGTATACAAAGTTTCATGACGGTCGGTTAAGTAGTTTTTGCGTGAAAGCGTAAGGAACAAACTTACATTCGCATTTATAATATTAGTAGGAATAGCTCTGCCCGCGGCTTCATTCGCGTGTAACTAAAAATATTAAAGTACTTTTTTTTTAACACAAAGTGACCAGTTTCGGTTTCTGTAACATTATCAATGTGTACACAAAATTTAATCATGATCAATCGAGCAGTTAATATACTACCTGATACCCATAACTTGATTATTTCTTTATTAATAGGTTTAGCGTTATGGTTACAATCTCACTTAATGTTAAGTGATGATGTGGGCCAAGATGGTGGACTCTGTCCATTACCATTTGTTGTACAACAGTATCCCTTCCTGTACCCTGACAGTCTATACCCAATACTTCATGATGATCAGTGGAACAGTTAACAATATACCCTAAAAGATAATCCGAGTCGAATGTTGAATTCTTTTTTGTTCAAATAACATGCCATAATGGGTGATGTTTGTCTTCATAAAATCATTTTGATTATGAAGTGACTTCGCTTTGTAGGGATTTATGTGTCAAATGTGATAATAATGACCATATATCTCTTTTCAATTTTCAAAACTTTTCTCACACAATATCTCATTTTAGCTTATGTATATATACTACAACAAACTTTTTGACGTAACAAAGAGCAATATTTCTGTTGTACATTGTTTGTTAACTCCTGAGATCGGCACATTCAAATAAACAAATTTTCAAATATGTTGAAAATAACAGGTTGGCGTGTGGTATTATATAGACAAATGTGACTCTATTAACTTTAAAAGGTAAAATAATGTACCGAAGACGCAGCTTAAATAAACCTCCGATAATATAAACAGACAATTTTGTGAAAGTTGTGGGTAGTCACTGGATACGAGCAGCGCTTGACCGCTTGTAATTACGATTCTTGAAAGCTGTTCCGTTGAAATATGATAATGACTTCTGGATTTCGTAATCTACAAATTGCTATCTGCTAACTTCATATCACTGAAAAGCTGATATTTGCTCTTTATTAATCGTAATTTGTACGAATTCTAATTCTAGTATTTATTTTAGATTAATGCTGAGTTTCACCGTTTTCCTCTTATCCCCTATGAAATCTGAAAGCTTCCTGGGTCTCCAAAATGAGTATTCGTTCCCTGCAAGCATCACACTGAGAGGTTAATATTCATAAGTGATAATTATAATGACTTTACTATACAATTCATATTATTAACCGCGTACATAATTGTCAGATGGGATGGTGTGCGACTACATCGTGGTGGGAGCCGGTACAGCTGGGAGCGTGGTTGCTTCACGGCTAGCTCTCGCTGGGTTCGATGTCATTCTACTGGAGGCTGGTGATGACCCTAATTTATTTGCTAAAGTAATTTTATACTAATTAAAATATCACAAAAACCGGATAATTGTAAATAGCCTGCATTCAAAAACTTTTAACAAATATTTTCTGAAAGCATAACATGAAAAGAAGGTCATCTTCCATACAAGAATACAAGTGAGTATCTATCAGTGTAATGAGTAATATAGTTTGGAAAATCCAAAAGTGCACGCCTCATAACATAATTATAATTCAATTAGCAGCATTCATATGAAAAAGGAAGTAATCCGAAATCTTTGTAGTGCTGTTAAAAAAGAAATGGTCCAAATACAGTAAGTGTTGGGAAGTTATCGTTACACATTCATACACACAAACTTCCGGACATTCACGATAATATTCTTTAAAATAAGATTTTTTTTCGTGTATAATGAAATAAATGAATTTAAAAATCATCTAGTGTGATAGACACTTTCATTGCTATAAAAACATATAGGATTTAAATCAATGATCATTGAAGTCTCGAAAATTAATCAACTTTGGTATATTAAGAGTAATGCAGATCCTCAAACGCTTCGCATTATGAAGCGTCCAATATAAACAATTTCGGAGTAACATATTTATCTACGACTTCTGTGAATTCATCTTATCTAAATAATATATATTCGGAATCATATATTGTGAATGTGTCGCTGTGTTGATGTCTGATAGCAAACTAAACTTTCATTGGTCTTAGTACATGAGCCTAATAAAACTTCATATCTAATTATTTTCTTCACATATTTTACGATGGTCTTTTATCAGATGCCGAGTGCATCGATGGCGCTGTCCGGTTCTTCAATAGATTGGCAATATAGCACCATCCCCAACAATGTATCTTGTCTCTCGTCGCAAGGCAACCAGTGTCGGTTCAGTCGCGGCAAGTGTCTCGGTGGTTCATCCAGCATTAACTATATGCTCTATACTCGAGGGAACAGAAAAGACTATGACAACATCAACGTCCCAGGTTGGACGTGGGAAGAACTGAAGCCGTATTTCTTTCGATACGAAGGTCTTCAGGTTCTCGGCGAACTGCCCACTTCATCGATCCCTTTTCATAACACAACAGGACCGATGAAATTAGAGTATTTTGATAATCCAGACAATCGATGGCAGTCTAGAATAATTCAAGGGCTAAAAGCCCTTAATTTTCCTGAAAATCCTGACGTAAACGGGAAATATCAAATAGGTGTCTCGATATCTGTTGGCTACGTGTACAATGGCGAAAGAATGAGCACAGCGCGCGGATACTTGAGCCGAAAAGATGTCAAACGGAAACTTAGAGTGGCGAAGAATGCTTATTGCTCCGGAGTTATCATCGGAAACGACAGTGTTGTACGAGGAGTGACCGTGATGCAGGCACCGAGTAAAAAAGGTCTAAGACTGCGCGCACGCAAAGAGGTCATCCTGAGTGCAGGAACTGTTGGAACACCTCAAATATTGATGCTTTCGGGAATAGGTCCTGCAGATCATTTACAGGAGATGGGTATCCCGGTGAGATCAAACCTAACCGTGGGTAATGACATGAGCGACCATGTACTACCTCTCCTGTTTGCACTCGTAGACGAAGGATATGGTATTACCTCACAGCTACTGAAAGTTGTAAAACGCGTCACGCAACTGGCGGAGTTCTTCGTTTCCCGGAAAGGCCCATTCGCTTCTAACGGTCTAACCAACATAATCGCCTTCGCGAACCTCGACTGCTACGACGAAACTCAGCGACTGCTGAAGAATGAAAGCGAAGCCTGTGAACTACCATCACTGCAGCTCATCAACGCTTATATTAACAGGAACCTTGTCAGTTTGGCGAAGCCGTTAGTACAGCAAGGTGTAGGCTTGAACGATAACGTTATGAACCAACTGGCTGAAGCGAATGAACATTACGCGTTCTTGGTATTTTCTCCAGTATTGCTGCAACCTTTCTCCCGCGGATACATTCGCCTCGCGAGCCCGGATCCTCTGGAGCGGCCCGCAATCTTTCCCAACTACTTACAAGACAGGCGGGACGTGACGCAATTATTGAAATCGATACGGTTTGTGAGGCAACTGCTGGCGACAGAGCCGTTTTTAAAATACAACGTAAGACTTCTACGGTTGCGGTTAAAAGGGTGTAATGGTAGAGGGGAGTCGTACTGGCAGTGCTATGTGCGACATATGACATACTCTGTGTACCACGCGGTAGGTACCTGTGCGGTCGGGCGCGTGCTTGACCCTCAGTTACGAGTGCTGGGCGTTCGAGGACTGCGCGTGGCTGACCTCAGTGCAATGCCGTATGTTCCGCGCGGAAATACTGAAGCGATCGCGCTCGCAATTGGGGAAAGGGTTGTCGATTTCATTACGAAAGAACTAGGTGACGAGAAATTATGAACATCTCACTTATTCCCGTGGATTAAACGAGTTATCTTAAAACGATACTAATCGATCGAGTGTTACTAAATAACTTATATCACACTAGTTTGTATATCAAGTCTTCGTTCAAAAAAAAATTCTTAAACTTGAATATATAATGACAGAAACGTTAATACACAATCGAAATAACAAAGAATACGGTATAAAGAATAATTTATTTAAAGTATATTTCTTGTTTATTATTTAACCTTTCCTAAACGGCCTTAGTGACGTCCAAGTCTGAATATATGTTTGTGTATTTATTATACAAACATTGAAATCAAATAATTTATCCAACTGTGGTTAAAACTTACATTGAAACGATAATAAACGCTTAAGGACAATTCATTCGTTAAATATGCTTTATAAAACATATTATGTGTACCTACTGTACAGTAAGTATGCAAATATTTTATTTGTAGATTCAGCGGTATGGGCACAATCTCATCTGATGTTAGGTGACAATGTGCCCCAAGATAGTGGAGGCACTAAGCCTGCTGGAGGGACTGGCTCAACGACCGGAACACATCTATAGCTATTTGGCCGTAGATTTATAGCTATGTATCGCGAATGTCCCGTGGTGTTCGTTTTCAATCTTTTATTTTGTACATTTTAGTACGTTATAAAAACATTGTATATTAGGGTTATGTGAATGAAATTTCGATATATTCTGTTCATCAGTCAGTTACAATTGAGCTTTATTCAAATACTAGCTGTGCCCCCGACTTCTTTCGTGTAAACTTGAATCACGTCTCCTAAAATTTTAGTACCTAATTTTCATCCGTGTGGTCATAATTATACTAATTATAACTATAAGTACCATGGAAGTATTAAATACCTATTTAAGTTCAATAATATTGGCTTAATCACCTACATTGGTTTCTTGTGGTGGGTGGCCAAGAGTTTACCAAGAACGAGCATAAAAAATTACTTAATGGATACCACATAAATAAAAGTAAAGATGATTTGTCACGAATATTTTATCTATTTATGAATATAATAAAACTGCAACTAAACCTAACATTATAACTAAAAAAATATATATTTTTGTATTATATTTTCTACTTTTTTATCACACTGAAACTATTACATAAATTTTGATGAAATTTAACAGTGACATAACTGATAATTTGGGTCAATATATATGATACTTATATATATTACTAGTCTAATTATTCGGAATTAGCAGCGGAACTAGTGATCCTATAAAATTAAAACATTCCACTGTAATACGGTATAAAATCTGAAAAAATGAGCAAACGAACTTGATGACGATCTTTGATGATCTTTTAATGTTCAAGAGCTGTCAACATAACGAAAAATATAAGCTTTAGTTTAACTTAAACTGTACACATTAAAATAGGTGCTTGAATGTATATGAGATCCATAGGCTCCAAAATTGTTTAATAGGCGACGAGATGTGCTCGAATTATTAGCACTATAAAGTGAAAGACTATTTACCAGATCTCCTATCTTTAAATATTTCAATAACACTGATCAGTTTGTCGCGTTAGCACGTTAAATGAAAACAAACCAACGCATATTTAAGACTAATAAAAATTATCACTCAGGTGGTATTTGATCCTCGATATGAGCAATTACAAGCAACGGCGCTAAATAATAATAAATATTATGTCATTCGGTTCGGTATATATAGTGCTGCAATATTATAGAAAGTCGAAGCAATCTAGATCTTTAATTATTATGTAAGTTAGATAAGAGCAAATTACATCAAAATCCCTGGAGAAGGTCATTTATTATACATGGGATTTTTGATATATATTATAAAAGTATTCTATATTTAATCTAAGGTATAAGTTATTACAGAAGTTAATTAGACCAAAATGTATACCAGTAGTTTCAGAGTGATAGGTGTACAATAGAATAAAGAAAAATACAAAAATTCAAAATAAAATATTGTAGGTAGATTGCTTTAAGACGGAGGAAGTAGACTCCTTAAAGTAGTAATTCAATGTAAATGAAGTCGTGGAAACCAGATAGTATATATGTTATCTGCTCAATTAATATTAATTATTAATCATTTATTAGCGATGATAGCTCAGTGGTAGTGTGCACGATTTCGCGTCAAGGGACGTGGGTTCGAACCCAAGCACCTTCAATGAGCTTGAGCTTTTGGTGAAGGAAAACTTTGTGAGGAGAGCATAGCATGGTGGTAGGGCTTATTCTAATGCCCACCTGGCTAACTACCACCCTCAAGTTGTAAACCTGCCGCCAAATACCAATAGGTGTGTTCCGGCAGCTGCACTTGAGAGCCAGTTCCCCCACAGGTTTAGCGTGTCTACCAACTTGGGCCGTATCGTCACTTAAGATCAGGTGAGATTATGGCCATAATGCTAAACCTTAAGTATATATAAAAAAAAGTTCGTAAAGAAGGTTCACAAGGTACTTACTCTGAGATATAATTTATTATCGTGAGACCAGAACGAGCATTTCGAGATCAAACATGGAGTAATCCTGCTGGCAAGAGGCTTGCAGGCCGGCATGATGGAGATGGTCCCTAATGGAGTATTTATTTATTAGCGATAGTCTTTGTTTTTGGATAGCACTATACTTGTCGTCTGGTACAGTTTTTTTTTTATATTTGACTAGCTGACCCGACAGACTTTGTCCTGTGTAACTATGAATATATTTAACTAATATTAATTCGTTGGTGCGAGGCGCCCGACGTGACGGCCCAGTGGCATGCGCGTGAGCTGCGCGCGGTACTTGACAGTACTCGGACATTGCAACATTACTTTATTTTTCTTAAATAAACGTAGCCTAAGTTACTCCTTATTACATCAGCTACCTGCCAATAAAAGTCCCGTCAAAATCGGTCAAGCCATTTCAGAGATTAGCCGGAACAAACAGACAGACAAATAGACGAAATTTAAAAAAAATATTATTTTGGTATATGTCCCGTATATATTCATATACATGTAGTAAAAAACGGTTGTTTAAATATGACAAACAGACACCCCAATTTTATTTATATGTATAGATAACAACCGAAACAAGTAACTTCTCATATTCACAGGTATATAAATCTTTGTTTTGTGAATAGAAGATAGAGGCCTGCTATAGAATTTAATGTTGGATTGAACACATAAGGACTGAGGTGAAAAATTGAGAACGCCTTTGCGTTTAGTGCAAATGTATTTATTTACTTCCTTTTTAATATTTGTAATATAATTCATTTTCGGTTTTGTTGCGATATTTTTAGTAAAGTGATGAACTATTATTTATTTCTCGTAAATGAAATAAGTAAAGACCAGCTCGTGAGCTAGATTTCTCACGGGACGTTTCAAACCACGCTATTACAAACGATACATTTTTACCTCGATACCTATTCCTATATTTATGGTGGAGAAAAACAATCACTTTTCTCAGTTCGTAAAAAGAAATCCATTTCATCGAGACTCCCTCGAGCAAAAATAACACTAGAGTTATATTGAGAGGTATTTTTAATTTTATTACTAAATGTATGTTGTTATAATATTTATATAATGTAAAGAAAGTTAGCTAGTTTAATAATACAAAGATCACATTAAAAGCGGTATATACATGTAAGGGATATGGAGTTCGTAAACGCGCTACAGTATGTACCGCTTGCCCCGACGAAGCTAATACAAAATTCCTTTGGAACATTCACTCACGTATAATTAATTAATTATGATGTACTTTACAAATGCAACGTGCCGACTGTCTACTCGAGAACTCAAAAAAGTTTGGTATAGTACGTGGAATATATTAATTAGTTAATATTAAAGTTACATCAAATAATAAACTTTCAAATGGAACGGCTGTGTTATAAAATGGATTTAAATAGGAATGAAGCGAGTAAATATATAAGACGATGAAATTAATGCGTAATAAACGCGTACGAACCCGCGAGTACAGCTAGTACGTAGAAGAACTTGTCCTGATCTCCTTATGTAAAAATGTAGGTCTATTTGATAATCAAAACATAGATATGTAAAAACTGGAATAAGCTTCTTGATAGAAGATGATAGATATCCGAAGTACATATGTAATATATCTCTTAAATTGAGCGAAAATGTTATGATAAGTATTAAATAAATAATAATAAGTATAAGTAGATTTGAACCTCACAAATATTATTGTATAGCGGAGATCGTAGAATAAAATTAAAAATAATGTCCCACCGCTGTGCATATGGGCAGTAAACAGCCGGCAGGTCTGGGCCTACAACACTGGATCCTCTCAGAAAGAATTGATGATGAATGATGAAGCGATGATAGCTCAGTGGTAGTGTGTACGACTTCGCGTCAAGGGACGTGAGTTCGAATCCCAGCACCTACAACGAGCTTGAGCTTCCGGTGAAGGAAAACATCGTGAGGAAGCCATTGCATGGTGGTAGGGCTTTTTCTAAAACCTGCCGCCAAACACCAATAGGTGTGTTCCGGCAGCTGCATTTGAGAGCTAGTTCCTCCACAGGTTTAGCGTGTCTACCAACTTGGGCCATATCTTCAGTTAAGATCAGGTGAGATTATGGCCATAACGGTAAGCCTTAACTATAAAAAAAAAATGAATTCACTATGATATCTTTATAAGAGTTTCAGGAGATATCTAGAAGCTTACAGTTTTCAACCAGCGACAGCGACAACAAATATATTTATTAAAGTAGAAGACGCCACTCAATGCGTATCTAATAGTTGCTAGCCATACCACGGATAAATAATTAAATACATCCCACTTCAATATAACCCGATTGATAACATATCCTCGAACAGAATTACTTGGATGAACAGAACAAAATAATATATACAAATAACAAAACACAGATTCCATTCGGTGTTCATTTGATCGTACTACAACCTCTTAGTGTTATGTTTGCGAAAGGCACGAATAGGGTTGCCACCATTCCTTTAACATAAAATAGTTTTTTTTTTATAAATTATCAAAGTACTTTTGAGAAATTTAAGGGAAAAATAATACAAATTTACTTCTCATTATTTATTTTATTATTTGCGTATTTTTACTTTGATAAGAAACATTTGTATTATTTTTAAAATAACCATAGGAATTCGAATTCAGTGATCTTTTATCATTTTATTTATATTTTACTTTTATGAACATATCTCCCGCCAATAAAACAAAAGGCAGGCATTTTTTCTTAGCATATTATTTGCCTGGCGATGTTATATATGTATATATATATATATATATAATGTAGTATGTAGTATGTAGTACACTTGGGAACCCTAGGCAGGAGGCTTAAATACGACGTAAAGAGAGCACTCAGGTACGAAGGAGGGCGAGAGGACGGGAGAGGGCGGGAGACGACAAGCGTTCACTCTAAATTGGCTACAGTGCAATCAAGTAACAGTGTTCAGCTTTAATTTTAAAGTTCATAATTAATAATTCGCAGTCTCATAAATGTTGTAATCGCTGAACGACTGTAAAAAAATATATGGTCAAATAAATAAAATGTCAAAAGTCTTGAGACAAAGACAAAAACTGTATTAATCAACAGGTAAGTACTTCGCCGACATACAAAATGTATCGAACATATCGGTAGCATTTCCCACAAATATCCCCTCTGTAACACAGTCGAACCCAATATCATCAATCATAACGCATCCCGACAGAAGCTTTCATAACGGAACCTCTCTGTAGCGCCGATCGTTTCGACATGAATCAATGTTATATATATATAGAATATATATGTATATATATATCGTGCTGTCCATAAAAATATCTCTCGAAGGTTCTTTTACACCATTTCTCGACTGTCAGAATTCGGAATGTATTAAAACTATACCGGAGAAGACATCATTCATATATTAAAATAACTATCTTATTTCTACATACAAATTATGTTTTTTCATGTACTTACTTTAATAGATTGACGATGTGATGCCTGCATCATTACATAATAATAATAATAAGTCTTTATTACTGTTATAGTTTAAATTTATTTCTACAAATATACTTGTCTAAAAACTATTAACTTAAACTAAATTCTATTCTCGCCATTCCTCTGATCTCTCCTTTTAACCGCTTGACTTTCGACAAAGCCCTCCTCTGAGGCTTTCCACTTATTTCTGTCCTTTGCTGCACGCAGCCATTCTAGATCAGCTATCTTCTGTAAATCGTCTTCCTATCGCTTTGTCTATCTTCCTCTGCTTCTTTTACTTTCTCTTGGATACCATTCAGTAGTTATTCTAGTCCATTTCTCTTTCTTTTCTCTCAACATATGTCCTGTCCAACGCCATTTCAATTTTCTACATATTGATTGAACTTTTCCGAACTTAGTCCTTCGTTTAATCATTGCATTACATTGCAAATATTTTTACAACTCTTATATATCTACACTAATAGTTTGAGTTTTATGGCAATGAAAACATCGTGCGAAATCATAGCATGGTAGTAGAGTTTATTATAAACCTTACTTAGTTAGATACCACCCTCAAGTTGAAAATCTACCGCCAAAATGTGTATTCCGGCAGTTGCACTTGAGAGCCAGTTCCTCAAGTAAGCTTAGCTTGTTGTATCTTGGGCCTTATCGTTACTTAAAATCAGGTGAGATAGTGGCCACAATGCAAAAAAAAATCGCTGATAAAGTTTGTTAAACCTGACACACTGTTAAATAGATAACTGTGTATCAGCAATAGAGTTAATCGCGGGGTTACAAAGATTCCAGTGCTCAAGCTGGAATTGTTTTCATGTCTCGCGCCGCAGATAATGGGGCAATTACCTTGTCGCTCATATTAACTTTGATACGGCGTACAATCTCTCTTTCAATTTTATGAGAAACTGATACAGACGTTACGAGGTTATTCGCCTGTATTACAAGTTATATTATGTAATAGCTATGCCTGCGTCTTCCTTTGCGTAAAACTCTAGATTATTCAATCACTATTGTCCGTTTTCGTTACTTTAATCAATACAGCTGTAATCCTATTGGCTGTAGCGTGATGTTAAATAACCTAAAGCCTTCCTCGATTATTGTTCTACCAAATACAATACACTTTTTGAAATTCAACTGGTAATTCCTTAGATTAGCGCGTAGAAACAAGCAAGCTTATTCGATTTATAATAATAATAATATAGATGTAAAAATGTGATTATTGAACAGTTTATTAATAAAACATTTTCTAAGTTTTCTCTTGTGTCGTATTTTATTTAGGGCGCGGTGTCGGGCGATTTTCCTACGAGTAAAAACTTCAAGGTCGCGTCACAGAATACAACGCAAAGAAAGCTTTCTGAAAGAAACCGTTCCACTTAGCAGCCACAACGCTCGCGCTCAACACCGCCATTTTACCCGTTCCACTAGCTAGCAAGTAGTGCAATCATTACCTCAAGCGTTAGGGGTATGGATCACCCGCCCAGATCGGTCGTATTTAGCTTCGGAGAAATATTGTTTTTTTTTTTTTATTATTATATATACAATCTGTGGACTCTCGATAATCTTCCCATTCAGCATGATCTTAGTACATCGGGCCACCACGATGATGGGGACACTCAGAGGTGTTTTGAACCTGAGCGAGAAACTAGGTTCCTGCGACTCTCCCTCCTCCCTAAGCACCAAACCACTGGTGGAGCTAAAAGCGGCCATGTAGCTGCTGGTTCCCTGCGATGACTTGGGCAATATTGTTGTTGCATATGGCCGCTTCAGCTACCTCGAGTATCGCTTTCATGGACCCACGATACCCAGACGATGGTCTTCCAGGATCTTTGTACACGTCAAAGCATTGACCTTTATCGTGACCTCCAGGACTGCTTTAGACTCGAGGATCGTGTTCTCCATGAGATCCAGCGATCCCGCTACCGGGATTAGGACGGTCGCACTCACCTGACCCATATCGGCTGTGGGTCCGGTTTCGGTATCCGAACTGTCCTTCGAAGACGGTCGATGTCGGACTATAGTGGGTCATATTGGGTCGTTGGTGTTTGTGTTATGGCCCAAGATGGTCAAAATAATGACGTTATTGGGCCAAAGTAACAGTGTTCCTCGTGTGAAATGAATGAAGGCGTTTTACGACCTTTGTGAAGTCTAAGTCAAACGTAACTTACTTGTACCAAACAGGTATGTGGGGTCGCGAGTTATTCAGTACACCGGCGTACGGCTCTTTACCACATCACAATTCATGTCTCGTCCGAGCACTACGATAACTTAACAAGATTTTAGTACAGTTCGTTTTCGCAGACTTATTTATCGGAAAACTAGAAAAAATACGCTAAGGTCTTTGGAAGTAAGTAAATACAATTTACTATCCGAAATAATATATTCTGCAGAATATCTGTTTCGAATATATATTTATGTTAAAAGGTTATATATGCCTACGTATAAATATTAAATAGATAAGCACGATGTAAAATATATAAAAATAATAAACTTAGAGATCAGTTATCTGTTTTCTTAATATCATTTCTAAAATCCTAGAATCTACAAAATATCTTAGAAAATACTTATCATAACATTTTAATACAATTTAAATCTCTTAATGTAACAAAATAACACTTAATCAGATTGGGGAATATGTCTAAAGCATTTATACTTGTCTACAAATAATCATATAAATCGAGGTACTGGTTTTGAGGTTCTAATCACAATAACGGACAGACTAACAGACAGTCATTACCATTCATAATATATACAAATAAATTACTACCGTGAGACTTGTCGGTTGAACTATAGAAGAAATAATACCAAAGAACCCAATAAATACTAGAAATTACCCGCGGGTCAAAATTCTACCATAATCGTTATGGAAAATTGGAGAAAGTTCCAGTAAAGTTAATTATCTAACACCGTTCTTACGGTTTCATTAGTAACACTAATACTCAACTAAAGTAACTAAAAAAAAAAGAAAAAAACTGTTCACAAACTGAAGGGAGAAAAGTAAGTAACATCACAGTAGTTATACGAAAAAAGTTAATACATTTAGAAACGTCCCATGCCTCATAACTAAAAACCTATATAATATATAGACATGTAAGGTTTGGCTCATATTTTGAAACGTGCGAGATACATATGCGTTTCAAATTTCACCAACACACCTCAAACAGTAATTAACAACCAAAAATTTTCCTTTTTATCCTTGACCTATAGATCAAATTTATAACCGTGCTCCAGGTGACCTAGAAAGTTTAAATTTGAAATCGAGATAGGTAGTGGGTTGGGTGAACCCAAAAAAATAAATCCAAAACTAGTAAATTTAAATATTTTTATTATAATTTTTCGATTAATTGATTCTGTTAGAAACACTTACTAATATTAGTACCTGTAAAGTAATGCATTGTAATGTAAGAATCAGCAACCGAAATTGATGATAGATGGTCTTTATGTGGGTTTTAAGGACCTCACGTGATTTTTACACTTAGAATTGAGTCGAATTTTGTATTTATTACGTTACTAGCTTTTATCTGCGGCTTAGCTCGGATTGAATCCATTAAATAAGTTTTTTATTTTTGGTAATTTTTTCAATAAAAGTATCCTATGATGCTTCTAATACCTCCAAGAATATGTGTACAAAGTTTCACGATGATCGGTTAAGTAGTTGTCGCGTGAAAGCGTAACAAAAAAACTTACATTCACATTTATAATATTGGTAGGAATTAACTGGGATTTATTATTTAAATATTTAGCGCACATCAATAGTGTAAGATCATTACTTATAAATAATTAAATAACAAGGTACAAGAGAGCTCTATTGTAGAGTGCAACCGCCTGCGCACGTTATACCGCCCCGGTTTGGCCAAATTAAGTATAAACAAAAAACATGTATAAAAACCGGATACTGAATGGACAATTTACTCGAATATTTCAAAGGTACAAGAAAATATAAAAAACAACACTAAAAAGATAATTATACCCCGAAAAGGTAGGAAAATACAGTAGATTAACAATAATAAGTACCTACTAATTATTACTGTACAAAAAGTGTTGATATCTCATCGATAACATAAATGTAAAATGAGACCCAAGTTAAATATTATGATATATGTCTTGGTTGTCGACTTCAACGACAAAAGAAGTGAGATGTAAATAGATGCCAAGTTCAATAGACATTTCTGAATTTTATTTATAGCATGAAATATTTTATAACAACCTAACATATAATTTGTTCTTATATCCTAGGATAATATATTGAAGCCTAAGGTCTGACATGGCTAGTTCGAATACAGGGATTATATTATAGCCTTCGGAAGTTCTACAGGTGTAAGTTCTTATTTTATTACTAGCTGACCCGACAGACTTTGTCCTGTCTTAACTATGAATATATTTAACTAATATTAATTCGTTGGTGGGAGGCGCCCGACGTGACGGCCCAGTGGCATCCGCGTGAGCTGCGCGCGGTACTGGACAGTACTTGGACATTGCAATATTACTTTATATAAAATAAAATCTTTTTTCTAAAATAAACGTAGCCTAAGTTACTCCTTATTACATCAGCTATCTGCCAATAAAAATCCCGTCAAAAGCGGTCCAGCCATTTCAGAGATTAGCTGGAACAAACAGACAGACACACAAAAATTGTAAAAAAAAAATGTATTTTGGTGTAGGTACCGTATATATTCATAGACATGTAATAAAAAAACGGTTATTTAAATATTACAAACAGACACTCCAATTATATTTATATGTATAGATTGATAGAAACCAGCCGTCGAACATAGAGCTCTTCCATGACTGTTTTAGTAGGTACTTAATAATAATTCGTATATTCGAACTAACTAAGTCAGACTTAAGGCTTCAATATACTATCCTAAGTTATAAGAAATGATATTTATGTTATTCTAAATAAATTTCAAGACTGACCATTAGACGTGACACCTATTCAGATCTCACTTCTTTTGTCGGTGAAGTCAACAAGCAAGACATATCATAATATTGAACATGGGTCTTATTTTACATATATGTGTTTGATAGGATTCAATTTTTTTTCTTTAAACGTAGGTATATGCATTTATGCGTCCTCTCCCAGCCCGGGGGGACTGAGGGGTGTATGTGGGACTCACCCGGTTCCAACCGCTGGGAATACCCACGGCCGCCTGTCGCCGTCCTGGGGTGATGCGGGTCCCTGCATGCAATCACCGCCTCACCCCAGAGATTCTAACTTTACAATACACACATCAAAAACATCAGAGCAACATACGTCATTCACAGAACCAAGTCTAAAAGTTTTAAACAGCCTATTTTGTATTAAATAAAAAATAACGAACTCCGTTCCAGAAATATTCCTTTAATTTTATCAATTATGAAAACTACAGTATCTTTTAAACCTTATATCTTACTACGCATAATATGGTGCACAAATTGTTTATTATTATTATAGTTTAATAAACACTATAGACGATTTTTTTTTGCATTATCCACTTATCAATGAAAAAATGCTTGATTATTTTTTTGTAAAAGAAATGTAATAATATTACAACATTCAAAATCGTTTAAAGGCTCAAAAACATAAACGTTGCGTATTTATTTGCACTCTCGATACAGAAGTCTAAAATATTTTGTATCTCCTTGTACCTACGCATAATGATTCATTTTTATATTCGACGTGATATTCATATTTTCGATTTACCTGTACTCTTTATCTGCTACAACAAGAGTTTCTTCGGGCAATTAATAAAAGATAGAATATTCTAGTAAAGAAACACATTTGAACTTTATTACAATGTAATTGAACTTCAATAGATATAAGTAGAGTGCGATAATAACAGTTCTACTTAGCGTCATCACACCATGTCCACAAATTTAAAAAAAAAGGTACTGAATTTATACGAAGCACAATTTAAAACCACGCGAAACAACAGCCGTCGATATAATAAAAGCTAATTGTTAATCTGTTATTTATGAACACTTTGGAATTGGTAATGAGTTTACTCGAAAACAGATCGTCACAGCGAGTCACCTCCGCCCTTTTCAGCGGGGAAATGGTGCCCTTAATCTAATATTATCCGCGAAGTGCCTCAGCGCCAGCGGAATAATCTCGAAACGCGTAGGCGGACGCTTATGCTAATTTGTACCATTTAATTTGTTAACTTGTCTCTTGATTAGTACAGTCGCCAACCTTACGGAGGGGTGAGACGTAGCATTTCCAGGGTCCTGGGGCATGATAAGCTAATAAACACGTTCATTTGTATGAAATACCTGAAGAATGATTTTTTATACGTAGTCAAGGTTTAGCGTTATGGCCATAATCTCACCTCACACTCTAAACCTGTGTAAAAAAAGTGTAACTGTTGGAATACACCTATTGCTCTTTGGCGACAGATTTTCATTTTATAATCCACTAGGTGCGCCCGCGACTTTGTTCGTGTGGAATTTTTTTATTTTTTTTTATTGCCTCGATAGGCATACGAGCAAGCGGCCCGCCTGATGGTAAGCGGTCACCACCGCTCATGGACTTCCGCAATGCCAGGGGCACAGCCAAGCCGCTGCCTACCGCTAAATAATTTTAGTACTTCTTTTATAAACAGTGACCAGTGTCCTTTTCTGTATCACTGGCTGATCAGTGGAATAGTTAACAATATACTCTAAAAGATAATCCAAGTTGAATATTGGCTAAATTTTTTTCCTCACGTTAAACCTATGCGTGCAAATAATATGTTATGTGTGATATTTGTCTTCCTAAAATTATTTTGATTATGAACTAACTTGGCTCCGTAATGATTAATATGCCAAATGTGATAATAATAGCCATATATCGCTTTTTAATTTTCAACACTTTTTGTCACAAAATATCTATAATGCCTTATGTGTAACAGATACGCATTATGTTACTGCAAACTTTTTTTAGATATATTAAGTAGCACTATTTCTGGTGTAAATTATTTGGTAGCACAAAGATTACCACGTTCAAAGAAACAAATTTTCAGAGGACAGATTCTACAAATACAGGTTGGTATGTAGTATTATATAGACAAATGCGACTCTATTAACTTTTAAGATTCTATTGAATCAATCGCGATCCTATATAACGCCTTGTGCTATAGTTATAAAATTAATTGTAGCGAAAATTGATATCAAATGTAACCTAAATTAGATAGTAAGCCAAGTGATGAAATAAAGAGTATAGAAAATAATTATACCAATTTAATGTACGTCCATATATATTTTTTTACACTTCTCTATCTCTGTAGTCTCTTTCTAGAAGCACCACTTTGAAACTACTGAACATATGTCGATCAAATTTGCCACGATGATAACTAATTAAATATAACATACTTTTTAATATACAAAACGAAAGTGTTCCTTAGGAACACGAAATAAAAGTTGATTTTCTGTAATCTATAAACAATTTGGACTTTGATACAATAATCTATGTCCAAGGCCTGATAACATATAGAAAAACATAAGCTTTATTTTTATTTTAATTATATATATATTGTGGCGTTACCAAAAGGTACCGGCACTATAGTCTCGTAATAAATTATTGGTCACATGATAAAAAAGAGGCGATTTGAAAAGATGCAATGTATGATTTTAAGAGATAGAGACGTCGAAATTGTGAATGTGGCTTAGCGAACGAATCCCCTGACCACACATTTTTTAATTGTTCTAGGAACAGTTTTTGCCTTTATATATTACCTCCCTCTATTCCTTGTCCTATTAACATTATGTGCCTTCTAACTCTTGTCACGGATAATCGCCTAGATGTAGAATGCTTGTCAAGTTTTATTAGAACTAATAAAATTAAAATATTCAAGATTTTAGTGTCATTCTGTGGTGTACATTTGTAACCTAACAATAGATTTTATATGAAATTTGCATGTATAGTCTGTGTGGTCTATTTGTTTGTGAATAGCCTGTCCTGGATATAGTTTAAAAGAGAAAAAAATTATACTATATCCATCTCTTTTCATTCTACCAATGTGACACTGGCAAAATTGCGTGCGGACACATGTGGACACTAAAAAAAAAAGACAATAGAAAAAACATAACGATTATTCTTGCTTATAGAAGTATTTTTATTTACGATTTCTATAACATAAATTAGATGTTAGTGTACAAAAAATCTCGAAGCTCCAAATTAGCCGATAGAGGGCACTCTTTATAAGAGTAACATTTCCATCGTACATTGTTTTCATAGAACTTTAAGAGAGAACAAATTGGGTCTACTTTTTTAACATTCAATACTTCTACGCTCATATTTGTGACAGCTAGATGTTAAATAGCCAAAGGCCTTCCTCAAATATTGCACTATTAAATGCAAAATTCTTGTTTTGCGTATACAGAAACACTCAGCAGTAGTGAACAATCTGATCTATTAATTAAATTGAAGAAATGAAATTTTAGATTAAATTGAATGCTCAAGATGATTAAGGTTTTGTTTATATAACACTCATACCGTATCGATAAAACACCTTAGCAAATGAAACAAATAATATTTCCGTGTGGAACTTGAACCCACACACGCACACGCAAGCATTACCCGCTAGGCCAGGGGTTCCCAAAGTGTGCGCCGTAGCCAGTGAAGGGCTCCGTAAAGCGATTCCATTTACCACGCTCCGAAACCTCAATTTTAGTGTTCGCGGGTACAAAATAAGTAATTTAATTTATCCACTTACCTACGTGCTCGGAAATTGTTAATTATATTTTCTTATAAAAAATATTTGGATTTACTGTCGATGTTTTAAATATTGTGTCTACTTACATAACTGGTATAATTATCTCTATCTATTTCGGACCAGCCAAATAGGTTAGAGCACCGCGAACATAGTAAACATGTGTATGCGTCGCGAATTGAAAAAGATTGGGAACCACTTGCGCTAGACCATGCAGCGTTCTTTATTTTAATTAGTATCATATAATTTAAAAAATTATTTGTATTTGATAGATTTAGAAGAAAGCTTTTGGCTAATTAACATCACGCAAATGAGAAAAGCCGTATCGAAGATACTTACAAAAAACGAGCCAAAAAATAATTAAGTCATTTCTAATGGGACGGAACAGGAATTTTATTTGTAGTAAATCAAACACCAATACATTTTCTACATTTATTACATTAAGTTACAACATATAAAACATATATTAACAACAACATACGCATATCCATTACTTATATGTAGTTATCCTAACGGACAGTTATGTTCTTATGTCGTAATATACCTAAACATATATATAAAAGTCGCATTTTTTCCTATCAGTATTAAGCTTTAATCTCGGTTCTTTTAATTTCAAAATATAACATTTTAATTTTATATATTATAATTTTTTGACTAGTACAAAGTAATTTCTTCAGTCCGGTGATTTTTCATACGCATACATTCGCAATGCGTAGATAAAATATTTTAAAATTTATAAGAATGTGTAAAAGTGTTAACTAAAAGCACTCTAATGTGTTCAAATACTTCCACAATAGTGTTTAACCTATTCTTCGAATACCAGATACACATATCATTTAATTTGAAGCGATGATTGCTCAGTTCGTAGCGTGTATCCGCCGCGTTAATAGACGCGCGTTCGAAACCACCTTTTTTTTAGATTTTGCATTATGGCCATAATCTCACCTGATCTTAAGTAACGATACGGCCCAAAATAGTAGACACGACAAACCTGTGAAGGAACTGGCTCTCAAGTGCAACTGCCGGAACACACCTATTGGTATTTGGCGGAAGATTTTCAGAAAAAGCCCTACCACCATGCTATGGTTTCCTCACGATGTTTTCCTTCAGCGAAAGCTCAAGCTCATTGTAGGTGGTTGGATTCGAATTCACGTCCCTTGACGCAAAGTCGTACACACTACCACTGAGCTATCATCGCTTCATAACCTACAATAAGCTTGAGCTTTCGGTGAAACAGAACATCGCGATGTAACCATAGCATGGTGGTAGGGCTTTTTCTAGTGCCCGCCTGGCTAGCAACCACCCTAAAGTTGAATATCTACTGCTAAATGCCTATAGGTATGTCACGGCATGGTACTTGAGAATCAGTCCTTCCGCTGGGCTTAGCGTGTCTATCAGTTTGAACCACATCGTCACTTATCATCATCTTCACTACAGCAAATTCCTGTCAATTCACGTTAAATAATTCAACTATTTGCGTATGTTTGGTTATAAACACAACAACTGTCAACTCTGTTAAAAATAACCTACTAAAGTTTCCTACATGTAAAAACACAGTTTGTAACATAACACTATTGATAAAAATGTATTATTTTTTCTATAACAGTTATATATAACTATACAAGATTTAACATGATATTCAACCAGTCTATAGCATTTTATTTAAAAAAACTATTAGATAAAGGTTCTGTATTTGGTATTGAATAAACACAGCTAACAAGTGTTCCTACAGCTACTTCCACAACAGCTTTTAAAACACAGACACTAATAAATCAAGTGCGAAATAATAGTTGAGTAATTTAAAACCACCTTCTAAATATATACCCATATGTACCAAAAACATGAGGTCACTGACATACCATTCGTTAGTTTTATGAATCTGTGTGTGGAATGTGATTCCTTAAAAACCTATCATCATACAAGAATCACTTAAAACGGGTGCACACTTAAAGGTAAAATTAACTACAAATTCACTTTAATTTTAATCCTATCATGCAGCACTCGACAATTCCGTTACATAACTTTCGATTTATCGGACGCCCACAGATCCCTAATATAGTTCTCAGTGTATTACTTTGAGAACGAAACCAAGTATACCAAGTGACAGTTTAACCGATACCAGAACACTGTGAACGCACAGATCTTCGATGACACCGGGAGTGTCCACCAAGCCTCCCAAAACTTCAAGCTAAAAGCCTTACGCTTAAGCTAAAAGCTAAACGACAATAGTGTTGTGAAGTGACTACAGAGTGAAGGCATATACTTCCACCATATATATATCAAACCTCGGACACAGACCCACCTTCCAGATCGTTAGAAGGATCTAACATGCAGCCCCGCCCTTCCCGGCAGGATCAATTGCTGCTGAGTTGACGAGAATATACCATCATCTGACCACAACGGTATTACCTTCTCGATGCGGATGGACGAACATATGTTTCCCCAGAGACCTTCATCCACTCGTGTCTACAATATTAAGAGGGTAGTGTGGTCAGAGTTCGAGACAACACATACGAGAAACTGAAAGGGGTATAGAATTGGGTATGTCCAAAACGTTGAGTCTTGAGGTCGTCGTGTCACAGTACCTAAACTATATTAGGGACACCCGCGAACATGCTGTCCCCAAAGCGGGTAGGGAAAGGGGGTAAAGCGCCTTTCCTGGACGTCCAATACCAACTCAAACGGGAGTCGGCGCGTAGGAAGCGGAGGCTTAGAGCCGCTTCCTCCGGCCACACTCTACATTGTCCCTACCTGAAAACTCTTGAAGAGTATAGGAGTAGAGAAACCGAGGCCCAGATCAGAAGCTGAAAAGAGTTTTGCTCGGCACAGGATCAGGACAGTCTCTGGGACAGCATCTACAGAGTCCTGATGAGGACGGGAGGACATCCCGCTCACGGTCCCAGTGGTCAGACACTAGACCCACAGGAGTCTGCTGAGCTCGTCGCTTCCACTCTAAACACTGCTGACAACGTGAATCCACAAAGGTGCAACAGAAAACCACAGGGACACAAGGGCGATGACAAAGTGACTAGGTTGTCGGCTGCCAACCCACTCTTTACCGGAGAGGAAATGCTTCGAACTCTGGAAGTAGTGTAAAGAAGGCCTACGAGGGGGGCTGGATGACCACCGATATTTGCGCGCATGCGTTTCTAGAGAGGAGGAAGATGCGTGAAGGTGTACCAGGCCAATGCCAACAAGTGTCTGGAACTTGCCCACTACTATAAACCCTGGCAGCACGCCCATATGTGCATGCTCTGCTCCAGAAACCTGGCAGGGAGGACTACAGAACCCCAAAGTTGTATCGCCCCATCGGCCTACTCCTGGTGCTAGGCAAAATCCTTGAAAAGCCCCTGGTTCGAGGGTCGCCCAAACTAAACGTGCAGCGATATGGGCTTATACCACAGCGCGTCACAAAAAACATTGCAATATATTCCAAAAAATCCAGTTCATTCTAATCGAAGAAGCTAAACCTAAGATTATAGTAAAATCTAACCTAATTGTGCGACTACACCGGGGTTGTTCATACCTTGTGACGATTCTTTATATTCAATAAATACATGAATACAACATGACATTACTTATTGACAAATCTGACCCGAAGTAGGTTGACCCCGTTCCTCGGAGTCAACCTTAGTCAGTGGGAAGAAAATATACTTTACTTTCATAATACGCTGCAAGCTACCGCACTGTTATTAATTTTTGTTAATTACTCTCAACTGTACGTCATAAATGGAGGAAGAAACTTGTGACTTATAATATTCTAAAACTTCAATAAACTCATTGATATATATATATATATATATATATATATATATATATATATAAGTATATAAAAAGCGCCATCTATCAACAATCTATTGAACTAACATGACAATTGTTGCATTACTCACATTTTATATACAAATGTAAACTATTACGAAAATCAATCAAGTAAGTTACATTCAGTGTTTGATTACAATAATATAGGAAATATTCAAACTGACCAGCCTAGTCTATATAATATAATCAACTGTCATAATATATATATATATATATTCGTTTAAAAACGCTTCGCATTAAAACTCCTAATTAGAAACGCGCTAAGTATAGTTAAGTTATCAATTCCTTTGTTTAGTGGCACATTTGTTATACCGTGTTATACGAACTCACTCCTCAAGAGACGCTCCTCCATTTTCAGCCTTTTTTATTGAATATTATTTGCTGAAACCATTCTATATACATACGATAATAAACGCCCATTCTGAAATACAGTGAAATCTCGTTATAAAGGGCACTGGTACAACGAACCTTGGTATAAGGAGCCTCGGTATAACGAACCTCGATTTTTTTTATATAAAAATTGTTTATATATTACGAGATAGTCGTAAAAATGAATACAAAATATGCCTTAACATTACTAATACCTTCGGAAAAACCTCGTTCATTACATTTTTTCTATAATCTTTGCATTTAAAATGGTGCAACAGATATGTCTTAACATATTCAGACATTATTATTATAAAACATTTTGGTAATTCAAACCTGCCGTAATAAACTGACGTTTGGTGTGGTTTTAAATATTTAATGACCTCATTAAATTTTAATACTTGTTATAACGAGTGCTTTCTAAACTCCTTCCCCGTTATTACATCGAGGTTTCACTGCACCACAATTTTAACTCACCTACAAAAATAACCAGAGGTATCGAAACATCAAAAAGTTCTAGATTCTTCCATATATATTGTTGTATTAACAGTACATATTATAACCACTCATACTCCATGCAGTGTTTTCTTTCAGCATTTAATATTACAGAATTTAAAATATATTCAACAAAAACACAATTCTCATGTCCCCTGCTAATCTTCGACCCGCGCTGGTACCTTCATAACACATCCTACAGATAACGTTAAATTTATTTATCCTCATTTATAAAATACTACATAATTTATTTATTTTTTACATCAATATAATTATTTACCTTACATATAAACATACATATATTCAAATATATAACACAAATCTATAATATTTCCAAATAGATTTTTCAACTTCACACCTCAAAAAGCTTTGGTTAAACATTCAACAGCACATGCTCGAGTAACGTGCTGACCATACAATTGTACGGTTAGCAAATAAATAACGAATAGCCTAAGACTTTATGCTCATAGTTTGTAAAATATAAAAAAAATTATAACACAGATAATAATTTCCTATAAAACAGTTATCAACAAACATACAAATACAATACATATAGTAATTGTATTTTAAAATAAATGCAATATATTTGGTTATACTTTTCTATATCTCACACTACTATTATGATATTGGCCGCGCATTTAACGAAACAGCAAAAATATATCTATCTCTTTCTGTGCCGTTGAAAAAAAAACGAGAACGATATATACAAAATACGTAATATATACAACGATTTTCTTTAACAATAAGCAAATATAACAGGATTGCACAATTTTGATACTTTATGTGATTTTACTTTGTTTTATCTTAATACAGCAAAGCGATGGTAACCACATAATATGTAAGAACAGTGATGACCACCGACAGATACACGATCTAGCAGAGGTAACCGTCATACCATCCTGTGAGCCTCTAGGCAGTTGAATACACGCCCACTGATCCTAAAACCTGACCAACTAATGAGAGTCACAGTGACTGGTTCATTGACCATGTGTATGGTGTTAGTAATCTAGTTTGGTTGCAAACTTGCTCTGATTTATATTTTTTATCAGAACAGTTTAGTGACATTTTTTCTTGTTTTGATGTCACCAAAACATTTGCCAGTGTCAAATACATCTTTTACAAGATGGTATCTCACTTGATAAAATCGTGCAAACAATTTTGTGGCAACCAACAAATTCACTTCACCAGTGCTCAGTAACCAAATTAAGTTACACAAAATGCCACCAATTTTTCTCTAATCGGGGACCAAACAAAAAAAAATACAACATAACAGGTCAAGATCCCGTCAAAAGTTATGTCAACGGTCTCGCAAAGAACATTTTATATAAACCTGCATCAGTACGACCTGCATAGGAGTAGAGACCCCCACACACGTAGCGGTTCCTGCGCGCCGCTGGTACTGGACCAGGTCCTCAGAGGAGGCAGCACCTCACCACCTTCCTCCTCCGCCGGTGCTTCTCCTCCTGCTGCGGGTGAGCTCGTATGATGCGCACCAACTGACGGAACCGATATTAAACATATGACTCCTAATTTAAAACTAACGGTCCATAACCAAAATTTTTTTTTTTTTTTTTTATAACTAATTTTTTTTCCCAAAAAGTATTTTTATTTATCTATTGATATTTAATTATATGTGGGGAAGGTGGCAACATCTGTCAAATCATGTGTCAGTCATGTGTTAATAATTTTCGTTAACGAACTTTTTTTTTATACTGTTATAGGTTTCGTGTTACGGTCACAATCTCACCTGATGTTAAATGACGAAGAAGAGAAGCTCTCAAGTGGAACTGCCGGAATACACCTATAGATATTTCGCGGCAAATTTTCAACTTGTGGGTTGTGGTTAGCCAGGCAGGCATTAGTAAAAACCCTACCACTATGCAATTTTTAATGATTTTTTCTCGTATTAATTGTCCCCCTCATTCGCCCATAAAGCCAGTGAATTTGTCGAAGGCTAACAGCAATAGTCAACTCATAAAACGCAGTTATTCATTACAAAAACATCATACGACAGAAATGAAAAAATTATCAAGATTAATAATTCAACATACAACTAAAGCGTATTGAATAAAAAAAGTATTGGCAGGATAATGGAAGTAGAATGAGACTCATGCCTCACTTTAAGTTCGGTGAACGAGTATAGCGAGTAAACGGTGACTATATCTGTCTCGCTCCCTCAGTCGACTCGAGCCGACTTTACCCGAACGAGCGTCACGAACGCCAGCTCTCAAAGGAGGCAAATCGGACATTCACCGGAATCCAAAACAAGGAGGCACCGTAAGGGTCGTTTAGTTGTAAAAATACGTAGTTGTACATGGGTAAATATAACACGTAGATAGGCAGATAGATACACGTAGGTAAATATATAAATACTTATAGATCAGATCTTGCATGGTGGTAAGGCTTCTCCTAATGCCCGCCTGGGTCGCTACCACCCTCAAGTTGAAAACCTGCCGCAAAATACCAATAGGTGTGTTCCGGCAGCCGCACTTGAGAGCCAGTTCCTCCACAGGTATAGCGTGTCTACCAGCTTGGGCCATATCATCACTTAAGATCTGGTGAGATTATGGCCATAACGCTAAAACCTTAAGTATAAAAAAAATCAATGGATAGATATATCATGTAGATAGCCAGATAGATAGATAAGTAGTGGTGGGTGTGTGGTGTGCTAGCGGGTACCTCGTGGAAGGCCGCGTCGATGTTGAGCGGCGGCTCCTTGGCGCTGGTCTCTATGTAGGGCGCGCCGAGCTGCAGCGCCAGCGCGCGGCCCGCCTCCGCGCTCACGGCGCGCGCGTGCACCAGATCCACCTTGTTGGCGGCCACCACCATCGGGTACGTGTCCCTGCACACACACACACATACACACACACACATACACACACACATAGACACACATACACGGCCAACACCGCAGACCTTTGCCGCTAACGTCAATAAACTCTACTCATTCATCTCTGACCACGAAATTATAAACTAGACCAAAAAACAAGAAAACTTTCACGTATTATTTATTTCACCTACAACCGTGTAAGCGATGATAGCGCGGTGGAGTGAATACACCTACAATGGGCTTGAAATTAGAAGGGAAACATCTTGAGGGAACCATATCACATAGGGCTTTTTATGATGCACGCCTGGCTAGCTACCCCTCCTTTAGTGGAAAATCTGCCGCTAAAATATTAATAAGTGTGTTCCGGCAGTGGCACTTGAGAGCCAGTCCCTCTATAGGTATAGCGTGTCTACCAACTTAGACCGTATCGTCACTTAAGATCAAGTTAGATTATGACCATAACGGTCTAAACCTTGACTATAAAAAAATACTAATTCTCACCGATCCGTGCAAATATAAATGTTATATATGCATATATCTACAAATATATGTACCAAAGGCACTAAGCGGCAACGTCTTATTTATCGAAAAGAGTGTAACTATCCGTATGGCATTTCACTTGCCCCGTCCCAGATTTAACAATAGCGAATTTAGGAAACCACCGCACATTATAGTAATAATCAAACATCATAAAGTATCTCTTTACTTAATGTTCATAATAAATTATATTTGCAAATAATAATACTATGACATCAAAAGTCATAAACATTGTCTACATAGCAAACATTGTAATAAAAAGCTACATCTCCCAAGCATTGTAAGTGATGTAGCCATAGTACAATCCATAGACAACGACCACTGAAACAAGCAATCCATCGAAAATCATCATTGTAATAGCCTTTTGGCAACAACATATTGAACACTGGCTTATTTTGAAACGCGACATACTAAATCACTCTATTTTTCACTATCAGCACAGTGGTCATGACTAATTCAGATGTAGCCTCTCCCCCTTTTGAATAACGTGAAGAAAAAAGAATCATTTACGTACGTCCTTTCGCAATATGCTGAGCGGACTACAAGAGAGTATTGTGGAACTCGTCTGTGGGGAAGCTTCCTTAATTACCCACAATGAGCCAAAATCCCCCTCGTCACTAGAAACCGGTCCAGGAAGAGCCTCCCGGATTTCTACAGCGCTTCGGGCATCAGCCTATCTAGTACACGTTACACTTGGCGTTCACAACGTTTACCACCTACCTTCAAACGTTTTTGCACACATGTTGTTTTTGAATACCAAACAGGCCTATCTGATGGTAAATGGATACAATTGCCTATAGGCAGCCACAACCCCAGAGGTATTACAACAACCATGTTGCTGAAATCGGCTGGTTCTCGTTTACTACTCCAGGACACAAAGGCTCATGGTAACTCTTTATTTTGTGACAGTCTATACCCAGGGTGGTCGCTAACCAGTCGGGCAATAACCCCACCAACAGATTACATGGTTAACCGTCAGGACCAAGACCAAATGTGGGACTAACAGTCGTCAGAGCCTCGTCGGTTACTTAGCAGGGTGCACCAAGCAAGTTAGATTGGCGCTAGGGTAACTCATATGGTATTCGATGCCTCTTACACCCTCAAGTCCACATGACGAGCACGGTCAGAGTATGATCGCGGGCAAAACGTCATTATTTTCACTGTCGCCAAGCTTGGCAAAAACCCCTCTACATGAGTGGACTCTTTTCCCACTTCAGCTGAGTTGAGAAGTGGAACAGGAAAATCTCACTGTCGTGAGTACAAGCGTTTTGAAGGTCTGTAGAGAAACGTAGCCCTTATCGATCCATTACGATAGAGCCTAACAAAACTTAACAGGTACACCTGGAAATTCTACAAAAATCATGCATTTCCTTGATCAAATACTATATCATTATACTAAATCTATTCTGACCTGTCCTTGACCCTGAGGATCTGCGTGTGGAAGTGCCTGACGTTCTCGAAACTCTGCTTGTCCGTGACCGAGTAGACGAGCAGGAACCCGTCCCCCTTGCGCATGTACTGCTCCCGCATCGCGCTGAACTCCTCCTGCCCGGCCGTGTCCAGCACTGGACACGTTCAAACCACTTATGAATACCAGAACGTCACATGGTACTCAATTAACAAGTATCAGCGTCTCACTCTAACCTATTAATAATCGGTAAGGATGAACGAGATAGGTAGCGTTCTACTGTGAACGGGGAATATTCTATCTCTTGTTATACACTAAATTTAGCTGTGCCCGCGGCCTCATTCGCAAGGAACTACAAACTGTTAAATAATTATTGCCCATTTTTGTACCTTTTTTCAATAAAACTTTTCTTCTGTTGGTGATAGCGTGATGTTAATGAGCCTAAGGCCTTCATCAAGTGATCGCTGTATCGATTTAAAACTTAATTTTTGAAATCCGACTGGCAGTTCCTAAGATTAACAGGTACAAACAAACAAACTCTCCACTGTATAATATTCCTATAGAAATTATAAAAATAATATCACTCATGCCAAGTTGTCTTTTTCTACAATCGTTAACGTAAAGAGAAAACAGAAGGAAAACATGGTGATGAAACCATAGCAAGGTGATATGGCCTTTTTAAATGCCCCGCTAGCTAGTTACCACCCCCGAATTACAAGTCTATCGATATATGTCTGTAAAGATTTCCCTCCCTCCCATAGCGTGTCCGCCAACGCGGTGTGATTCTGTTCATAACGCCAAACTTACATAGCATCCACTCCTATTCCTCATTGCTTTATCATGTAAGCTGAAAAAATCTCATTACTACGCAACTATAACGTACTGTTAATGTCTCATGTGATTACAGTGATAAGTTAATTACTTCCCAATCTGGCTGCGCTTACAAAACCCAGCGCAGTCGCTGTATTATTTACGACTTAAAAGCAAAGTTCATAGTAAATTCAATCTAAACGATACATAAAATAAATCTGTACATGAAGATATATTCTTTGAAAATTACCTACCTTCCACCTAGGTACGTTTTCATAATATTTAATCCATTAAGAGAGGCGTGAAGAGGTATCTAAGCAAATTAGCATGCATCGTTGTCAATAGACGCTGATTTGTGCTGTACTGTTCTTAACATCAGGTGCAGTGTGATAACTTTGTTTCAGGATATAATAAACATTGAAAAGAGATGTTACTCAGGAGGAAAAGTATCTCTCATTAACCTACACGTGCTGCCGGAAGACGCAAACTTTCGGCCGGGGCAAATCTTCAATACCAATTGAACCTCGCAGCAATAAATCGAGTACACAATCGATGATAAGATACACTATTCGGCTGATATTTGATTGATAAACGCTTTACTTTGCCAAATACCTATAAGTGTATTCTGACAGCTGTACTTGAAAGCCAGTCCCTCCACTAGGCTTAGCGTGTCCACCATCTCGGGCCACATCGTCACTTAACATCAGGTGAGAATGTGACCATAACGCTAATATTAAATTATTAATCTATTAAACAATATATCTTCTCTCCATTTACCGACAACACTGAATAACACTACAAAACTTTTTCTTTTAATGTCGGTATATAGAGTTTACAGTTTACAGAACTTGCGTTTCCGTTTTCCACAAATACTGTATACCTACCGTCAAGTATACACCATTGGCCATCGACTTCGGTGTGCTGGATATAGGAGTCCTCGATGGTGGGATCGTAGTCCGTCACGAACAGCTTCTGGAAGAACTGGATCGTGATGGCACTTTTCCCCACGCCTCCATCACCAACAACCACTAATTTCACCTGCAATATACAATTATTACACTGTTAATTGCTTTTTGTATTTTAACAAGTGACCCCTGCCATGAGCCTGAAAGATCAGGTCAAGAAGAAACATTATATTGAAATCATAGCACATTGGTGCAGTATTATTACTCTCAAGTAGAACATATACCGCCAAATACCAATAGATTTGTTTCAACAGTTGTATTTGAGAGCCAGTCACTCCATCAGTTTATTAGTTTATTAGCGTGTCCACCATTTAAGATTGCTTAAATTGCGATATCAAGCTTCGAGAGATTATGGTCACAACGTTGAAGAATGATAGCTCAGTGGTAGTGTGTAGGAACGCCGCGTCATGGGACGTGAGTTCGAATCCAACCACCTACGAGCTTGAGCTTTCGGTGAAGGAAAACTTCGTGAGGAAACCACAGCATGGTGGTAGGGCTTTTTCTGATGCCCACCTGGCTAGCTACCAGCCACAAGTTGAAAATCGCCGCCAAATACCAATAGGTGTGTTCCGGTAGATCACTTGGGAGCCAGTCCCTTCAAAATAAAGGTCGGCAACGCACCTGCGATTCCCCTGGTGTTGTGGGTGTCTATGGGCGGCGGTGAACACATACCATCAGGTGACACGCTTGCTCGTTTGCCCGCTATTACATAAAAAAAACGTTCAATAAAAGAAGAAATGTTCAATCAGTTGATCTACATCGTCACTTAAAATCAGGTGAGACTCTGGTCAAAGGCTTAACCAGTACATAAAAAGATATGGGTTTCGTCGCCAATTTAACGTCTATTCAGAACACAAAAGTGAGGGTCCGATGTAATGCAATTACTTTATAAACTAGGTTATTCCCGCGACTTCAATCAATCACATTGACCTCGAAATAAAACTACGCGCACGCCATCCACTGTAAACTGGTTGAACTAATTTAGAATCATCATGGTAGAACTCTCATACGTAGTTTCGTCACTATCCAATGAAGGATACAGATAAATATACATATAGATGGTTATAGATAAATATACCGGACAAACAAATAAATCATGTGTATATATACATACATATATTTACATAAACACTGGTAAATTTAGCGAAATATAAAAAATACTTTATCACTAAGAAATCTGGCTGATAGTTGTACAAATCAGGCTTTTTATATACTTCTGTTATTTCAAAATACTATGACACTAACATAATAAGGTTGTCACCGCATAATCTTTTAAAACTTCTATCTTATAGTGGTACGCGAACGAACTCTTCTGCCGAACATTATCAAACCCTCTACGTATCTTCCTAATTCTTATCGATACCAACATACGAAAATTAAGTTTAAATGGTTTTCTTATTACGATGGTGTATACAAATTTTTAATGCCGACACTTCAAGTTTACTCGAGATTATTTCTCAGCTGGTTCCTTATCACGCAAAGATAGATGACTCTTGTCATCTTTAAATACGTCTTCTTCTAACTTGTCATGATTTTCGTCACTATTTTTACTAAATCGTTAGTTACTGCCATTAACTGTTCATATACGGAGTGGCTTAACTATACCATCTGAGGCCCGTAGCAAATTTATTGGATGGAGTAAACACCAACCTCACTGAACATCGCCACGTTGTAATTTAATTTTATTAAATCACTCAAGTAGATACCAAACAGTATTACTACGATTGTGTTAATTGTAGTCGAATATCTGATGCATTTAATATTTAAAAATCGAGCCGAACAATTTTCAATAAACAGAATAACTAAACTGATGCGTTCTAAAGGATAGATAGATACATATCCTTTACTAGCTAACCCGACAGACATTGTCCTGTCTTAACTATGAATATTGGTGACGTATTGTAGTAACGGGTTGTAAAATTTATATCGTCTTTAAGTTTTCTTGAATTTTCTAATGTTCCACTCAACTTCCTTAATTTTTTCTCTTTCATAAGAACCTTCTCCTGACAATAATTAACACAAAAAAAAATGAATTAGCGAAAATGGTCCATCGGTTCACGCGTGATGCGATGACCAAGGAAAATAGAGATTCATTTTTATATATATGGTCTTTAGGTATATCCAAACCTAATCAATTTTTAGTACTTTTATAGAATCTATAATTTTTAGTGAATTTTGTTTAAATATATGACAGAGATAACTTCTAACCTTATAATAAGCGTAGTACAAAACAGTGGCATTAATAGATCTCTAATCACCGCTACCACGCTGGCCTACGTAATAACAAATCAAACTTGAATAACTCGATGTATTAAAGAGAAATACATGGCAAAAATACTGCACTTTCTTTTCTGTGTAGATGAAGGGGGTCATGACGCCGTGACACCGGAGCCCATTCTGTAGATTCGATAAATTCACCTAGTCTCGCATGTCACCAAATATACTTGGGATGACATCAGACAACCCAAAACCGTGGCAAGCATAAATGATATCCAATTATCACGGTCATGTTGTTTTTTTTTCGACCTGACGTATGCTGTTAGCCCTAGGGGCTTTGACAGCTTCACCGAACTTTTTGGGGCGAGCGCTGAGGGCACTCGGCAACGAGGCAGCGAGCCCAAGGGTGTCAGAATGGCCAAACCTCGGCTTCGGATGCTGCCAGAAAGTGAACAAGGATTCGCGAGTTTAACTAACCAACAGGTCCTAAATTACTAATTTAGTGATCCTAACATGACCCTATCGGGCAAGCCGCGTAAGGGCCTCGGGGGTAGTCCCTTACAGGACGGTGTACTTAACGTGTAGGTCCATGTTCGTATGCGGTGTGATGATGTACTTTCAGTGATGTAGAGTGTCATTGTATCGCGGTTTGTCATGCTGTTTTACTATACAGATGCTATTTCATCTTTTCCTTTAACGATTCGATGTATTACGAGGTAAGTACCTATTCTGTACCATCTTCACGAAATGGAAAAAAAGCTATTATTAAAAATGCATCATACCACAAACCTGTGGTTTTCAGCCTATAGATTAATTGTTTTCCTATCCCTAAAAGCTCTAGTGAGCATAATCGTGACCGAAGCTTGTATAATGAAATACTTGACTTAAAAAAATAAAAGGTATAAAAAACGGTAAATTAATACACACTTTACAATATAACATATCGATAATTCCAGTATATATCTTAAAAAATTCTAAACTTATGGAAACTGGTCCGAGTTCGTGTATAATAATCAACCAGAGACAAAGTTAACATTTTTTACGTTTCGCTAAATAACCGACGTGCGTTGAAATCAAAAACAATACAGAAAACAAACCATACCTAAAAAACATGATAATAAAAGTTCTTGTTTTATGCCGGAAAATTACAATATTTTATTATATCTAATAATGGGTGTTTGTCTAGTACGTCTAAGATTTACTGATGATGAAGATAATTTACACCTATGATAAATGAATACACATTACCAGGAAAGTAGTAAAACTATTACATTTTCTATATTTAACATCATGAATATGTTACATGCTGCCAAGATTAAATACGAACACTTTCTTCAAAGATGGTCTCGCCCTAACACTGGTAAATGGTAATCTAGAGTACATTACAAGGATTGCACAATTGGCTAAGTGGTTGGAGTAGTTTCTTCACTACAACTTCTAGGTTCGGGCCCCACACAGGAAAACTATTTGTGTCAGCACAAGTAACTGAGCTGGGCTTGGTTATACTTTACATCCATTAATCGTGGTTAGAAACTCCTTCAAAATTGACATTGGCGAAAATGCCCACATAGGCAGATGCCTTAATAAAAAAAATTAAATTAAAAAACAAGCAAAGTGATATAAACTACTGCAATAATAGTGAAGAAGGATTACAGAAGTAATTAACAATAAGCTTAAACTATTTAATGTCTAACTATTTATAAAAGTCTTATAAATAAATAAATGGATATACTAAAGTGAATTGGATTGAACTCTGGTCACAGATAAGACTCAAATATAGTTAATCACACAAGGAATTATATCTGCAAGAATGTAATAATATATATGAGAAACCACATACACTGTCACTATCCTTGAATATTGACATGTTCCAGCAATTACAAACACACTTCAATCTGAAAACAAATTAATGCAACTTAACACAAAATGATAGCTCAGTTGGTAGTGTGTACCGGCGCCATGAGCACCTACAATGAGCTTGAGTTTTCGTTAAACATCGTTAGGAAACCATAGTATGGTGGTGGGGCTTTTTCTAATGCCCGCCTGGCTAGCTACCAACCTCGAGTTGAAAATCTGACCCCAAATACCAATAGGTTTGTTCCATCAGTTGCACTTGAGAGCCAGTTCCTCCACAGATCTAGCGTATCTACCAACTTGGGCTGTATCGTCACTTAAGACCAGGTGAGATTATGGCTGTAACACTAAAAGCCTTAACTATAAAAAAAATAATAATGCATTAGCTGTGATGTGAATCAAAGGAAGCATACAGGAGAAAGCAATACATAGCATGAATTTAGAAAAGTATTGGGCTTTTATGTTTTATCATATAGTTTTTAAAGACATAAAAAGATTAAACATTGGCTTGAAAGTATGTTACATATTTAAAATACTAACTTACTAGCTGTGTGTGTGTCTGTGCAAATAAGAACATTTGCATGGAACTAAAAATTATTAAATAATTATTGCCCATTTTTGTAACTTTTTTCAATACAGCTTTGCTCCTATTATTATATTTATTAATCGTAAAGCCTTCCTTTATAATTGCTTTATGAAATAAACAAGGATTTTTCAAAGTCCAATTGATTGTTACAATGACTAGCACATTCAAAGAAACTTTTCTGCTTTATAATATTAAGATATATATTACATACTGCACTCACAAACAAAGTAAAACTTATAAAAAAAATGCAAGCATTAATCAGTATTTCAGTAAAATCTAATAAACATCTATTGATGAAAACCAAATCATGCAAAATTTCATAACACATTTGCAAATAAAATGTTAATAACATAAATTTGAGTTCTTTTATTTTTTTTTATTATTTACTATAGTAGATGCAGTTAATACATCATTTAATAGGAAGATAGGTACAAATTTTATATTAAATGGTCATGATTCACATAAAATGCATCCATCGCTCACCCAAAACCTCAAAAAGGCACACACAAGTTATATCCAATGAATACAAAAAACTTAACACTAAAAGTTACCAAATATATACAAAATGCAGCTGTAAATTATATGAAGCTACTAAACATTTAACACAGTCAAATGAATGGCAACTACTGAATTTCTACCATCATACTATTAATCTTGTGCATGCATTGTTATCCTTATATGAAGCATGGACTTTCCTCCTTGCAGAAACAATGAAACAATACAATAATACAACATTATTGTAACTTACTCAGTTCTAACACACAAATGACAACAACATATTATCCCTATACTAACTTTATTGTATATGGATTTATTTCTGTATTATTCCTATATAAAACAAGCCCAATAAATAACATTAATATTGTGCATTCTTAATAAATCTGTCTATTTATATAGAATATAATTATATGGGGTATACATAAAAACCAGAAAACAAAATAACTTATATAAATTATAAAAATTCAAGAGGAAATAAATATATCACAAGCTTATGATAAAAATATGTATTTTAAATAGAAAATAATAAAAACCACAACTTCAAGATATATTAAATATTAATTTGACTACCTTATAATTATTCAAAAGATTTGCAAATATTTCTTAAGAAGTGGCCTGAATTTTATTTATTTTAATCTGAGAAAAAAATCCAGGCAGTTCTCAACTACATTGTAATTGTGTGACCAGTTTTAATCAATAATCAAAATATTTAGGCATTCATAATACATTCATTCCTATTATGCATTGTGATCACTATCTATGTTGTCTAACAAATTGCTATGAAGATTACATATATGGCCTCAGACAATACCAGATTTAATATTATGGCCCGTTAGAATTGTTTAATGATTTTGAGATGTATTAGTAGGTAGATATGTCTTATACACAAAGTACTTTAAACTTCTATTTCATGGTATTGTTTAATTTATATAAATATTTCTTATATATCTCTTGAAATTTCTTGGACACCCCTTGATTTGTAAATAAATAAAATTAATAGCACTCGGAATATCCGGACTTATAAAAGATTGTATTTCTTTTTTGTGTATATAAAAACATAAGAAGGAAATTGTTCAAAAAAATTCAAACGGCACATAAATCATATGAATTATAAATTACTTACTGTCGGTAAGTTTTCATTTGGCGGTCCCGGGCGAGTCATTTTTACTCCAAATAGCTCCAATTAACACCAAAATACGACTTACAGATTCTTTGTTACCGAATCATAAGTAATTTTATCGGAACTATACCCAAAGAGACTATACCACAGAACAAACTATTTTATCATACTAATACTGCCACTGACATTAGATTTATCTACATATTACCGACTACAGACGAGGTAGTAAGCAATACCTAATGTTTTTCTTGTAAAAATATTACGTAAACATATAACTTGTTCATTTTTAACACATCTCTAGTAGTCAGAAGCTAGTAATGGTAAACAGTGGAATTTTATTACGTATAAATAATTCAATAATCAATTATACATGTACTATAACATACTGTGACAACGAAGGAATTTTATACCTACGAAGTACAGTGTCTTATCAAATTACTAGATAATAAATTCACCTCCCGACATATTACGTTAACCGTTTTACAAAATTTTACAAATTCAATATAAGACTCAATTCAATTTTAATTTCACTACTAGTGATGTGACTTGAACTTGAACATATACTGATGGATATGAAATGCAGACATGGATTGGGTGGCTGGGGTAAGTGTTATTTTATAGCTCTCTTAATATAAATATACATTTTATAATTAAACAATTTTAATATAGATATGGTATCATTGCGCTCCTCTGTGCCGTTGCCGCAATTTAATAAACTGTCCCAAATATATTAGCTCACTTATTTTAAACGTATTGAAGTATACCAATTTAATACATTTAAGCATAAGTTTTCATAACATTGTGATTTTTTTGTGATAGAACCGTCTTTTTTTATAATTAAAGTTAGCATTATGGCCATAATCTTAACTGATCTTAAGTGACGATACGGCCTAAGTTGGTAGACACCCTAAGCCTGTGGAGGAACTAGCTCTCAAGTGCAACTGCCATAACACACCTATTGGTATTTGGCGGCAAACTTTCAATATGAGGGTGGTAGTTAGCCAGGCGGGCATCAGCAAAAGGTCTACCATCGTGTATATCTTTATACAATATCAAAATATTACCTAAATTTTCAAAAACTGAAACGTTACATTTTATAAACCTGATAAAAAAATCTGTGCATGACGAAAATGGGATTGAATATTTCCAAAATATAATAAGACAAGTGATATATTGGTGTGTACCTATAAAGTTTTTCGTTCTTATTATATTACATTGTGTGGTGTGGTATTACTGTGTAAATAAGCACATTTTCCTATTTGCAATAGCGTCAAATTATCCATAATATATCTTCTTTAATAAGAATCTGCCACCAAACACCTATAGGTGTATACCAGCAGTTTCACTTGAAAGCCAGTCCCTTCATTGGGCATAACGTGTCCACGATGTTGGACTACATCCTCACATAACATGAACTGAAATTGAGGCCATAATATTTAATTTTAACAATAAAAAAGTGAATAAAACTACTCAAAATACTACTATATTATTTATAAAATTACCATTCTAGTTGCCATCGTTATTGGTTTAGTAAAATTATCGAAATACCGATCAGCCTAATTTCAAATAATAGTTAGTACTCACCCTCGTCGAATTAAGTTCTGTGCCTGGACTGTTATTTAAATGGAATTCACAGATTTAAAATAACAAGTTTATCTATTAGAAAACAATGAAATTTTATACGAGCTTTCGTTAATGAAATTAAATTTAGCTCAAATATTCTATAGTGTTTTAAATGTAAGTAAAATTTACGAGATTAATTAAAAACATAGCCAGGCAAATTTAGATATAGCGGTAGATTTTAAAACAGTGGGAATCTGTAAAATGTATCACCACGATGCCACGGATCCAGTTAATAATCACACGAAGTGGTAACCGTTCAGCAACAGAAGTGCTCTATGAAAACTAATAAGTGCTCGTATATTATTCAGTTTATATCTGTTTGAATTTTAGAATTGAAATACGATGTAGCACATATCAATCACGTTTACTATACTATCTTATATCATCACATCCACAGTTTTCATTCACGCCTCATTAAACAATGCATCACATCAGAGATTTAAATTGTTATGTTCATTATAATATCCATGTATCTGTGATTTATTTATACGTAGGTACAAAGTACAAAAGAGTTTATTCGTCACTAGTTTTTACTGTTACTTTATTTAATAATTGAAAAACGTTTTACAACATAAGTATTAAGTGATTTATTATTGGAAAATACACATTACTGCAAGAAAAGTTCAATAACTACACTCACACTATATTGAAATTATCTTCATCGAGTTAGCCCTACTGGCAAATTATGACCATAGACAAAAAGTCAAAAGCAAAGATGTTATGAATACGTCAAAACAGACTTCGTCAATTTTATTGTATGTAAAATTTACCAACTTATCCTATAAATAAAATGTTTCCCTTGCCAAGGGAAATATGGACTGAAGTAATAAAATTGTACAAAAACATGCCGTTCCTCTGGGACAAAAAGGATCCTAAATACTCCAGCAAGTATTCACGAGAAACTGGATATAATATAATATTGAAGAAATATAAGGAGTACGACAAAAATGCTACCCTGCCTGTTATAAAGAAGAAAATTGATAACATGAGAACGTCCTACAGGCGAGAGTTAAAAAAAGTAATTTAAGATTATATTATTTTTAGAATATTACATACAAGACATTTACCAGTTGTGTGTTTACAATTTTTTTTTTATTTATCTTATAAAAAATCACCTTTACCAGTTTACTACTAGATGTTAGTTCCCTCAAAGATCGCTATCATTTAGATTTGTGGCTATCTAGATTACCCCTATGATTTACAATACAAATAGAGCATATTTTAGGGATCAAAAAAATAACAAATGCATTTGTGTAACAGAAATGATGTTTATGTTTATCGCAATGTATTGAGATAAAATGTAGAATGTTCTTAACTGCAGTCTTAAATTAGTTTACTCTAGATTCTTTCTGTTTGAACAGCAAAAAAATTAATATTACTTAATTTAAACATTGTTTTGGGAGGATACAGTTAATATATTAAGTTCTCGAGACTTGTTTATTTGTGATTACTGTAATTCTTGATTAAAGGTATATGCCTTCAGATTTATTATGAGTAATCATTGAGAGTGAATTCTTAGCTCGATACACAACATGAAGATAAAAGTTATACTTGTTCTAATGTTTTTTTTTTATGTTCAATTTCTGAAACTTAATAACTCAAATCTACTGAATTCCCTGTCATTATATTTTCGTAATTTGTTTCTATCATTATCTTATTTCAATTTTTATTAATATTTAACTTCATCATTCAAACTTTTGGCTGTGTTCAAAATAATCAAAATATGTAAATAAATACCTGTTAAAAAATTGTAAGGATTCCAAAAAAATTGTATACACATCTATAAATACTCATATTTGCATTTTATATTCAATGGAATTACACATAATTATTTAAATACAAAGCAGGTGCTTGCATTATATGTTTAATTACCAGGTCCTGGCTTCTAAAAGACATAAATCAGACACAGAAGATGTTTATGTTCCAGAACTATGGTATTTTGATTTATTGAGTTTTTTGAATGAACACATTGTCTTAAACAATTACAAAAATAGTTCTGACGATGAAGACAATGAGGTAAGTGAATATTTTTAATTTGATTTATACTATTTTTCCTTCATGCCAAAGAGTTGTTAATTTGTACTGTATAAATAAGTGAAATAATAACATTTATAAAAAATTTCATTAGATAGTTTAATACTTATATAACTATGTCAATTTATAAAAGAATTAAGTACATAAAAGTTAACATGATAAATTAATAAAAAAAATGCCAAATATATTTTTATGAGTATTACAAAGTAGATGAATAATAAGATAAAAGGAATAACATGTCTTAAGATGGATAAGGGCTTACTATACCCTATTGTACCCCTTTAGAAGGTTATTGATACAAAATAACTGCATTACAATAATATTATTAATAACAAAAAAACTCTTGTTTCTATTGTTTACTGGCACCTTTGAGTATGTTCATTATCAGCTAAATACAAAGGTAGATACATAACCATAATAAACAGTTACCTAACTAAATACAATCTATATATATTTTGATGTGTTCATGCCTTTAATTTTAAGTGCTGCATTTATCTGCCTATCTATAAATTTATTTTATGGGATTTTTAGACCATACTGTGTATAAACACATGAATTCATTGTTCAACTTCACAAAAGAAAATTTTTGACAATACATTATTACTTTACTTTGTAGAATGAACAAACCTCAGAAGCACAAAATTACTTAGATAACAGTTTTAATTTAGAAGAATCGTCCATCCAGCAGTATCTGTTACCCGACAGCAAGGAAGGCATACGTTCTGCAAGAAAGCGTCGGAAAACCAAACACCATAAAAAAGAAGAGAGTTCACAGTCGAAAGTGTCTGTGAAGGAGGACGATTGGTTAGTCGTAGGCAAGTCCATAGGCATACAACTGAGAGGCCTGGATAACGATCAGGTTGTGATCACACAGAAGCTGATATCTGATGCAATATTCTATGCTAAACTTGGCAGACTGACTGAAGATTCGTTTATAGCACTGAGCGAGCCAAATGATTACTTACAGCAAGAATTATGTGAACAAAGTTAGTGCGGCTCAATGAAGAAAACTGTCGAATTTGTGGGGCAATCATGTGTGTAATACGCCGAGATACTGTGGAGTTGAAATCGATTGAAATAGTTGAATAATGAGAAATGTTCATAACTATTATGCACATTTTTTATAATATCATATATTATGTTGATGTATTTAATACTGTAATTGTAAATGTTAGATGTTGTATGGTGCAAAAATAGTGTGTAATTTATCATAACTATTTTGGTTTGTTTTATTTCCATGGGTTACCATATTTATATATACTTAAAACAATATCCGAAAGATAGTTAGTACGTAGCTATTAAAAGTTATAATAAATTCTTGCAAAAAAAGGAAATTTAAATGTATTCATAGTTAATAAATACATAACAGTTCCAGCATATGCATCAGTAGTAGACTGCAGAGATGACTCTTGCACCCCATATCAGGAAAGGAAATAAATAATACAGATTAAGAGAAATTGAAATTATTCGAAAAACTTAATTTAAATAAAATACACTACAACAGTAGATATAAATTATAGTTTATTTATAGTACAGTATGCAGATGCACATTCCTGTAATGGTAGTAATACTTGTGATGACGTTTAGTACAGTTAGACATTTCCTTAAATGGTTCTTCAAGACATTACAATTTTCCTCCATCGTCTATAGAAGTATTACATTCGTTTGGCTTTATAGTCACAGTTTTGCTGTAATCTTTGACACGAATTAAATAGCTCGCTATGTAATTTTTTGGCGTACTTTAACCGTCCAACTGTTTGCAATTTCTGACGTTTTCTCATTTGGTCCTTCGAACCTAACTCAAGAGTTATTTATACATAAGAGCTTTGTGAATGTTTACGTATAAGTGGCTGTTCTTTGTTGATTATACTGTACTTAACATAAAGTTATGTACAGTCACTTTGACTCGATACTATAGTATAAATATTCTGTAGTATTAAAGTAGGTAGTCTTACTTTTGTATGTATTTATATTAGTTTCACATTTCTATTGATAAATAATATTTGTAGTAGTTATACTACAGACTGTCGGTATAAATGGAAATCTTCAAATAAATCGTGCTAAACGTTACTGCGGTAATAACGGAAGTCGAGTTGTCATTTTTGCACGTCGAATAGGTGTAGTGCATGTGTAAATAAATCCTTGTTAATATTGCAGTGATTAAAGTGTTGTAGTCATTGTGTCAGTCTTAATTAAATAGACAAAGCGGTTCTTATAACCATTTCTTTCTTAGCCTACGGTATCAGATAGAGGCTTTTAACGCTATCTGAGTTTGCAACTTCCTTACTACGGACTTGAATTATATTTCGAATAATTTCAGAACCTTTTAGTAACTTAACGGATATGGCTAAGTATAACTGTCACTACTATCACAGACAGCTTTATCATTATGATATAATGTAAAAGAGTGAGCCCTTGTAGGACGTCTGAAACACTTATAGCGGCGGGTCGGGCCGACTGTTGGCGTGGCGACGTGTTCCGAAACAACAATACGGTGTGGCGACGCGTCACCATGCGCAAGTAGCTGTGCGACTCTCTCCCCACTGGTGTCGGTGATGCACCATCTCTCTCGCCTCACTGGGCACGTATACTTAGTGTATACTGTATTGTTTACTACAGTACACATAAACTGTGTCTTACTTAACAGAAATATTGAGCAATAAAATATGTCTGATAGGTGATAGTTTAGATAGTGAAATAATTATACTAAGACAATACACTATCAGGTGATCCAATTGAACAGTTTTACAATTTGAATGTACTTTTATGTGTGCACTAAGCCCGTGTATATTGGGGCGGTGTATAGTTGAAGAGGAAGGCTACAGAAAAGGTGAATATAGTGTGTGAGTTATTAACCGAAAGAATAAGGAGTGAACGAAGAGTTGGCGGGTGATTGAGATTTATGTAAGAAGAAAACGTGTATTGCGTCGACTCCAAATGAGTTGGGAACAGAAGAGGTGATGTTATTATTTACGAGCCTGTTATATACGTGTAGGATAATATGTTCATTTTCACAATGTTCGGTCATCCAATTAATGATAGAAAAAAGACGTTAGCGTTACCACACTTAATAGATATTTTTAAGACAAATAATTCCGTGATAGGTACATAGTTTTCATACAACTCTATTAGTGTACATGGTACGCAGCGCACGCCAGTGAAGCTTCCAGTCGATATAATTTCTTCCGACCTCTTCAACAATCACCTTTGTAATTAGGCGAATTTACACAAATCCTTAACAAATTATTCGCTTAAAGTTACATATATCATGAATGCCACGCTGTCTATTAGTGAAAATCGAATGAAAATTCGTTCATGCGATTTTTGAGTTGTTCACAAACAGACATGCGATGGTGAACTTTATTTTGTAAAATGTAGTGATTTCGTTTCGTGCTAAAAGTACCTATTATAGGAGTCGATCCGCTGTATAGTATCTGGTCAGTTGACCGAAAAGACTTTTCACTTAATCACAAAAAGCCAATAGTTATAATAAGTTCACAGCATTAGAGTAAAGGCAGAAGAATTTAAGGGAATACCAAGATGAAATAGAATTTAACTAACTTATCGTGAGTTGTCGTTACAACCTTTTGTATCTATATCTTATGGTTGGGAGAAGTTATCGCAGTTGGGCTTGCTTAGTGGTCAGGGTCCGATGGGCTCGCTGAGCTCGAGGGTCCCGACACACAGTACCGCATAGCACAGACTTCTTTTACAACGTACCATTTTCAGACTTACATTTAAATGAAGTTGGGACGTCTGTTATATTGGGTAATATACAATACACAATATGCAGACTGACTTATAATTAGAAATTTCACTGTTAGGTACTCCGTCCGAAAATGGTGCTCGGACGCGTCGGTCACTTACTCATTCACAAGACGTACATTTAATAATTTACTTTTCGGGTTCCTTAAGGTTCATAATGAAACAGAACCCTAGTAGAATCCCTTACTGTCCACTTATCTGTTGGTATAATTAGACATTAAAAAACTGTTAAACAAAGTAATGTTTTATTTCTAATTTCGGCAAATCAGAAATATGAAAAATATATATTACAACATTCTCATTCTTTGGACCTCATGCCGAGTATAGCTCATAATACTAAATACTGTAAATAATTAAGTTACCACGCGAATGCATCCCAAAGAAGTTGAATTCACTAACCCATTATCAGGAACATAACATAAGAAATAAATTCGGTAATATTATCAACTAGCTCTAGAAGTCCGGTGAATCTGTAAAAGGTTGACAGCGAATGTCAATCCTAAAAAAAGTACGACACACAATATGTGTCACAATGCGAGATCCAGTCTATGTATATCTATTAAACTGAATAGTTTTTAGGCGTCCGAAAACATTTTCAAATTACATTTACTTACGTGGATCTGTATCCACATTGCATCTGATTCTCGGTAGGCGCAGGCCCCTCAACAAGGCCCACCATCTACGGTCTTTGAGATATGGATGAGATTCCCCCCACCCCCCTACCGAACCTTCGAGGGACGCATCGAATACAGAGTGCGCCTAGCCTAAGGCCTGTGCATTGACTGTAAGGTCGGAAGAACGTACCCGCGTCCTCCGCCCGCAGGCCGTGTTCTATATTGTTTACTGTACGAGTAAAAGTGTATGACGTAGCCATACACCGTTGTTCGTCGTAGACGCAGGACTGTAAAGTTAGCATACAAATAATAAAATGCGTACAAAAATAGCTTTATGTATTTCCAGTTCCTTATGATAACGGTGCGGTATGCAGCGGGCGCGAATCGTCGAACTGAGCCGAATAATGAAAAGAATGTGTTCTAAATATTCAGAACATTCCTTTTATTCTTATAATTTAAACTGTTTGTGTCTACATTATCGCCTTCACCAATGTACACCTTAGAACGTCATTGATTTCTGTAATTCTGTATGTATTAATTCTTATAACAATGTAGTGATTTTAGTATATTTTTTTTCTTGATTTGTTAAAACCATAATTAATAAAAACTCGTTGAATTGTCTTAGTAGGTCAATACTTCAGTATATTAGTTAAAACACCTGATGGTCTGTTTATACCTCAATCCATTTATGAGACAAAAGAATTGAATAATGGCATATGAAATTATTTTATAATTATGTTTTTTTTAATCGATATGTAAACCGAAAACAGTTACGATGGTGATTCTACAGATGAGTTCAACATTCTATGTGAAGTTGATCTTAGACATTAAAATCAATACTCGCAACGCGGTTAAATGCCGAGTCAATATGATGTTTATTGAATTATATCTGAATATTTATTATAGAATAATTAAAAATAAGTTAACACATAAACTTGCCTACCAATATTAATAAGCACACCCCTTTTTTGGCATAAGACACTTCGCGTATTGTTTAATATTGAGCTTGATATGATACTAAATATGAAATCGGCGTGTTCGCGTCTCGAAAAGATGCGCGACATAATCTTAGAATCCCCATAATTGTAATAACAATTTATATGAAATGTTGCCGTTTTGTTTTAACAAATTCTGTGTATTTAATCGTTTGCTTCTCTTTGAGTAATCCCACTGAAAGTATTATTTTTAGTTATATACATTCATTGTCTTGATAAAATACTAGTGACACTGGAAAAAATGTTATAAATAGTAAATTAACCTCTGTTCAAATAATAAGTAACCTAATTTACAAATTATTATGTATTATTTTACTCCTTGGATTTGTATAATTCAATCTATAAATATATTTCAGAAGATAGCAATATGTTATAAGCTATGACGTCATATTACCACACCACATAAAACTGTGAAAACTAAAGTTGACCTAGAAAGTACCGAAAGTCCTAAGTTCTACTTACGTCTGGCAACCCCGACAAACAGTGCGTCTTTGACCTTTGTGGATTACGCACGTATGTAATAAAATGTTCCCAGTTCAATGTACTCTACAATACGAAAACAAAGAGAGAATAATCAGTGAATCTAAGTGACATTTTGTTTTATTTACGCTATGGACTGTTAAAATTCGTGTCGTGTTGTGAAGATGAAATGCCGGTAAGCGGAACGCGTGCTGACGTTTATTCACCGATGTCCAATTTAAGGGTTGAACGAGAGTAAATTGGTAAATATGCTAAGATTTCTGTAATGTATGACATAATACTGTACTATTTTTGCAAAAAAAGCACCTTATATTTTCAATTAATGATTTGTTTTGCTTATTTATGCGGTGATTTGTAAAATGTGTAATTTGGTTGTTATTAAAATAATTATTATACAATGAATACTCCTGTTTGTATATGTAATAATGTAATGTAGGTAGTATGTAATAATGAATTATGTAATTCAAACTGGTTTTGCCCAATTAACAAATACCTTCAATTCCAAATTAGATTATTTAATATGTATAATTTTTACATATGCTCACTTGTAAATATTTATTCATTTGGACATTTACAAACGTTAATTTATCGGTAAAACTTGAATATTTATTTTCGTGTTTTAGACAGAAATATAACATACTAGTTGGTAATTTATTTTATATTTAGAGCTATTCATGTTTTCGCCTAAATATACACACATTTTTTGCAAGTACACCTTAATTAATATTAACGTTAGCTATAAAGAATAGGATTCTAGACTATTCCAATAACAAAGACTCGCGGGAATATTCCGGAAACGAATTTACATTTCCGTTACGAAATAAATACAATCTAGGGCATGCTTTTGTTAGCTATGTTGTATTTTTTGTGAACTCTTTGATTATATAAAAATATAGCCATATCATGCACATGTTGTGTTCGTTATCTCTTTGAAAGCCTTTTTTTGTTTTCGCGGTGAATAAATACAATGAGGTATTTCCTATCGAAATACGCCGTGCAGGCTATCCGAAGGGCAACGTCAAAAACTCACAATAAACCACTAGCTTTCATCTAGATCCCTTTAAACGCCTTTTTAATGCTGCAAGTGCTTATAAGTGTTGTGTTCTGGAGAAAGGGCAGGTCAAAAGTACCCGTAACCGAAGAGCATGTATGAAGGTGATTATGAAAGTAGAAGAAGCTAAAGATGTATGTCAGGATCGTAGCAAGTGGAAGGATGTGGTCTCTGCCTACCCTTATGGGAGAGAGGCGTGATACTATGTATGTATGTATGCTGTAATTGTGTTGCATAAAGGTTTATTACAACAAGATAGTAGCATGCTAAATCTAGAATGAAAGTTAACTACCTATCCTGTGCAGTTACAACAACATTTTTAAGAGTACTTGGATCCAGATTTTTGCCTATATAAAGTATTAGATGACCAACAAGTAGGAATGTAAAGGAAAAAACATTTATTTTTAAAAATTTTCTGTCCCCTAGTACAGCCATCATTCTGTAATTATAAGGCAGCTTTGATATAATTTTACACGTTGATAACTTATATACTATAATCTCCATGGAAGTAAGAAAACTGTATCTAAATCAAACCTTTATATTAGTATTTTTTTTTAAGTAATACACCTTTCTGTCCTCTATTCGCGTGTGTCCTTTTGATCTTATAAAGCAAAATTTGATGAAATTGAACACGATCATAACTAATATTTTGAATTAAAAACAGGATTCTTTTATTCCCATAAAAAGAAAGGGTTTCTCGTATATAAAGGTAAATGCCTAATATTTTGTAATCAATAAATATTTTGGCAAATATGGATACAATATGCTTTGTTCAGTTACCGACTTCTAACTTTTGAGTTATATCTAATTACTAGATTAGAGTGTTAAAAACGGTGTAATGAAGACAAACTTTTTTGAGCAGCATCAGTACCCGTGTAATATAAGAAATAAGGTCAATTTAACTATACTGATTCATTATTTATATCAGAATGTGTTGTAATTATGACACTCGTTATGTTAGATAGCTATATAATAATATTGTGTGATAGTAATATCAGTAGGAAGCATTCGACATCAATTTGTGAGTCAATGAAATTATTCTGGCTTCTTTGTGTGCAACTGAATTAATTTCGGTAAGATTTCTGAAACCATTCATGAACTCACTTAAACTGACTGACAAAGTTATATATAACATTAACACAACGACCTCTCACCTCGTTAACCTTCGACCCATATGATAGATAGCTTACGTGTACCATTTTTGGCGCCCCAACGTGTTGTATCCTTTCTTGCGCCAATTTAGGTTTAGGTAGTGTTTTATTTGTACGTTTTTTATAGACACTACGTCGATTGAGTTGTATTCAAATCCGTGCAATCAAAGCTTTTGAACGACTGACTAGCTAGCTACCACTCTAAAGTTGAAAGTGTGTCACACCTTGGTCCTTTCTGTAAATAGGACTTGAGAGCTAGTTCTCCCATTATGCTTAGCGTGTTACTGTGTTGTTCTACATCGTCACTAAATTCAGGTTAAAACGCATTCAACTATAAATACTAACCGGTAAGTGTATCTGCCGGAATGAATTACAGATGATCAGCGGAAAGTTTTCAAGTTAACGATAGTAATTATTAAGATAGGCTTTAAATAAACTTTTTGCATAACTGAAAATTAGTGTGGGTTTCGACCCCATTGTAAATATTGGGGTATTCGAACTACAGTGTAAATCCATTTAACGAAACTAGGTTTAGCGACAAGCATGGTAAAACGTAGGAGTCGACTTTGGTTAGGTTACCCGCTGTTTACGCAATGAGTACTGCTCTCCATTTGACCTCAAAAGTATCGATCTATTTACATTGTATTTCCTACTAAGATGTTACTTTCTTTATTACAATACCTTTTTTGTTATCGTAATTTCTATATCAATACATGAAATATATCTTTCCTTTTGGTAATATACTTTAAAAACGCAAATTTGTTAGTATTTTCATCTCTTTACAACCCTCGGTTAAAAGTTAAGTTATATACAACAAAAATAGTTACAGTTAAGGGTTTGTTAACCGGGCGGTGACCGCTCGGCAAGCCTTCGATAGGAACGCGGTATTCGCATTACAAATTCTTTGTGCAACCAAGCGTACTTGACGTAAAGTGCGTTTACTTTTTTTTTATTTTGTTTCCATTTTCGCTTTTGTTGTCGTTGTTTTGTGATAATAATTACTAATATATAGATAAATAAAAAAATGTGATCTCATTTCATAACCGTTATAACTCAAGTAACTTACAGTTAAGTCACTAAAATTAAGTATAATATTGATAGTTAAAGAAAAACTAGTAATTTTCATTATCGTAATACCTACTAGAAATAAACACAATCTTGCTCTGACCTATAGAAGGCTAACAAAAATAGATAAATCATTTAAAGGACCAATGTGTCCGCGTCTATAATAAAAACCCTGAAGAAATACGTAAAACTACAATTAATACTTAAAACCATTTTAGAACAAATCTGAAAATAAAGAAGAATAGTACCTATACATTTGCAGATTATTTAGCAGATAAAAATGTATATATGTTTAAAACATTGTTAATATTTGTCATCGTATATAAACCCATTCCTACCACTGTCATATTTTAGGACACTATTTTCAAAATGTCTTTTTACGTATTAGGACTTTTATTTTTATTATTTAAACATTTTTTACAGCGAAAAAACTTTATTTTATTAGAAAAATAGTGTGAAAATATGAATTTCATCAGAAATAATAAAAATAAAAGTCCTAATACGTAAAAAGAAATTTTGAAAATAGCGTCATAAAAATATGACAGTGGGGAGGAATGGGTTAAAATAGCGATTACTAGAAGAGTTTCTTTCGTCGTTTCTTCTTCAGAGTTCTATGTTGTTTTCGAAACCGTAGTAGGATTTTTACTTTAAAAAAGTGATATTATTATTCTATTTTTGTGAAATTAACGATTTAATTAAACGATTAATCAATATATGAACATTCGTTGTGGGTTTTCGTTATAAATGTTGCCCCACTGAATTTTAATTACAATTTACACAATGGTAATTTCGACAGGTATATTAATAAGCCGACACGTTATATTGACGAAATGTTATCATATAGTGGATGGTTACATCAGTGATTATAATCATATCTGGAAACGACTTTCGGTCTGTACATTCACCAAAAAGTATTTATTTTTAACTGTTAATGTTAAACACATCATTTAAAATATCGCCAGCGGCAATGTACACGTGATAGACGTCTAACTTTTTACAAGTTACAATGGATATAACTCTCATTTAACGTTATATTACTACCTCTCTCTAATGTAAATATTTGTGTTTTAAAATACTACGTCATTGAAATTTCACTGTTAATTCTCGTAAAATTATGAACGTTTCACATTTTTTTATATGACGTGGTATAAATGGTCTTCTTTACTGATTTTTAAAATGCATAACGGAATTCGAGTTCAGGTCACAGCAAGGTATGGAACTCATCACGTAACAAGCACTATTAAATACTAAAAAGTGTTCACGGCAACACTCAAACCCCTCGTATTGACAGGGACTAGGGATTTTATACTTAAAGTTTTATGGCCATAATCTCACCTGATCTTAATTGACGATACGGCCTAAGTTGGTAGACACGCTAAACCTGTGGAGGAACTGGCTCTCAATCGCAACTGCCGGAACACATCAGTTGGTGTTTGGCGTGTAACTTGAGGGTGGTAGCGAATTTGATGGACATTAGAAAAAAGCCTTACCACCGTGCTATGCTTTCCTCACGATATTTTCCTTCACCGAAACCTCAAGCTCATTGTAGGTGGATTCGAAGTTAAGTCCCTTGACGCGAAGTCGTACACACTATCACTAAGCTACCATCTCTTCGTGATTCACTCAAAAAAGATTGAATTTGATAAAAATGTTTATTGTCTCTGCTCCACGATAAATGTTTCAAAACTGGTAGTATCATTTTAAAATTCATAGGCGCTTTCTTAGGGTCAATATTGTATAAAAAACTCAGCCAGCGACCCCTTGACTGTCGCGGAGGTACGACAGATTCGAGTTGGGAATGGGCACCATTGCTCTCAATAATTATATAACTAAATTAAGTTTTGTTATAATTATATAAAATGTGATTAGCCGTTTACTATGTTTCGCACCGGTTTAGCCGGTCCCCTTCGCACGTTAGGGTAACGACCCCGGCTGTAGGCAGTAGCCACCCTCCGCGTGTCTCGACCGGCGCCGGCTTCAGTGTTGTGCAACACACTATGTCTACCGTCTGCCGTCACCGCAACAACACCTGCATTACATAAACACTTATTTAACTTGGCTAAAGTACATTTTACAATCCTTTCTTACAATACAACCAGACAGACTATAAGACAGATCATTTATTTCGTCGATACAATATCATCTTACGACATCGAAAAAGACCCAAGCTCAGCCTATGCTATAGCACACTGAGATTCGACAAAATCCTCGCCCACGGCTACTATGCACTTCCCCTACACTTACGAAACACTAGGAACAAATTCTGCACTGTTTGTAATACATATGCACTACCGTCATTAAAAGTGCAAATAAGAAACCTAGAAGAGTTCCGAGTTTATAATAGATGCAATGAGTCTCAGCTTTCGGTGAAGGAAAACATCGTGAGGAAACCATAGAATGGTGGTAGGGCTTTTTCTAATGCCCGCCTGACTAGCTACCACCCTCAAGTTGAAAATCTGTCGCCAAATACCAATTGGTGTGTTCCGGCAGTTGCACTTGAGAGCCAGTCCCTTCACGGGTTTAGTGTGTCTACCAACTTGGGGCATATCGTCACTTGAGATCAGGTGCGATTATGGCCATAACGCTAAACCTTAACTATAAAAAAAAGAGAATTCAATTTGTTGTATTGTTAAAATCCATGGCAAATTAGCAAATCTAAAATAAGACTTAGACCTTAAGTGCGCTGACGGAATACACCAATTGGAGTTTAGTTACACAATTTCAATTTGAAAGTCACTTTAGAAAGTCGAGGCGAGCGATACAAAATTCACTAGCATCAGGCTAATGTTTTATTGTGATTACAGTCCCGAAAGCTCATATACTGTACAATTAGCTAGCCCTAACTGGCCAGTTTAGCAATTCGCGTTAGTTAATATTAACTTGAAATGAACGTTCTGGAATATAATTAATATATCATCCCATAAAACGAAAGGCTCCCTCCGGGGTAGAAGATAAAAGGTTAAACTTCAACCTAGTTTGCATGTTCATCTAGAAATCTGGTATTTTTAAATTTGTTGGATTTAAAAGTTAAAATTTGGTAGTAAAACAACTTTGTGGCGGATTTTAATGCAATTTTCTATGTTCTATATCTGTTATTTAAAATATCGACTGTGATTGAATTCAAAACTGCGTATATTTAAACTTCTTTGTGCAATATAAACAACGTCGTTGTGCTTCAACAGTTATCTAAAATATCTGTAATATTACATGATTATACATAACATAACAATACTTCTTTCATACAAATGAAAAATAGGTAAAATTATAAATAATAGAGATAGAGTTCCGGAGCCTAGAAGTTTTTTATTGGAAATTTAATCTTACTTAAGATTTTTTTTTTTCTTAAATATTAATATTCTATAAAATATTGGCGAAAAACTGAATACCTTTTTTCCATCTTTAATTGTTTATAACTCTTGCATGTTTTTGTGTGTTAATGCACGCTTTTAGTACATTTTTCTAAGCGTCATTACGGATCCAATGTGGTATCTCTATTTAGACCATTTCAACTTGTCGACTAGACTACTATGTACATCATTAATAATGCGTCGTTTGCCGCCTTATCTCGTATAACAATCTTTTTATTTTTGCTTGACACCTACGAGTCTAAGCGTGGTGTTAAACAGCCTATAATCTTTCTTAATAATTGGGCTGTCAAATGGGGCTGCAAAAAAAAAATTCAAATCCGACTGATTGTTTTTTTTTTAGTTTATAGGTTTAGCGTTATGGCTACAATCTCATCTGGTGTTAAGCGTTGTTTTAGGTATAGATTATTTCAAATCGAAAGTTTTATTTTTGCAAATATTGTTCAGACCAAACCCGATTCTTTTAAGTATAAAAAAGGAAATATATCGACAATTAGGGGCATTACTCAACACAATATGGAGCGCTCAATTCGTTAATTTAACAGCTTGGTAATAAAAGATTATGAACCATATAATTCAGTAAACGAGAGCTTCCGCAGGCTCGCGCTTCGAACGCGTGAGACACGCTTTTCTTATTTACATCGTTTATAATTGAAACTGGACAATTGGACACAATTACTAAACTACCTACATTAAAGTCTGTATATCTAGTACATAGTACAGAGAAATTGTGCTCAAGTTTTTTTTAGTATAGGTTTCAGCGTTGTAACCACAGTCTCACCTTGAGTTAAGTGCATCTGCCGGAATAAATCTATTGATATTTTGTATAACTACTGCAAATGCACACATTAAATCATTATTAAAAAAAAAAACAAATGGGTCCAGTTTCTTGCCGGTTCTTCTCGATGACTGAGTTATTTTCCGAACCGGTAGTAGTTTTGACGTTCATAAGCACCTTCTCAGGGCCTGCATTGAATAGAGTTTTTTGTGCGTTATTAATACACAGAACACAATATAAATTCGAAACAAAGTCCTCCCACCACGTTTGTCTGTCTGTCTGTTACGTGAACACAATTATCTCAACTGAATATGACTTTTTACAATACAGCTTTGTTCCTAAGTGTGATGTTATAGCCTAAATCCTTCCTTATTAAGTGTTCTATTATATACAAAAAGTTTTTTTGATAATACATAGTTCATAAGATTAGCGCAATTGAACAATGAAACTTTTCCACTTTATAATATTAATATAGGTATGGAGGCCGAGTTTGTTTTTAACAAATCGACGATACTGAATTTAGGTTTATTGACAATGGCAAATCTCTCACTGGCGCCAATTGAAAGAAAGAAAATCCGAAAAATTAACTTAAGTGAAATATAAGGTTTTAGACTGTTGGACTGAAGGCATATGCTATGCTTTTGTTGTAATACATTGAAAACGGGTAGAAAATAGAATGGCTGACCCTCTGCGCCGTAAATTATTTACCGAGGGATGACCGAATAATTACAGGCGGTTTCGCCCTTTGTACCGTTTTGACAGTTTAACCGCTGCTCATGACAACGGAGACCCTTGCCGATATAAAAAAACACGGAGGGCGTAAATTGTTGAGGGTAGTACAACGCACAAACTTAGTAGGACGGTAGTAACATTATAAAAAAAAAAAACAATATAATTAAATTATTTTTTGCCTGTAATTTCAAAGCTCTTTTACAAAAGAGGACAGATTTTTTTTAAATTGTTCATGATAATCTAAGGTGTCGCTTAGGCACATATTTATACATAAGGATTTGTCCGTAATGATTACGCTTGAGGGCCTCAAGTTCAGAAAAAAAGATAAACTTTGCTCTACGTTGATCCAACATTCGCGAAACGTGTTCGCACCAACGGAGTTGCTGTTGCATGAGGTTGGCCTCGAACCTCATACTATACCGTATTCCGGATGCGATCAGATCAACGGATATCTTGTATTTTGCGCACACATGTCAGGTAAAATCGGTCCAATTTTCGTATATGACGGTGATAAACTTACCATGACTCTGAAGACTACAGTAGGTTCGGTCGCACCACCGTCTTGTAAATTTCAATTTTGGTTGCCAGATTCAGGTCATCTAAGCCAAAAGCCTTATGATCCAGTTTGCGGAAAACCGCAGCTGCAGCACCAATCCAATTGTTAATTTCAGCATCAAGGTCGCACTTTGATGTTATAATGCCCCTCAAGTAATGCAATGTATTGCTGTATTAAGTATATCATCACCGAGTCTGATGAACAGTGTTTTCTGACTGTGGATATCTAAAGACATCACTTCCGTCTTTTTGACATTAATCTTCAGACCACAACTACAACGTATCTCCGTAACACTTTTACCTCGACGTATTCTGCTATGCTGCCTCAAAGGCCAATGGTGTTTATCAATAGCGTCCTTTAGTACTCCATCATTCTCATCAAACCAATCCTCATGTGTTCAGACTCTTAGACCCAAAGTAGATGTAGCTGTTCCGAGAATTTGCGAAAATAGGGACTGCCAGACAGTACTGACATTATCGGAATTTAGATCGAGGGGCAGCAAAGTAATTCTCAAAGCCTATTTTACCCTCTTGTTAGTGTCGTGGAGTCGTTCAAGGTTCAGGACGAAGATGTAACTTTATGACAACAAGCCGGTGGTCAGTCTAACTGTGAGCACCACGCATGACACGGGTCATTGGACCTGAGATAGATGTTTTAGATGCACGATAGCGTAGTCGACAAGGTGCCAATGCTTCGATCTGGAGTGCATCCACGTTGTCCTGCACTTGGCAGACAATTTGAACATAGTTTTCGTAATTGTAAGATCTAATTTTGCGCAAAGACTAAGCAACAATTGCCCGTTGCCGAACTTTAGGTTAAGCTTCGTAGTCTCGTCCTACTTTGACGTTAAAGTCACTCAAGAGTAGGATCTGTTCTCTCGAACGGACACGATCTATGCATCTCGTTAATTCTTCATAGAATGTGTGCTTAATTTCATCAGATTTGTCTAGCGTAAGTGCATAGACACTAGTTATATTAAGGTTATTAATATGTTCCGTATGTGTTAATGTGTAGATAGTACCCTTACTATTGTAGTTAATTAACAAGGTTATTCTTGACAGCAGAACCTATAGCTGAACTACGCGGCTCTGAGGAAGCGAGCCCTTTCCAAAAGAAATAGTATCCGCCGAGGTGTTCTACCAGCTCTTTTTCATCGGAGAGATGTGTTTCGCTAAGTACAGCCACATCAATATTGTAGCGATGAAGTTCTCGATCTACAATGGTGGTAGTCTTTTGGAAGCATTTGCCTGCCAGTCCAGAAGTGTGCGCAGAATCCACGCGCCAAACGGCATTAATGTCGATGTTTTACAATTATTTTTTCTGTAGCATCGCCCGTGAACTTGAGATGTAGAGCTACCCTCCTAGGTTGGAGTGAGCAAAGTACCGTTAGAATAGAAATATCTTTCATGGGTTTTAATGTGAGTGTTGAACTGAAAACCAGAGCTATAACGATTTGCCGTAGCATATGTTGAACTTGGGCCCTTTTCGATTAACCTTAGCTTGATCCCATGTGTATGGTGATAAGGACTTTCTCTAATACAAATCACTTGATTATACTTATTGCTTTACCGTTTGACCAAAAACAATTTAACCTGATGTTAAGTTAATTCTTTTCTATAAAATTGATATCTAGGCGAAGTCATATGAAGATTAAAAACCCATTCTTATATTGAAAAGGTTCCGCTTCACGTATCGTTTTAATCTTGGCTATTCAGAGTCCGGCCTGCGTAGGCTGAAAGCTCTCACCCCATACGGCCGCGCCGCGTTGCGGCACCCGGGGTTAGATATAACCAAGGCTGTAACTAGGGTTGTCCGCCCTCCCGCGATACGGAGACATCCCTCAGAAGAAATAACACACCCAATCTAATTATGGAAACTTTGAAATAGCTGTATTATCAAAATGTAGACAATCATTGAACGCTGTTGACAAAAGCGAAGACTTAAAACGTGGCAGATGACAACTAGAGCTGAGTGTACAGTATTCAGCGTCATCGACTCTGAGTGACTCGCTCTTTAAATTAACACTTCGTACATATTATTCGAGTAAAACATTTGTTTTATCCAATCCTATAGTATAATATTTTTTGCTAATTTCGTGATGCACAGTTGGCAACCCTAACTGTACAACCCCTCCTAAAGGGAGGTCGGAACGGGTGCCTACCTGATTTACTAAAGTCAACAGCTTGCTATTTATTCACCGTCCACTTTACGAAGGTGCACATTGGCAGATTTGCTAAATACATCTATTTGCGCTGTCATTATTTGATAGGTATGCATATTATGCCCACAGTTAGGTAGGACGGTCAGTGTTAGAATCCATTCTCGAAACTACATGTCGCCCAAGTCGACAAGAGCCCTAATCGAAGTCCGGCCATTTTAGCACACTTCTTAGTTGTAGTTTTCAAAACAAGTTATCTATGCTTTCTATATCTAATTCCTTATCGAAAAAGTTATGAGAAATAAATGTATGAGAATGATATTCTGTATACTAAATCGAAAACACATCTCAAAACTGAATTCGTTGATAAAAGCGTGTTAAGAACATGGCTTCTTTATTATCAGTTGTCTAATAAATATCAATGTTGTTTCAAATGTGTATGTTTAAAATGTTTTAACACGCATCGACCACGAGATTACAAATTAAAATCTTGTATTCAATTTTAGAACGATGATAGCTCAGTGGTAGTGTGTACGACTTTGCGTCAAGGGACGTGAGTTCGAATCCATACAATGAGCTTGGGATTGCGGTGACCGAAAACATCGTGAGCCAACCATAGTATGGTGGTAGGGCTTTTTCTGATGTCCACCTGACTAGCTACCACCCTCAAGTTAAAAATCTGCCGCCTAATACCAATAGGTGTGTTCCGACAGTTGCACTTGAGAACCAGTTCCTCCACAGGTTTAGCGTGTCTACCAACTTGGGCCGTATCGTCACTTAAGATAAGGTGAGATTATAGCCATTACGCTAAGCCTTAACTGTAAAGAAAAGCCCTGAGATGGCGATTTTGAACCGCAAAACTTACACTGGTTAGAAAATCAACGCATTCATCGTAAAGGAAGAAGAAACTCGATCTAATTATATCTTTTTTTAGGCGATGCACAGAGTGATAATTCTAGACACCAGCACAAAAAACATTTGTCGTTTAGTATGCCATCCTATGTTTTTGTTATTTCTTTATGTTCAAGAATGTACAAAAAATAATTTACTTATGGGAACAGACACTCCCACTATAAAATCAACTGATCTCAGAACATGACATGTCTAAGTTCGTTACTATAGTCTACTAAGCGTAAACCGGACACGAATCCTACCACACAGCAATAACACATTAATAAAGTCGGATCAATGTCGTAACAAGAAGTTTGCTTAGTAAACGGTGTAGATCGAGTTTGGCAGATATACCGTTTTACACGCCACGATACGATATCGGAGCGTCTAAATCGAAGAGTCGTGACTTATCAATTAAATTTACTGCTGAAAGGCTTGCCTGGTCGTATAGTAAAATAGCGACTTTATATTGGAATCGTGTCGTGCATTGTGATAATTCCTCAACTGCCAGACGGTACTAGATTGTACAAAGCGTCTGGATTACGATATAAATGTCCTGTACAAAGAACTATTATTGTATTCGTGGATGTTAGGTATTCAATCTTGTATTTTATGTAGGTCGTGTTATTTGATTTGCGTTGAACAATACAAAGTTGTTATTAAACTTACGTTCCTTTTTATATTTGGTGTTTTATTATGAATATTGAACTGTTTTAATATAAGTTGATTAAGTTTCTTCTAAAGTTTGATCATTGTGCGGGTTAAATATAGATAAGCCGTATTACAATATCGATGTAATCTAGTCACAGATCATAACAAATATAAATCCAAGCACAAGTTTGTTACTATTTCGCGTGTTAACTAATGAATCGATCATCATGAAATTTTGCATGCGTGTTGTGAGAGGTATATAAAATGACATTGGATATATTTCGTTAAAAAAAAAATCATCGTACTCAGGGGACATAAGAGGGACTTTTAGTTCCATGCGAACGAAATCGCAAGAACAGCTAATAGGTACGTTAATAAATGTTCAAAACATCTTTTATCTTGTTCACGGGCTCTGTTTTATCTTTGAAGTTTTATTTACGCGAGATTAGGTTAGGTACCCATGTGTTTCTCCAAGATAAATGTCTTTCTATAACAAAATTAATGCAAATTTTTGAACGTTTTAGATGTGATAACGTAAGAAAAAAAAAACAAATGTACTTTTATCAGTGTGTGAACACGTGAAGCAAAAACTTTGTACCCTTTTCGCGGAAATTCCGCGTACAGCGGAGCATGAAATTTCGCACACATATAGTTTATATAGAGAAGGTGTACAAAATGTTAATATAATTTCTTAATAAGTATCTTTATACAAAAAATCAATAAAAAACACTTACACTATGATGTATTCGGCACGCACACACGCATATAACCTCTTTTATGTATTGTTAAAGTCTGTGGTCAAATTAGAATGGATTATAGATTAACATTGTTTGTCTTTACTGAATGTCAAATATAACGATAATAAATTCATTAATATATATTATTTATATACAGAATAGTCTTTGACAACAGAACCTTAATAATGTTAAAACTTATAATTTCAATTAATTATGGTTAAATTTCGACCACTAGTAAAATTCATTTAGGATGTTGACATCTTTGAAACATTAAAAAACTAGCCATTATGACCTTATATATGTTACCTATATGTATACGATTGTTAGCATTATATTAATCTCTCTTTATATTAAATATTATATTAAAGGTTTTAAATATTTACACGTTTGCTTAAAAATAACTTTATGGATTGAAATTGATATTTACATATTTGGTTATAAATAACTTTGTAAATTCAAATTGTAATGAAGGGTTTTTTTTTTAATATTAATTTATTTCAAGTATTACCTTTATCGTTGATCGTCTCTTTATATTAGATAAAATATAAAAGGGTTTAAATATTTGCACGTTTGCTGGAAAATAACTTTTTAAATTCAAATTGTAATGACGAGATTTTTAAAAAAATATGAATTTATTTCAAGTATTACCTTTATCGTTGATCATCTCTTTATATTAAATATCACGTTATAGGGCTTTAATTAAATATTTACACGTTTGATTAAAAATACCTTGATGGACTGGAATTGATATTTTTATATTTTTGGTTAAAACTAACTTTATTAATTCAAATTGTAATGACGAGGTATAATAAAAACTATTTTAATAATCTATTTCAAGTAGTTCGCTTTTAACGCTTTTAGTTTCCGCTTGTGGCAATATAAATACGTGTGTCTTACAGTACTGAGGCAGCCCCTCGAGTTCGAGCGCCCTCCGCTCTTGCCCGCTAAACCCGGTGAAGCTGTGAAAGCCTTTCAGGCTAACAGTATAGGTCCCTTGATAAAAAAAAAAAAAAAAAAAACTAAGCCAATGATAGTGTACTGTGTAGCTCCGGAACGAATCAGTGGACTGAAGTATTAGTGATATAGAGAACCAAATAGTAAGTGTAGACTATTAAAAAAGACTGACAAGATTAAAGGATTTTACGAAACTCGTGTCAGTTTAAAATATATCATTTATGGCCGCATACAAGTAAAGTCATAAGTTGACATAAGCCTCCTAACTCGTTTCCCTTAAGTAAATAAATTAACCTCACTAAGTAAATGTATGAAACCTTATAAACTCCTTAACTTCCACCTTTAGTAAGTACATACTGTGCTGTAATGAAATTATTTTATTACACAAAAAAGTCTATACGTTCAATAATACGTAATAAATTTTGATTAACCTCGTCGACTCTTCAATATAGTCTGTCGCCAAAAATTTGCCGGTTTGGCCACCACCGTCCCAGTTATAATCTCTGACAACCCATCCCCATCCCCTTTCCACCCCGTCGCGTAATTTACTATCTAGACGTCGCTCGTGGGACAAAAACCAATTGACCGTATCCATCGTAAAATAGAATTAAGGCCGAAGTTCTGCTCGGTGTCGCCATATATCATTGTATTTATCAGCGTTCATATGTTCCAATGCATTGTTGTAACTGAGTTATAGTTATGGGAAATACGTTTATCTAAACGCAAAGACAAACAACTAGTTCTTAAGAACATTCAATTAGTTTTATTTGCACTGTAAACTTGTGTACGTTAAGGGACGTGAGTTCGAATTTACCTACAATGAGCTTGAGCTTTCGGTGAAGGAAAACATCGGGAGGAAATCATAGCAAGGTGGTAGGGATTTTCTAACGCCCACCTGGCTAGCTACCACCTTGAAGTTGAAAACCTGCCGCCAAATACCAGTTGGTGTGTTTCGGCAGTTGCACTTGAGAGCCAGTTTCTCCACAGGTTTAGCGCGTCTACCAACTTGGGCCGTATCGTCACTTAAGATCAGGTAAGATTATGGCCATAACGCTAAACCTTAAGTATAAAAAAACAGTTTTTCATTTACAAGTTTTAATTTAACATCAAACAATTAATTTTGAATATCTAAAAATAACAACTGTTTGTTTATAGTTTTTAGTGTTCCTTTCTGTCGGCAGTCTCATGACTTCTATTTTGATTCGTAAGCACATTTTATTAGGCGATCTATTGGATAATTTCAGTGGTATCTTGTGTGATATTGTTAGATTATTGTTAACAAGAGAATTATAAATAATAACTAGGGTCATGTGTTTAAAGTTACCACAAAAATACTTGGACAGTTTTATCAAGGTTGCCAAGCCAAGCTGCCATCTTTAAAACTATATTTGACAATGAATAATTCTACAAAAAAAAAAAAAAAAATTGGCAAGGGCAAATACTTTTACGGCGCATAAATAAAAAGTAGTTCTTCAGAAAGTTGTTTTAAGATAACGTTAATTGTAAAGACGGTTATTTATCCAGGCGTTATTTCTTTTCGTAGTGACGAACGCCGTTAAATACCCAGTAAAAAGAGATCATAGCATCTCTCCCTCCCCTGTTCTGCCAGGCTAGAGACAGGTTTCACCCTTCTAATAATATTTATCTAGACTTAAAATAGTTTGTTACTAAAATCCGGATACATTTCAAACAGTAAAGCAACAACCATTACAAAACCAGTGTTTCCAACTAAGAAAGAAATAAGATCTAAGATCGGGAAGATAAAATTCTTTAGTGGACTCATTAATAACGTCTAAACAAGAAACATTATTTTACGTTAGTGAAGGTTCTAAAAATCGTTTTAATCATTCTGTGTGTCGTTACTACATACTATAGACCAGTCATCAGACCGGATCAGTAGAGGCTTTAAAAGTTACGAATATAACGACATATTTCTGTTTTTCTTTTATTATTTTTTTTTTTTTTTAGTAATTTATTATAAAACAGATAATACTAAGAAAATCGAATACAAAGACGTGGCGCCTAATCCTATAAATTTTAACCCGAGAGTGAATAGGTGTTGTTGGTATGTTGTGGAGTGTTACGAGAAATTGTTGACAATGAATTTTTAGTTCCAAACGGAAGTCGCCAACGCAATTGGACCACACCTCATATAGCTAGTTGGTAGTTCAATTGCATAACATAAAAACACATTGTAAATCTAATGTTTTCGATTTGTGTAAATTATATTAATAAAAATAATAACTTTATTTGAACAAAATAGACTATAATATAGAAAATTAATATTACGGCATTAGGTATTGCTACACATCTATGTATCCTAGCATTCCTAGCGCCTGAAGTAGCCGAGCCTGTACCATCTCAGATGATGTTCTTCCCGTGACGTATTACAGCATGTCCTGGATTGGACTAACCTTACATACACTTTCATTTAATTACATTACATTTTTTAACCAAACTTCTTGCCAACACTTAATTTTGCGAATCAGAATTTTAATTGTGCTCAAAATGTTTAAATTGTATTAAACAATATCCTTTTTTATATTCACGTCAAAGAAGTATAAATTCTTACATTCATAAATAAACATTATGTCTATTGAAAGGTGATGTATATATAAATCTGATTTCTATCAGAGACCTGCTTGTAAAACTAATGACTTCATTATTCTTTAGACAAACGAGACTACATGTTTCCTCTCATCAAACCAATGTTTACATGTAGTAACGATAACTCGACTACACCCCTAACAGAAGGGTCCAATTCCTAATAAACAACGCTTATGCACAAGGTAAAACGGAGGGCCAGGATTCCACCCCAGTGGAACGCATTTCATTTACCCTCCGCGTTGAAAGGTTGGGGATTTCTCTAGACGTAGGGTCTGAATGCAGTTTTAAAGCAACGTCTTTGAAGTGGAAAGACGTATGATTACAATGTAGGTAGGTAGGGTCGATATAAAACTAATAATTGATACAATTTTATCGAAAGTACATTAAAGCAAAATTCAGTAAATTATCGTCTTTAGTTCCAGTTTAAATTTTTAATTATATCAAAATTATCAACTCTAAATGTCTTTGAAATCGTTGAAAAACATTCAAGCGTCGCTTTGCAATTTCATAAATTACGTAATTCTGTTAAAGGAGTTTAATATATTTAGTTTTGATTTTTATTTATTTTGATTTATAGATGATATGTGGCGTTCGGTGGATACCAGCGGTTCCACTGATGCGGTATCCTCGGCGCCATGCAGTCGCGCCAAACATTCAGCGACTCTGCTTGGTGGCTATGTCTACGTACTAGCTGGAAGAGGTGCGGGTGGATCTGTGCCTCTTAGGGATTTTTGGAGGTACTGTTTAGGTACGTAAATACTTCTCTTAACAATAGAACATAATTTAGAAACGAAGTAATAATAGTATTATTTTACCACATCATTAAAAGAGTCACTGTCATTAACAAACAGGAATCTTATATGATTCATCTCAACAGCTTACATTTGCAGTAGAAACAATCAATTAACATTTTAAACATATATTTTTAGATACCCTTAAGGCTTAAGTATGACTTTGGAATTCGATTTCCCTGAGATATATATATATTTTTATGAAATATGTTTTAAACATTTTAATGTTACTCCTTTGCATTGATTGATATAACTTTGTTCTGGAAAATATCTAAAGTAACGTTACGGATTAGATTTTAAAATATTTGTGCATTTTACTATTTGTTTGCATATCTATCTACTTTGTTCGAATTTAGAAATAAATTAGTTGTAATCTCACAGTTTACCTGTGCTTAATCGTTTTAATTCGAAAAACAGATAAAAGGTTCGAAGATACAATATATTTTATTAGCAAAACTATACAATACTGGCTGGTATAAAGAATTAGTTCTTTAATTCACGACGTTTCAATTGTAGCGACGGGCCGATGGGAGAAACTTGAATGTAAGGGAGATCCCCCGCCTTCACTCCAAGACCACACCGTGACAGCGCACGAGTCTAAACTTTACGTCTTCGGCGGAGAAGCCGGCGCTCTATCAAACGAGACACCTCTATGGATTTATGACACTGAGGTTTGTAAATTCACCGTATTTCAATATAACTTTAATTCACGGGAATATTCTTAAGGTCTTATTGTGTTGATAATAACACTGTAACATTATTGATTGGTACCTATTTTAGATTTTACGGACGACAACTGTTAAATGGAACACTTATATCAATTTGTTAGAGTTAGGACTACTAACAAAGTAATAAGTAAGGTTTCTTACAGAAAAAATAGTTTAATTATTTGCAACGAATTCAATGATATGAGTGAAATGGTAGACATGAATTAACGTTGCAACTGTGTGGGAATAAAATAAAGTTACAAACAGTTGAGACACTTTTAACGTTTACCTAATGCGATACTATTTCCGTGCATTTTATCAGAACGAAACATGGCGCAAGTTGCCGTGTCTGAGCAGCTACATGTCACACAAGAGACGAGGTTCGAAGGACCCACGTTGCGCTGGCGTGGGACCGAGAGGGCGGAGGGGTCACTCCGCACACGCTCTCAAAGACTGCCTTCTCATATATGGAGGGTACAAAGATTTGAGAGGATCTACTAACGAATTGTGGGCTTTTCATTATGGTGAGTTTAGGATAATCAATGTTTAAATTTTTATTGTTCAAATTATAGAAATTGCCATGTTGGCATATATTTTTGAGGTCTGTTCAGGGAGTCATAGTAATTAACGGTAACATAAGGAATAAGAGGTGTGAGGGTGTGGATTATTTTAACAACTTTTAATCAGATAAGGTACATAATTAGATCACACTTCCAGTTTCATGTTTTATGTAGTAATAGGTCTGTAAGTTACAACAACCATTAACTCGAGGTTCTGACTTTAACCGTCGAATGTTCTAGAGTAATCTAGAGCGAAATATATTTACAACTGACACGTTAAACCGTTAAGTCAGTGAACATTAGAGACGTATTTTTGTTAAACGTAGGTAAAATTCACTTACGGACCGCAGCCTCGCGTCTGCCTGGGCAGGATACGAACCTTGATATGCATTGTGTAGCCCACAAACATTAGCCAGTAAAAATCACCATTGTGTCCCTACACCAGTTAACCATTTAAGTAACGAGTTACCGGGCAACGCTGCCACATTGCTTCTAATCACTGAAGGTAATTAGGGATATGACTAATTGCTACTTTCTGGTTTTCTTTCCTTCATAAAGTGAAGGAAGTTCAACTATTTATTAAATTCATATACACATATAATATTAACAGATAAACCAAAACATATTATATGCTATAATTTCAAGATTGTTAGTTTAAACTACACACTAATACTTCCGCAATTTCTTAGAGTTTCGTGATACAATCATTGAATATGCCACTTTCCTGAGATAGAAGATTCACCATGCATATGCCCCTTGGCATTAGAGCATTACCTAATAAGTTAATACATTATGTAATTATTCTCGCCACATGCCGAACGGGTCAATGGTTACTATACACGTAAATCGCGTATCGTCTCCTTGTACCAGAGCGCGCGGGCTGGTTTCGTTGCGGTGTTAGTCTGAGATCGTTTCCCGCAGAGACGGAGAGTTGGCAGCAGATCGCGTCTCGCGGTGTGGGGGTCGCGGGGGGCGCGGGGGTCACGGGGGTCACGCGGGGCCCGGCGCGGCACCGGCACGCCGCCACCGTGCACGCGGCCGGCCTCTACGTGCACGGGGGGCAGTGCGACCTGCACGACACCGCCGACCTCTGGCACTACGATACGCGTAAGTACATACGATACCCGCCCACTGACCCCTACTGCTTTCAATTACTGTATTAGTAAATATAAGTGTAATAGATTGAATAAATAAATAAAAAAAAAAACACTTTTTCGTTTAATTCATACTACTATTATAAAGCTTTTTTTTAATGCTAACAAAATCACCTGCTTTAAAAAGGTGGGGCTTTTGAGTCCGCAGATTGTGTATTTCAAAAAAAATAGTGTATTCTCATTAATTCGATGACGGCTCAGTTGATAGTGTGTACGGACTTCATAAAAACGGAAGTGAGTTTAAATCCCTGCAATGATTATGAGCTTTCAGTGAAAGAAAAAGATCGTTAGGAAACCATAACAAGGTGGTATAATTTAAGTTAAAATCTGTAGCCAAATACCTATACGTGTGTTTGTGTAACACTTGGAAGTCTGTCCCTCCGCTGGGCTTAGCGCGTCCATCACCTTGGGCCACACTGTCATTTAACATCAAGCGAGATCGTGGCCATAACGCTAAGTCTAAATAAAAAGCGTAGGGTGCATGCATATGATTGAAGAATTACTGGCGATGGCCCTGGTCTCGAGTATTACGGAAGTTTGAAGTGTCGGCGTAATGAGTAGTGTTGGATGAGTAGCACTCAATGAGTCTCGTGTCTGAACGTCTGTAACCTGAGCTCATGTATTGCGTTTGGACGTTACGAGGAAGTCCCTAAAAAGTGGGATTGGGTCCATGTATACCGAGTTCCATATAGCGTGTGTGTGTGGTCAGTGTCGCGCGCGTGGCGACAGGTGCGGTCGCCGGCGCGGCTGTGCCCGAGCGCTCGCAGCGGACACGCGGGCGCGCGCGCGGGGGCGCACTTCTACATCTTCGGGGGCGAGGCGCAGGGGCACTCCTACAACGACCTCTGGCGGTTCCACTTCGGTACGTACTGTTCAGATTATGTTTCTTTAAATGCCCATTAGAAACCTCTTAATAAAAAGTTAAGGGTAGTTAATAAAAATTGCTCTCATTAACGAATATAACGAAATTTATCATTCGGCTGGTGACCACTTTAGCTGATATGTCAAGAAATTTTAATACACTCATTTACATACGTTTCTTTGTATATATGTAAATTGTAACCGAACTGAAAGTGAATTACTAGATGCTATGTTATTAATTTTATTATCATCCCATCTTTTGAAGTTTTCTCGTATTATTGTCGTCCAGCGACAGAGACGTGGGAGCGCATAGTGAACACGATGCAGTGGCCCTCCCCCCGCGTCGACAGCCGCGCCGTGCTCGTGTCCGCGTGCCCCCCGCGTGTGCGCTCCGCCCCCTCCGGGCCTCCGGCCGCGACCCCTGCGCGCCCTCCGTCCGCATCCATCGCACCGGCACCCTCCTCCGGTTTACTGCGGGAGATCTCGAAGCTGTCCTCGTTCCACATGCGTCGCGCGGCGCGCTGCTCCTACACCGTGCTCAGCGGCGATCGCGACTCCACCGAGAGCCTCGTGCGCCGCGACCCCGCCGCCCCCGCGCCCGCCCCCTCACCCGCACCCGCCTTGCCCAAGTCGCGGTCCGCGCACGCACTCGACCGGCGCCGCCTCACCAACGGGGAGGAGGAGCCGCGCGAGGGGGACGTGCCCCCCACCGCGCCCGAGGCGGCGCCCCCCGCAGGACCGACGCCGTTACCAAAGTCGGCGTCGGTCCGGTTCGCGATCGGCACCACTTACACCGACGAGGACGAGACGGAGCTGTCGACGTCGGATTACGCGAGCGCGGAGCGTGTGGACGGGTGCGGGGGCGGTGGGGGCGGGGGGGCGCGGGGCGCGGCAGCAGCGCTCGGGTTCAGCAACCCGCACTACCTGGGCGGGGAGTGGCGGCGCGCGGCGGCGCTCACGCCGGACTCGGGGCTCGGCGCCGGGGACATGGAGCTGCGGGAGGTGGGGCGGGCGGGCCGGGGGGCGGGGGCGGGGGCGGGCGCGGGGACCGAGCTGCACCTGCTGCTGGTGGGCGGGCGGGAGCCGCCGCACCTCGCGCTGCTGCAGAGCCCGCTCTCGATGTGGACATACCGTCTGCTCTAGATTTTAACCTACTCCATTCAGCTCATAACCACCGATAGATATGTTAAGCGTCCACTGATATTCTGCATGCTAAACATCCATAAAGTATCTCCTACATATTTGGTTGAACATAAGTTAAAGTTCTAAACATTATGAAATGACTTATGAATCAATAAATATTAGATAATAAATTCCCAAAAAATATTGTTAAATAACTAGTAGCATTTTATGTGAATGCTTGATATAAACTTTTTATTAATTTAATAAATAAAAAATGATAATTATAGAAATTAACTTTGCCGGCCAAAATTACGTCCACATTTGGACGTCCTAAATGTTAAACAAACTGTAGTGTTAAATTATAAATAATAACTCCTGCATTATAAAACCCAATACAGTGATTGTCCAAGGAACGAGTAAGAGGCCAGTCAGAATGTATATAAAATAGTTTGACAGGAATCCCTATCAAGCTACAGTGTGATCACAATAGAGAGGCTAATATATAGAAAGAATATTATTGGATTTTATACCAGGCTCTCTTAGTTTATCAACATTCAGTATTTGTATATTATTTTTAAGTTTTATATTTAATATATTTTTACATGTTTCTTGATGAGTTATTAGTTATTGTTATATTTGTTATAAATGATATTATTCAGTTTTTGTTACAATAATTATTATAATTCCTTGTACTCTGTTAAGATTATTTTTTTTAACTATATAATAATTAATATCAAGCTTCCTTTTGGCGTTTTGTTTGATTTCATAATAATGTTGGAAAATAGAAAGAGTAATAAGTAAGGGAGATATTGACAACCATGTTTCTAGATTACAAGTTTGAAAGGAAATTTATAGAATTCAGTTGTAACTGTAGCTGACCAAAATAAGTACTAAGACTGAGTAGGACTTACGTACGTACACAAGCTGTAGTTGTAGTGGCGTCGCGATAGACGAGTGTACTACTAACACTTTCAATTAATTATTATAATTATTAATTATAAATGTTATAATACATAACTTGCCTGACTCCATAGTATTATTGTTAAACAAATATAAGAGTCGTCATAACCAGTTATAGCTGTAATTTCCATTATCTGTTATAAACATCGTGTTTTGTTGCATTATTAAATAGGTAACGAAATTGACAAATGTTGGAATTTATCTAACATCACGTATTATTTGTGTGATTACTCCGAATTTTGTTGTTAACTTATCACTTTGTATCCATTTATTGTGTTTACAAGGTCCATATTCTTATTTGACATACGCCGTATTAATAAAAAAAAATTGGATGCTCCGTATTCATTCACTTAGGTATCGATTTGTCGATATTTTGTTATCGATATTGGAATCACTATAACAGATGTGTTCCAAATAGCGATCAAAACTCTCAAAGCATACTGTTAGCCGTTCCACAAGACAACCACGGTCCCTGTGGAATACGTCACTAAGAATTAATAGTGACGGCACTAAATCAAATAGAATTGAAAAACCTCGGTTGTGAGCATTAGCGTTTAGCGTGATCACTATAGAGCGCAGCCAATATATTTACATCGTTAGTAGGAAAAGATCTAACGCTCCAGTTTACTATGAAAAGTATGCAAACAAAAAAGCAAAACATACAAACATAGCATGGTGGTAGGGCTTTTGCTAATGCCCGCCTGGCTAGCTACCACCCTCGAGTTAAAAATTTGCCGTCAAATACCAATACGTGTGTTCCGGCAGTGGCACTTGAGAGCCAGTGCCTTCAATAAAGTTTGACAACGCACCTGCGATTCCCCTGGAGTTCTTGGTGATCTCTTACCATTAGGTGACACAAAAGCTTGATTGCCGTCTCTACCACAAAAAAAGAAAAAACAAACTCGATATCGGGCGTCACTACATGTAGTTAAAGTTATATAGTATTGTAGTGTACGCGGTTAGCGCACTATGTTGTCAACGTAAAGTAGGCGCTACACAATTGTCCAACAGCCGAACCCCGAAACCGATCTTACTTTGAACTTGAACTAACTTTACCGAATTCTAAACCAGTCTTCCGTATGTCGATAACAAATTCAGAAATTCATTCGTGTAACGTTTGGACGAGTGTAAACAGCTGAATCACTCTACAGTATGTGACTTTCATTTTACACATCGATATCGGAATTATAAAAGTATTCGCCTAAAAACTTTTATTAAATGTTGAACACTTAGATGCCAAAAAATATAAAATTGCATATTATCCATCAGTATTTTTCTCCGTAAAATTTTTAAATGTAATATAATATGACTATTGATTTCACTAATCATGTAGCATTCTAAAGAATTTGAATACTATAAATATGGCAATCTCGACAATAAAATTTTATCGTGTTAATGTATATTATAGTCATATTCGGATATATGGATAATAGGTTTGAGTAATATTTGCTGATACATTCAAAATCTTTTTAGATTTAATCGATTTACCCGTTGAGAAATCGAATCATCTTAATCAAAATTCTTCTAACTCGAACCACATCCCTAGGCATTGACGTTATTATGATCAGTTTAAAGGTTGTACGATTGTGTAGAGCCACTATTAGAAACGTAGGAACAACGCACTAAATTTGCCAACCGGAACAAACGTTTGACGTAAATATTTATTTGAAATAATCATAACTATCGAATTTCACAATTCGAGAGTGAGTTTTTAAAGAACACATTGGTTTCGGTCGAATGGATTTTTTTTTATGTTAGCTCGGAAAAATGACTGCACCGTTCTTGAAGTTAAGTACAGTACAGTTCAAAAAGAGCAGCGACCTTCGAGAAAACGACAATCCTTCCCCAGTCGCTACTGTCAGGCCGACCCGGTCATGGGTGGTCAAAATAGTCATAATAGAAAAGATACATCGACTGTATATGGGGCAAAGTGTACTCGAACTAAATGTTCGAGTGCTTGCATATTCAATGACTGTCCCAACAGTTTTAGAGAAAACGTCCAACAAAAAAACAATATATTGTCAATTTACTTAAGTTACAATGACGAAGTTAGAACCACTGGAAAAGGATCTTAAAAAGGGTGGAAATGAATTTAAGTTACTAACTTATTTTAAATGTTTTTTTCTTAATTAGGCTTGGATTATTGCTAATACTGCCAGTTGTTTTCGCTTTTATTTAATTGAATACAGATTATGGACAAATATCCTAAATGTCACGTGGAATATGTTGCAAATCTTCTAGTTTTAACAGTATGATGATATGTCACGAGTACTTATTTACTTATACTCAATGTCCTGATTATGGTTTGTCATTGGACGTGAGTTCGATTACTTGTAATATGACCGAGCTTTCGGTGAAGGAAATAATCGATATGAAACCATAGCATGGTTGTAGGGCTTTTTCTACAAACCACCTTCAAGTTGAAAATCAGCCGCTATAGGTGTGTTCCGTCAGATGTACTGGACGAGCCAGTTTCTCCACTACGCTTAGCGTGTCCACCATTTTGGGCACTTTCGTCACTTAACCAAATTATATCACGCAAAATACCACCAATATTACGTAACATAGGATAAAATAACGTAATGTTACGACTTCAATTGAAAATCACCAGACCATAGAGTAAGTCGAGCTATAAACTTCCGATTTATTATGGCATTTAATACTGCATGATATTATCTACCTGCATTGGTTACTGTATATTTATTAAGAGGCTAAAGCAAAAGCTGTGACAAGTTGTAGCTTAAAACACCTAAGTAAATACTAATGTATTATCGAACGAGCTTGTTTTCGTTTTATTAGTTAACTAGCCAAGCAATCACTATAGAGGAATATAGAACTTTCAAATTTTGCTGTTAAGTAATTTTAACTAACATTGAAGTGTTTGTGGACACTCCTTGCCATTTTTATGTAACCTGACTTTTATTAGATATTTCATAGTATTAAAGAGAGAGCTACTGCTAACACAATGTTGTTTTATTTATTTTAATTTTTATAAGACCGTTTTTATTTTATAAACGATGCAACAACGAAGACGTCTTACTTTTTAGTAAGACATAAATCCCATATATGTTATCCCATCTTTTTACCACACTTTTATCCTATATCCCTTTGTTTTAGGACATACAAAGTATTATATTATAGTTGGCAAGAGTCTGTTAAGTCATATGTAAGTGGAATTTTATTAAATTCTGAACTTCCGGTCCCCCTTGTCAGCGGGTGAACAAAGCTCTAACCTTCCCTCCTATGCTTACGTAAAGATTGGCATCTTTTCATATATTTTCTTGAATTCCCCATAAAACTGTTCGAATGCATAATACACAAATGATACAGTTGGATAAATGAAAAATAAAATAACTACCTTGCTGCGTGCTGATTGATCTTCGAGCTGCATTATTTATCATACACTTTGGTATTTAATTTCACTGCACTGTCTCAACAAACATTGGACCAGCGCTGGTTTATTATATATATATATATATATATATATATATATATATATATATATATATATATATATATATATATATATATATATATATTTATATATTTATACTTAAGGTTTAGCGTTATGGACACAATCTCACATGATCTGAAGTGACGATACGGCCCAAGTTGGTAGACACGCTAAACCTGTGGAGGAACTGGCTCTCAAGTGCAGCTGCCGGAACACACGTATTGGTGTTTGGGGGCAGGTTTACAACTTGAGGGTGGTAGCTACCCAGGCGGACATTAGAAAAAGCCCTACCACCATGCTATGGTGTCCTCGCGATGTTTTCCTTCACCGAAAGCTCAAGCTCATTGTAGGTGCTTGGATTCGAACTCACGTCCCTTGACACGGAGTCGTACACACTACCACTGAGCTATCATCGCTTCAAATTATTTGTTGAATTGAATTGTTTATATTCGTACAACCTTCGGGTTACCTTGAACTTGCACTGACATTCTGATATAGGTTATGTGTAGGCTTACCATAATTACGAAGAGCCAAACCGGGAGGCAGAAGAGAAAGAGGCTCATTTTCATTTTGCTTTTCGTTTAATTTGTTATTTTCATATTTGAAATGCAATCAAAATTTTGACCGGGACAGGGATCTCAAACCGGGACTATCCCGGTCAAACCGGGACGTATGGTAAGCCTACTTATGTATCAATTGCGCGGGCGCGGTTTGTTCCCGCGTGTTCACTAACGACGTGACATCTGGCGTGATCACTGAGAGCGATAACACCTAAGAGAACCCGTGAATATACTCTTTGCTTTAGACCATAAACAAATGGGTTTATCATAACATAATATATTAAATTTTCCAAAAAACGAAAATAAATATTGTTGAGGTAATTGTCATCTAGAACCCCTGTCCACCATGTCATCAAAAATAAGCTAATGGCTTGCCATTTTTCAAAGACCCCGAATGGCAAATTATATCAAATCCGGCCCAGTGTTTTCCGTGTAATATACTATGGGTCAGATATGAAAACAACAATATATTTTACCATTGTACGTAACTGTAATGTTGTAAAATGTAAATAAAACTACATAGTAATATGATAATTTTTATTCGTAACTTATATTTTTTCTAACAAGACTATGTTTTATTTGTATATAAACAAATTGTACGGTGTAAAATAAAAGTGTATGTATATAAAATACGGGAGAATTTATAAAAAATCTAGTCATTCAGGAATCCCGTAATTTTGCAATTCTGACCTCTACCTCCCCCCAAGTCAGATCACACAAAATATTACGTATTCTACTTACAACCGTTCTGACTTTCCCCCATTCTCCTCCTTTGTCAGATCACATAAGATTTTACGAACTCCCCCTTCCCCTTCTACGTAAGATTTCATCTTGGTAACTTAATAACCAGTAACATTGATCAAAGTAAAATTATGTATAGACACTTTAAGCACATTGCAAAATTTTTTCTATAGTTAAGGTTTAGCGCTATGGCCACAGTCTAACCCGATGTTAAGTGACGATGGTGACAAAATGTTGGACACGCTAAGCCTAGTGGAGGGATTGGGTTTTGGAACTTTATAGATATTTGGCCGCAGATTTCCAACTTGAGGGTGGTAGCTAGCCAAGCTGACATTAGGAAATCTGTGGTCTCATCACGATCTTTTCCTTCACCGAAACCACAAGCTCATTGTACACTACCAACTGAGTTATCATTGCTTTAACAATATTATATAGGATTGCTTTTTATCTCCCCTCCTACGGGATAAGGGCACAATGATATACTAACCGTCCCCTCCCATATACACACTCCCCCCTTGACACAATTACATAATTAATGAATGGCCATTGTATTCCCATTATATATAATATAATTTATAGGATTTTGTCATTTCTAGACCCAATACTATTTTAATAAAAGTAAAGTCTACATAAAATATTACAAATTTCTCGTCGACAAATAAATGCACAAATCCGCTGTATACTCTTAGTGTTAGTCGTAATTTGTATATTAGATATTTTATATATATGTTTGTGAGTAAATAGTACACGGGTTCATGAATGTAGATTTTGTCAAATGAATATATATCTTTTTAAACACAATTAAGAAACAGGCACATTTTATTTGTACTAATTGATGTAAATAGACATTTATTGATTGATACAGATACGTCATAAAATATCAGAATATACAGTTTTCATTCTATTGGTATGAAAATCTGTATGGTAACAAATTTTTCTGTCTTTATTTCTCAGAATATGATGATACTTTAACTACAAATAAATTGGTGCTTTTTGAGTAAGTCATTCATTTAAATCACAACAGTCTGCTTTATTTATTCTGCATTCATTATTAACCCGTGTACCATTTTGACTCAACGCACATAAAATACCTTAAATATCAACACGTACATTCTTTGAACATATAAATAAATCAATGCATTGTCTTCTTATAGTTCCTAACTTGGCAGTTAATCCTCATCATTGAAGATCTTTATTGCCATCATCAAGTTTATAATAATTTTTTATAATGATTTCAGTGCTAAAAATAATACTTTGCTACATACAACTCTCCGGAGAATTTTGTACCTTATTTCAGAACTCATAGCCCATTCTATTACTTCCAATACACACACGACCAATCTGCATTATGCAATGTACACACATATCGTAATATAGGATTAAAGAAACAAATTTATTAATTAAAAATAAAAATCACTACATGATTAGCCTAAGATCTTGTAAAAAAACTTTCCTCCGTGCACTTATCTGAAGTTATAGTTATATGAATGCGGAGAATGATGTACAGAATTGATGGCAGGAGGAAGTGGGTTCGATGCTCGACGTGGGGCCTAGAAGGTGGGCACGGTGTCGCTGGCGTTGGGTTCGAACTGTACGTTGAAGAGCTCGAGGCAGGCGGAGCGCGCTGCTGCCTTGCGGGCTTCACGCTTGTTTGATGCTGTTAACAAACATACATATAAATATGTACATTAACATATATATATGGGCATAACATATATGGGAACAACATAAACATACATATATATATGGGAATGGGCCAAATTAATGCAAAATAGTAGTGGCTGAAAAGACTTATGTCATGAGTTACAGTTATAAAAAAAATATGATTATTGAACGACTTTTTCTTTCTAAATTAAGATGTAAAAAAGACTTGTACTGATTATATATTGTTTCACTAAGGATTAAAAGTATTTCTATTCCATTGTGTTATCACTTATCCTACATATACATATATATACACATTATTTCTCCAAAACTTTATTGAACTGAAACTTCTATATCGTCATCGACATGGACACGTGTCGTGTTAACGTACATACTATATTTTAACTTTAGGGTCAAACAATTAATTTGGATATACAAGAATAACAACAACTGTTTTCTTATAGTTTTAATTTTTCACTTTAGTGAGTAGTGCTTATGACTGCTTTGTTTTTTTTATTCTACACTTCTTTCGATACAAACACGTACTTGCAGATTCAAGAAAATATTGGAAGGGTCAAAGTGTGTTTTTGGTACGTGTGCTTATCATTTTTATTATTAGGTCTTCTCGTCATATTAAGGGAAGAAGTAATCTGTCAGTTACCTTTCCCCAAGTAGGTGACGGCGTCGACGTCGAGCGCGACCGTGTAGAGCATGTTCTGCGGGCGGTCGCCCTCCGCCGACACGTCGCGGTACTCGAGCGCCGGCCGCATGTACGTCAGCAACATGCACGGGTGCATGCGGCTCGCGTTGCCCGGCAACACCTTCACCTTCTTCGCCTTCGGTCCGCCCTTGCCGCGCTTGCGCTTCTCCCCGCACGCCGCCCCCTCCGCCTCCGCCTCCGCGCCCGCACCCGCACCCTCTCCGCCCTCGCCCGCCTCCGCGTCCGCGTCCGCCCCCGCCCCCGCGGCCGGCGCGCGCAGTAACGGCACGAGGTGTCCGTCGCGCTCCCACTCGGAGAACAGCTTGTGCAGCGCGTACGAGGCGAGCTGGATCATCGGGATGGTGTCGTCGTCATCCGCGGGTGGATTCGTGTCCGGCGCGCTGCCTGTTGAGAGCTCGAAACATTTAGAAGGAGTAGATCTTCTACAACCTCCCACCGACCGAGAGGTAATAGGCGGCAACGGGAGTATCAGTTATCTCGCAGGAGGAGACTACGGAGGGGGCCCAAAGCAGGCTGATGGAGCAGCCAGGCGGACCCGGTGAGGCGGCGCGGCGATCGCGAGTTCGAACCCGCGCAGCTCTAGCAAGACGACAATTTCAGTTAATATTTCTGGCGTCCTAGCGCCGGGAAAATTCCACGCAAATGCACAATATGTATATAGGTTATATAATCGATATGAACTCGTCACCGATTTCGGTAACAGGGGCTGTTTTCATCCATTCGAATAGTATCCATTCGATCGGTGAAATTATTATTATTGATAATTTAGAAAAACTACTATAAAGGAAGACAGTTTTAATTCCTTTTTATTTAGTTAATACACTAATCTGTAGCATTTATATAAGACAAAAAATGTCGATTGACAAATGAACTGTTTTATCTACTTATGCGTAGATAAAACAGTATAAAAATTGCCTCATTTCACGCCTCATAACGCGAAACGTTTGAGGTTGTGAATTACCCTCAACGTACTAAAGTCAAGCAATCTACCCGACTTCAATGATATATATATATATATTTTGTATTTTTACTGCAGATAAATATTTTATTATCCAGAGAAATACTCTCACTGTCACACTAGATGATGTTTTAATTCATTTATTACACTACTTACTATAAAACAAATTATTGTAAAATAAATTTTCGTGTCGTAGATGCCTGTGTGTGCGCATGTGTAACGGTTACGTCCAAAAAACATAATGTATTGAGAATTTTTCTTTTTATATAGCTCTAGAATGACATCGGATTCTAATAAGAACGATTAAATACATTTCAATTATTTTAAATTTTCAAACTATTTTGTTCTATTTCTAAGTTATAATTTCTCCTTGAAAAATATGTTAATACGCATACAATCATTACATATTAAAAATATATATGAATTAATGAAATTTCAATACACATATCACCTAACATATTAAAACAAGCATATGTATTGTTAGTCCCACGTTTAGTTTCCCTGAACACTCGCGTTCAAACTACCCACAAAATAAAGCTTTTCACTACGAGCTTTTCTGCTCTGGCATAGTTCTTTCCGTCAAGGTCAGAAATATGGCTGTAACACCCCCCCCCCCCCCCCCCCCCCCCCCCCCGGTGTGGGGCTGCCCATCGGCGACCGTAACCATTCACCATCAGATGGGTCGTCTGCCTGCTCTACCTAGCATAGAAAATATAGGTGCTACTGACCTTCGTTTGAGGCTCTCAGGATCTTCTTGATCATGATGTCCCGCAGAGCCTGCTCCGCTGCAGTGTTCCGAGCACTCACTTTACTCTCGCCTGGAAATAGTAACATCAGATCGTTGACGCTCACGACCGCAGCCGTTCCACTAGCGTCGGGCGTTGGACTGGTTGTACAAAACTGAATATTTATCCCGAAAACGATCCTAATGTTCACCTAGGTATTTATGGCGATTACCAAAGAAAACACGTGAGTTCGAATCCAAGCACCTACAATGAGCTTGAGCTTTCGGTGAAGGAAAACATCGTGAGGAAACCATAGCATCGTGGTAAGGCTTTTTCTAATACCCGCCTGGGTAGCTACCACCCTCAAGTTGTAAACCTGCCGCCAAATACCAATAGGTGTGTTCCGGCAGCTGCACTTGAGAGCCAGTTCCTCCACAGGTTTACCGTGTCCACCAACTTGGGCCGCATCGTCACTTAAGATCAGGTGAGATTACGGCCATAACGCTAAACCTTAAGTATAAAAAAAAACCACCGCATTCAAACAAACAAACAAATTTTTCCACAAAATAATATCCATACAGAATTAATTTTCCCATTGACATTCTTAAAACTTATAAACTTGAACAGCTCTTGGCATGTATGTACTTTTATAGGAATGTTTTGTATGTGAGAGTGTAATAGATGGAGCTTGTGTTCACATTATTGGGTGGTGTAACATTATATCTCACCAAACCCCTTGTAGACGACCCCGTCGATGATAAGCTCGACGCTGTAGCCCTGTTGGCTTGGAACATTCTGTTTGAAGAACGGAGAGGGCTGCACGAATTCCGATTTCGTATTCTGCAATAGATAAATATATATATATAAGATGTCGTTTTGTTAAGAATTGGGCGACATAGCTGTGACAATATCGCGTTTCTCTGACACCAAATAAAAAATTTTGGAAAATCCAAAAGTACACGCCTCTTTTTTTTTTTTTTTTTTTATTTAATAACAATTAAACCACATCGAATCAGACCGTGAAAAGTAATAGGGTTCTATACCTAATTATACTGAAGGGTAAGAAAAAAAACTCGATTAGTAAAGTATTTCGGTCGTTATCGTGATAACATACAGGATCCGCACATACAGAACTATTTTAAACAGTTTTTTTATTAGTTTAAATAACAAAAATGGCATCAAAAATATGACGAGCGTTAAAATTAATGCTTTTTCCTTATATGTATGTGTATATATTATTTTACAAGTGCAATGTATGATAAATAGAGATATGTTAAGTTTGAATAATCAGTTGTTTTGCGTGAAGTGACAGTAGTACCCACCTCAACGTTTCGGTTATGAGGCAATACTATGTTAAATTTACATAAATTAAAAGGTTTAGTAGTAATACTCAAGGGAACATTCATAATTTACGTCACACGAATTTCATGATATTTTAACCTAATAATTGGGCAGTCGCACTTGAGAACTAAGCGTGGCGCGTCCACCATCCTGGGCCACTTGGCCTATGAAGTATTTAAAAATACGGTGTATATAGCGCGTCCACCATTCTGGGCCACTTGGCCTATGAAGTATTTAAAAATACGGTGTATATAGCGCGTCCACCATTCTGGGCCACTTGGCCTATGAAGTATTTAAAAATACGGTGTATATAGCGCGTCCACCATTCTGGGCCACTTGGCCTATGAAGTATTTAAAAATACTGTGTATATAGTAGGGTGGCGCAAAAAAACCGACAATTTTTTTTTTTTCAGTCTCGAGTGAAAAAATGTTAGTTTTTGATGTTTTAACGTTTTAACGTTAGAACAACTAAAAAAAAAAATTTTAAGAGGTCACTCCAAATTTTTTTAATTTCAAAAATCGTCAAAAATAGATTTTTTTTTTAATTTTTATCTATTATTGTAATAAATAAAAGAAAAAAAATGTATGGAATTTAAATGTAAATATTAAAAGGTCGCTCGAAAACGTCTAAAGTAATGAACTAATAATTAAAAAAAAAATTTGAGCGACCTTTCCAAACTTAAATTTTGAACTGAATCTTTCAGAAACTTATTGTTTTTTAGTCTATAAAATTTTACCGAAACGAGGAAAAAAAAATCTATTTTTGACGATTTTTGAAATATAAAAAAATTTGGAGCGACCTCTTAAAAAATTTTTTTTAGTTGTTCTTTGGAGAGGGCTCCTAAAACATCAAAAACTAACATTTTTTCACTCGAGACTGAAAAAAAAATAGTCGGTTTTTTTGGGGCCACCCTAGTATATAGGTTTTACCGGTAAAAGATTATTGGTGTACTCACACTAATGATTTGTTCTTTCGGCAGCATCTCATTGAGGACCATCATCGCGTTCTTCGGAGTCAGCAGACGCCGCAGATGCCGGTTCTGTCTGCGGCGTCTCTCTTTGTTGGAGATCTTCTTGACTGCTCGATAAACGACACCTAATTTAATATCCACTAACTCGCGTGGATGTACAAATTATTTCTTCCTTTTATGGTCATAATACGGCCCAAGTTGGTAGACACGCTAAACCTATGGAGGAACTGGCTCTCAAGTGCTGCTGCCGGAACACGCCTATTGGTATTTGGCGGCAGGTTTACAACTTGAGGGTGGTAGCTACCCAGGCGGGCATTAGAAAAAGCCCTACCACCATGCTGTGGTTTCCTCGCGATGTTTTCCTTTACCGAAAGCTCAAGCTTGTTGTAGGTGGTTAGATTCGAACTCACGTCCCTTGACGCAAAGTCGTACACTACCACTGAGCTATCATCGCTTCAATAATCTGATTAAATCGCTGATATTAATCTATTAAAGTATTTTTTTTAAATATATTTATTATTAAAATCTATACAATTTTCAAAATTGATATCTACATTCCAGAAACCACAAATAACACGCGAATTTGGGGGTGTCTAAAAAGTTAAAATTTTGCGTGACGTACTTTATGTACGGCCTTCAGCTACAAATCTTTTAGAAGACAAGAAAAACTAAGAAATATTGAAGAATTATTTATCTGTGAAAATAATTTAAACAAAAAAAAAAGATAGTTCAAGAAGAACGCACCCTTCATCCAAGTGGGTCGACTTTCTTCACTGGCGGCTGTCGATTCACTGTCTTCAGGCATCTCTGCGTCATCCGACTGAAAATATTGACATTAATAAAAATCTATATTATTAATATGTTGTTTGTTGGTTTGATAGAGAAATCATCCATGAAGACTTTAGGCTGTTTAACATCACGCTACCACCAATAGGTGCAAGGCTGTATTGAAAATAGTTACAAAAACGGGCAGCAGTGATTAAATAGTATTTAGTTCCACGCGGTGACAGTTATTTTAATTTATAAAACGGTGTGTATTCAAGATTACACGGAATAAGAGAAAATTTCATCAAAGCAACGTTAATAATACAAAATACAGCTATAACGTATGATATATCGTGTTTATGTGGATATTGAATGCGAATGATGCCTCATGGCCTCTCATGTAACGCTCGCCGAGCAAGCATAGGGATGGTGCGTTGACAATCACTCGCTCTTTTTGCATGGTGATAGAGCTTTTCCTGATGCCCGCCTGGCTAGCAACCACCCTCAAGTTGAAAATCTACCGCCAAATACCAATAGGTGTGTTCCGGCAGTTGCACTTGAGAGCCAGTTCCTCCACAGGTTTAGCGTGTCTACCGACTTGGGCCGTATCTTCACTTAAGATCAAGTGAGATTACGGCCATAACGTAACCTTAACATAAACATAAACCTTAACTATAAAAAAAAACGACTCCAGCCGACTTCACCCGAACGAGCATCACATAGCCGAGCGTTTCACCTCAGTCTCATTTAGTACCCACAAAATTTGAAGCAATGATGGACGAGTTAGTAGTGCGTACGGGAGCCGCGTCAACGCACGTGAGTTCGACCCCACCCGCTATATGCATGAGCTTTCGGTAGCGGAAAACTTTGTGATAAAACCATACCAGGGTGGTAGAGCTTTGGTTCAAATCTGCCGCCACATACTTATAAGCGTGTCCCGGAAGTTACACTTGACAGCCAGTCCCTACATTGGGCGTGGTCACTATCTTGGGCCAAATCGTAGTATTGAATAAGAATCCTAACTCTGAAACAGGCTGCATGACTAAATATATATATATATATATGTGTAAAATGAAACTACACTGACCTTCAATACAGGCAGCAGGGGCGGCGGGGGCGGCGGTGGCATCGGCTCTTGCTCTAACTGATATAGCAGAATATTATAATGTATAGTATAGATAAGCTAAAATATACCAGCATTTTATACAACATAACTGAGTGTTGGCATATATAAATATGTGATATAACTTATCTATTCTCAACTTAAATACCACTCACACGTCATTCATTATGAGATCGTTATAAATTACTATCTGGTATCTGACACTTCATCTGCATTTAAATCGAAAAAAATAATATATATTTGATATAAAACATATCTCTGCACTAACATACAGCTAACAAAATGTGTGTCAATTTCCATCTAAATCATAGGTTCTCAAAGTGGACGGTAACGCCCTCCAGTGGGCGCTGAGCGTACCTGAGGCGGCTAGTCAAAATCAGTATCGATTAAAAATAAACATTATTAAGTTCCCTACACATTTCTATAAAAAATTAAGATTAAGAACTCCTGAGGAGCGTTGGTCATTCAATTTTCCCTAAAGTGGGCGGTACGTTAAACAGTTTGAGAAACACTGATCTACATATTAATTCATGTTTGGTTTTATAACTTACATCCAAACTTTTACATTTAAAATATAATTGTATTATAGTATAGATAACAATTATTAATTTGAAATTTACTGTGTACATTTCATAACCAAGACATTCAGTAAGGGAGGAATTTACAATGACATAAGATGATAGCAAAAAACAAAGCCGAAGGCATCAGCCTACTATTTTAATATGTATAATAGCAGAATTAGGCATTGTATATACATCCATTAAGGAGTAATTTACACGAACATATTATTAGTTGTCTTAGTAATGTCATGTTTGACAAAAACAATTCTCATTGGACAGGAGTGAAAAAGCCAGCCTGTATTATTATAAGGTGTACTGTACTTTGCATATAAAAACTTGGTTTACTTAAAAAGTAGCTTAACAACTTTCAGCGACGAAAAACGAAAAAGCATGTTAATAAATCATTTAAATGTTAAAGAAATCAACATTTTATATATGACAACTTCCACCCACTCATCAGCAGATCTTGAAAATTAACTGACATATTAACTTAACAATTTTACAATCACAAAAAATGAGAGTGATTCCAGAGTAGCAGCTAGTAATAAACAACTTCCCGCATACATTGAAAACTTATTCTACAAAATGTTACTTACATCTTCGGAGTTATTAGCTGAGTGGTATGACATAGGCGCTAAGTAGCCGGCCGACTGCTGCATTGTGGCCCTGCCAGCTGGCCACTTTCAGCCACGTGGATAATGTGCTACACTCACACTCTCAATCATACCATCACTCACATATAAAATACAACAGAAGCCCATTAAACAACCTCTGATACTTAAAATGTAGGAAGTTGTTACATTAAAAAGGTGTCTTAAGGACCTCCAATCGGAACAGAGCTTCCTTTAGTGCAGATCTTTGCATATATTGTGCTGCATGATTTTGATCACACAATTAATCATACTAAAATGATTATTTATATTGATAAATAAATTAATAAAGAGTATTTAAACATCAAAATTATAGCGTGTCACCTGATGGTGAGTGACCAGCGGCGGCCTTGGACACCCACAACACCAGAGGAATTGCAAGTGTGTTGCCGTCTTTATTGGAGGGACTGGCTATCAAGAGCAACTGCCGGAACACACTTATTGGTGTTTGTCAATTGTGGCACATGCCAAACTGTTACAAAAAGTTATAGTAATTTTTAAAATATCAATTAATACATTCCATGGACTTCATATAAGTAAGTATCCACAACAATGATAAGTACATGAAAAAAAAATTAAACAAAATATGTAGATATTCAAGATTCACCACAAACACAAATTCATTCCTTTCATATTAGTGGAAGTAGTAACACATCACCCATCAACACCCACATTTCCCCCCATGTCTGTTACCCAGTAAAATTGTAACAATTTCCTATAAATCTCAGATATTTACACAATGCTATTGGCACCACTTACTACTTAATGAGATGTATTTAGTTACAATTCCAGAGGGACTACACACATGTGAGGATCATGGAGCAGCTTATGTATACTTAAGTCTAGAGAAGACTGTATGACCATGAAATAGTGTCTCATGACCATAATGCATTCTCACCCACAAAGCTATTCCCTGAGAGGCTCATTTCTACATCTTAATAAACCACTTTTGATCCTGATATTATGAGACTTATCCAAAGGGTATGTTTTCTTTTTAAATATGATACTTAATTTATTTCACAAAATAAATGACATTTTTGGGACATTGCAAAAAAAACATATTTTTAACTGATTCTTCAAGTTTTTTGAGCCATTATCAATGTAATGATTTTGGTATTAAAAGTCCCTAATAACTTTATAGTGACAGATAGAATGCAAGAATCCTAGGATATGTTAACAAAGTCATATTCAAGTTTATCTTTTATTCAGCTTAAGATTTCATATCTTAGAAATAAGTCTTAATTTGGTGAACTCCAAGAATGTATAGCTGTTATCTTAATATGGAGAGTAAATTATTCATGGAAACCAAAACCAGGCTCTGACATGAATCAAGCACTGTCAGGGAATAACCATTGACTTTTGTTTGCCAACTGGCGGTACTGGTGGGGTGGATTTGCAGCGACAATAATGCTGTGACAACAGATGTCAATATTAAGAAGGCTATATATTAATTTGAACTACACAATGTAATAAAACTATAATATAACCAATTATTAAAAACTTGAAAAATTTCTTAGGTAAAAGTTCTGATAATAAATACCACTATCATTAAAACCAATATAACAAAACAGATCAATTTTAAATAAACAGATATTCAATTATTTATCATATCAAGAACTGAAAATTCTACAACTACATAGATAACGCTAATGAATTGAAGTACAATATTCTGTTAATATCAAAAATATTCTATAATTTTATGTGTATAAAAATGTACTATCAAAATCAATATATAGTTGACATAAAAAAATCAATAACAAATAAAATAAATACTAACCACACCCGCCGAAACAAAATTTCCATTATTAAACGGCCTTTCTCCTGTATTCCTTGTATTATCTGCAACATTCCATTATCGAAACATAATTTTATATATATTAGATATTCCTTCAATGCCGCTCTTGAAATGTGGTCATCTATCATCTGTTCAAAAACTATAATTTACAGTTAACGAATAAGAACTTTATAACGAATATAAAGCAATAAAATTACAACTAACTCGCGAAACTATTTATCTTGCATACAAATATACTATATTTACAATTAATACATTCATGCCATTACAGAAATAACGATTCGGTACCAAAAATAAAGTACAATGATTATTTCCATTTTACTCACATTTGTTGAGAGACATTGTAGTGAGCTGAACAATACTTTAATCTTCCTTTAATATATACTTGAAAAGTATAATGTTAGAGTAATACGATTTCATAAATTAATTAAAAATAATAACTGAATCTACAACAGTATATATTCCTAATGCCAGAGTAGAGTATATTGAATATATATCGATACGTCGAATTCACTCGATGTATAAAATACAATATATTGAAACGATTTGATGTTATGAAAAATTGTTAATATATTAAATTTATCGATATATTGAGATAAAACATCGAACCAGTGGTAACCAGCAAACGATTATGCATATTTATTACTGTTTATTGATCTCAAACAATACAAAAGTTTGAAAAATATTGAATTTATAAAACTCAAATACTTTTACTATACTAATATAACTCCATAGTAGTAAGGCTTTTTCTATTGCCCGCCTGGCTAGCAATCACCCTTAAGTTGAAAATCTGTCACCAAATACCAATAGGTGTGTTCCGGCAATTGCACTTTAGAGCCAAACCTTCCAATAAAAGCTACCAACGCTACCACGATTCCTCTGGTGTTGTGAGTGTCCATGAGCGGCGGTGATCATTTACCATCAGGCTTGTTCTCTTGCCCACAATTACATTAAAAAAGGACACCAAGCTATAAATATATCGAAATATAATTATAAACATGAAAACGCAAAAATAATATTTTAGCTGGTCACCCTGATACGAATATTGCTACGGAATTAGAACTTTATTTAAAAAGTCCAGTGGCTGATTTAAAACGAGACCTATTACTTTTCTAGAAATTGTTACAATTCACCTACTTGAATTTAAAGAAAATAGCTATAAATATTTGTGTTGAGCAGCAACATCCAGCCCCAGATCTACGATTTTTTTGAATCGCGGCAAAATTAAAAGTGGCGCCCTTCTCCAGTATGTGAGGTCAATTGTTCAAAAAAGTCACATAAATATAAAAGGCAGTATTTTTTTGATCAAGACAATAAGAACTATATAATACATTTACACTATTTATTTGCTATTAGTAATTAGGATTTGTCTAAAGACAATTCTCTAATTACTTCCAGAGATTTGACAGCTTCATGTAAATTATTTAATAGAACAGTATCAGCTAAGTGTTTAGATGAGTATCTGATTTAACTATTCCTTTATAAGCTTGTTTTTGTACACTTTTGTTTTCCAAAATTTGTGTTTAACAAATTATGATTTTGGTGCCCGCTGACTGGTGTCCCTGCTGACTGGCGAAATCTACAGCTTCAAAAAAACTTTTATCAAAGCTGGCCAACTCCTATACCTGCAACGGAACAGAATAATGGGAAAAAACCTTACAAAATATTATTTTTTAAAGAGTATTCCCAAAAAATACTGGAAATATTACTTTTTTTTTGTACTGTATTCCAATAATAAGAAACACACTTAATATATATAGAATAGACAGTCTAACGTAAACTTGATGTTTTTTCAATGTCAATAATCCCTAGGTAGAGCACAGACTGTTTCTGACAGCCTGTGTATTCTAGTATTAATATATTATCTATAGTTTATATATAACCCAGAGACCATTAATAAATTAGTCTAACCTGAAACTTTATTATTGGTCCCTATCTAAAACTTTACTTCAGAGACTTACTTTATTACAAATACAAGTCAAAACAAAAAGTAGATGTTGGTACTGTTTGTCTCTGGTTGATATGCTGTCATTTATCATAGATTTATATGTGAATCTTGTCAGTGTTATCTCAAGATGTGTACAATTAACGGAAAATAGCGTACCCGAATTCATTCGTTCCTATAACTAACAGTACTCGATACAGTCGTATCGTTACGTTATTCCTTACTTTGATACATAACAACGAGTATCACTGCGAGTCGCGTTGCGTGCGGTTTGACATTGACATCGCATCGTTCGCACTTTGTATGTAAAGTAGAAAATACGAAGACATCCGGGTAACGAAATGCATTCGTGAGTAACGTTTCTGTACTCGGTACTAGTAGTGTACCCGTTACCTAGTAACGAATATATACGGTTTGATACAGCTCTAGTTATCTCTGTAATGTTGTCAAATAATGCCTTACAAACGTATTTTCTGGACTGATTATATTATAACGTACAATAATTTTATACGACCAGCCTGTTATTATGGTATCAATAAATGTTTATTTCAACTAAGTATGTATAAACCTTCATAATTCCACGGGATTGTGCGCGTGGGGTGTGACTAATTAAAAGGTAAGTTTGAACCAGTAGCTACAGGTGCTTTTTATATAAAAATTAATGCAAGCCAGTATCATAAACATCTATTAATGTCTTATTGAACTTGCACGGATTCCGGTTAACTCGTTTACTTTTATATTAACAACGTCTAGTTTTAAAAAAGTAATGGTGACATTGGTACCGTAAAAAGTTTATCAGTATGTAAACAAAGATAGAATTTATAGAACAAGAATAGCAGGACGCGTAATAAATTTTTAGTTCAATATAGCATTATAAATAGATTAATTATATTTTAAAAATTATACATCTGTGCATTCAATAAAATTATTCTAGTGTTGGCGCCAATTCGATGATCATTTTTAAAGAATAAAAATTAGGTAATACTAATTAATACTAATAAACTATTATTTATTTTCTACTGTTTAGTTTGCTTTATTTATAAAAGCTTGTTTTTTTTTTTTAATTATAAAAAAATAAAATTTAATTTCTAGTCTTATCACCTATAGATGAAAATTATATAAATTAACGAAAATTTTATTTTACAAATTGAAAAATGGAATCATTTTATCAAATTAGTGTATTATCATCGTTCCTCGATGAATCTACAAAGTCTGAACGAAATCTGGCTGTTTAAAGTGGGTCAAAATCGCACCCAAAGGAGTTGGTTACAAACATACAAACAAACATACAGATGAAGTTATTAAAAAGCGTGTAAAAAGGTCTAATGTAAACGTAATGTTTGTTGATATTACAATGTTTGTTTGTATATAAAATACATCAAATGGAATAAAAAACTTTTTGTATTACTGAAACTATTAATAAAATTTGTTATAAAAATGCTCATGCATTTTGCCTCTTGCATTTCTTTATGTAAGTTATTCTTTTAAGAACTGTAGTTGATCATTTTAGGAACCAACTGTTCAGAATTAGTTAATTAGCATTACAGCAGTTTAAGATAATATTTTTAAAGATATCTACACATATAATAGATAAATTTAATAAAAATGTATCTAATATCAATTATGTAGAGTAATTTAAAACAACTTTACAGCAAACTTAATAATTCTCTTATCAATAGCTAATCAAATTAGTAATTCAAAATTTTTTCTGTTATAAATACCTTTTTAATGTATTATTGTCCTGTTTCGGAATCTTATATTATAAGACTCACTGCAAGATTGGTATGTCAAGTGTTTAATTGAAATTAAATTTCTAAATACAATTATAAAACATGCAATATGTTTTGGCCAGGTTGTCTATCAAAATGTTTCTACTATTATTTTTAATGAAATTAATATTAGTTGACTTTTCTGATAGAATTTGATTCATTTGGTCCTGCATTTCTGGTACATTCCATCAACAGATGTTTGCTATCTTAACTCTTCCACAACCATCACTGTTGGGCGAATTAATTTTCTTGGAACATCTTCTGTTTCTGGAAACTAAGGTGTGCTGTTTGAAATGTGTGAAGTGTTGGTTATAATGGCAACATTTTGATATGTAACTCAGCCATAACATGTTACCCCTTTTACAGTTGTAGACAAACATTTAATTTTGATTCATCAATGAATGTAGCAATTTTGTAGTCAGATCTGGTACTATTGGTTTTACTTGTTAGATGAGCACTATTCAAAATTAAACTTTAATGGATAAACATAAATTCAAAATAAGTAATGAATATGTCATATAATAATTACAGATTGCCTCATTATGACTAAATTACAAAAAGTATTCTTTAAATTAAATGATGTGATTAAAAATTGAAATAATTATATACTCGAGGCAAAAAAGTTACTTATGAATGTAGCTTCCTAGCTCTGGTAACAAAATTGTAATAGCACACAATCAAATGATTAATATAATTTTGAATACTTCCTAATACTTAACATAATAATTTTAGGTACACAGTGATGACATAGAGAATGTCTTCAGTCCACTGTGTGGTGGTTTGGGAGTGGCAATCCAATGGTCAGTGGCTGCCACACACCCCTGCGGTCACACGAACACTGGAGAGGGCTCATGCAAAAAAACTGACAAGAGTGGTCTTAGCCGATGCTGATCCTGCATTGAAGGGTTATTATGTCAACCTACGTACACTGACACAGAGTGTGGATTTACCTGGTAAGCAAAATAAATCAGTATACATTTCATTCTGTTACTGAAATAGAAACAAATATGTAAATATTCTCTTATTTGTATATAGACATAATGCTCATTCTATTTTTTGTCTGCAAAAGTGATAGGGTCAAAGAGCAATACATAAGGGCCACAGGATATAGGATAGAAGACAAAGGACTCACCAAAACTGCTACTCTTGGTTTTGCAGGATGCTTGCTCTTGTTTCTCCATGTTTATGGCACTCACTATTATGTAATAATATAGAAGTCTGTAAGGAATCTTACCTGGTCCTAAATAAGGATGTGGGCCATGATTGATGATACGCTAAGTCTTTTGGCGGAACTGGCTCTTTGCGAGGACATATCCATAGGTATTTTGTGGCAGATTTTTAACTTGCAGTTGGTAGCTAGCCAGGCTGGCATAAAAAGCCCTACCAACATGCTATGGTTTCATTATAAAGTTTTCTTTCACAGAAGGCTCAATTTTCTTGCAAGAATTTGAACTAAGGACCATTGATACAATGTCTGTACACTCTACTGTTTAAGCCATCATAACTTCACCTATTTTAATTGTTCAAAGGATGACCTAATCTAATCAGATTCAATGTGACATTATAATCACTGATACAAAAGAAACCAGAAAACTCAAACTTTCTAATAAGAAAGTTTTTTCCATAGATGGCGGTTCCTTGGAATGTCGTGTCCGGAGAGCATGCTACAGTGTTCAGTCACCAGCAGGGAGAGGTGCTCGATGGGAGTGGGCCAGGTTCGTGTCACCACCGGTGGCTGGAGAGCTCAACTATGAACCTTTGCCTATGGAGGTAATTTATTCATGTTATTCTGATGTCAAATTATTATAAAATTAATTATTAATTATGTCATAATTATATTAACAAGTGATGATTTTGAAAACCTGTAACGTGTTATATAAAATTTTGTCTGTAATAGAGGACTTTGAAAGAAAATATTTCTTAAATATAAAAAAAATTTGCTCTCAATACTCATAATAATAATTAGGTAGGTAATTGATTTTCATTGAAATTGTACATTCTTTTAAAATATAAATCCTTTATAACATTTATGTATTTTACATTTTGTTGTCATATATAAACCCTCCATATTCATTTTTTTGACCAGTCTTTATGAGAGATATGATATTAATAAAAGATAGGTTAAGCTTGTGATGTACCTATAATCAATTGGCTGGGCTGGCAGACATTGTTTAACTACAGTGTCACCTGTCACATTTTTAACAGGGTCAGTAATAACTACTACCCTTCCAGCTGGATCAAGAAAAACATTTCCTGAGTTTTTTAGAATGGTGAAAACACAGTGTTATGGGATTTTATAGAGACACTTACTTTTAAGCTATCCATAGAAAACATTGTGCGAGGGCGGGTTCATCATTTATGGAATCCAGCTATTCCAGGTTTATGGAACCCTATCAGAATGCACATCAGCACTCACCTTTACTATTCGTGTTTCTTTCCCTGCCCCAACAAATTTGGTGGGATCCTGCTAGAATAGCTTTAGAGACACATTCTATAGAACTTACTGCTGTCCTAGATAAGCCATGATCTTTTAGTGGATTATAGATTTGTTGGTATACTCTCGCTGCAACTTTGACTGCATATAAATTCACTACATAGCTAATCTTGTTCAGTTCATTTAGTAGCTGGTAGAATTTATTTGTTTTTATATTGTAGTCTTTTGGTATAAATGTTTTGAATGGTACAATGAGCTAAATCAGTACAATGTGTTTCCGAGTTGTAGAAAAAAAAAACTGTCTAGAAGTGGAATCTCCAACATCCTCTGGGATTTTATAGTGCTAGTGCTATGTTCATGTATACATAAAATGTTAAATGTGTTTGACTCCAATAACAGTCTTTTAATAGTAAAATAAAATTGGTTTTCGTCTACAACCATTAATAACGCTATAAAATGGGCACCTTATTATTATGTCGTTATATAAAATGTGTGCTGAATAAGGATTCCACGGGAACAGGTGCAGTGTTTAGTGGAGGAGGCTTGGGAGGGCGGCATGGAGGGCGTGCAGTTCGAGGGCTGGGTGCTCTGCCCCGCGCGCATGACGGCGCGCCCGCGCGAGGGCCGAGCCCTGCGCCTGCTGCGCCGCGCCCCGCACCCGCCCTACCCGCTCACGCGCTCCGCCCCCGCGCACCCTCACCAGCCCGACAGTTTGTACCACTCTGTTATGTACAAAACATTGCTTATTTCTAGGAGGTTGCCATTTTTTCTTAAATAATAAAGTATAGATTACACCTATACTTTATCTGGTCATGTTTGATGAGATGGTTCACCTGCAATCACTTGTTAGCTCTCATAGAGGCTGTTAGAGAAGTTCAGTTTGAATAATATGGTAATTTGAACCTTCAGTAAATAATTGTCTTTTGACAGTAACAATTCTCAAGTAACTCTTACTGTAACAATGTTCAGTTAAGTTAGCAGATGGTATGTTAAATTACTACTATATTTTATTGTAGAGGAGGGTTGCATTTTATGTGTACTTAGACTTTAATTTACACATAAGAAAAATACATTTCCTTTTACACCAAACCCAAAAATTACTGAACTTATCGGAATAATACTATGGACATTCAAAGCATAAATGTTTGTTGATGGATTTAGGCTACTCAGTTTTTTAATTCCATTGTCCTTCTGTAATTTTTTTTTAATTTAATTATGTATGCCCATTGTAGTGAGCATATGAAGACTCATATCTATAGATGCTGATATATTTGAATGAATAAATGATATACAGATATAATATACAGTAAACATCTCTCCACTTATGTTTATTTCAGATCGAAGAACTCGTATACCGCAACAGCACACCGGCTCATCGGTGCAGTCGGTGCAGTCTGTGCAGTCTGTACAGTCTGTGCAGTCCGTGCAGTCCGTGCAGTCTGTACAGTCAGCACAATCGGTACAGTCGGCGGGGGCGGCGCCCCGGAGCACCTCGCCCCGGTCGCGCAAGCCCGGGCTGGCGCGGCAGCTGCTGCACAACCTGAACATATTCACGAGCGCCAGCAAGCAGACGGACAAGCAGGCGGACAGGCACACAGACAAGCAGACGGACAGGCAGGCGGACAGGCAGGCGGACAGGCAAGCGGACAGGCGCACAGACAAGCAGACGGACAAGCAGAGGGCGGAGTGCGAGCAGGAGGAGCAGCAGCAGCAGAGCGAGGCGGAGTGCGTGAGCTCGCGGTCGGGTCGCCGGCACAGCATCGACACCGTGTCCACGTACCTCAGCCACGAGAGCAAGGAAAGCTTACAGGTAAATACAGCTGCTAAAATCTAATACAATTATTTTTCATCTTTTATTACCATACTGTATTACTGATCTATAAAATTTATTAAGAAGCGATATTGTAATGTCTGCACAAATGCATTATTAAACAAAATATTATTCTTTAATAAATTCTTTACTTCGGAATTTTAAGATCTGTGTACTAAAAAAACTATAATCAGCTGGAAGAGCTGTGAATCTAAATTCATATTCCATACCTTAACTTAAGCTAAAGCTTGAGTATATATATATTAATGGTCATAATTTGTTTGTAACTGTATGAGATGATAATATGAATTGTCCACAGCAAGGGTCTGTCGGTGAGCTCCTGAACTGCAGCACGAGCAGCGACGAGGCGCTGGACGGTGCGCCCCCGCCCCCGCCCCCGCCCCCACCCCCACTCTCCAACGATTTACCTTTTGATGATGATGGACTTGGGGGTAAAATCCATATACCAATTGTTGTTTTCTGATTATTCTGTATCACTATTAAACTATTTGTGGTGTGATAAGTTTTTTTAAAAACATTGCCAACTCGATGTGCACTCATAATCTTTTCCCTTACAATATAGGAATACTGCTTTTAGTTATTACAATGTATACTGAAAGAGTCTGAACTGAAATGCTTGGTTATGTAACGCACGTCCACTTAAAGCCTGCTGAAAGAGAGTGAGAGAGTTATGGTCACCATTATACTCTCATTTAGTATCAACATGCCTTATCTTGATTATGTTTTTATTTCTGTTGTATAATCTTTAAGCAAACACTGTATGGTTTTTTTAATGTCCATCTGTCTAGCGGCTAGCCCCAAGTTGAAAGTCACTGCTAAGTACCTACAATTGTGTACCCGCAGTTGCACATGAGAACTCTCTATCTACTATAGTTAAGCGTGTTCACCAACTTAAGCCACACCATCTCTTAACATTAGATAAGACTCTATCTAATGTAAGTGAAAAACTTGGTCTTATAGTTTTTTTTATTATTATTAAGGTTTAGTGTTATGACCCCAATCTCACCTTATGTTAAGTGATGATGTGGCTCAAATTGGTGGACACATTGAGCCAAGTGGAGGGACTGGTTCTCAAGTGCTACTGCTGGACTACACCTATATATATTTCTCTTCAGTCTTTTATGTTGGGGTGGTAGCCGTAGTACCTTGGTTGTTCGTTCAGAGGTGTACAATGTGACCCCGCTGGCAGGTCTGTCGTGGCTGTGGTCGGAGGCGGAGGAGGCGGGGGAGGCGGGGGCGGAGGGCGGCGCGTGGTGGTGGGCGGCGGCGCGCGGCTGGCTGCGGGCGGAGCCGCGGCCGCAGTGGGGCGCCGTGTGCCCCGCCTGCCTGCGCGCGCTCGACTGCACCGGGCCCTGCGTCGCGCTCACCCGCTGCCAGCACCTCATACACCTGCGCTGCCTCGACGCGGCGCTGCGCACGCTGCAGGACGCTCAGGTAACGACACCTGTCTCGCTCTCTCGCACGCGCAGACATGCGCCGCCGTGCAGCGGCATCTCGCTCGCACACTGTTCCCGCCGCTCTGTCTCTCTCACTCGCACGTGCACACGCACTCATACGTTGGCACGCACGTACGCACACATACGTGTTAAACGGTGAGTTACTGATTGAATGGCATCCGCATCTCAATTCAGATAATTATTAGACATTTGCTATGTTACATGCTTCAATAAATGATATTTTATATGCGTTGCTACATGAGGGTTTTTAAACTTAATATATTTGTATGTGTATGTGTACATAGAAACAAACATTAACATAGATGAGCATATATACTTTGTATACATCCTTACTAATATTATAAACGCGAAAAATTGCAAGAATGGATGTATAGATGTTTGTTACTCTTGTAAAAACTACTGAATGGATTTTAATGAAACTTTACAATAATATAGCTTATGCATTAGAATAACACATAGGCTATAATTTATAAAGGTATTGTATGAATTGCCCAAAATATAACGATAAGTGTTAAGTAGATAAGGAAAAATTCTGTCATCTGTGAGCTTTTCTGGAGTGCGCTGCTAAAACTGTTAGAATTACACGTATATAATCTATAACGAAAGAGCTTATCTCGAACAGTCCTACAAAAAAGTCAGCGACAGCATATGTGTTTTATGTATAAGCCATTATCGCCAAAATAGAGAACGACTAATATAGCGTATAAGTGACTACAAGCACAAATAATACTTTTATACCAGTCTCCCTTGATATAATTTATATAAAATAACGTTTACCGGGGCCAGAATTGTTTGACAAAATCTATATTAATCTGGGCAATGCCGCGGGTGAAAGCTAGTATCATATATGTCTAACTTGATAATTATAAAAATAAAATACGATTGATCACCCATCGTAGTATTCTATGTCGACAATATCATAAAATAATTTTATAGTATGAATAAATTTGGTATTTTCTTAACCATACTATAAGTGTATCTATAATACATATATATATATATAATATATATATATATATGTGTGAATAAGTACGATATAACATATTTCATTTAATCATATTAGCATGTACATGTTCTATGTATGAAACTTTTTAACGTAATTGAAAGTATATAAATCAAGATTAGAATAAATAGTAGTATTAGACATGCTTAATCCTTTCTATCTTTCCCCTAATCTTAAACTCCCTTTGTTCATCTTCAGTATAACACCTTCGGTTCGAAAACTATACCCGAACGAAAACGGCCACGCGAGTGCTCCAAACAAATTATTTGATATTGTGATCTGTGTCGTGAATAAATTAGAAAAACACCATCAGGTGGTACACCTGTAAGCCCTAGCTCATACCTTTACCCTGAATTTAAGCTTTAACAGGTATTGTTTAGTGATGTTTTATATGAGTGCGTGTTTCGGAGGCGTTACTGAATGTCCCACTTCTGATTTGTATGTATACGTGTATGTGTGTGACGTGTTTCGGAGGTGCTACTGTATGTCCCACTTCTGAATTGGCTGTGTAGGTGAGTGTGATGTGTATGTGTGTATGTGTGTGTGTGTGTGTCGCAGGAGGCGGTGTACATAGAGTGCCTGGTGTGCGGCGCCGCGTACGGGCGGGAGGAGGGCGCGGAGGGCTCGCAGCCGCCCGGCAGCATGGCCTGGACGCTGCAGCCGGTGGCGCTGCCGCAGCACCCGCCCAGCTCCACCTCCATACTCGTCACCTACAAGTCAGTCCACACTTTTATAACACACTTATATCACAACACGACCGGATAAACCAACCGATTCAGTTGTACTGATAGTGTGTATGTTCACAAAAATATTGTGACTAAACCATAGCATGGTGTCAAGGCTATTTTTAAAGCTACCACCCTTAAGTTGAAAGTCTGTTGCTAGATATTTATAGGTGTTTCTCGGCAGTTGATCCTGAGAGCCAGTCCTCACACTGAGACTAGTGTGCTTAACATTGTGAGATATAATGTTACTTAACTTGAGATGAAAGTGGGTTATAAAGGTAATACATCAAGTACAATATATATATATACGAAAATTGGTCATGTCTTGAGACCATGGGCTGGTTGACAACAAAGGCTTCGTTAGTATGTATATATGGATCGTTAATTCTGAAAGTGATGTAAGTAAGTCACGTAATCCATGCTTGATTTAATCTAAACTTTTTATATAACTAGCCCGTGTTTAATTTCTCAAAAAAATCCCATGTTTTGTACAACTTACAATCGGTCGATAAAAGAAATTGCATTATCAACAAATATAGTAGTAACCTTTAATTTTCTCGAAACAAAAGCAAATGGACTTACACCACTTTCAAAATAAATGATCTATATATAAGAAACAGGAATGGTGTTTTGCTACAATGTGCATAGATTATTAATTGTTTTCTTTTCACCGAAAGCTGAAGCCTATCGTTATGGTTGGGACTCACGTCTATATCGAATGGTTTAAGTGTTTGATAGTAAAGGGCTTCGTTAGTATGTATGTTTAGTTCAACGCAGAATGACTAGATGGCGTTAGAGTCGAGTTACATCGCACTTATGATGTTGTTTACTCTTTGTACGTACTTCTCACCGATGGATTAATTTTTCCCCCCGCGGGTTGGAGCGCCTTCAGCGCTCACCCCACTAGTTCAGGTGAAGCTGTAAAAGCCCCTAAGGCTAACAGTGTAGGTCCTTTAGAAAAAAAAAAAAAAAAAAATTTTTCTTCTTCCTGACCAGCTAATCGCTCTTCTGGTTTGCATCTTCAATGCGGCCATACTTCATTGTCACTTTCCAGCTGTTTGGAAAAGGGCAACAGTCATAGGCATTCATAAGCCTGGCAAAAAGTTAAATCTGCCAGAGAGTTATAGACCTATTAGCCTCTTGAACACTCTAGGCAATTATTTTAGGCAGGTATTTGAGAAACTCCTTCTGAGTCGTCTCCTCAAGGAAGTTGAGGATAAAAAGATCATTCCGGAAGCACAGCTCGGCTTTCGAGCCAGACACTCGTGCATGGACCAAGTGCTTCGCCTCACGGAGCACATCAAAGCCAACTTTGTTAAGTCAAAGTTTCCCAACTCTCCCTACCGCACTGTTGCGGTCTTTTTCGATTTCGCTAAAGCCTTCGATAAGGTATGGCACGCCGGGCTCATCTATAAATTACACCAGTTCGGAATATCGGACAGGTTAATTTTTATTTTAAAAAAATATCTCGACGACCGCTCCTTTTGCTATAGAGTGGAAGGAGCCCTCTCTTCAGAGCATCCTGTTCGAGCAGGAGTTCCCCAAGGTTCCATTCTAGCACCCTTTCTCTTCAATCTGTACATCAGCGACCTCCCGAAGCTGGAGGATAAAGTCCACTACGGACTTTACGCTGATGATACAGTTATTTTCACATCCGATAGGAGGAAAATAGATATCATCTGTCGTACCCAAAGGTCGATGGATACGTTCGGAGAATGGTGCGTCAAATGGCGTATTGCACTCAATCCGGATAAGACTGCAGCCATTCTTTTCCAACCGGACGTCCCTAGAAAAATGCTCAGCAAAAACCTCTCCTTATACGGTAAGGATATTCAGTGGACTTCCGAAACCAAGTATCTCGGAGTCACTTTAGATAGGAGACTTACTTTCATTTCCCATGTTAAAAAAGTCACAAATAAAGCCCTCATGGTTATGGCTCAGTTGCGTCCTATTTACACTGGACCAAAAATGTCCCTCCGCAGCAAAATGACCCTATATAAAACGTGCGTAAGACCTATTCTTACGTACAGCTGTCCCGCTTTCGCTCACTGTTCGAAACATTCTTTGAACAAATTCCAAATTGTTCAAAATAAATAAATTCGTAGGTCGGTTTGTGCTCTCGATACCATGAGAAACATAGACCTACACAAAGATCTAGAACTTCTGTCCATAGAAGGGTATATCCGGACCCTTTCAAAAACACACTTTGAGAAAGTTGAAGCACACTCAAATTCGCTCATTAAGGCTTCCGTCTCTTACGTTCCCACGCCTAATGAGCAGTTGTCTAATATAAAATTCTGTCGACGTCGGCCACGTAACATCTTCCTCGACCCACCCGATAAAATATCTAGTCAAAATAATGACTACCCAGTAATTAAACGCACGCACGCACGCGCTAATCCGCGAAACCGTCGTCCTCGCCGCCGAGGGCGGGCGGTTAACTTCGCTCCCGCACACCCGCCGCGGCCCCCTTCTGCGGACGCTCGAGCCTAGGTCGATCCTTCGGTATGGAGCCCTCGAGCTAACCCGCTCGCGCGATACAGTGACACTTCACACTCACTGAACCCACATCATCACACTGCATGTCACATTCGTGCACACTCACACGGTACGTACACGGTTCTGTGAGGGACCGCCCTTGCTCCTGAATGTGGTTCGGCCTTTTCTTTGATTTATATTTATTATATATAAATTTAGCTTTTAGATAACTCATATGATTCAGTGTGTCATTGCGTTCTTCTCGGTTCTTAGGGTTCGATTTACTTGGTTAGGTACTCGCGTCTTTTGCTATTTAGGTAGAAAGGACGCACAGTACAATCTTGTCTCGCCGCGCTGCACAGTACAATCTAAAATAAGCTTTTTATTAGGTCCCTAAGGGGATCACTTAGTTTAGATTTTTTCTTTTTTTTTTCTTATTATTATAACATTCTCTTATTAATAGCTAGTACCGCGCTCGTTTTTCTCATTCGCGATTCGGCAACAGCCCAAGCCGAGGTTCGGTCATTAGTGACACCCTTGTGCGAGTTGCCCCACGGGTTTGAGCGCCTTCCGCGCTCGCCCCACTAGTTTAGGTGAAGCTGTAAAAGCTCCTAAGGCTAACAGTGTAGGTCCTTTCGAAAAAAAAAAAAAATAATTTTTCCGAGTTAGAAGTACTTATATGTGTGAATCCTTCAAAAATTGTATAATGTATATATATATGAGAAACGGGAATGGTGCGTGACACAGTTTCGAGTCGGGGCGTCAGAGCGCGCTGCACCCGGCCCCGGGCGCGCCGTACTACGCGGTCGGGTTCCCGCGGCACTCGCTGCTGCCGGACACCGCGCTCGGGCGGCGCGTGCTCGCCGCGCTGCGCACCGCCTGGGAGCGCCGGCTGCTGTTCGCCGTCACCGCCTCGCAGACCACCGGCCGCGAGCACGTGCTCGCCTGGCGCGTGCCGCCGCCGCCCGCCGCCGCCGCGCACTACGCGCCGCCCGCGAGCGCCGCCGCGATACTGCGGGCCGCGCTGCGACGCCTCACCGCGCTGCTCGACCGACCGCATCCCCACCACTCGCACCCGCGTGTGCCAAACGCCGGGGACCTACACTACTACCGGTAGGTATCGATTTCAAGTGATACCTAAACAATCGATTTGTTAAATTGACATTTAAAATATCGATTATAAAAGGTAGAAAAGGTATATAGAATCGTGCAGCCAAATCGGGTATCATAGTATAAATCATCAAGCAAGTTTGTGGTTGGTCATTTCTTAAAATTATAACAGTTTTATACGTATTCGAGTGATACGTTCAATTCATTTATAAATAGCGTTATAATTTCTACCACATTTAAAATATCTGTTCTTGGGTTTTCAATGAAATTTCACTGAATTGGTTGAAAGTTATGAATCGAAAGAAAATGATATTTCAGTTAGCAAGGTCGATTCTTCGGTAAATCGGTCTCAGATGAACATCTCTAGTTGCCAATCTACCCGCCTCCCGCGCTTTACCACCCACGTCACGTATGCAGGTCAGTTGTCACAGTACTCCAATTGACTCACTTCCACGCTGCCAGGTCTCAAAACACACCTGTGTATAATATAGTTGATATATGATAATAATGGCCCAAGCACACCAGTTCCTTCATAAATCTCTATCAGCTATCGTCTCTCCTATTCTCCCATAACATTTTCTCCCTTTTCCTTCGTCTCATTTTCCAACATTTATACCCATCACTTTTCTCACCACATTCATTTCCTAAATATACATAAATGTTTTTAATACGGGAATTCAAATAGATAAATAATGTTAACTATCTATCGATTTTGAAGGGAGATAATCAGCCCAACAGGATGGCGACCAGGATACACATGGTAATTGGTATTTTAGTGCCAAGGGTATGCCTGCTGTGTCAGTTTATCATGATTCTATAAAAAGTCTCTCGGGACCAATGATTTTCACGCATTTCATACCTTTAATTTTCAAAATATATTGCAAAATCTCGGGATTCACTTCGTATCGATCGTAGTATCGTAGATTATAGAATATTGTGTCCATACGCGTTGGACAATAATACCTCGAATATTAAACATAATTATTGTTATAAATAAAGTTACTGAGCCTTTTCTGGAAAAATAGCGTAAGCGACATTTTTCACTTTAAAAAAAAAAATTATGATATCTTTTATAAAAAATTATAACTTGTTGTTCATAATAATGTATTCAATTATTGGCTATGAACATACTGCTTCTATTTTACACAGATAATTTTGTTAGGAGGTTACATAAAATTTTTGTCACTTACGTTGTTTTTCTAAAAAAGCTCGATGTATTAAAAGTTATTTATAAAGTTGATGTAATGGTGGGCGAAGCCGTCAAAAGCCCTTAAGGCCCTATGGCAGTTAAAAAAAATAAAATGATATTTTAATATAAGAGACTGATATATGTTTCGGTATAATTAAACCTTTTATTATACAATGAAATACATTTCTATACAATTTTATATTAAATACTGTATTTATATACAATTGTATGTATGTGGAAAGAAACTTCAAAATATTATTTAATATTTTGTATATTGTATTTGTAATATGCCACAGTCAACAACTGGATTACAACGCTATCTTTTGTATTCAAGATTAATAGATCTTTTACATAAAAAAAAACATAATATATTAGATTCCATATTCATTGATCAATGTTTGAATTTAGCGATTCATATAAACAAACAGACATTTAAATATATATACATGTATATACATACATAAGGTACACTAACCATTTGCCAGATATAGGCCATCTTTCTCCGTATTAAAAGAATTATTCTCAATGTCAATGTCAATAAAAAATATTTTTGGGATGTAGTTAGATATAATATCTTGCCAATAAGTAAGTGCCTTCGTTTTTATAAAATAAGATTGACGCATTAAAAATTGTATTCATGTTAAAACATTGTATTATCTGTAGAATAAAAATGTTGCCACATTTATATAGAAAATTAAAAATATTTATTTTTATAACCTCAAATGTATTTATAGGTTAAAGGATATTTAAAAATTTGTAATAATTATTGAACTGATATCGAGCTATTATTAATTGGATTTTTTTTTTAAATAAAAGTTATATTTAAGGAGCAATTTAAATAAAATTTTAGACAGCAACAATCTCTAAGACTTCATAAACAAATGTCTTATTCGAGCAAAAATAAACCAATAGAATACGTTTATGGTAATAGAATTATTTATTTTCTGATGTCCGAATTTCTGGCGATTCGATTAAAATTACATACAATGAAACAGATTTAGGAAAAGGTAAAGTGGTTTTAATGAGATTAAAGAAGTAAGCTAGTGCACACAGAATGCTTTTTAAAACAACACAAAGTATATTCATAGTTTCTATCAATAAGCACTGAATCATAATATATTTTTCATTGATTTAATTATTAAAATACACAATATTTTAAATATTATTCAAAATATTTTAATAAGATAATAAAATTCAAAATTATTTTATGTAAACATATAAAATACTACATATTCAAGTTATATTTTTTAACAACTATCACCTTGGAAAATGGAGCTTATTCAAAGAGGAAGAAATTCTGGCAAATGCATTTTTTGAATTAGTGTATACAATACTATCATATACAAAATATTACAAAAACTTTAAACTTAAGACATATTATTATTTAAATAATCTTTTCTAGAATATTCTCCTTTTTTACAAAGTTTTCGTTGGACTGTACTATTGAATTGAAACAAAGACAATTATTTAATGTTGCTAGGGATTGTTGTAATATTATATTATATTATATTATATTATATTATATTATATTATATTATATTATATTATATTATATTATATTATATTATATTATATTATATTATATTATATATTATACATGAATTGTCTTTTCAATTATTACATTTGCTAAATAGAGTAACTAAATAAAGAAACAGCTACCATATTAGTTAAAGAATAAACAGTTAACAGATGTTGCCTTCTACATTTTCATATGGTTCGTAATGTTACATTCGAATAGTCAACAATTTTTCCCTCGATATCAGTTCATGTATTCGTATAGTATTATTTTTAATATTGTATGTAAATAATGACAAAGATGTGTTGTCTTCCCACAGCAATCTGTTCTTCCATTTATATGTGATATATGAAATGTTTTATTCCAATGTCACAGCGGATGTTAGTGTTACATTTAACTATATTATATAATGATTCTGTAAATTATAATATATTGAATCGTATTTGTTAATATAATAAAGTATTAATAGAGCATTGTGTTTCATTTTATGGTACAAAATATGTTTGTGTATCCAGTTTTGGTGTAACCTTCTATAATTGCTAAGGTAAATTTATGACTTTGATCTCACCTGATTTTAAGTGACGATGTGGCCCAAGGTGGTGTAATGTTAAGGCTAAGGGACTGGATCTCAAGTGCAGCTGCTGGAACACACCTATACATATTTGGCTATGAACTTGAGGGCAGAAGCTAACCAGGTTGAAAAAGCCCTGCCACAAAGACGAAGTAAGTTAATCAGTGAATATTATTATTACACCTATTCTCATTGATAGATTTTGATTAATAGTTTTTTTAATAGTTATAATGTTTTTTCAATTGACCCCTTGTCTTAATTTTTCCCATGTTTTTTTTTAGGTTATCTATACGTTCTTGAGGCACGTGTTGTTTTAATAAAAAAATACTTCTAGTATTTTCTCATGAAAAGAAAGCTTTTTAGGGGCGTAGCAAGAAAATTATTTTTTATCAACCAGTTTTATGTACATAATTCGGAACACTAAACAATTTGATCGTAATTTACGGGGCCATTCATTAATTACGTAAGGATAATTTTGGTCACTTTTGACCCCCTACCTTCATGTAAATATACGTAAAATTTTTCGAAGCCCCCTGCCCGATCTTACGTCAGTTTCTATCTTGATCCTCTAAATAATAACCTATTATGTTAGGAAAGGAAATTGTTCGGGCTGATAAATTGGTTGGAACGTAGGCGAAATCATTTTTCTCTCCCAAACATGGATAACAAGAAAAACATGAAATTTTAATAAGGATTTTTTTTTATTTTTAATAAGCCATAAAAATTTAAATTCGACTGTACACTTTAAAATAAAAAAAAAACTTTTTCGAATCTAAAATTTTTAATATTTAATTTTGTTTCATGAAATATTACGTAAGAATAAATTTTACCTTCCCTCTCCTCAACATAAGGACACGTAGAGATTTTCTTAACCCCCCCTCCAATACCCTTACGTAATTTATACTTATTAAGGAATACTGGTGAAGGTCGCGGGAATCCGCTGGATGTGGATGGTGCTGCCATACTCGTACCATGCCTCGTGGAGATCTTTGGGGGAGACCTATGTCCAGCAGTGGACGTCTTCCGGTTGAATGGAGGGAATGAATACTTACTGTCATCTATTTACACAGTTACACTTGAGGTACTATGAAAATTTGAACATTTACAATATAAAACAAGGCTAGGAAACTATATATTTGAACTATATATTATTGCTAAACAATAAAAGAGAATCTTTTATACGTAAGGTTTAGCGTTATGGTCATAGTCTCACCTGATCTTAAGTGAAGATATATGGCCCAAGTCAGTAGACACGTTAAACCTGTGGAGGAACAAGTGCAGCTGCCGGAACACACCTGTTGGTATTTGGCGGCAGGTTTACAACTTGAGGGTGGTAGCTACCCAGGCGGGCATTAGAAAAAGCCCTACGCTATGGTTCCCTCACGATGTTTTCCTTCACCGAAAGCTCAAGTTCATTGTAGGTGCTTGGATTCGAACTCACGTCCCTTGACGCGAAGTCGTACACACTACCATTGAGCTATCATCGCTCATCATAGTAATCAATCCAATTACTAAAAAAAAACATGAAAGTGGTACACAGTTCTCTCCACTCATCATTATTACATTAATGTCGAATTAAATACTACGGATTGTTACGGAGGTGGGTATACCAGAGTCGGAGTTGGAAACGGAACTTTATAATCTGCTTGATCAGAGTCGAAGTCGAATACGATACGGGGGTAGAGAAGAAGACAGATGTAATCAGGGCCCACTCTTTGGAGAAGAGCGGGGGCAAGCCGATCATTTATCCGGGGCTCTGTGGCGGCCGTTTCTTACTAAGACATTATAATGGTAGTTTTCCAATTACAGAGTATAATGCAACTCAGTGGCGCAAAATGCTCAATTGTGCTTATGCTTAATTAGACTGTTAATTAGTTTTCAAATGCGCCAGCAGAGAGCGCTAAGTTCAGTGTTGAAAAAAAAATTGAAAGAGTTAGCAAAATAGTCAATGTTTATACCTTGTTCCATACTATTTTTTTTTTTAGCACAGTCGAATTACCTTTTATTATATTTAAAAAACTACGACGAAAGGAAAGCTTTAAAAATGTTTTAAACAATAAACAATATCACTAACGATAATATATAAATAAAATTTCGATCAATGACAACTTAAAGAAAAAACACTTTTTAATTTTCTACCAGTGAGTTGGTACCGATTGCAGGCAACATGCGAAAGCAGTATTTTGAGAGTGCTCGATTGTGCGAAGCGTTGCACTGGTTGAAACATTCAACGTTGAAAATTATGCCGCATAATGCGCTTTAGTGCGGTAATTGGAAAACTACCTATTTGTATGGTCAATTTTACTAAGAAAGGGAAAACTTTACATCCCTTCTTTGCTAAAAAATATAATTGTTATGTAATATATTTATATATTGACACTATATTGCAATTTCCAAGGGTCGGCAGTGTGACTTTTTCTATTGCGCGCCGTAAACTCTAGAATGGCCGTTGGATGTATTGAATAAATAAATTCCATATTATATATCAACATTATTCGATACTAGAAATTGTAACAAACGACAGATATCTTCCATGAAACTGAAAGGCAAGCCCTTTTTTTAATGTTGCTCAGCATAGTGACTGTACTGCACCTTGTGTTAAGTACAGTACAATCCAGAACAGCGGTGACCGTCAAAGATCCAAAATTCATAATCAGTCACCGCAATCATGCTGGCCTGCTTAGATACCTTTTGGAGCAATCCTTTGAAAAATCTAGCGATTCTCGTACCTACAAGTTAAATTACGTACGTCCTTATTTTAGCCTCAGTTACTTGTAGTGTTGCGATTCAAAGTACTGAAGCCGAAGTCGGTGTTGGAGGTGTATATCAATCAGAAGTTTCGACCTTTCGGCCTCAGAGTCGAAGAACCGCAACGTCCTTATTAAATACATACTCAAATAAAATATGGTAAATCCATCAACAACGGGACGTCTTGCATTATTTAGAACAATATTGATGTACGATTTGACACTAGATCCCTACCTAAATACACGTAAATAAACTTTTATCTCTTTCTCATCACATTTATTTACTCGTCTGTCACATTGTACACCTATATGTTTATTTATAAATCCGTTATCTAACTTTTCCTCTGTTGTTCTACACAGTAAAGTCAAAATTACACGTAACCGTTTGTTTGAATAAAGTTTCGTACTGGCGCTTTCGGGACGTTACGAAAGAGGGAAACTTCTTAGCATCCCATGGATTAATCGTGTGGGAAGTTATTTACAATATGAGACCTTGGGAATATATAATTCGATATCTTAACTCTGCTCTCCCAGTACATTCTTGATAATTGTCCGCAAAAATTTGGAAACGCTATATTTCGTGAAAGTCAGGCTTCATTTAAATACTATATATCGTGACAAACTACTTTAAGACTTATTAAGACCAGTAACAGGGTTTTCGGTAATAGTGTTAGGTTTTAGAAAAAGGCCTAAGGAGCCATTCAAGTATTACGTAAGACAATTTGGTGGGGACGGTCTGGTAAAACGTTACTTTATTTTATGTCTATGTTATATGACGTTGTTTATGTTATTTCAAGAGTTTTTTAGTAGAAAGAGGTAGAACATAATTATGACTCTTAGGTAATAAGACGCGTTACGTGGGTACGAGGGGTCAAAAATGGTCTCAAACTGCATTACAAAGCATATTGCCAAATTAATGGACAACAAGTTCCAGCATTATCTCAATCGGGTTTTGATGTCAAAAGGATATTACATGGTGAATCAATTTGTGAATGATAGTGGTGTCTCGAATTAACAGCCCTTTTTGTACTTCTGCTAATAACTTTCGTAAATGCACACATAAAAATATTATTTAAAAAAATATACAAGAATTTAAAATATCGAGTTTCTTGCCGGTTCATCTTGACGACTAGGTTATTTCCAAATCGCTGGTAGTTTTGACGTTCACTGGCGCCTTCTCAGGGTTTAAATTGAATAAAGATTTTTGACCTGATTTATTTTGTGTTGCGGAGGGTCCATTGTGTGGCAGAGAAGGAATCTCCGAGCAGTTACCGCGACTGTTACGGGTGTAGCTTTAAGGAACCCCTTTTTGACGCTCTTTAACACAAGCCTTCACTATTCTTATATTCTATTTCTTTCTCAGACAAATTTAATTGGAGTCTGCTAGTGCAGCTTTACAAATTCGTTCTAGTATAAAACTTACTTCAGTCCTAAAAAGGCCAATATCATTTAGAAAATTGTTCGACGACGACTTCGCGTCAAGGGACGTGAGTTCGAATCCAACCACCTACAATGAGCTTGTTGCTTTCGGTGAAGGACAATATCGTGAGGAAACCATAGCATGGTGGTAGGGCTTTTTCTAATGCAAGCCTGACTAGCTACCACCCTCAAGATAAAAATCTGCCGCCGAATATCAATAGGTGTGCTTCGGCAGTTGCACGTGAGAGTCATAGGTTTAGCGTTTCTACCGACCTGGGTCGTATCATCACTTAAGATCAGGTGAGATTATGGACATTACGCTATGCCTTAACGATATAAAAGTGAATTTTTTGCTGTAATACCGTGGATCTAGACGTTAGTAGGAACGTTAGTCAGGAACAGTATTTTTTTCTGTATGAGAGAGATAGTTTGATCTTTTCTCTGGTCAGGGCCCGCTTTAGAGGGCTGCAAGGCGGGCATTTATCCGGAGCACCAAAATGTAAGGGCGCTGTGTTGGTCGTTTTTTTTTTTTCATGTTAATATGTTTGATAAATCTTACTAACGAAGATAACATTTCTCATATTTATCCTTTCTTCGCTACAAAAATATATATTGCCACTATATTAAAATTTACAAGGGGCGCCAATGTGTCATTTGGTCCTAGGCATCGTAATCTTTAGAGCGGCCGGTGCTCTGGTATGTAAAATTATATAAGTGGTAATCTGTCGTTGTATTTTTGCTGGAATCTTAGAGATCGTACCGTAATGTTGAGTAGCCTATAAAATTTCTTAATAATCGGGCTGTCAAATTATTATTTTTTTAATCCTACTTGTACTTCTTGAGACTCGGGCGTTAAAAAACCAAACGCTTCAGCTTTGTTACATTATTACACACTTATACATTTTGTATTGCAATCGATACAGTCAGATACGTAGGTATATTGTAGTATTTTTATTATATACTGAAATAGATTCAATGCAGCTAGCTTTCATCCATCCGCTCTGCCATGCGTTACAGTTCCAAGGCGGCTTGACCTTTTTTCGATATTTTCAACAGTCATCTTCATATTTCAACCAATTTACACAAAACTTTAACAAATCATACACCAAACCCTTTCACATGAATTACTCTGTCTATTGGTCAAAACCGCATGAAAATCCGTTCATTATTTTCAAGATTATGGCGAATAGACATACTTTATTTTAAAAATGTAGTGATGTTAAGGCATGCGTATATTCGGGTTAGTAAATTATTGTTTTTAAAAGTACATTATATCTATAAACGTTTTGGTGTAAATTAACGTTACTACGAAACTCACAACGTGTGAACCAAAAAACAAAGAATCTATTATTAGGTGTAAAATAGATAAAATGCACTATAAAATGGCATAATTCAATGTTATCGTGCAACATTTGCGCACGATCAGAGAGAAGCAATATGGTTTCCCAAAATTTGTTTAATCTCGAGAATATTTTGAACGGAAAACAAGTTGATAACATAATTAATTCATCAGTGGGTCATAAATGGCAATTAGTCCGATGTGACGTAAGGCGGTTAGCAGACGGTTTATCTGGTTTCCTAGGAGATCACTTGAAAGTAGCTTTACACGTTCAATCCGAGAACGAAATAAGGACCGTGAATTTGTTCGTGAAACGGCTGCCGCTCGAGAATAAGCCGAAATTAGATTTTATTGACTCCAACAACTACTATCGGAGAGAACAATTAGTTTACAAATTATTTGAGGAATTTAAATGGATCGACGGTAAGTGTACATTATTAAATACCGTCTCCGAATATATCTAATTATAATAAAGGAACTATAATACACTAAGAACTAATATAATCAAATTATAGTTTTATTGTTTCCACGTTTGTTTTCTATTGTTATGTTTATTATAAACGACTAAGTGCATCATAAAATATTAATTTGGACACATTCCATAAAGTGTTATTCATTAATTCAATGGAAACTATTTTTGCCAATTTAATGCCCCCTACTCCCGTGTAAAACTCTATAAGATATCTCAGATTCAAATCAAAAATCAAAATAAAAAGTAGTGTATAAATTCTATTATACATATTACTGTAAAATAAGAATAGAAGCCACAGTTAGTTAATTCTTAGTTTTAAAATATCACTCACTGCAATGTTAGAAATTGCAAATTTCAACTTATAAATTAGTACGTAAATATGGGTATATCATCTCTCTCCCAGGTAAGTGAATTTACAGATTTTGAGAACCATTTTGTCCTTCCAAACCCTTATTAATTAATGAATAGCCCTAAACGCATTTTAATGTCTTCGTTATATTTGATTGCAGGTGAAAACCCCTGGGGAGTTAGGGCATACGTATATACGGATTCTCTATTGGTTTTACCTGACGTATCGATCGAAGGATATGTGTCTCGTGACTTATTGGAAACCTACGATCTACCGCATGTAAAGTTGGTCGTAGCATCTGTTGCTCGCTTTCACGCAGATTACGCTAATTTTGAAACGAAGAAAAGTTTCAATGGAAAATCATATAGTATTCTTCAGGAATACGAAGAGGTTTTAGCAGAACCTACATTCAAAGACTCGCCGTGGCTACACGCGGCCGCGAAGCTGACGAAAAACTTTCTAATCGAATTCTCTGAGAAATATAATGACACTTTTGCGGGAATAGAAGATATTTTATCTAAATTATACATAGAAGCTTGTGATAGCTTAATAGATTATAAAGGGACCCTGAATGTTTTAATTCACAAAGATTTGTGGACGAATAATATTTTATTCAAGTACAAAGATGGCGAGCCGATAAACGCTATGCTCATTGACTACCAATGCATAAGGTACGGGCCACCGGCTTTCGACTTAATGATACTATTATATTTAACAACAACGAGGAATTTCAGAGAAGAACATGAAGCGGACATTTTACAGTACTACTATGATATCTTCTCGCAATGTGTTGATGAAGAAACGAAAGCGAAATTAAAGAGTTTCGGTTATGATAAAAACGATTTTTTGCGTTGGAGCGAACGCGGCCGCATGTTCGCGTTGTTCGAGGCCATCGGCATACTGCCCTACGTGCTAATGGACCCGAAGACCGCTGAAAAGGTCTTCGATGATCCAGAAACATTTGAGAAACTAACAATGGAGGATAGAACAGAGCCTGTGGTCGCATATTCTAAAGAATGTGAAGAGTACAAACAAAGAAATCTGGAAGTGTGTGAAGAATTTATGGAGAGATACGTCTTGAAGCAGATTATGTAATAATTTAGTATACTTATATTTGTTTCTCCTTCTACATATAAAGTGCTTAGTTTAGAATGTAAAAAACCTATAGAAAGATTACCCTTAATTACTAATAATGATTTAATATCACACATGCGTCTAGTCGTAAACTCGACAGATACAGAACGTCCGACCTGAACAGCTGTGCTAATATTGAAATTTATAATCTTCATCATTTCGCTATTTATAAGTCATCTTAAATCAAGATGGACTAAGTTAAAATTAGCTAGATCACAACCATTTGAAACTAATATAAGCTCCAAAATCATTAATTGACCGTCCGTTGTAATAATTGTAACTAGCGTCATTTAAAAAAGTGCTCGGGCATCTTAGTACATGGGATAGGAATGAACCTTTTTAAAAATTACAATTTTATCTTTATTATGTGTTTTCTCTCGCTCTCATGTAATGAGATGCGTACTTGAAATGTCACTCTCAATTCTTGTCCAATTACAGAATCGTCGCCTGACAAGTTTCACTTCAAAACTATTTAACAGTAGTTAGATGCCTCCTATGTTACAATTACTGCAATTGATTATTAAAGCAATGATGGCTGTGTGGTAGGTACTGCATCTTTGTTCGTGAGTTCGATTCCTGATATGAGCTTACACTTTCGGTGAATGATAATATTGTGATAAAACCATAGCATAGTGGTAGGGTCCCCTAATCGAGTCGCTTTATTCTTTTTGAAGCGATGATAGCTCAACGGTATTGTGTACGACTTCGCGTCAAGGGACGTGAGTTCGAATCCAAGCACCTACAATGAGCTTGAGCGCCCGGTGAAGGAAAACATCGTGAGGAAACCATAGTATGGTGGTAGGGTATATTCTAATGCCCGCCCGGATAGCAACCACCCTCAAGTTGAAAATCTGCCACCAAAAAAAGGTATATCCCGGCAGCTGAACTTGAGAGCCAGTTCCACCACAGGTTTAGCGGGTCTACCAACTTGGGCCGTATCGTCACTTAAGATCAGGTGAGATTATGGCCATAACGCTAAACCTTAACTATATATAAAAAAAAAAACAATCATTAGCGCGAAGAAAGTTTTAAATATAGCAACTTCCTTAACAGCTGAGAAAATAAATATTAATGTTGTCTCGAATGTATTTAAATTTCAAAGTTTTTACCACGTTCTGATCACGGAATTCAGTGTTCAGATCAGAGATATAATATCTAGAACGCTGTCCCATACATCTTTTATTTTCTCTTTAAGCTAACGATTGTAGAAAAAGACAAATTAGCTATCGCCCTCAAGTTCAAATTAAGTCGCTAAATACCTATGTAAAAGTGTGTTCACGGAATTAATTTTGAGAGCCAGTTTCTCCACCAGGCTAAGCGTGTCCACCATCTTCTGAGATAATTACACATAAAAAGCATAAATCGGTATCATTCTCCTCGTTAATTTATATTATTTTTCGTAGTAAGTCACCAGCCAATGCCTCATCGATGGTAACACCGCATTTTCAACAGCAGACTTTCTCTATCTGTCCGTTCTTTGGCCTAGTCACGAATCACATAATCAAAGACATGTAATGTACACTTACAAATAAGAGTTGTCGAAGCGGGTCCTGATGCAAGCGACCATATGGTCGGCATATGGCCGCCTATGGGCGCACTATCTCACCTGACCTCCACTGTGCAAGACTCGTCTCGCCTTTTCTGGATATGTATTCTAACACTATACTTATTGCGATATTATTGCCTTTGATTACACATGCATTTTATGAAGTACATACAGCAGTTTTCTTAATTGTTAGTGTAATCAGAGAGCAGGCTGCCAGCCCACTGTTGAGTCAAGGATCGAGTAATTGATCATCCCCGTAGTTGCTTCTGACTGCAGTTTAACTATTAACGTAGGTGGCTCCTAAGCAGATACCAGCCGATATTGCTACAGATTGTAAGTCTATTACGGCTTCATTCGAGCATTAGTTCCTTTTAAGACATTGACGAATTTACACTTTTGCCGGCAGTTGGCTATTCAAATGTTGTCTACCGACCTCTACAATTAGATTACACAATGGGCTGCATAAATTGTAGAAAAAAAAAAACGTTATAAGACTTAGATTCTAAGTGATGAAAGCTTATCATCTAACAACTTTAGGTATATGCATAAGTATTAAACATTTATGTGTCTTTAATTTTTAAAGAACACGATAAACAAAAATACGCCAAATTTGCCGCCTCGCAAATCTACCGCCGTAGGTTCCACCAGCCTAGACAACCTATTGGTAAATCAACCACTGACTCTTGATATTGATCATTATAAAGTAAAGTTCTGTATTTTTGTAATTTTTTTGACTGGCGATTCAGATGTCCAAGATTCTCTCATAGTTATTCGTATTCTTGAAAAGGTAAACGATTAGAGAACCCTTAAAATTTATCAAGATTCCATCCATTTCTAGATTGTTCTAGAAGATTGTAAAATAATGATTTCTTTCACCTGACAATATAAATAGACGTTTGTATTGAGCTTGTTTTTTTATATATCTCCATTTTCGTACTGCTTACATAGTTATACAAACTATTACGGTAAACGTGCGAAGGAAAGAGGGCTAGTTAAAATGTGAAAAGCATTACCAAAGGAAGTTAATTTAAGGTGTGTTTGATTGATCCTAAGATAATATTTTTGAATTCAAACATCTATACGATCTGGGCGATTTTATATTGGTTAAAAACTTAAATGTTGCGTCTTCTATATGCTTGCCTCACGAAATATTAAGAAGGAAAATTTCGTTAATTAAAATTTACTAACATAAATGCTTTAGATGTGTCAGTTTTATAGAGAAAAGTGTTTATTCAATTTAATTTAACATACATATTATGCACAATAGAAGCCGAAGAAGTCAACACAAATCTTATGCTTTTTGACTCAAAGTGTTATATATAATCGAAAGCAAGGATAAAATCTGTTCATTCATACGTACCTACTTACGGTTGTCCATCAGCGATAACTAATATTATAAATGCGAACATGGGTTTGTCTGTTTATTACGATTTCGAACTTACTTTAGTGAGTAAGTAAGAGGAAAGTATAATTAATTTTTAGGTCTATGCAAACAAGCCGCGGGCACAACTGGTCTTAAAATTACGGATGTTGATTCAAATAAAATCCGACGAAAATAAAATATTATACTTGACAAATGCCTGATTGACTTCATCGCGTCGAGAATCGAAGAAAACTTTTGAAAAACTTTGAACAATGAAGCTGAGACCGTTCAAAAAATTAACGACGTCAAAAATGGACGAAATACCGACTCGAGGCTTGTATCTGGAGGTCGCCGGGCTGCACGTCGCTCAACCAGTTTCACCAACACACGAACCGTGACGGTGCCTGCACCCCATGTCACTTCAAAAGGACTAATCGGCATCGAAACGTAACAAAAGTCAGTCACTTTATAAGACTCTACGCTCTTTTAGCAACAGCTCTCAATGTTCGTCTTGTTTTAAACAATGCACAATGACACAGTTTATAATTACGTCACAGGTTACCTAAGCGGTCTATTATAATTGAACTAGTTGTGCCTGCGAATTTGTTCGCGTATAACTGATAATTATTTAATATATGTTGCCCGTTTTTATTTCTTTTAGTTCACCTTTATTTATTTTAGTTGTTGCGTAATGTTACCCTAAATCCTACCTCAATGATTAATCTATCAAATGTAAAACCATTTTTGAAATTCGACTAGTACTTCATAAGATTAAGACGTTCAACAAACAAACTCTTCCACTTTATATATGTGCGAAAGTTTGGAAACCATCTTGGGCTAGAGCTGCATTTCCCATTATCCGGGTCGCGACCCGGTACTGGGTCATCAAAATGAAATATCGGGTCGCAACATTCTTGCTACGCGCCCGCCCTCTTAGTCCGGTGAAGCTGTAAAAGCCTTTCAGAATAAGTGTATATGCCTTAAAAAAAAAAAAAACAAATAACATTCCCGCCTCTTTGACTAACTTGTTAGTGACTAAATAAACAATATCGAAATATATACTACAAAACGTTTTTACTATTAATAAATATGTATTATTTTACCTAATGGAACCAGCTTGGGTCTAAAACTATTAATCGGGCCACGAAAGGCCAGTGTGAAAATTACTCGGCCATGGCAGAACAATGTTTGGGAAACACTGGGCTGGAGCGTTAAGTTCTGATTAATTTTGGTCAAATGCTAAACAGATAAAAATCAACAATTTATTTGTTTTTATTTTTATTTTTTATTTGTTGTTAAATAGTATATTGTACTATCTCCGCCAAATTGCATACTGGATCATTGATCACAAGATACGCGTTAAAAAGTAACGACAGCAGCTATTAATTAGCCATACTGATTAGACATACATCCTGCTTGTCTCGCCATACCATTTGGTTACAATGGGGTAATACGAATATAGGAACTATACTGCATATACTCTTTTTACATCATTACAGACATTTTGACCCAACCCTTTTGACAGACACATAATAAAAAAAAAATGATGTCAAACGTCAAAGAGAATAACCCGTTTTTAGTGTATTACACATTGATTAAGAACATTAATGTCCGTGTAGTGTATTTCTAATTGAACCTAATATCATATCTGTATAGTAACGATACACTCAAGGCACTGATACAGAAGTAAGTAATTGTCAAACAATTCACTCTGTTCATATCGCATTGAGATAACCACATCATTTGTATTTACAAACGGGAATGTTAGGTAAGATAACTCGTAGACTCGATATACCTAAATACTTTTATAGTGATACGATCAATATACATTCAGTTTACTAATTATTCAAATATTCTGCGAACAACTCGAAATGCAGCTGAATCATTAAATGAAATATTTTACGAAATATAACATCTTTCTATAACATCTAAAGCGGTTAATTTACAATTATGAGTAGGTACTAAAATAGATAAACATTAAGGTTTTTGTCACAGAAACAAAAGGTGGGTCCGAGATAAGGAACAAAAAAAAAAACGAGTGGTGTCGTGGGACACCAGATAGGAACGAAGTTACTTATTATATAAATATTAATGTGAAGTTCTATTCGAGGTATAAAGAAAATAATTATTCGGGTATATATTTTTATTATGATATTTTATCGATAAAAAAAACGACTTTACAAAATTATCTTAACACCTTTATTTTGTTTACTATGATTTATAAAATATGTAATAATAACAGTCATCACGTAGACTATACATTAGACACTGTATAGCCATCATACATAGACTATACATAAAAATCTTACGCTCACGTTCTTGCCGGCCAGGGTACTCTTCCGGGACAACCCATAAGGAAACCATAGATTGGTTTCACCTGTCTATGGTATTGGTGTGCAAAAAATAATGTAGGCTAAAGATTTTGAATAGCATAACAGACTTTGCAGTAGCATGTGCTTAAAATAGGTTAGGTTGTTTATATTTTTCGATACTTTTTTTTTTTAGTTTATAGAATTAACATTATGACCACAGTCTCACCTGATGTTAAATGACGATGGGGCCCAAGTTGCTGCACACGCTACACCTTGTAGAAGGATTGGCTCTCAAGTGCAACTGCCGGAACACACCTATAGGTATTTTATAGGACTGCACAGTATCTAATGGTATATTAAGCCCAATCTTTTTTTTATAGTTAAGGTTTAGCGTTAAGGCTATAATCTCACCTGATCTTAAGTGACGATACGGCCCAAGTTGGTTGGCACGATAAACCTGTGCAGGAACGGGCTCTCAAGTGCAGCTGCCGGGACACACCTGTTGGTAATTGACGGCAGATTTTCAATTTGAGGGTGGTTGCTAACCAGGCGGGCATTAGACAAAGCCCTACCAACATACTGTGGTTTTCTCACGATGTTTTCCTTCACCGAAAGCTCAACCTCATTGTAGGTGCGTGGATTCGAACTCAGCCCTCGACGCGAAGTCGTACACACTACCACTGAGCTATCATCGCTTCAATCCATGGTTATTACTTATCTCTATACACACGTTTCCTTTCTTCTTACGACATATCCATACCCATTATGCCTAAGTTAATATGCCTAGGTTAATATGCCTAGGTTCGATCCGCCAGACAGGAGCCCTCGAGTGACTCTGCTCGCACGATACAGTGACACTCTACGACACTGAAATTACACCATCACACCGCATACCATTCGTGCACACTCACACGTTAAGTACACGTTTCTGTAACGGACTACCCTCGCGGCCCTTGAGCTGCTTACCTGATAAGGTCGTGTTTAATATCACTAATATAGTAATACAGAACCTGTTGGTTAGTCAGGATCATGAATCTTTTTCATTTAACGGCAGCAGCCGATGCCGGGGTTCGGCCGTCCTGGCACGCTTGCGCCTGCTGCCTCGGGGCTGAGTGCCCTCAGCACTCGCCCCCAAAAGTTCGGTGAAGCTATCAAAGCCCTTGGGGCTAACAGGGTGCGTCAGTTCGAAAACAAAGATGGTAGGGCTTTTTCTAATCCCCACTTGGGTAGCCACCATTCTCAAGTTAAAAACCTGCCGCCAAATAGCAATAGGTGCGTGCCGGCGGCTGCACTTGAGAGCCAGTTCCTACACAGGTTTAGCGTGTCTACCAACTTGGGCCGTATTGTCACCTAAGATCAGGTGAGATTATGGCCATAACGCTAAACCTTGAATGATGGGAAGGAAAAGCAAGACCAAAGAAAAGATGGTTAGAGTGTTTGAGGAATTCGATTAAAGAAAAGGGAGTGAATGAAGGAATGACGTCTGATAGAGATTTATGGACAAAAGCGTATTGCGGTGACTACAAATGACTTGGGCACAGGGAAAACCTTATTTGAATAAGAATTGTCTCTGTTTGGTAAGTACCTATATTATATATAAAAGATGGGAGTTCCAGATAAATGCGAAACGAGGGCCGGTACGGACAGCCAAAAAGTGACGAAGGCCAACGAGTTTGAACCGACGTACACGCAACACGTTGTGAAACTTGAACATTAATCTTCAGTATTTGCAATGCATCTTTTTACCTTTAATTACATGGTGCGGTGTGAATCATCCAAAATCGTTGAACCACAGGGCTGTGAAATAAACAAACGTATCCATTTATTTTTTCCATTACTGGATAAAATTCCAATAAAAATGTATAAATTAAGGCTTATTCAGATAGTTATAGGAATAAGTATATTATATTTGTTTATTTGTAAAAAAATAGTATATTTTGTATTATTTTTATGAAAACGTCAGACGATGGCAAATACGTCAAATATTTTTGGGGTGCAACACTAGGTGCACTGGCCTTTGAAGGTAAAAATACTGTTACAGTATACACTATGTGATATGCAGGTCGCAAACGTTGTATTCAGTAAAAAAAAAACAACATTATTAACAAACTAACAAACAGATCTGCGAGAAATTGTCCTACATTACAGGAAGAAATGACACGTTCACCCAAAATACACATACTAACCTTATAAGATTACAATTACTAAGTTTCACTATATTAAAGAAACATACCTGTTTCTTAGACTCGATTACCACAGCTTTGAAATAGGAAAATAATTTTTAAACTTACACCTTGCTTTTGCATGGAATCTTCTTAAAAGTTATGCGAGAAGAAAAGAATGCGTCTTGTCACAAGCCATAAATTTACAATGGTTATTTATTTATTTAAATTAGTTAAGATGAATCTACTATTTTATCAAATGTGTGTATTAAAAAGTGCTCTACGTAATACTTAACTTTTATATTCCTTCTCAAATTAATTTATAACACTTGTGTATGTTGGATCACTTGCATTTCTATTTTTATAATGTGTATAATATGAATCGAAGAGATAAATTATAAGTAAATTGTTAATCTAATATATTTGTGAGAAAAATATAAATATTTTTCAAATTTTATTATATTTCAATTGCTCTCAGTACAATTTTAAATACCTCCACCAAATTGCTGTATGAGACGTGTAAAAATATACATAAAGTGGCAGGATTTTAATGTATCATGTTGTGGTTTATAATTTCATTCATATTTTATTTCGACCTACGTAATATATGTTTTTTTTTTTTTTTTTTTTTTTATTGCCTCGATAGGCAGACGAGCAAGCGGCCCGCCTGATGGTAAGCGGTCACCGCCGCTCATGGACTTCCGCAATGCCAGGGGCACACCCAAGCCGCTGCCTACCGCTGAAGGGATACTCTTTTTAAGCCTCGTTTGAAGAAGGACATGTCATAGCGCTCGGGAAACACCGAGGCAGGGAGTTCATTCCAGAGCTTACATGTGCGTGGAATGAACGAACGCTGGAAACGTACGGTACTAGACCGTATTGTTTCCAGGTGGTATGGATGAACTCTACTGCGGTGTCGGGTGGTGCGATGGTAGAATGGTGACGTTGGCACCATCTTAAACAGTTCCTCAGAGCACTCCCCATGGAACAGCCGATAAAACACGCAGAGAGAACCAAAGTCTCTCCGCAGTCCTAACGGTTCGAGGCTATCCGTGAGATCAGGATCATCGACGATTCGGACAGCTCGTCTTTGCAAGGAGTCAAGTGGGTTAAGCAGGTATTTTGGGGCTCCTGCCCAGAGGTGGGAGCAGTACTCCACGTGGGGCCGTACTTGAGCTTTATAGAGCATCAATCTTTGGCCCGGCGTGAAGTACCGCTCCGCTCTGTTCAGGATACCCAGCTTTTTACTAGCCAATTTGGCTTTGTCCTCCAAATGACTCCTGAACTGAACTGTGCTCGAGATTTCGACGCCGAGAATCCCAATACTCCCGGAAACCTGAAGAGGTACTCCTTGGAACTGAGGCGCTATGACAAATGGGTCCTTCTTCGCAGTGAACGCGCAAACTTGTGTCTTCATGGGGTTGAATTGAACTAAGTTCGTTTCACCCCATTTGGAGGCCCGCCCCAGAGAGCTCTCGATTTCAGACACAAGTTGAGAACGTCTTTCCTCTACGGTGCACCGAGGAACATTCTGGTGGCCGATGTATCGCGCATCACTCGTGCTGTCATCTGCATAGCAATGCATGCTGTCAATAGACAGCATGTCATTGATATGCAAGATGAAGAGTGTCGGCGACAACACCGAGCCCTGTGGAACGCCAGCATTGACTAATAGAGTCTCGGAGCTACGGCCGTCAACGACGACTTTAATGCTCCGGCCCTCCAGGTAACTAGCGATCCACTTGCAAAGTTCCTCAGGGATTCCGTAAGATGGTAGCTTCGATAGAAGGGCTCTATGCCATACCCGATCGAACGCCTTCGCGATGTCAAGGCCAACACCCATAGCCTCACCCTTGCCCTCCAAAGCTTCTGCCCAGCGATGTGTGAGGTAAACAAGAAGATCACCAGCTGATCGACCATGACGGAAACCGTACTGACGATCACTGATCAACTGGTGCTCCTCAAGGTACCGCATCAGCTGGGCATTTATGATACGTTCCATAACTTTAGAGAGCAAAGATGTGACCGCAATCGGCCTATAACTCGAAGGGTCCGACCGGTCACCTTTTTTAGGGATCGGATGGACATGAGACACCTTCCATGAAGTGGGAACCCTGTTAGTATTATAGGAAAGACGGTAAAGGCGCGTAAGAACGGGGGTCAACTCAGGGGCGCACGTTTTAAGAACCACCGCGGGGATACAGTCTGGCCCACTCGACTTACGGATGTCGAGAAGCCTTAGTTCCCTCCTGACCGCACGCTGGTTGAAGCGAATTTCAGGCAGGGTAAACTCGCACCGGGAGATCTTCGGCGGTGTGGCTTCTCCATCATCTAAAGTCGAGTTCGAGGCAAAGGATTGAGCTAAAAGATCCGCCTTCTCCTTTGCACTATGGGCCAAACTGTCATCAGGCTTACGCAGTGGCGGGAGACTAGACTGGCAGAAGTTGCCTTGGACAGCCTTGGCAAGCGACCAAAAAGCACGGCTCCCAGAGGGATAACTCTTTAGTCGTTCGCCAATTCTGCCAATGTGCTCAGCCTTGGCCCTGGCTATAGCCTTCTTGCTGGACCTGGAAGCAGCATTAAAGTTCCGCTTCTCTTCCTTGGCGTTTGGATCCTGACGCTTTCTGGCGTCATTCCACGCAACGTATGCGGACTGCTTAAGGCGCGCAGCTTCGGCGCAGGCCTTGTTATACCAAGGCCGGCTACGACGCCCTACTGGTATTTTGGTATTGGGGATGAACAAGTCCATCCCCAATAGCACCACGTCCCTGATGCAGTCCGCACAAGCGTCAGGATTTTCGGAAGAGAAACAGAGCTGCCTCCATGGGTAGGACGCATAGAATTCACGAAGTCCATCCCAATCTGCTGACCCATAACGCCAGACCCTGCGAGATCCAGTCGCTGAAGAGCGATCGTGAAGAGTAGCAGGGGCCGACGAACGCACTAGGCAGTGGTCAGATGACCCTAGAGGGGCATCGACCACCACCCTGTATCCGTCAGGGTGTGTAGTCAGCAGAAGATCCAACAATGAAGGCTGGTGGGTCTCAACATCTGGAACACGAGTGGGTTGTGTTACCAGTTGTGTAAGACCATAAGCCAAGGCCAATTCATAAACAGTCCGACCCGGGAGGTCAGTGGTCCGGGAGCCCAACCACTCCACATGGTGAGCGTTAAAGTCGCCGAGGACCACCACCTCCGCAGATGGGTACTGCTTAAGAATTTGGTCAGTCCCCACTTGCACGTTCTCAAATAGCTGAGTAGACCCCACTTCACTGGCATGAGACCTGTAAAGGCATGCGTAGATCCGAGTACGACCTCCATAATCTACGCATAGCCACAAGATCGACAGGTCCCGATGCTCGAGGCCCCGAAGGCGGCGACAACAGATATCACCCCTAACGAAAACGCACACCCCGGCCTTACGAAAGAATGAGTGCTCTAGTACGTAGCCGGGGTAGTTCAAGTACGAGGTATCGTCAGGGGTAGATATTTGAGTCTCCGTTAAAAAGAGCAGAGCGGGCCGCGACGTCTCGAGGTGGTGATGGACGGCGTCGAGGTTACTATGTAGACCCCTGATATTGCAGAAGTCCACTTGAAAAGTGGATGCAGTCTCCGCCGAGTAATTTCTGCTCTTTTTGTTGGCCTTCTTCATAAATTTTTATTTTATTTTATTAGAGTAGGAAGGGAGAAGGATGTGTGCAGTGAGTTCAGAATGATAACCGAATAAAAGGCGGAGCGTGGTGCGAGGTGGGCACGTGGGTTATTTGAGGAGCTGGCACGAAGCACGGAAGGGCCCCCGATGCCCCCCCATGTACAGACGCCGGGATCCACTCCAGTCTCCCACTCTGGCACGGCGACTGTACAATGGGATTTTCGCCGGTTGGCAGGACAGCTTCCCAAGGAGGGAATTTTAAAAGAGAATCCTTGGGTTCAGGTCCCCAACTGACCGGCAGGCGGCCGGCGGCGACCGTTCCCATCGGGTCTCCCTGTGCCCCGAGTCAGCCCCTCACGCCCATCGCGGCGACCGGGACTTTAGCACCGCATGTTCCGGGCACCATCCGAAACCACCGACACGGACAGGAGAGTAGAGGACGGGAACGGCTATCCAGTCCTTCCACAGGAACGCATTGCTACTTAGCTGCAGAAATAGGCTGGACGGTGGTACCAATCCGCTTGGGCCGAAAGCCGAGCAGAAAAACATCCACTCGGAGTTGAGCCCTACCACCAGTGACGGGAGAGAAAGGTAGGGACAAGGACACCATGACCGCGGAGAGAGTAAAAGGTATGCGGCGATGGAGGCTCGAGGGGCCGGGGTCGCGTACCCGATCATTCTATGTGGCAACCGGACAGATTAACACAAGAATGACCCTCTGACCAATGTGACATCTTGCGTGATATAAATGAATCAATTTGTAAATAATCATAGCTCAGTGGTAGCTTGGACGGACGCAAGGATGCCGCGTCAATGGAACGTGAGTTCGAATATCTGTAATGTGCTTAAACTTACTGTGAATTAAAACATCGTGATGATACCATAGAATATGTCATAATATAAATATAGGTGTATTCCGGTAGTTGCACTTGAGAGCCAACTTGAGTATTTGACTTGAGTACTTGACTCCCTTCACTAAACTTATTGATTATTGAAAAAAAGAGATGGAAAAATTACGATACCAAATTGATAATAACGCAAGTGAAGCCGAGGACAAAAGAAAGTGTTAAATAAATGCTTCGAATTGTTGTAACGTTGAGTTCGCGTGACCGAACATGTAACATGAAAGGTATTAAATAAAACATGGGATCTTTATACCTCGGCAATGTTCTTGTTTCGTTTTTGAGTACGTACTTACGTAAATGTAAGTTTATAACATTTAAAATACAGGATAAACTCACTCGATTTAAAACAAAACTTTTTAAAACTTCTATACAACTTGACTTTCGTTGGATCACCTTCTTGTTTTTTTTTATAGTTGAGGTTTAGCGTTATGGCCATAATCTCACCTGATCTTAAGTGACGATACGGCCCAAGTTGGTAGACACGCTAAACCTGTGGAGGAACTGGCTCTCAAGTGCAGCTGCCGGAACACACCTATTGATATTTGGCTGCAGGTTTACAACTTGAGGGTGGTAGCTAGCCAGGCGGGCATTAGAAAAAGCCCTACCACCATGCTATGGTTTCCTCACGATGTTTTCCTTCGCCGAAAGCTCAAGGTCATTGTAGGTGCTTGGATTCGAACTCACGTCCCTTGACGCGAAGTCGTACACACTACCACTGAGCTATCATCGCCTCAACTAACACTGTCTTCTGTCTATTTAACAAAGTTTATTAACTCCACAAAATATGCAGGCTTTTACTTGTGGCTATGAAGTTTTTAATATATACTAGCTGGCCCGATAGGCGTCCAGTTTTAACTATTAATATTGGATTCGAATTAATATAAAAAAATTAAAAAAAATGTTATTCAAAAACATAGTGTTCATTATTGTAATACTCTATGACAACTGGCAGTTATGCAAAATTAATATTGGCGTTAAGTTTTTTTTTAATTTTCATAAATTCCTGTAAAATTTTTAAATGATTCGCTAAACCTCCCAAATTTTTTCTTTTATAAGAACCTTCTCCTGAATATGCCATCCTGGGTATTTCTGTGTAATTCTATCCCTTCATACATTGTTTTGTTATATATAAAAAGGAGTTAGGCAGCGTTTTCGATGAAAGCCACCAGATAAAAGAGCCAGTCTCTCCATTACGTTTAGCGTGGCCACCGTCCTGGCCCACATCGTCACTTAAGATCAAGTGAGATTGTAGACAGGCCTAAAACACCCTTGAGGTATTAAAAAAATCATGGTGCAAAAAATACATAGTGTTATCTTTACAGCCATTTACCAGTTTTAACATGGAAATTGCTTAGTTAATATTCATCGTAACATCTTACCGTTGTGATCAAGAATCATCCCACGTTCTTTGACTCGTCTGCAACAATATTTAAAAAGGAAGAACATTCATTAAGGCCGGTGTTTGCCCAGTAGTCGATATTAGATCATAATCATTATTGAAAACCAGAGGAAATTCTTGTAAGGACGAAAAGTAAAACTTCTTATAGGGGACCTTTGAAATTTTAATTCGCAACCTTTCGCTGTGACGCTGGTGTGGTTAAAGTCAGCTCGAGGCGACTGAGGGAGCGTGAGAGATATTATAACATTTCGCTTATGTCGTATTAAGCACAAACCATTTTTTTAATTATTAACCTTAAAGCTCGTCAACAGTTACTATACAAAAAAAAACATTTGACAGAGACGGACACGATGTACTCAACTATTTTTTCTTCATCTATTCGAAATAAATATTAAAGACACAGATAAATTTGACATGTGTAAGTTAAAAAAAAACACACACACACACACATCTACAATAATACCATTGGATTAAAATATTAGTATCTATGCAAATATGTGCGAAATACTACTAATTGACTCGAAACGTTGTCTCCAGAATGATTAAACCTATAGACTTGACATTTGACATGGATATTCCTTTCACGAATTTTACAATCATGCGCGGTCGACGGGGAAAACGCGAACGAAGTCGAAAGCACCAGCTAGTATCTCTATATTTATACTGTTGCAATGTTATCAAATGAAGCGATAATGGCTTAGTTGGTAGTGCGCGCTAAAGCCGCGTCAACAGACGTGACTTTGAATCCCTGCAACGAACCTGAGCTTTCAGTGAAGTAAAACATCGTTATAAAATCAAAGCATGGTGTTAGGGCTTTTTCTAATGGCTGTCTAGCCACCTATCACCTTCAAGTTGCAAAAATACCTCCAAATACCTATAGGAGTGTTCCGGTAGTTACACTCGAGAGTCAGTCCCTGGAAACTTAGTGTGTCTATAGATCCAAATCGTCACTTAAGATGACCACATCGTCATTTATGATCATACGAGATTATGGTCATAATGCCAACGCATACAGGTCGTAAAGCGTATCCTCTTTTACCGTGTTAATATTAAAAAATAAGCCTACGTGTGAGATCTTACATGAGCGAGTGAAACTTGTCAGCCCTGCCTCTCTCACCCCTGTCGAGTGTGCCAAGGGCGGTCGCTCGCCGGATATGGCGCGACACCGAGAACCATCGCAAATAATCTCACATAACTTATACATTACCACGATAATGAATAAAATATAATGTTATACCCGTTTACGTTTTTATACCAAAGATATTAATCATCCGTTATTCAGTAACTACAAGCGCACATGTCACTTGCACTATACCCGGCTGGCTATAAGCGGGGTAAATAATAATATAATAAAAATCTTTATTGGTACAAAAAAACATCATAACATATAGTACAATTTTATGTTGCTAACTGCAGTAGTTAGTAATCTAACTGTGTCGCAGTTAACAGCGCCCACCTCCGGATACTGACAAAATTTAAGGGAACATTGAAATAATAAAAAAAAAGAAGTTAAACAATATAAAAAATAATGATAATAATAACTGAGAAATGAAAAAAAATAAATAGGGAAGTTTGTGTGTGTGTGTTTGAGTGTGAGTGTGTGTGTGTGTGTCTGTGTGTGTCATGTAAGTGGCCGAACCGAATTTAGTTGTCTAAAAATTAGACTAGTACACGTTGGATATGAGATTTTCAGTATCATCACATGTGAATGTCAATAGCCATTGAAGAACAGTCTTTTTACATCATCTGTAAGTCATATCATATATATTAAGCATTTTATTTGCGTGATTATAAATCATTGAGCTCATAAAATGAAGTGTCACCCGACTGGAACTGGCAAACAAGCACAGCCCACTAAAAATCCCCACGGCGTCTTGTATTTCCCTCATACTTACCGTTTACCCTTAACAATATATTTGAATTTACTTACCAAATCATCAACAAACATAACGAACCGACTACCATGGAACACTAAGTTGATAAGGGTGTAGGTTCAAAGGCACCTTTCAGCCGCGCGTCGACATATTTACTGTTTATATGTCTCTACTTGATAAACTTAAGTTGTTAGCTGCTTACTTACTACAGTCCAAGACAGGCCAAAGTCTCTAAGAATGTTATAGCGAGATTAAATTCAGTATTCGTATCAATTAACGTAGTCAAACGTATGCAGTACTGTGAGTTGTCTTGTTGATTTGTTTAAAATAAACCTTATACATTATAAACACTTGGTGTGAAATAAATATGTGTATTACGTCATTTGTATGTTTGTACGTATTAAAGACATTATTGTTGTATTTGTTAGCGCATTACAAGTTTATCTGATGATTACCCTATATGGTTCATACTTTTTTACTTCAGTTTTTTTACCGGCAGAACGTTATAACACAGTACATGGGAACTTTAAGTTACAATTTATAACATATTTGAAGTGATGATAGCTCAGTGGTAGTGTGTACGACTTCAAGGGACGTGAGTTCGAATCCAACTACCTACACTGAGATTGATCTTTCGGTGAAGGAAAACACCGCGAGGAAACCATAGCATGGTGGTAGAGCTTTTTCTAATACCCGCCTGGCTAGCAACCGCCCTCAAGTTGAAAATCTCATGCCAAATAGCAATAGGTGTGTTCCGACAGCTGCGCTTAAGAGCCAGTTCCTCCACAGGTTTAGCGTATCTACCAACTTGGGCCGTATCGTCACTTAAGATCAGATGAGATTATGGCCATAGCGGTAAAAACCTTAACTACAAAAAAAGCATACGTTTAATTTTCTACATATATTCTTTACGCGTATTACATATATAATTTTGCTTACGGTAAACTCTCTTACAACTCTCATCTCGAGTCTCCCATTATTAGAAAGGGTATGAGAAAGTTAGAACATAGAGTCCAATAAGTGTGTAATAAGTTACACCATTACAAATTATTATGAAAATAAACACTTGAATGTTTTTGATGAAGAACTTTGAATGAATGAATGAATGAATTCTTTATTGCACTTTAAATATGTATACTGGTGAGCTCAATGCCATAAGGCAATTTTTTCCAGCTAAATATAAATAAATAATTTAAATTTAATATAAAATAAATTAATTGTATTGCTTACTGGCAATAAATACGCCAACGTGATAGGAAATACCATTTATTAACAGTGAATATCTGATATTTTTAAGAACCGGTGTGTTCCGTCAACCCATGCTAAAACTTTGTTTAGCTATTAATGCATATGATAGAGATCTGTTGCACTCCCATACTTGGAATAAGACGTATAAGGTAAACGGTTTGTCAGTTTCGCAGCTAACGGCAGTTATTTTAAGTTAACCCATTTAGTTAAACGCGCTGACCACAAATTAAGAGGAAAACTATATAATTCTAGTAAAGTTGTTCTGGGACGTGTCGCATGATCTCAGCTACGTCTTTGGCCTCTTTATATATTTCATATGACTGTTTACTGTTAAATTTGCATTGAGTAATGAATTGTTTGCAATCGTGCGCTATTTTTAACTATTATACGTTTTCTGGCGTACACTTTGTTATTAATTATGTTTTTTCACTGAAATTATTTGAATTAGCACGGTCATTCAAACAACAATAACTTTCGATAGAGTAAACTGATTTTAATGAAACAAAAACTTAATGATACACTTGTATATGATTTTAGATTTTCTTGGTGACGTTTTATCAAAACGTTATACTTTATTAGTGATACATTAACAATCAAACAGACAGATAGACATTTCTAACTTGCGATATATTTTTTTCACATAAATCTAAAAAGTACAGACACGTTAAATTTACAGTCTTATTATATGTATAAATTACAAATCCTACTTTTATAAATAGCTTTTTTTTCATATATATATATCTATAGCTTTTCTCTATTTTATTCATTCTGCACTTGAAGAGAGTATTATTATGACCATGAGAACTATTCTCAAGTGTGAGATCATAGTCCTCTAAGCGCCTGCCGACAGATTATAAACTTGACATTGTTTGGCAATAATATTTATTTTAAAAATATTTCACCTGAATATGATGTCATCACGATATTTTACATCTCCAGTACGTTACGTTTAATAAAGATGACTATAGAAATATTAAATACAACATTATTATGTTTTTTGTTGATTCGCACTCTGGCTATGGCCTGGTCACGCGTCACGCGGCTGGAACCTTAGAAAGTGATTTATTGTTTCACATTAGCGCCTTTATTTCTTAATGCGAAGACATTTATTCAAATGATTTAATACCTTTCCAGGTGTATTGGTATCGCTTTATTAATGTTACAGTCATAGAAAAGTGAATGTAGATAGTTCACTATTGAGGTTATAATCGTACCTTTATATAGGATTTATAATTTATATAATAGCTTATAAATATATAGTAAATAATGCGCGTCCTCCATATTAATAATATAAAGCATGTAAGTTTGTTTGTTTGAACGCGCTCATCTAAAGAACTACTATACGATTATATTTTTTCGCATTTTATATCGCAGTTATGGCTAAGCCTAAGGCTTCTTTTTTATTTTATTTTTAATATTATTATTACCTACACAATCTGCGGACTCTGGATCCGCACCTTTTTTAGGTAAGCGTGATTTAGTTGGCGTTAAAAATAGCTTTACAACAGTATCTAGGCATTACACTACAAACTAAATAGTAAGTTTGTTTTTTCACCTATGGAATTATTACATTTTTTTTCTAAACTTGCCTTGCGGTGGGGTTTTGGGCAATTATAGCTTGTGTGACCCTTTGGTCACCGTATTTTATGGTCATCTTGAGGTAAGGTGAACTTTGGCCTAAGGCTGCTTGACATCACGCTATTGGTGACAACAGTAGCAGAGATGTATTGAAAAAAAAATGAAAAATTGGTGACACTGTTAAATACTTTTTTTTAGTCACGAGAAGAGCTGGTATTAAAATAAAGCAGTGAGTTTCAAACACTCGGCGGAATGGTTCGTTTCATTGCGCCTATCTGTTTACCGTTACTAATAGTTTTATCAAATATAATTTAATATCAATTAACCCATACCAACTAACAAAACTTTAAGGGTGACAGACGTTACAGGGGTTTATGGCAATAAAACTATTATTATCGATACAAGCTGTTTCTAAACTATTATTCAGTTGCTTAAATATATATGCACTTTGAGGATAAATAAAGATATTTCTTTTAATACTTCGGTCGTAAGACTCGATGTCACATTAAAGAGGGAATACACTGACTAGGAAACTGTTTCACGGCTTTACGGTATGGCATAAGAATGAACCCACTTGTTGTCTGGGCTAATACAGAAGTCACCAGAAATTTAAGGCTCTAGAGTACGCCGTATGAAGTTTTTTTTATCGAAAGAAGAGAAAAAACAACGAGCTTTCTAGTAAATTCGCCATTACACTTAACAAGATGAAGCTGCCCAGTTGAAGTGGCTCGATGTTCCTGGAAACGTTTGTATTTGTAACGGATTGAAAATGCACAACACGCATCTGCGTCATCAAAAATTTATCTACATACGCGGAAAGATGCTTTGTCAAGACAGACAGTAACGGTCAATTTTGTTCATATATCATAGTATTGAAATTATTTTGTATTCAGACAAACAGTTTGAAAGAAAAACGATGCAAATTCTAAACATCCGGTTTGCGGACGTAGGGTACCTAAAATAGTGGGTCGTTAAAAATTAATGTCACCACTTGTACTAATATGATTCCAATAGAGAATAGCTAAAACAGATGGACTACATTTACTTATGATCAAGAATGTTTTATAGAAAATCACGTAATAAATTCGTTACATATATTTAGATTATGTCAATGCAATATAATTTAAATAACATCTTCGGTTAAGCCAAATAAGTGCGTACTTAGTTAGTTTATGATATTCCGCGAGAGACAGTTGTTATTCTGAATTTAATTCCTTGTAACTTAGTGAGCGAAGGAAACTGTAACAATAAACCATTTTTAAGAACAAATCTCTTACGAAAACCCCTTCAAGATTAGTTAAATGGGCACTAATTATACCTACGGCCGTCGTGCGTCTTCCTTGTATGCTAAAGACTGGAAACCGTTTTGAATTTCATCAGTTAAACTGACATAAATGATCATTAATGTTGATACAGTTTGTGTAGTATGACGATGCTGTGCTCTCTGGTTTGTGGCAGTAACATGGTATTGAGTTCAAAACTGGCGACGTGTTGTTAGCAATAATATATTATCTTATTAATTCGATTCCATTATTATATTTTAGTCCATTAAAAAAAGAAAATTGTTTTGATTCGAAAACATTCAGTAATATATTTTTTATCTCGCATAATCTACACTTTATATACAGATATTGTTAGTGATATGGATCCACCTTTAAGCACATGGCACTGGCACCCTTGTACCCGCTGCTTCAGGGCTGTATACGCCCTCAGTATACGCCCCACAAACCTGCGGTGAAGTTGTCACAGCCGTTACAACTAACAGAGTATGTCAGGTCGAAAAGAAAATTAAGAAGATATTGATTTTCATAGAAATTTTGGAAATTTTATACTTATTTTTCGCTACATTATTTTGACAGAAAAATGTTCCAATCACCTAGACGTATATAACAGTATAACTAAATAGTCTATCTAAGACAGGAATATATGATTTAAATTTTTCTCTGTCCCGTTTTTCTTACCAGTTTTTCTTACACAAATCACACTAACATCCAGATGATAATCAATACAGTGTATAAACATACAAGCACATTTTTACCTTATAAAATGAAAAGCTCTTACGATATAGGGAATAAAGGTTAAATACTGTATTTAATTAGTATCTTAGTACATTATGACAATGAAATTCACCTTCAATAAGGTTATAAAAAGTACATGATAGTAACACTTATGCTTAGTGTAATATAACTGTGTCAATAAGGTTAATAAATCCAAAAACTATACGAAACATAATTCGAGTACACGGGGGTGAATTCGCGGGCACAGCTAGTATAGTCTGAAGCGGTGTGATAATATGAAGCTATATGATGGTTAATGCTCTTAGATACTTCGTTGCAAACCCTCGGTTTCCTTCTTAAAGTTTGAGTCTCAGAATGTTCCAAGCGTTATGTTGATCGGAAATATTTTAAAACCGGATACACAGTCTTTCGAATATTATGTACATTATAATTGTTGAAAGGATTTATAAATTTTACTTGTGAATTGTTAATGTATTGGTGTTTGTACAAATTTAATGTGGAAATTTTGCTCGATGCTTTGATTGCTGTAAAATTTGTCATGTTTACTTTGTTCAATCTAACTACACTTAAGTAATTAATCTAAATATTTGAGTAACAAATGAATTAAGGTTGATAATATCTTTACTGGTTTTGCGCGACTTGTATTTAAATTTTGTCGGCCTGAACCATACGTTTTAGCAATTCTACGAGAAATACAAACTAAGGTCAGCGGTAGTGTGTAGGAACGCCGCGCCATAGGACGTGAGTTCGAATCCAAACACCTACAATGAGCTTGAGCTTTCGGTGAAGGAAAACATCTTCAGCTTAGCTTTAGCTTTAGCTGCCACCTTCAAGTTGAAAATCTGCCGCTAAATACCAATAGGTGTATACCGGAAGACGCATTTGAGAGCCAGTTCTTTCAATAAAGTCTAACGACGTATCTGCGATTCCCCCGGTGTTGTAGGTATCCATGGGTGGCGGTGATCACTTACCATCAGGTGACACGCTAACTCGTTTGCCAATTATTATATAATAAAAAACATCGTTGTTCGGAAACGTACCTGAATTGAATTTGTAGCGATGACAGCTCAGTGTTAGTGTGTACGGACTCCGCATCAAGGACCGTGAGTTCGAATCCATCTACTAGACATTTTTCTAATGCTCGCCTGGCTAGACCATGCTAAAGTTTAAAATCGGTTACCAAATACCTACGGATGTGTTCCGATAGTTGCACTTGAGGGCCAACCCCTCCACTAGGCTCAGCGTGTCCACCATTTTCAGTCACATCATCACTCAACATTAGGTGAGATTACGGCCACTATAACTAACTATAACAAATAATAATAATGACTATTATTATAATTACTAAGTTATATGTAAATTTGTTACTATCGAGTACCTACGTAACGATTCATACATCGGTGTGTGGTTTCGAGTAAGGTTTCTCAGTGTTAGTTACAGAGATTTCAACACGGTCGAATCTGCGGACAAAATTGCGACATCTGTAACACAAGATAGAGAATACGGTTATGTCGATAGGTTGTAAGTTTGTATATAACTAACAACCCTTTCTGGCGTCGCAGGGGTGTTTGTGTGAGATCTATAGCGTTTACAATTAAAAGAAATATAGATACATATATATATTTTAAAGAGTCTACGAGTTTTAGTGGTATCGATACGGCATTTCGGAATGTGTTCATTTTACAAAAATTTCCTCAATTTTCCAATTATAATTACCGTCCTGTGTTGTTGTTGTAACCTCGAATTGTGTAGTTTTTCACGGTGGTAGGGCTTTTTTAATGCCCGCCTGGCTAGCTACCACCCTCAAGTTGAAAATCTGCAACCTGCAATTGAGAGCCAGATCCTCCACAGGTTTAGCGTGTCTACCAACTTGGGCCGTATCGTTACTTAAGATCAGGTGAGATGATGGCCTTAACGCTAAATCTTAACTATATTAAAAAAAAGTTATTAGTATGGAGTACATAATAATTATATAAATATGATATCGTGAACCATGTCTTATATTCTTTAGGGACATGAATCACCGTAACGTGGCTTTCGTATAGAGGGCATGAGTCGTGCGCACGCGCAGCGTGTGCGTTCCTGACAGCATTTACGTGTCACGAGAAAGAACAATTTGTAACTAAAACGCATTTTAATCTGTAAGTTAAGTTATATTAAGTAGCGGTGTTGATGTCAAAAGGCTATTATAGGGTGGATCAATATGCGAGCGATCGTGATGTCTGGTATTGACGCCCCTCTCTGTACATCCGCTGATAACTGCCGTAACACGTTAAATTATTGTATATAAGGATAAAAATAAGGATTAAAAAAAAGATGCAGAATGAGTTTCTTGCCGGTTCTCTTTGCTGGCTGCGTTACTTGCAGACCGGTGGTGATTTTGACGTTCATAAGCGCCTAAGGGTCTAAATTGAATAAAGATTTTTGATTTGATTTCAGTGAGGTAGTTTGCATGGTGGTGGGGCTTTTTCTAATGCCCACCCGGTTGGCAACCACCCTCTTTTATTAAGGAAGTGTTCAAAACCAATGGACTTCCTCGGTGTGTGGTGAAACTCATCGGGTGATAAGCTCCCGTCACTACCCACTGAAATGCACCACGGCGGCACTTCAAACTCCTGTGTTTCTAGAGACCAAGGACAGCTTGCATACTTCTTCCAGACTCAACCTAACCTTCAACTTGCAAATCTAAACGCCTATAGGTATGTTCCGACAGTTGCACTTGAGAGCTGGTCCCTCTACCTAATGTCTCGACTAACTTGGCCCGCAAATAACGACGTGACTCATGATATTAGACATGCTGTCTAGTTGTAGGACTGGATCCTTAGTGTAAATGCCAAAACACAATTATAGGTGCTTGGCAGCAGATTTTCAACTTGAATTTGGTAGCTAGGCGTGTATTAGGAAAGTCTACCATCGCTAAGGCATCTAATTGTTTATATCAAAAGACTATTCTTAAGGAGTAAGTTCCAATAAAGCTGCGTTATGTAGAAAGCTCTAGCGTAATTACTATATGGTTTGATTCTCTATACAATGCTGTTGTGGAACATATTACTATTTGCATGGTGGTACCGCTTCTTGTGATGCCCGCCTGGCTAGCTACCACCTTCAAGTTGAAAATCTTCCGCCAAATACCAATAGGTGTGTACCGGCAGTTGCACTTGAGAGCCAATTCCTCCACAGGTTTAGTGTGTGCCAACTTGGGCCGTACGGTCATTTGAGATCAAGTGAGATTACGGTCATTACGCTAAACCTTAATTATAAAAGAACAAACAAAGTTGTTTGCCAGCAGCCTTACAACTTGAACATGAAATGATTTTTAAATTAGTTTGTAATGGTAAACATTTTCTTGACATAGGAAACATAAGATTAGTTTAATAACAATTATGGAGTGTGATTTCATTCATAATGCTTGTTGGTAGAGTCGACAGCTCGGCTGCACGCAAACGTACGTGGGCGCCGGTTACGTCACCCTACCGAACAGCCCTTATATGGTAACAGGTCCCGCCGACGCGTCCGTCGTCAGGTGAGCTTTTAAGTAAACAGTCTACTGATTCACATTAATTACTAGATGTGTGAAAACCGCAGGATAAGCCACTCACCTTGGCCTACTACTCCTGAGATTTCCAGGAATATCTTTGCATCACACTTGATGTACGCATTTCTTCCTATTAAGGTTTAGCGTTGTGGCCATATCCACACCGGATCTTAAGTGGGTAGACACACCTATTGGTATTTGTCAACTTGAGGGTGGTAGCTAGTCAGACCACCATGCTATAGTTGCCTCACGACGTTTTCCTTTACCGAAAGCTCATGCTCACTGTAAGTTGATTCGAACTCACGTCCCTTGACACGGAATCCGTACACACTACCACTGAGCTATCATCGCTTCATACGTTGATGTTAAAACCAATATCATAGAATATCAGACATCCAGCTAAATATCATGAAAAAAAGACGTATGATGCAGTCTACCAGCCAGTGTTGTTTTACAGGGCTATTACGTTGGGTAACTGTAAATTGTGCTCGCCAATGTAAGACACCACATAAAGTTATATGCACAATATACTTTATCTTCAAGTAACTTCATGGTGTATCACCTTTTTTTATTAACGGTATGCTCAAAGCCTTATTCTTTACAAACTTCATGATCGCGCGACGTAGACCATGGCTTAGTCCAAGAGGAGAGGGGTGGATGGCAACTCATCTAATGATAATCTTCCAACACTACCCACTATAACGCACAACGGCGACACTACAAACTCTCGTATTGTCAGAAACCAAAGTAACGGCGCCCACAATTCTTCTACATGTTGTATTACAATGCTTGCGTGATTTTCAAACTAGGTTTTCAAATGATTTCTTAGGTTTACGCGAATATTATTTTTATATAATTTTTTTTATTAATTTTTTTATTTTGATCCCGACGTTTCGAAAGCTTTTCAGCCTTCGCGGTCACGGGGCGGACTGAGGTGTAGGTTGTCCAGAAAAAGTAACATAAACTTTTCTAGGATTTCAAGTTAAAATAAACATAACTTTTGAAAATCTGCCGCCAAATACCAATAGGTGTGTTCCGGCAGTGGCACTTGAGAGCGATTCCTCTGGTGTTGTGGGTGCCCATGGGCGACGATGATCACTTACCACCAGGTGACACGCTTGCACGTTTCCCCCCTATTCCATAAAAAAGTACTACTTTTAACAATTATTCCTTTTAACCGTTATAATCTACTTGGAAAATAACTTAAATCACATTACTTTTAACTGTATTTAACATTAGTATATTAATATCAACAAAACAAAGCCAATAACGTTTCCACGTCTGTTGAGGCGATCGAGAATTTCAGCAAAAACATTATTTAAAAGCATAATCTGTCATTGTTCGATACGAATCTTTTTGGGCTTGGCGTGGGCTTCGCAGCGACAAACTTGACATGATCTATTAGATCGCAGATAAGTAATATATTACGCGCTAAATATGCGGCCGTTTCACGACGTTCAACGAGCGGAGTGGGATAAACTGAATATTATTTGTGGCATCTTGAAACTTTAAGTTTTTCGACCATAAAAACTAATGCACAGTTATCTTCTATCTATCTATATACCATAAAGATGTCGGTAGACTTACTCATCAACGCACACGTGAAACTACAGAAGTTAGTTAATATAAAATTTGGACTATAGTCACTTTTTATAATGTGTCCGTGCGCTGCGAACCGTGTTCGAGTATTAAATAGGTAGACGGGGTGGAAAGTTTGTATAAAGGGTAAAAATAATCTATTGACTTTAAATTTAGCATAAAGACACCTTTATAAAAATAAATAAATAGGTGTACCAACGTTTTTTAAATTTAATCCGAAGTGTGAATGAATGAAGCGATGATAGCTCAGTGGTAGTGTGTACGACTTCGCGTCAAGGGACGTGAGTTCGAATCCAAGCACCTACAATGAGCTTGAGCTTCCGGTGAAGGAAAACATCGTGGGGAAACCATAGCACGGTGGTAGGGCTTTTTCTAATGCCCGCCTGGCTAGCAACCACCCTCAAGTTGTAAACCTGCCGCCAAATACCAATAGGTGTGTTCCGGCAACTGCACTTGATAGTCAGTTCCTCCACAGGTTTAGCGTGTCTACCAACTTGGGCCGTATCGTCACTTAAGATCAGGTAAGATTATGGCCATAACGCTAAACTTTAATATATAAAAAAAGGGTATGACATTTCTCAGTGATACTTATACTGAGTCTGACTGAGTTTTCAAAGTTTGATCAGACTTGAAATTTACTCTAGGTGTCCCTTTTATGAGGTAGACGCCCTCTAAGCAGGGAGGTTACGGTCACAGGTGATAGAGAGGAATAACGTGGACGAAGGTGTGGGGTTCTAACTAGTAGCCTCATACTTACTATATCCCTATAAATATTATAAATGTGAATGTAAGTTTGTTTGTTACGCTTTCACGCGAAAACTACTTAAAACAGTTATTCTCAGAGGTATTAGATGTAAGATAGGATAATATTTATTAAAAAAAAAATTACGTAAGATAAAAAAGTTGCAATGCGGGAGCAGCTAAGCGAAGTTAGTAATATTATAAATACGAAACTGAGTTTGTTTGTATGTTACGCTTTCACGCGTAGACCGCTGAATCAATTTTAATGAATTTTGGTAGCGATATAGATGGCACGATAGGGAAGGAGATAGGATACTTTTCCTCGCGTAAAACTTGTAGGAAGTAGGGTAAATAGATGAATAAACTTTGTATGAAATTTTTATTGCGTCATCCGGTATTAACACTAGCGGAGCTGCGTGTAAAATCTAGTATATCTACTATAAACTGTAACCGAAGCAAACCTGTGCCTAAAATGTAGTTTAAATTAAAAAATAACTAACGGACTATGTAAGTACTTTTTTATCAATATACTGATGCCACAATGCTATACATATTTTGATAATATTTTACACGATCTTAAGCCACGTTATAGATACTTCTTATGATATAGAACGAAAAGGCTCCTTGTGAATAAGTTACATTTAGTGTCCAGTGATGGCGATTCATCCACGATTTCAACTTGTTATTCGAGAGGAAATGGAAATGGCGGTGAAACTCTTGCACTCCAGCCGGAAGGCACTTGGCTCAATTGTGGTGCTCTTCAAACTTTTCTATCGTCCATTGGTACTATTCGACGAAAGATGTTGGAACGCGCCCTGCATCGTCCTGTACATTGGTAGTGCTAAATTGACAGTAATCATTGTTCTCCGATTGCCTTGAAATTAATGTAATACGAACCCTTTTTAAAAATAAACCTTGTTATAATACCAAAAGATACAGAATGGATTACCGTGTTCGTAGTAAGAATGCTTTTGAAAAAACTCACAGCGATGAATATTGAGGTCGACGTTAGGCCTTGTTTTTGCATGATGCATCACACCATCCTAGGAATATGAATAATTATGTTTCTTGTCAGAATTATGACATAACGTTTGTCGGTAATTATTAAAAACATGGCCTGGAAAGCGCTACATTTGTGTCACCAAAGCGGCCAATAATTAAACCAGTAATTAATGCAGGAAAAATATTTATTTAGATAATCGATATACTTTATAGTTGTGCTTTCGATTGTCTCGGCCAACTTATCTATAGAAATAAATAGGGTTGAAGTGTCCGTTTGTAATGTCAAAATAACAGCTTTTTACTAATATCCATTTGCATATGAAAGTATATATGGCACTAGTATAAAAGAATAAATTTTTAATAATTTTGTCTGCCTGTCTTTCTGTTTGTCTGTCTGTTTGTTCCGATTAGTCTTTGAAACGGCTAGACCGATTTTGACGTGACTTTAGCTGGCAGATAGCTGATACTATAAGGGGTAACCTAGCATTTTTTATATTTTATAAATAAATTAGAGTTTTGTGAAAAAGAAAAAATATTTATTTGGTCCACGTGAACGAAGCCGCAGACGTAGCTAGTGTAGCAATAAAATCTTACAATATACAATACTATCGGAACTGTAACTGAGTGTCTTAATAATGAGATTTTTTTGAAAATTATTATCAATTTTCATTAACTTTTCTTAACATTTATTATCTCTTCAAACGAAGAAGCCTATGTTTATTTTCACTTATTTTTTGTTTTCGGTAACAGATTATAATTAATTATAAGTAAATTAAGTGTATTATAACCCAAAAACAATGTAAAGTGGGTAATTTGTAGGAAATAAAAGGCTTTTTTATTTTATTTTATTTAATATTAAGTTTCATTGTAAGTTACGATGGAACTTGACGAATAACGAGATCATAATGAATTTTAAAATGCAATAGAATCATCTTATACTCTATCAGTTGTGATATAACATGAAGTTTCCGATACAAAATGACATGTAAATCCGTCTAATAATGAATAAACAAAAATAATATATTACCTATGACAGTAACCAGAAAAAAAAATAGTATTGATAGTAATAATCTGAAACGGTGATAGCTCAGTTGATAGTGCATAGGGGCGCCGCGTCAAGGGGCGTGAGTTCGAATACACCTACAATGAACTTCAGCTTTCGGTGAAGGAAAACATCGTGATCAAACTATAGCATGGTGGTAGGACTTTTTCTAATACACGCCTGACTAGCTACTATCCTCAAGTTGAAAATCTACATCCCAATATGTATAAGTGTGTTCCGGCAGCTAAACATTAACTATAAAGGAAATATGCAAATAAGCTGTATATTTATTATTATTAACAAAAAATGGCCTATGAATAAAAACGTTCAGAAATGGTAAAAAACAAAGCGCGTTATAGCTATTATTTATAAGTACTTTAGAGTCCAATGACAAAGCGTCGGAATGTTTACAAAATGAACGTCGCGCATTCGATTCCGACGCGACGCGACGTTCCGCGCTTGCACTGAACAAAATAATAACACTGTACGCTCCGAAACATGTCTGCTTATGCTAATTGAAGCCGAAATGTCATATGTTCATAAATTATTATGGAAGTATTCATTGCCCCAGAGCATTAAGCGATGATAGCTCAGTGGTAGTGTGCACAACTTCGCGTCAACGGACGTGGGTTTGAACCCAAGCACCTACAATGAGCTTGAGCTTTCAGTGAAGGAAAACATCGTGAGGAAACCATAGCATGGAGTTAGGGCTTTTTCTAATGCCCGCCTGGGTAGCTACCACCCTCAAGTTGTAAACCTGCCGCCAAATACCAATAGGAGTGTTCCGGCAGCAGCACTTGAGAGCCAGTTCCTCCACAGGTTTAGCGTGTCTACCAACTTGGGCCGTATCGTTACTTAAGATCAGGTGAGATTATGGCCATAACGCTAAACCTTAAGTATATAAAAAAAAGATGCAGTGTGAAGATAGATCTCCTTCAAGCCCAATAGGCAGAGGTTGATAAAAAAGGTAGTGAACTGTTTTGTCTTTACCTATTTATATATACATAATTATATAGGCCTCTTCACATTTCATTGCCCAGATAAGGCGACGTTCACAATAGACAGTGGCTGGGCGATTCTGATGCAAATCGGTGACGTCACCGACTAATATGACGTCACCAGCCGGGCAGCCGACGTTGAATGCATCAAGAAAGCACGCGAGCCGGTTTCCAAAGCAAACAGTAAATTTATTCCGGTTTTAAAATTTGTTTCATATAAAGTGAGTAAATCAATAGGCCTTATTCTCGTAAAGTTTATGACCCGAATGCATTTACACGATTCCGTCTATATCAGCCTATAAATGTGAATGTAAGTTTGTTTGTTACGCTTTCACGCGAAAACTAATTAACCGATCGTCATGAAACTTTGTACACATATTTTTGGAGGTATTAGAAGTAACATAGGATACATTTTTTTATTTACTATTTTTTTTACGAAAGATAAAAAAAATGTTTGCCAAAATATCTCATAATCTAGCTACTTTAACGCCATTCCAGAGCATCATAGTTGATACGACCACCGGGTCAGCTAATTTAGATATAACATTATCTTAGGTAGGGAGTTTTTGGTGGGATCTTGGTCTATCATCTTGTGTTTTTTATTATTATGCAAATACATAGGTATTTGGTCTTAGTTTGTGTTTATTTATTACTTTATTATATCGTGTTATTAGACATACATCATATTTTTTTTTTGTTTTTTACCTTAGAATCTTTTTCTTATTAATATTAAAAAGTAGTGCTGACCGTGACATCATATTGGACCATCTGAAAACCAGCGCTGCAGTGCATTATACGTTGTAGCATTTTAGCTGAGATGGGACCATTTACGGCCTCACACAACTGATTAGTGGGCGCCCTCTGCCTATTATATATACTATTGTTGATTTTGTTTTTCGCCCTAATTTTTTATTATTATTGTAGTAGTCATTATTATTATTGTGTGAGTTCCGTAATAAACGTATTTTCTTTCTTTCTTTCATATTAGAACAAGAATGGCTACGTAGTCAATTTAAACGTGCTCGAAATGGGCGCGGGAAGTATACCAGCAAAATGTCTCTATAATCTACTAAAAGATCTTAGCCTGTTTAGAACTGAGGTAAGATTAATATTGGATCGTGTCTCTAAAGGTGCGCTAGCAGGCTCCTACCTAATTTGTCTGGGCAGGGAGAAAAACATGAGTAGTGAAAGGTGAATGTTAACCCATTCCCCCCCCCACTGTCATATTTTTAGGATACTATTTTCAAAATTTCTTTTTACGTATTAGGACTTTGATTTTTATTATTTCTGATTAAATTCACATTTTTACACTATTTTTCTAATAAAATAAACTTTTTTCGCTGTAAAAAATGTTTAAATAATAAAAATGAAAGTCCTAATACGTAAAAAGGAATTTTGAAAATAGTGTTCTAAAAATATGACAAAGGGGAGGAATGGGTTAATGCGCTTTGGAAAAGGGGCCCATTATACCTACATCCGTGTCACAAGTTCCAAGAGCTGCTCGGGTTTCCCTCTGGACCAGGCACCCGCACGGTGAAATACATGGGTAGCTAAAAAGTTCGCCTTTTTAAATCTCAGCTGATCTTAAGTGACGATACGGCCCAAGTTGGTAGACACGCTACACCTGTGGAGAGACTGGCTCCTAAGTGCCACTGCCGCAACACACCTATTGGTATTCGGCAGCACATTTTCAACTTGAACGTGAACTAGCCAGGTGGGCATTAGAAGAAGCCCTACCACCATGTTATGGCTTCCTCACGATGTTTTCCTTCATCGAAAACTTCACGTCCCTTGACTTAAAATCTCAGTCGTTCTATTCTCAACATAACATTTTTCACTTAAAATAACATTGAAGTAAACAAGTCCCGCGACACAATTTACATAAGTGATGAGGAAGGTAATTACCTTGTAGTTGTTACAGGCAATCGAGTTTATAAATTTATATATTACGTATTTTTAGATCGACCTTAGTGATCGAAGGAAACTGACTCATTGCTTTGACTCAAGTTTAAGTTACGTATTTATATAAATAAGCAGTAACTTGAAGAGCTAAATCCTTAATAATAGAAAACGGATTGATAATTTCCAACCGCCGGCAAATCGATACTGATTTTGATTGAATTATATGAACACGTTAAAAACGTCGTATTTTTACCTACAAGGTTTTGTTCATCCTGGAATGTTTATTTGCCTGATACCTACACAATTTTAGACGTACCTTCCTTATGTGACGTAGACGTGTTATTTAGAATGAAGTTAAGAATTTCTTGTATCTACTTATATGATTAAATTACTATGTTTTGATTAATATTCACACTTTACTAGTTGCGCCCAATAGCTTACTCATTCGAGAACGTAAGAACTGGAAGGTTAAGCACAATTTAAACATGTTACTTTCTGTGCCATGGTTATAGTTTTTAAAGATTAAGTATCTCATGTTAAATATACGCACTGATTATGTTGCCAAATTCTACTACAACTCGTAAACTATATAAAAAGAAAATCAAATTTAACGTTGTCAAGTAAACTACGATATATTATTGACTACCTACGTCCTCGAATTCTTTGTATTGGCACTACAAAATATTCAATATTTTTTTGGTCCGTTTTTATATCTTTTTTCAATACAGCTTAGCTCCTATTCGTGGTAGCGTGATGTTAAATAGCATAAGGCCTATATCAATAATCGCTCTATGGAATGCAGAAAGAATTTTTGAAGTCTAATCGGTAGTTCCTAAGATTTAGGCTTTCGACCTTTTCCACTTTAATCACGTAGTTAAATGGTTAAAATCGGTTCTGTAAGGGACTACCCTCGCGGCCCCTGAGCTGCTTACCTGATAAGGTCGTAGTTAGGATCACTAAATTAGTAATACAGAACCTGTTGGTTAGTCAGGATCGGGAATCTTTTTTTCAAATACCGCCAGCAGCCCGAGCCGAGGTTCGGCCGTTCTGGCACCCTTGTGCCCGCCGCCTCGGAGCTGAGTGCCCTCAGCACTCGCCCCAAAAAGTTCGGTGACGCTGTCAAAGCCCTTGGGGCTAACAGCATACGTCAGTTCGAAAATAATAATAATAATAAATGGTCAAAACCTACTGTTAGATATTTTAATTCAAGATCCGATGAGAAATCGCTTCGGGTACACAGCATATAGGTAACTTTATAAATAATACAGTAGTAGTTCGTGTGACTTTATCTTTGCACTTTATCAATTAATTTAATCTCGAGATTCATACATATTAATATACATTATAATATAAAAGAACCGCACACAATAATTTGAATTAATTATATTTGCATATAATTATGATGAAAGAATTATTATAAATGATTCTTTTACCCGGATTTACAATTGTATAGTTTCTGGCTGGCTCGATAAATGTCAATAATTCGTCTGCAGGGATTCTTACCGCGTTCAACTATATTTTTCTTCTCTATACAAAAACGGTTAGGTCTGTTTACATTGTGATCGGTTAAACTAAGTTGTCAGCTACCGAACAGAGACAACTGCATCAAAATTGGTCGAGTATTTAGCCAACTAAAGTCTAAAATTGATCCCCTGTACCAGAGTAACCAGAGTAAGGTAAAGAGTCTCCTATATGTTAATACAAGTTATCACTCTGTGGAATTTCATCAAAACTTATCGTGCACTTTCAGAGCGATGTACGTAAAAAATGATTTACCAAAATACATCTCCATTATAGCTTTCAAAACTATTTAACACATGCCGTGTCCGCGAACGGAAGTGGAATTTTATTTTATAATTATCATAAAAATATTTTATATAAGTTACTCAGGGTTAATGTAGCATCCTAATGGTGAGATCGGTCCAGTACTCCTTGAGTTTATTCGTTACAAACAAAAAAACAGAAAGGCAAATATTTGCTGTTTATAATCTATGATAATAATAATAACTAAATTATAAAGAGGAAAGGTTTGTATTTTTATTTCTAACGAATAAACTCAAAAATACTGAACCGATTTCAAAAATTATTTCATTGAAATGCTACATTACTCCTGAATAACATAGGCTATAAATCAGTTAAACCATTTTCAGTTACATGCGAACTGTTATGCCCTAATCATATATGTAAAAGAGACAGTGTCAACATAATTAATAATGTATAAAAGCTTTGTCATTTTCAATATTAAGTCAGTCTATGTAAGTCGTTTGACGAATCTATACACCTGTTTGGTTCCTAATTAAAGTGTGTGCTTGTGTTCTTGCCTTTTGATTTTTTTTAAAAAGGCCTCACGGATTGCCATCCTAACAGAACGAAGTCGCAGACGCATCTAGTATCAGTATAGATTAAGACAGAGTTCAGTTATAACGTCATTTCACAGTCTAGACAGATTGCCATTAAGTTCGCGTAGATACAGTCTTCCATCTAAAGACGTCGTTAACAAATAGCACACCAACAACAAAGACAATGAAACAAGAACATTTTTAGTTTTAACCCGACGTACATTTAAGAGTAATAGATTATTCACCTGAACCCCATCAGCCACAACTCACAATCAGGAGTGCGCCGGTATCAAACAACCGTCCACTCAATGGGTATCGATTCCTAACTGGATTCCTTTAACCAGTTCGCTTGTAAAATTTCTCTTAACTCAGTTTAAATCGTGTATATTTACATAGTAGATGAATGACATAGCAGTGATCCAACTCTGTTGTAATTATAAATTCCGGGGACCTTCATATTCATTTAGTCCGCTTTTTTGTTTCCTCTGCGCAAAATGTACCAATAAGGCTGAATTGGAATTTGATTATTATTAAAAAAAAATGGGAGAGTGTAAAGATAAATTTGATTATGGATTTCCGCAAAAGACGCCTTCGTCATTGAAATTGTTGTAGAGTATTATTTTGCGTTTGTTTGTTTGAACGCGCTTACGATCGGAACTGAAAGTTGAGTACCAAAAATTATTCTTTGTTTTTGACTGAGAAAGGCTATAACAGTTATATTTAAAAAAGATCCAAAAACTTGCAAGAATTATACTAATATTATAAATGCGAAAGTGAGTTTATTTGTTTGTCACGCTTTCACGCCTAAATCGATTGTAGGCTATACTTTCTCGCTAAATCTTTATTGGAAGAAGGGTAAACAGAGGGATAAACTTTGTATGAAACTTTTTTTTGTGTCATGCGCTTTGTTTGACAAAATCGATATTAACGCGAGAGAAGCCGCATGTAGAATCTAGTATTAAATAAAATTTTAGCTCCAGGCAATCAAAGCCGCGAATAAAGCTAGTCCACTACCAAGTGACGACATTATCCTTTTTCTAAAGTGCTAATACAGTAACTTACTTCGTCTCGTCTTCTTGCCAGAGAGTAATAACTGATTTCGCACTGCTTCTCGATTATTCTAACAATAGATAACTGTCTAAAGCTTATATTTATGTATAACCTAACCTATAAACGATAATAAAGAAACAATAACAGTTTTTTAGGTAATTGTGTTAGGTTTTTGGTAATAATATTAGGTAGGAATAGTCGGAAAGTCATTTCAAGCACCAAGTTAAGCGGGTTTTGACCTCATAAGGTTATTATAGAGTGGATCAATATGGTATCATTAAGATGTTTGGAATTGACATCTCTCTTTGTACGTGCATCGGCTAATAACTATTGTGAATGCATTATTAAAAAAAATTAAACAGATGCCTAAAAAACAAGATATAAGTACACTGAGTTTCTCGATAAATGTTATGTTCCGAACCGCTGGTGGTTTTAGACGTTCATAAACGCCTTCTCACAGCCTGAATTGAATAAAGTATTTTGATTCGGTTTGGTAAAACCGTACGTAGCTTTTTACAAATGAGCTCTGGCTTACTGTATAATTCTTTACTGTGAAACAAACAAACCGTGGAACCGTGAGACTTGTAGGTTACTTATATAACAATTAACAAACTGTTTTCGTATGTACCGTTAATGTTTTTACCTTTTACTGATGTTTTTATTACAACAATAACTTAGTCCGGAATGTGACTGACCTTAGCTTCTACGTACACGTTTATTCGTTCATCAACTTTCTTATTGGATTTAAATACTTCATCAGACCTGATCTTGACTGTCATTGTTTATTCATCTGTCAGTAAATAAGATATCCTGTCTTCAGAATCCAGTCATAACACTTATTGTCCCTCCGCAAGAAACGTGATATTTACTTGAGAATATATTTTTATAGAAGTGCGGTAAATTCAAATTATTGTACTGGATGATAAGATAAGGGACCGTTCTCGTATTACGTAACGCAGTACTTGGAGATTTTTGAGACCTCCCTACCCCCACCTAACGCTATGTAACATTTTTGTGCCACCCTCGTCCTTCCTCAAACGTTACGTAACAGACAAGCGTCCATTGTTACCTAAAAGTCATAATTATGTTCTACCTCTTTCTACTATTAAACTGTTAAAGTAACACAAATATAAAATAACGTAACGTTTCACCCGACTCCCCCTACCCTCCCCCTAAATTGCCTTACGTAATGCCGGAACGGCCTCTAAGTCGCTTCACGCAAAGTTTATCGTAAATACACTAGCGTGATATTGAAATATGACAAACCATAGGAACTCATGTTACGAAAATTCTATCCTATATATGGTCTTCGCGACCTAATGGTTCGCTTGATTTCTCGATACACCACTATGGCAGGTATTACACTTGGTATATAGTGGTCACGATGCACTGATATACTAGAGTCGTGCCTAACCGCTCCACAAATTCAATATTTGGCTTTCAATATGACCTTTTCATCTAGCCAAGTTGTCTTCTGACAATCAGTGAAGTAAAAAGAATAGAAAGATTCTGCGGGATAGCACATATCAACAAAACAAGTATGGGATGTCTCATGTTAAATATGATTTTGACAGACGTCATCCAATTTTTTTTTGTCTTTCTTACCGTTATCGATCGTTGAAAGACAATTTGGTTCGGGGTATATGTCACTGGAACCCGAATTAATTTATTGTTTGACGTTATGTCTCATTCCAATGTTAACTTCAGTTGCACACTTAACAAACGTTCAAGATATGTTCAATATAACCTTTAGTGGGGCTCTAAAATGTAAACTACTTAAAATACTTTGTAATTTCTCAAGTATCGTAGGCACTCTTTAAAGTGATTAGTTCGGCTAATCCATTAGTTATCTTTGAACATACATCTAGTGCTAATAAATCTCGGTCGCGTCTCGGCCGGACCGGACCGGCTCTGCAGTGCCTCGCCCTGAGAGTCAAGACCTTCATTGTCCACAACCAGTATCGTTGGTTCACCGTCCGCTTATTGTTCATAGCTAACACTTTCATGTGCCCATTGTCTTATCTCGTCGTCGGTTTTGGTGCTTTGTGCCTTTTGAAACTGATTTCTAATCGTGATTCAATCTTCTTTTGTTATCACTGTATCACACCGCATTGTATTATTGTGGTCTGCAATTGTGTTTATAATTAATTGAATAAAATAAAATTCCCTTTCAACTTCGGAAATACCGTAAAATGTGCAGTCCTCCTTAAGTACGGTGCTATTTTCAACTCGCGAATTCGAAGTCGGAATGTGAAAGGTTACAATTGTAATAAAGCATCCAGTAAGGAACACGAATACCAATACCGACACGTAAAGGACCAAAACAGGCTTTTATTGTATAAATAACACACTTAGAACTAATTAAACATGTGTGTGTGTGTGCGTGTATGTGTGTCGCTTTCTCGGAACGCGGACGATAATTTTATCTTTTGGGGCACGAAAGCATACGAAAGCCTGTTGGAGCCTCGGAGAGGGATGAGGCGGCGCTCGCGGTCAGAGCGGCGCGATGGCGCATCCCGCGGCCATGCGCGAGCGCAGGTCACCTCGGCTCGTAACTAGCAACGATCAGTGATCGCTCGGACGCCATACGCACTGCACGGTTACAAACGTTTCGCTAACAGCGCGAATAATAAAAATATATAAAAAAAAACAATAACAACAAAACCTATCGACCCCGAGTGACCCCAAAAAGTGCAGAGCGCAACACGAACGAAACGAACGCGAACTGTAACAGACTATATTTCAAACTAACAACGCTTCTCTAACACGTGAGCTTCATAACTTTATTAATACAAACGTGATATAAAAACTGAATTAATATATATATTTTTTGGTTTTAAATGTTAACGGGTGGCCTGCTGTAACGGCCGGCGGCTGGTAGATTTGCACAGGTATGTTTATTTATATCGTTTATTATATAAAAGTATTGTAAAACTATTCACTTCACTATTAAATTGGTGCAAAATATTGTCAACACTGACCAGTATTGTTTATCGTATAATTAGTAAAATGACATGCAATTATTTTTATTATTTACTCCCTTCATTAGTTAAATTCGTTTGACACATATTGGGATCAGCTGACCATTACATATTTCATTATTCTTGAAAGGAAAGCATTTTTTGACAGTTCCTTTTATACCACAGCGGCGTTGTATTGAATACTGTCAGAGTGGCAAAGGAACAAAGCCTTACAGCCTTGTTATAAGGCCCCATTTTGTGGAAAGTATATTTTTATTACGATGTATGCATGAGTAAGTGTGGTTATCGAATGTTTAAGTGTGGTCTTGTTTGCTTACATATCTGTTTGTCTCGTTGCAAGAATGCGCTGCTTTGTTCTCCTGTATTGTGATCGTTACAAACGTCTTTGAGACACGAATATAGTGTTATCATAAACACGATAGTGAGTTAAGGAAATTACCATTCATCAAAAAATATCGCCAATTGTCCGTGTTCTTATTCTGTTGAAATAATGATAGTAATTCGTGGATTTTATGGATAATTAGGTTATTAGTCATAGAATTAAAATTATGCTAATATGTATTATTGTGTTTAGTTTCCGAGAAAGGTCTCGATATAATTAAAAGAAACTAAGTTCAATTAGTTTGGTTTAACGATGAATTAAAATTTGAGGAATATGATTTACTTACCTACGTATCTAGCGTTAGTTTTTCAAGTTCTTAGTCTGATATAACTTCAATTACCGTACTAATAGACGTCATTATTTGTTAATTAAAGTAACGAAAACACATACTTTTAGTTTTTTAAATTAAATATTGAAAACGTTCAAACGAAAAATCACCTACTTAACCTATTAAAAAGAATACGATGTGCATATTACTAATAAAAGAAAAGATTATAATTAATATGAGATTAAGTCATTTACACATTAAGAGTGTACATAACATGTAAGTAATAGATCATTATAAAATGGTCAGCGGTATCTACTGGTGACTTGACTCATTAAATCATAATTACACCATGGCAATTTTTTGGTATCGTTCGATGTGTTTGAACACCTGTGCGTTGAATTCTTATGAGGTTTATATCGCCATCACGGTTTGTAGTCAAATAACATTGTTAATAATTATTACATATTATTGTTTTAGTATATTTTCCTTACGTTATATCATATAAAGATTAAAAGTGAATAGTGATGTGCATTCTTTACCTCCTGCAAATAAACAATTTAGTAATGAGATTATTCTATCGCCATGACTACATGGTGAAAAAGTTCCAGTGTACCGCTTCGATGCGTTACATAGAAAGCGCCACGGGGTCATAATGGTATAACTAAAAAGAATAAAAAATACATGAAATGGTAATATATTATTGAAGTATATAATTATAAGCGAGTCGAGAGCGATTATTGTGTTTGCTCACCCAGTTGCAGTGGGTGGTGTTATTATACACCTATTCATATGCGTATAGGTGATTTGAATTCAAACAAAGCAAGACGTCTTAAGGTCGTTTGGCGGTGGGATTTCACTGTTATTCATTGTAATATAATAATAATATCAGCTTATGAATGTTTTAAATTTGGGCAAAATTCTCCTTCCGATATACATATAGTGATGAACTAATCGATCGTCGTATATGAGATACGTCGTATTGAGTTATGACCATAATCTCACTTGATCTAAGTGACGATACGGCCCATGTTGGTAGACACGCTAAACCCTGTGGACAGACTGGTTCTCAAGTGCGACTGCCGGAACATACCTATTGGTATTTGGCGGCAGTTTTTAACTTGAGGGTGGTAGCTAGCCAAGCGGGCAATAGAAAAATCTATACAACCATGCTATGGTTTCTTCACCATGTTTTCCTTGACCGAAAGTAGAAGGCGTCCGTACTCATTACCAACTGAGTGATCATCGCTTTTAGTCGTGATGTAGTCTGTGCTCACCAATCATGAAACCTTTGAAAGGGATAAGCATTATTTATAAACATGCCCATATGCAAAGAAACTTGGCGCACTGTATACACTCATCGGCGCGTCATCCATTTCTCGAAACTGAATCACCGCATACCTTAATAATAATATTGAATTGATAGAGGACGGGCCAATGTATCCTCAATCTATAGTTATTGGGTAATAAGTATAAAAACGAAATAATATATTTACTAATTCAAAAGAGATAATATTTGGCTATGCTTCGTTGCTTAACGTCACATGCGATCGTGGCGAAATATTTATTTAGGAATTAAAAAAAAAAGTGTTTAAAAATGTTGTAGGCGCATGGCAAAAACTTTAGCCTAAAGTTGGAAGCTAGAGATTAAAAAGTTTACCTGATGACGTAATCGAACCGTACGTAATGACTATGCAGTTAGCCCTATTAGGAGAAATGGGTGATCTCAATTAGTTATACCATTTGTTTTAATTAGTCCTGTCGGTTGTATACTTATCGTGTATTGTGCAGACTATTTCAAAGGAGATTTTATGTCACTGGATATATTTCCAGGAAAATTTGTTGCTGTTACAACGCAAACGTTGGCGTTTAATGTTGGTGTTTTTATTATTAAGGCCAGTCGCCATTTTGCAGTAAACTGTCACCTCCTTATCGGGTTTTTGATACTGTGCTTTAAAAATAATATAAAATAAGAACGTTTTGGGCTTAAGACCACACGACACAAGTGAAACGTCTCATCAAAAATCTACCGCCAAATACATATAGGTGTTGCTCTTACTGCACTAGGCTTACAATTAACATTAGGTGAGATTGCATCAATGCTAAACCTTATCAGGCCGGCATGACAGTAGCGACTGACGATGGATTGTCGTTTTTCTATGGTCGCTGCTGTTTTTGGACTGTACTGTACTTAACATCCGGTACAGTCACAGTACACTAGAAGTATTGTGGAAGCTGTCCCTGGTTTCTGGAAACACGGGAGTTTGAAGGTCTTTGTGCGTTTTAGTGGGTTTTGTTGGGTGATTAGACTCATCACCCAATGAGTCACCACAAGCTCCTCACGTCTTTGACCTGATCCCGGGTAATGTGTTTGCGCGTTACCTTGAGGACGTCCGTAAAGACTGGGATTTTAAAAACCACGTTAATAAAAAAAAAGTACAGACACAGTACAGTACTCGGTACAGTGCAGTCGCTTTGTCGTGCTAACATAAAAAAAAAAAAAAAAAAAAAAAACACTGGAACGCATATCTGTATATTATAATCACATGTATATTTTCATGGAAAAAATACTTATGTCAATTCTAAACTCGATACATAGAGCTATGGTAGAGTCATTGAGTACTAGAAAAGATAGGACGGCATGTACCGGCCCAGCTAAACAAACGTTATTAGTAAACATACAAAGGACAACTCAAACCTTTACTGGATTTAAAAACATACTATGAACAGGTGTTTCTTATATAAATTAGTTAAGTATCATTTATTTAAAGACCGGATGTTGAAGATTCAGCTTTTCTATTCATACCGTAAATTTATTACGTAACTATACTGTTATTTTCAGTGGATTTACATGCGTTAAAAGTTAATATAATATAATACAGTATGTAATATAGTCAGTTAATAGTTTGATTATGATTCAGTATCTACTGGAATTAAGTTTACCGGTATTCGAACTTATAATAGAATAAAGTATATTCAAGTATAACTTAGAAATCTGAATTTTATGTTTTTGTTTTATATTTGGGTGCCAAATCAGAACGCACAACAGCATCAACGAACCGTACGTTATAAAGGAAAAAAAACATGCCTTAGAACCGTTAACACGGTTTACACAAAGAGCTTAAATAGTTCAATAAGAACAGCTTATATCACCCTAGAATCGATCCTCAGGATAGGAACCCTCAAGTGACTCTGCTCGCCCAATACAGTGACACTCTACATCACTGAGAGTACATTATCACACCGCATATCATTCGTGCACACCCACACGTTAAGTACACGGTTCTGTAAGGGACTACCCCCGCGGCCCTTGCGTGGCTTGCCCGATGTTATTGTTAGGACCACTAAACTTAGTAAGTTAGGACCTGTTGGTTGGTTAACATCGCGAATCTTTGTACGTTTTCCGGTAGTAGCCCAAGCCGAGGTTCGGGCATTCTGGCACCCTTGCGCCCGCTGCCTCGGGGCTGAGTTAGTTTGGTGAAGCTATCAACGGCTAACAGCGTATGCCAGGTCGAAAAAAAAAACTTATTATATCAAAGAACAAGTTCAGCTCCCGCTTTATTGAAATTAAGAAACAAGAAAAAATTATCAATAGACTGTCTTACATTGTTACGTCCAGAAAACATTCGAAGTAAAAGTGATGTTAACGTACATTCCTAAATGACATTTGTCATACGAATTTTAGTAATGTTTAGAGCTTGCCAGCGTACGTCTTGCCTTTTGCAAACAGGCATGACAGTGATGACCACTGAAGGAAAGGTTATCTCTTAGTGATTAACATCACTTTGTTATGGGTACAGTAAACTCACATTTCTGTGATGCGATAAAACACATGGAACGTTATACCTACGTTAATTGTGGTTGAGCAAACTAAGAAAATGATTTTTGAAAATTCATTCCATGTCTGTAGAGAGATAAAAAGTTTAATCTTTAGATGTCGTAGATAAGAGGCACTTAGCACAGAACCAGTTGGTATAATTAATGTTTATTTTATTGAAACGTTTTAAGAATCTTACGATCTTGAAAATCTCGATGTATTATAAATTTATTTGCGACGTGTCTTTATGAATTAAACATGCGAGATGCGGCACTTTATTTAAAACTGCAGGAAACGGCCGATGTTGGCATAATGCATAGGAAATAAATTGCATTTACGTTGTCACATCTGGTTAAGAGCGGGAGTAAAGTTAAATTACAAATTGTTATTTTACAGTGTTGAAGTGTTCGATAAATCTTTCTTTAGTTACAATGTGCTTTTTTCTTGTCGCCTGTATCGTTATTTACAGTACTTTGTTATGTTTTATTCTTATTTTTGCTATGTTTTATCCAATTGTTTTATGAGTGTGTTTGTTTGTTGCTTCTGTGGCTTTTCTCACTTGCCATTAGTGAAATTACCTATATAGGTAGATGTCATATTGTAAAACATGTCTTGAAATAATTTCAGTATCCTAACAAAGGACTGGCTTGCTAGTTCGATCTTTCCAATTTTATTTTTGTAACACCTCTAAATTCATTGTCCATGCGATAACCATGGTGTATGTGGTATAAATAGCATATATATTACATAATATCATCGCTTCATATATTTTTGAAGGCGGAAGCGATGATAGCTCAGTGGTAGTGTGTACAACTTCACGTCAAGGAACGTGAGTTCGAATCCAAGCACCTACAATAAGTTTGAGCTTTCGGTGAAGGAAAACATCGTGAGGAAACCATAGCATGGTGGTAGGACTTTTTCCAATGCCCCCCTGGCTACCAACCACTCTCAAGTCTAAAATCAGCCGCCAAATACCAATAGGTGTGTTCCGGCAGTTACACTTGAGAGCCAGTTCATCCACGGGCTTAGCGTGTCTACCGACTTGGGCCGTATCATCGCTTAAGATCAAATGAGATTATAGCCGTGACACTAAACCTTAACTATAAAAAAATATAGGGTTTTTTTTTTTTTATGGAATAGGTGGCAAACGAGCAGGAGGCTCACCTGATGGAAAGTGATCACCGCCGCCCATGAACACCTGCAACACCGGAGGGCTCGCAAGTGCGTTGCCGGCCTTTAAATAAATAAGTAAATAGGTATAATAAGTATAGGGTAAAATAAGTAAATAGTCCTAGAATAAAAAAAAAACGTAATTTTGTAAATTAAGAAAACCCCATGATATGATGAAAAGCCTACCTAAAACACAAATGTTTTTACAAAATTATTATGAGGTTTTTCATTGATGTCGCTGGTGATCTGATTGACTGTGAGCCTTTTAAAGTAAAAGTAATTCTATGCCCAGTGGCCTAGATCAGAGATTTATATGTAAAAAAGTACAGATGACTTGGCATTATATTTTATGTACATCAATGCACAAAGCGCAGCAGCCAACATTATTAAATACGTTGTGTGGATTTAACTCTGAAAGTAGTAAGAAATTAAAAATATACATTAAAATGTCGATCGAATTAATGTTAAATAATGCTAAATTGTAAATAACAAATATTTTTACTTTTTAAATAGATGTAATAGAGAGGGGAATCCGTTATCGGTTAGCTAGAGTGTTGCCCACAACGGTTTGTAAAACGCAACATTGACGTATGTCATCAACACGTGCATTATCAACGTTTATTGAGAATTTTGTAAAGTTTACGTTAGTATCAGCACTATTGCCTATTTTATTATTGCCTCAGGTCATCGGTGCAATGGATGCGCTCATAATCTACTAGACACCAAGTTGTTAGTTAATAACTAATGTGTTAATATGACAATTCCATAAAATATATAAAAAATAGGAAAATGAATTAGGTAGTGATCGGTTTTCAATACTGACCGTATCCAACTATGGTTTATAACAGCCGAATGAGATTCCATAAGTACATAAAAACTTTAAAATTTGTCAAACAGTTTTCGTGCCGGAGAATCACGAATACACGTACACTGCTATTTTACATATAAAATTGTACGTTACTCTATCGGAAAATGACTTGGAAAACACTTGATATAAACTCTAAAGAAAAAAGAATTTTGATTGTCAATCAGAAGAGAATAATGCATTAACTGTTTTTGCCTATTTATTATGGGCTAACTGACCCGGTGAGAGAAAAAATATCGTGATAACCTTTTTTTTTTCGAACTGACGTACGCAGTTAGCGCCAAGGGCTTTTACAGCCTCACCGAACTTTTTGTTAACTTTTAGCTAAATAACTCAATTTAGGATTTTATTAACGTAATAAAATGACTACTAAAAATGTCACAATCTAGTTGGTTAGAATTAGCGATCTAGCAATAGCCACATTGCCACGACAACCCCTCATTTAACCAAAATTTGGTTATGGAAAACATTGTCATGAGAGTATAGTATGGTGCTGAGATATTTGCTAATATCCATTTTATTATCTACCATCCGCGAGTAGAAAATCTTTTGCTTCGAAAGTTTTTCGATAGCGTAATTGGACAATGTCTCAATCTTAATTGAGACCTTCGTAGCGACTTTAAATGTATAAATTGGAAAAAGAACTTCAGCACCACAGACCTGATAGAAGTGAAACTTATATTCACTATAATATATATAAATTCGAAAGTGAGTTTGTTTGTACAGCTTTCACGCCTAAACCAGTGAATCGATTATGATGAGTTTTGGTATGGAGATAGATGGGACCCCGGAGACGGTGATAAGCTATTTTTCCCGCGAATACCTTCTTGGAAGTGGGATAGATGGATATATTTTATATGAAACGTTTTATAACGTTATCCCATTTGTTCGATAAAATCTACATTAACGCAAACGAAGTCGCAGGTAAAAGCTAGTAAAGAATAAGACTGATTTAGTGTAAGAGACAGAGAGAGAGAGTAACTCCGAAAAATACGTTTTCTCCATTCCTTTTTCTCGTCCTCGAACTTTCGAGTTTAAATTTTACCATCAAATTGTTAAGAAAACCTTAATATAATGCGTCTATTGCACTAATTCTGCGAATTTGTTTAGTTATTTTATATTATTTATGCAGTGATCTGGCCATTGACTTTTCCCCTCATAACTTTATTCATGCGTACGTCATTTAAGGCGTGAGTTAAAACTAGCAAACAAAAATCATCAAACACATCCTCCATTAGATTTTATATGGAATATAAATGTATCGTTTTTATTTTTATATAGATACTATATTTTCCGTGCGGCTTCGCTCGCGTTAATACTGATTTTGTCAAACAAATCGGATGATATCATAAAAAGTTTCATACAATGTTTATCCATCTGTTTACCTTACTTCCAATAGGTTTTTCGCGAGAACAAGTAACCTATCACCGTCTCCAGGTTCCCGTCTATCTCTACACCAAAATTCATCACAATCAGTTCAGCGGTTTAGACGTGAAAGCGTAACAAACCCACAAACTTTCGCATTTATACTATCAGTATTAAATACGAAATTCAAAATATAAAATAAATATCGAATCCGGTCGAGGAACTAGTTCATTATCAGAAGTTCAGTCGTTTAAAAGTCACTTAGAGTCCATTACGTGGCTCCGTTCGCTAACCGATATCGCCCACGGTTTCGTGTCATTAGATGCATCGCTGTCAACTGCTGATCCAGTACTGTCAACGGATCCAGGGTTGGCAGAACTGACGAGCTATTCACAGTTGGATGTTTACCGAATTCAATATTTTGTATTATGACCATAGCGTGTATTAATTATCAATATATATATTTAAAAAATCGAAGTGTTTATGTATGGTAGCCATGATCAAATTGGCTTTCTTCCGGGTTCTTATGGCTGACTGGGTTATTTTCCGTACTGGTGGTAGTTTTTACGTTCGTAAGTGCCCTCCCAGGGCCTAAATTGTATAAAGTGTTTATCATTTGGTGTTCCCTATAGGTCTCTAAACGGGTTGTATCGATTTTGATGGAATTTTCAGGTAAACTTCATGTAGCCAAGCGCGTGATCCTGGTAGGTTTGGTAGCGATCGGATTAATAGATGTTTTTTGTTCGGGCGAAGCAGGGAGGCGTCGCTAGTTATAATAAATGTCGTCTGAGTTACGGTAGAAATTTATTAGTAAATACTTTTGAAATGTATAATTAAACAGAATACGAATTATTCTTGTTTGTTTATTCCTTTGTAGGGACACCAGTATCAGACTCTTTGACAGATTTTGCTAATATTTGAGACACATTAAAATATGAGACACTTTTATTTCGTAGAATAAAAATTTGAAATATTTCTTTATATTCTATAAAAATACCGTGTTCAAAAAGTTGAAAAATACATCTAAAAATTGTAAGAAACATTTAAAATCCACGCGAATGTAGCCGCGGACGCAGCTAGTATAAAGTAACTCATTACATATACCAATGTTTTTTTTTTTCAAAACTTTTTTATATTCCTAAGCTAATTCTAATATATATATTTACGTCAAAAATAAGTCTTTTTGTTATTTTATTTCAAGGAGAGACAAAGACAATCTGACATACAAGTTTTATAATATATCCACTATGTTTAATTATTTAATTAAAAATTATATTTGCATTTTTATCAAAACGTTGATTTAATGTAATGATTAAACTCGATTGTAATCGATTACATCGGGACAAGATAATTAAAATGTTTAAAGTACTTCAATGAATTATGATCTCTATAGTTAGCCGTTGGCTTAATGGACTGGCAACACTGGGGTCACGTAATGAAGCCGTTGGTAGCCCTGAGGTGTTACTGCGGTGCGCCGTAGACAATAAACTTTTGATAAACGCGATTATAATCGAAAACGGTGAGTGGCGTCATTTGGTCTCGGGATGACATTATCTGTTCGTGTTCAGGTGGAATGCGCGGGCCGTTTACATGCCGCCATATTTAAAATATAATAGTGCATATTTAATTTCAAATTTGTATTTGTTTGAATGTGGTGTTGTTTCCGAAAGACTACAAAAGATACGTTTATACGAATATAGCAGTGACAACCGTGACAGAAATAGATATCGTATTTTAAATAATCGATTAATCGCGAAACTGTGGTACTATTTATTTGGTGACACTGACCTGTGGCACAAAACTTTCTATCCAGCTTACACTGACCTTGTATAAATGTAACTATGAGATTTAGTATATGAGGTGGTCTGCTCTTAAATGTAAAGGTAAATGACCGTAGTATTCAATATCTGCGATCGGAAAAAATAATAGTGAATTAAAAAAACGGTATTTTTACGATTTGAAGTGGTGATAGCTCAGTGGTAGTGTGTAAAACTTTGGGTCAAGGGACATGAGTTCTAATCCAACCAGCTACAATGAGCTTGAGCTTTCGGTGAAGTTAAACATCGTGAGGAAACCATAGCATGGTGGTAGGGCTTTATTTTGATGCCCGCCTGTCTAGCTACCACCCTGAAGTTGAAAATCTGCCGCCAAATACTAATAGGTGTGTACCGGCAGTTGCACTTGAGAGCCAGTTCCTCCATAGGTTTAGCGTGTCTACCATCTTAGGCCGTATCGTACCACTTAAGATCAGATGAGGTTATGGCCACTACGCTAAACATTAATAATTATAAAAGAAAGAAATATTTCTCTCGCTTTCTTAGTCGCCTCGAGACGACTTTACTCGAGCAAGCGACACACAAAAAAGTTACAGATCAAAATTTCAAAACAATGTATATTCCCACTTATTTTCCAACCAAATTTAACAATGATTAATCAAATTATAAAAACATTTTTAAAATAACGCATAACGTTATTAACTATCGTATATAATTAAAAAAAATTGAGTGCAAAAAAAAAAATAGCACAATATTAGCGGCATGTAAGTCGTCCCTGCGGTTGCATGCGTGGGCGCGGCGATCAAACGTTTGTTTCATCTATCCGTAACCCACCCCCGCCTCGGGCTCCGGGCCCACGAGCGCGACGCTCGAACTTGATGCGCAGTCGCCCGCCGCGCTGGTCGTGGGTCACACTCGTCCACCACTGAATACCTCCCGCACTGGTGAGTGTATTGTTGCATTTACGACGCTCTGTTATTCCCATCCCGTTCCTTCTGTCCGGGATAAGAAAAAGTGTGTGTGATGATAAGCTGTTACCTTAAGAGTTCAAGTTTCATTTTGTAATGTCGTAGTTTTATCGGGGTCGCATTGAGGGAAAGAATGCAATGTCTTTCATTTTTAACCGCAATTCATGATTAGACACAAGTGTTTGTTGAATTTGTTTTTGAATGTTGACATTTGGAAGGTTTTTAAATTTATATAGAACCTAGTATGTACTAAATTTTGGTCTATTTTCTACGTAATTTTCATATTATGTTTTGTGTTATATGGCTTATTATATTGTTTGTATACATAGTTAATCTATAAGTACTAACAGAAATACCGGTTCAAATTTAGTTATAAACCAAGTGTTATGTTCGGATGATATTTTAATGATCTTTCTAATTACCGATATAGGTTATCGGCTTAATTTGTTTGTCAATACCTAAGGAAATTAAGATAATACGTATACTTGATAATTATATTTAGAGGTATCAAAATACTTTGATATTGATGTTTGTGCCAAGTATTACGGTTTTGAGTGACCACTTAACATAAGGTTTAACGAAGTAATTTCAAATACCTATCTAAGCCTATTTATGTATTAACTATAACTATTTTATTACATTAAAAAAGATAAACAGTATTTCTTCGTCGATTTTGTTTGAGTGATAGCTTACCAGTATCCAATTATTAAAGATCTGTGAGGACAGAACAATTTGTTTAATAAACTTAATGTCGTTGCTACTTGGAATTTGGACAAATCATTATCGAACATTTCTACAAATCCTTGTAACGTATCAATACAATTGTCCTGTGCGGGACTCGAACCCATAGCCTATCGGTGCGGCGGTTGCAGCGAGGTCACCGGTTTAACCTTTAAGCTTAAACCGTCGGTTTAAAAATTGCAAAGGTATACATTAGACATTAAAAAATAATTTTTGAAAATATACCACCCCTTTTGTTGACATGTTTATGATAGCAAATATAATTCTGCACACTACGGCTTAGTTAAAATATATAGTTTTAATTGTACATGAGTTTCCTCGAATATACGTACGTGACATATTTAAATGAAGGTAAATAAGGAATGCAAGAAGCGCTAATTAACATAATTAGCGTTTACCTTATCGTCTCGCGGTTAACGTTTCAGGTTAAATTTAACGCTACTTTGTTATATTTAATTGTTGTTGTGAACGAAGACGTTGAATAATATTCAAGTATAAATAATTGACTTACATTTGAAGTCAACGATATGGTTCTTCATAAGGTAAATATTATTCATAGTCCAGCGATGAAAGCTCAGTTGGCGTGAACGTGAGTTCGATCCCAGCTTGCTTACGAGGTTGAGCTTTCGCTGAGGGAAACCATTGTAACGTTAGCATAGTGTTAGGGTTTTTCTAATGCCTACTTGGCTATCTACCACCCTCAAGTTGAAGATCTACCACGAAATACCTATAGATGTGTTCCGGCGATTACATTTGAGAGCCAGGCTCTCTACTATGCGTAGTATCTACCATCTTGGGTCACTTAACATCAAGTAAGATCGCGACCATAACATTAAACCTATAAGATATTTAAATAAAATTACGAAACTGGACAGAATCTATCGTTCTTACCTTTATTTTAGTTTGCTCTTATCGACTTTATTTTTTACTGAACCAGTTTTAAAATAAAATTAATTGGAAATTAGATTTCTTAGCCAAACAATAATTATTATGATTTGAAAAGTACTAGAACACGGCAGTTTCATAAGCAAGTAACCTATAATGAATACAGTGTATTACGGAATTATTTCTCATAAAAATACCTGTTAAATTGTATTAATGTTAAATATCTATTTATTATGATTAACGCATATCACTCGTCCTAAGATGCGTTAGGTTACTAGCAATTAATGTTTTGTCTCACTTTCGTCTACGTCTAAGTACATCCAGCCTACCGGCAACGGATTACGGCGTGATGATAGATAGTTCCGATTATAAAGGTCCTTATTGCAGGCCTTGACACAAAATGCCTAGGCCCAGATACAGGCATGACTAACGTATGTTAGGTTTACTGTTTATGTGAATGAATATCACTGTTACTCCTTATTAGTTGACTGTGGGAATTTATAACGGGTTTATTGATACAATTCCATAGTTATTTATCCTTTTCGGTTAATAAATGTATAGGTTTGCACTTTAAAGTATTTTTGACTACGATTTCATCTGGTGTATGCCTAGCGGAGAGACTGGTTTTCAAGTATTACTGCCGGAACACGCGTATAGGAGTTTGGCGGCAGATTTTCGGTGGCACGAATGAATGAATGAATACAATAAAATATATTGAACAATGAAATAAATAGATTGAAATCTTAGTGTTTGGCCATTTTAGATATATTGAGATAATATATTGAATGTGGTCATCGATAGAAATGTCTTTTGTGTTTGACTGTAATGCAGTTTGTGGGCCGTTTGAACTGATTAGTTTTCGCCCGGTGGTAAAAATTTGACGTTAATAATTAGGAGTGAAAGAGCTCTTACGATACTGGGAAAATTTAAAATTTTCCAATTTTCAAAGTGATAACTTCAGTACGCTAAACCCATTTTTTGTATATTCGAATAAGAATGAGTTGCCACGCTCGGCTATGGTTTATTTATGTCAACGGACAGCAAACAGGTGGACTGCCCATCTGATGGTAAATGATTACCGTCGCCTAGGATAGCCGTAACACCAGGCGTATTACAGCAACGTTGTTCATCTTGCCAGAAGGGGCTGGCTCTCGTTCTCTAAACCGGAACACAAGAGCTCATACTTTTTTTTTTTTTTATCTGCTACTGCAACCTGGCAATCTGTACTTCTTCGATATAGTACAATGAGCCATTATATTGTATTATTCTCGTTGTAGAATTTCTTTCTTATTTTTATTTTTTTATCTTCAGTGACTCCTATGAGTCAACCTTCAGAGGTCACACTGAACCTTTATTTTGTGGCAGTCTAAACCTTTTGTGGTCGCTAACCAACCTGTGGCGGATCAAGAATTATATGGAACCAAATGTGGGACGAACAATCACCAGAGCCTCGTCTGTTAGTCGGCAGGGTGTACTGTCTATAGTTGAGGTACGCTTGGCCAGGTGGTATTCGATACCACTTATATCCCAAATATGTGACGGTCATTCGGGTAAATTCGGCTCAAGTCGACTAAGGAAGCGGGAAAGATAAACGATGCGCTGCTATTTTTTTTTAATATTAAGACTAAGCGTTATGGCCGTTATCTCATCTGATCTTAAGTGACGATAAACCTGTGCAGGGACTGGGTCTCAAGTGCAGCTCCCGGAACACACCTATTGGTGTTTGGCGGCAGATTTTCAACTTGTGGGTGGTAGCTAGCCAGGCGGGCATTAGGTAAAGCCCCTACCACCATGCTATAGTTTCCTCTCGAAGTTTTCCTTCACCGTAAGCTCAAGCTCGTTCGAATTCACGTTCCTTGGTGCGGAATCCGTACACACTACCATTGAGCTATCATAGACGGCGTCCGCTAAGATGATCTAAAATTTCATCAAAATCATTCTAAACGGAACATACACACATCGATTTTATATAATGAAAATAGATATGCATATCATTAAGTTTTTAAATTTTAATACTATTATTGCATTATTTTTATTTTTTACGGAAAATGTATCGACAGATTTGCATTTTTCTCGAATTTATAATTACTAGCTATGCCCGCGATTTCCTTCGTGTAAATCTAAAAAATATATAAAGTTTTTTGCCTATTTCTGTAAATTTTCCGAATACAGCTCCGCTCCTATTGGTGGTAGCGTAATGTTACATAGCCCTTTGTAGTTCCTAACTTAAGCGCGATCATACAAACAAACAAACTTTTCCACTTTATAATATTAATAAAGATATAGATATGATTGTGTAGTGAGGTCGAATGCAAAACAACGTCATAGGCTCGTGATTTATGTGACGTATCCACTAGAGTCATATTACATCGTGTTCTGAGCGGCACGAAACCTTAGATAATTCATTCAATTATGATAATGTAGGTTTGTTAATTAAATATATTATGAAGTGGTAGTTATTACGACGTCTGTACGTATAGCTTTATCTTCTTACACGCGTTTTATTAACTTCACCTGTATGTTTGTAACCGACTTCTTTGGGCGCGATTTTGGCCCACTTTAAACGGCCAGATTTCGTTCGAACTTTGTAGATTTATCGAGGACCGGTGACAATACACTAACTTCATAAAATCATTCCATTTTTCAATTTGCAAAATTAAATTTTTGTTAATTTATATAATTTTCATCTATAGTCGATAAGGCAAGAAAATTAAGTCAAGTCTCATTGTATACATTGACGACTGAAAATAATTACAGTTACTTATAGTTATCACGGAATTAATAGTAGATTAGAACAAGTAATAAAAAAAATAGGTCTTATAAATAAAGCAAACTAAAAAGTAGAAAATAAATAATAGTTTAAAAAAAACTAAAAAACCCGTTTTATATAGAAAACTGAACTAAAAAAATAGAATATAAGTTTTAATAATTTTAAATTAAGAATAGTGTTAAAAATTTCAATAAACATAAAATAAGAATAGTGCTAAAATTTTCAATAATATTTAAATTAATAATAGTGTAAATAAAAAAAAATATTTTATATAAAAGAAAGCGTGGGGTGCTTTTAAGATTATCAAATGATAATCACTCTACTCATATTTGTCAATAAAACATTTATAACTATTGACAGCATGCACCCCACGCTTTGTTTTTAAATATTTTTATTTTTATTTTTATTCACACTATTATTAATTTATATTTATTGAAATTTTTAACACTATTCTTAATTTATGTATATTGAAATTTTTAACACTATTCTTTATTTAAATTTATTCAAACTTATTTTAAATTTTTTTTAGTTCAGTTTTCTAAAGCGTGTTTTTTAGTTTTTTTTTAACTATTATTTATTTAATAGAAGATAAAAATATAACACTCTTTTGTAATTTATTTCTTGACGTCATACTTTTTGGCGCAATAATGATATGAATCGATGATAGCTCAGTGGTAGTGTGTAGGAACGCCGCGTCATGGGACGTGATTTCGAATCCAAACATCTACAATGAGCTTGAGCTTTCGGTGAAGGAAAACATCGTGAGGAAACCATAGATTGTAGGGATTTTTATAATGCCCGCCTGACTAGCTACCACTTTCAAGTACTTTAGTACTTTAGTACCATTGGGTGTGTTCCGACAATTGCACTTGAGAGCCAGTCCCTCCACAGGTTTAGCGGATCTACCAACCAGGGCCGTATCGTCACTTAAGCTCAAGTGAGATTATGGTCATAACGCTAAAACTTTAACTATAAAATAAAATTGATAGTGAATTTTTACCTATCAACTTAAATTATCCGTAAGCATGTAACACAATATGGTGTTAGTTAAAATTTTATACTTTTTATAAACATATATATATTTTTTACAATGCTTACAATGTTACCTTTAGAGCCAAGGCTGAGAAAGTACAACATAAGGGCATGGTAGGTTCGAATTCCTGCCCGTACGGCCGCATTTATTTGATTCTCTCTTTGTATAAAATTGTATTTGCGGGGGCGCGAGCATCCGAAGAACTCTTTAACTTTTCAAGGTGAGCTCGGTCTTTGATTCGCGATCTGTTCGAAAAAATATCTTTGCCCTATTTCGGAAACTCGTTCACCGCTACGAAAGCGGTGAAGCGTGCGCTTGAAATTTTTTTTTAGCTTTATGACCATTTGAACACACATTTGATCAAATTTTAGGCCCCCCCATTTGTTGCTAATAACTCTTTGGATAGCACCGATTGCCGAAATTATACATATTACATTAATAATCAGAGATTCCTGTCTCTGTAATTATCTACTTAGCTACAGTGAACAGTCATGTAACATACTTATTTCAATAGTTACAAGGACTCTATATACACGTCACTAAATTTAAGACTTCTGTTTTTATGTCAACAGATTAGTTTCCGTTTTAATTTGTGATCTTTGTCAATTTCAATTCCATGGGTGACATTATCGATGAACAAACACAGAGTTGAAGAAACCAATTTTTTTTTTTAATTTCTCAATTGGAAGGTCGGTGTGTGTGTGCGGACACTGAAAAAAGTTATCTATCCGTGTGTATTTCCCTCGAATCTTAGTGTGTGTAACGTTTGTCAAACATTCGCCAAGCGATGCCCGTTATCGTGCACATTTGTTCCAACCGCTCGGTACGAAACAAACAAGTCGTCCGGACGCCAAACCAGTTTGCCAGGATCTGGTGCGGTTCGCGCGCAGGGCTAGGACGCGGCGTGCGTCTTACCTAACACCCATACCTTTTATATCTATGTATTTAACAACTAGTTATATTGCGACTTAGTTGTATTCAGCTTACATAAGTCTAATTCATATTATCTATGCCCGCAACTTCGTTCGGGTGGCCTTAAATTACGCCTCGTATATTTATAACGCTCACAGAGTATACACGAAGGTTTAAATATATTATCGAAATGAAAAGAGGATTTTTTTTATTATTACATCTGCCTATGTATGCAATTTTGCCAATGTCACCTGAGAAAGAATAGATAAACAAAATGGACACAACCAAACTCCTTTTCCTTGAACCAAAAACTTTAACCACTAAGCTGCACGGTCAGGTGCAGTATTTTTTTTTGTATGTCATCACGGCAAAGTGCCCGCTGTGTACCTGATGTTAAGCATAGTGCGATCTAAAAACAGTGATGACCGTCGATAGATCGACAATTCATCGGCAGTCGCTACTGTCACGCCGGTTTACAAAACGTTTTTTGCTATACCTTATCCTAGAAAACGTATTTCGTTTCCCCGCACACCCGCCGCGGCCTCCGTCTGCAGACTCTTGAGCCTAGGTTCGATCCTCCGGATAGGAGCCTTCTAGTGACTCTGCTCGCGCGATACAGTGACACTCTACATCACTGAAAGTACATCATCACCCCCGCATACCATGCATACACGTACACGTTAAGTACACCGTTCTGTAAGGGACTACCCCCGCGACCCCTACGCGGCTTACCCGATAAGGTCTTGTTAGGATCACTAAATTAGTAAGTTAGGATCTGTTGATTAGTTAGCCTCGCGAATCCTTGTTTGTTTTTGCGGCAGCAGCCCAAGCCGGGGTTCGGCCATTCTGGCGCCCTTGCGCTCTCTGCCTCGGAGCTGAGTGCCCTTAGCACTCACCCCGAAAAATTCGGTGAAGCTGTCAAAACCCTTAAGGCTAACAGCGTATGTCATTTCAAAAATAAAACGTGTTTCGTTTTGAGACATAAGAGAGGATCATGTGTATTCTCTCATTTTCTCAACATGTTTAGTCGTTGTTAGGATCACTAAATTAGTAAGACAGGACCTGTTGGTTAGTCAGGATCATGAATCTTTTTTTATTTACCGGCAGCAGCCCAAGCCGAGGTTCGGCCGTTCTGGCACCCTTGTGCCCGCTGCCTCGGAGCTTAGTGCCCTCAGCACTCGCCTCAAAAAGTTCGGTGTAGCTGTCAAAGTCCATGGAGCTAACAGCGTACGTCATTTTGAAAAAAACAACACATGTTTAAGCTAATTTCATAGCGATACATACAGACAAGAATAATTGTAGTCATATCTATAAAAAATCACACTCCGATTATATTCTTCAATAAACGTTTATTGCACTTTTGAAGCGACGAGAGCTCAGCTGTTAGTATGTACAGACGCCGCGTCAAAGGACGTGAGTTCAAATCCACCTACAATGAGCTTGAGCTTTGGGTGAAGGAAAACATCGAGATCAAACCATAGCATGGTGGTAGGAGTTTTTCTAATGTCCGCCTGTCTAGCTACTACCTTCAAGTTGAAAATCTGCCGCTCAATGCCTATAGGGGTGTTCCGGCAATTGCACTTGAGAGCCAATTCCTCCTCTAGGCTTAGCATGTCCACCGTCTTCAACCACATCGTCACATAACATCAGGTGAGATTGAGGACGTAACGATAAACCTGCAAACTACAAAAAAAGAATTGGATGCTTTCACAGTTTTATTGTATGTATGGGGGTTTTAATTGGATATACTGGCCACCAGAGAGCGCATCAAAGGGCAGAACTGCTTTGCCCTGAGTAATGTCTTTGTATACCTGTTCAAAGAATTAACAGTCACTGTGCACTGAAAAAGTTCAGGTTGACGACATCAAGGGGTTTTAGCAATTATATGCTGGTTGTATGTTCAGTCTTTAAATTTAAAGCCTATCTTCAATCGTGCATCTGGTTATATGGTCAGTCTTTAAATTCAAAGCCTATCTTCAATCGCGCATCTGGTTATATGGCCAGTATTTAAATTCAAAGCCTATCTTCAATCGCGCATCTGGTTGTATGGTCAGTCTTTAAATTTAAAGCCTATCTTCAATCGCGCATCTGGTTATATGGTCAGTCTTTAAATTTAAAGCCTATCTACAATCGCGCATCTGGTTATATGGTAAATCTTTAAATTCAAAGCCTATCTTCAATCGCGCATCGATGGTCTCCAGTAGCTACACTTAAGATCAAGTTACATTACGAGACTTTGTTACGATATAACGTAATAAAGAATGTTTATTGACAATCTGTTGGATCATGCCGTGACCGTGAGGTGATAAAACGACAATTGTATTGGTTTCTGTGGGCGGATTGTGAATCATTGCAATATTTGTTATTTGCAGTACATTATGCTTACCGCGAAACCTTGGTTTTATGCAACGTCGACGTCACTTCGCCATATCAGACATCGTGCGAAATATCTAAAATTGAAACATATTTAAATGTTTTGCTTTTCTTGATGTAAATAGGTACTGCAACATTAGCACTACCCTTGCCCCTGTCCAAGTTGTCTCTCACCAATTGTTAACATACAGACATAATAGAAAACGTATGACATAGAATGACATTCGACATAGTACGTTAATGTCACTTTGTCATTTTTATCTGTTTCGATTGTGCTTGTTATATTGGGCGTCTATTCTAATAATCTGAATATTTTTCCAGTATGCTTAAGAGACGTAATACACTTTATCATAATACATGAATAAATGGCAATAAAACATTTGCCTTATAGAACCTAAATTTACAAACTATATAGTTTTGTTATTTATGTATTTTCACAACAACGACACATTCACGTATATTGTATAAATTTCATAACATAAGTTCTTAAACAATGTGAAATGTCATTACAGAAGATCTTACATTATTACTCAAAATACAACTCTAACAATAACCACTCAAACACACAACTAAAACAAACTAAGGACTAAACAATTTTGTTATAATTGGAGTGTAAAGAGTCTTCACTCTACTTAATCTTCTTTTATATAAAACGTATCCGACCTACGTAGGATACTAAATGACAATTTAATTCACTATACTAATAGCAAGAACAATATACTATAATGCAACAGCAATTGGAATCAATCGATGGTCGCCGCTGCTATAACATCCACCCAGCTTTCTAAGAACTGGATATACACTGGCTGATCCAGAAACGTTAGAAATTAAAAGAGAATCATTAGTATGAGCTCATTACTACGTGCATAATAGTTCGGAACAGCGGAGTAATAGGAGAAGATCATTGTGCCATCATGCTGCAGGTATGACACGTCGCTTTTGTACGGTCAGCCCCAGATTAGGTGGCGGTCCGGAATGACCGGAAACCGTCCGTTATCTTGGGATGAATCTTGAGATCATATATGTTGGTGGTCGTTGCTGTTTTTTGTATTATCAGATGCAGTGCAATCGATTTGCAGTGTAAGTAAAAGAGTGTCACAGGATTTATTATCGTGTCTGTGGTGGTCGCCACCCAGTAGAGTACAAAGCCCTATAAATCCGCTTGATCACTTGGTCCGGATAATCCAGGAACGCGACGCGCTTAAGCGTATGCTACTGCAAACATTACACGTTTAGGACATTGTAATAGCAGATAAAATTACTAATTTACTCTTCACAAAAGTCCTTTGTTTAAATGATTATTATATCTTTGTTGTATCATGGGTTGATTATAGACATAATCGGGCATCCAGCTGTATTAAGAATGAAAGATACAAGATTCATTTAGACATCAATGAATACACACATGTTTGTGTGTAAAAATACGAATTTATAGCATCGGCTCTGCAAATAATTGAATAGAGTTTCTAATTCGTAAACAGCTAATGTCGAATTTGTGCAATGTTACAGTTTAACGCCTCGTAGAACATCCAAATAGGACCCGAGCTAAGCATATGCGACGGTAAACTGATATAACTGGTTTTCAACTATAACCTAGTTATTTGATTATATTAATACAAATTTCTTTAAAAACACCGTACCAAGACGAGATGCGACAAGGCTAAAGTTTTTTTTTTTTAAACAGCTCGGTATAATGACTATTATACACCTGATGGTAAGTTCAGAACGGTCCAGGGACAGTAGTCCACATCATTCGCAACTGACATGTCTATGTATTAAATATACTGCGTGTATTCAATATATTCCTTTCATTCTGCTTTTCTCTACGTTATATCTTACTCATGTAACAAAACGTACCTAAGCGTAACGCGTTTCAAATGTGTTACTGTAAATTTACGTCAAATTCGTCAAGTCTCACTCCAGAAAATAAATTTATCCGTAAAATCCGATTTCCGCAAACAAACCGCGACATAGACGAAAACACACCGTGAGATCACTCCGAGCGCGGATATAAATATAGTCCTAACTTGTTAAAAGTTTACGTCATCGGAAATCGTGCTTAGTCCATGTTTACCTTGCAATGTTCAGTCGTTTAGTTTTACTGTCAGGTGGGCCGCACGTCCGTAAAACTTGGCCGCTATTAAAATTGCCATGTAACAGACGTTGATATATATCATATCCTGTGACATTATAACCTAATTGGGCCATGTCTCGATGGCTGCTTTTCGTTCAATGTCATTTTTTATTCACACAAAATAGGTCATTTTTTTGCTCCTTACAGACGTGTAATTAGATTTTTAGAGCCCATATAATGTGCTTTTAAAACACTTTATAGGTGTAGCATTTTGATCTCACTCGATGTGGAACGACGATGTGGCACGCTGTTAAATGCAACTGCTGGAACGGACCTATATATGTATTTGGCGATAGATTAACCATTTATTCAAAGAGACCTCTAATTTCGGATGCCGTGTATTAATAATATTGTCTTATAAACATTTTTAATATTAAAGTACTGTAAAAAGTCTTGTTCTCGATTGACTCCTTACGCTTAGAGCCTTTAACAGCCAAATATTCAAATTTAAAACTGCATCCGGACGTCGTGAATGTCACGTTAACGCATGAAGGCCTTCGTTGCCAATAAATCTCGAATTCTCAGTAATATTGAGTGACGTCATCGCGATCACTGCACATGCTCGTTAGCGATGCCATAATGATATCATACTATTTGTGTATCGAAAATATTGATTTTATTTTTATTTTATTTTACAAGGCACTGATACAGATATGAGATTAAATACAAAAACAACTTAATCCTAGATATCATTTTAAATCCCATACCCTATTACATTAATGCACAACTTACAAATTTAGGAAATTTTATTATGAGTGAACATGAACAGAATACATAAATTGTAATATTTTTTACAGAAATTATAATATTTTAAAGCATTTTGAACGTAAATGTACACAAAACAAAATAAAACAAAAACCCTAGTAAAAATTGGAGATGTAGCATCAACCAGTTATGTAATTAAACTTTTGAATTTTACTAAGCTATTGCAGAATATGTCGTGTTGAACATGGCTTTCATTGTAGCGCCTACACATTCTATAAATCGGATTATTCTTTGACACGTTACTATTACAAGCTAATAATAACGTTTATTATAATAAATGATTTTCTTTATAATTGCACGCCTCGGAACGCGAAGCATTTGAGATTGTGGATTACTTTCAATATTCGAAAGTTGGGCGAGTTTCGGGACTACCATCTGGGCTATCATCGCTTCAAAATATTCGGTGATACCTGAAACGAAAAGGGGATAATCGGGGTACGTGACAAAAATTATAATTTCACAGTACACGAATTTCTTTGTACCTTATAATACTAGGTCCAGATACTTGGACATACTCATTTTTAATTATGCAAAACACAACTCAAGTCCACTCGAGTAAAGTCGCGTGCACGACTAGTTAATAATATTAAGTTTACTATATGTATTATATCAGTGTGATTAGTAAAAGCTTTGTGTTTACTTTTTATTTTCACGTATGCGCTATTGTCTTTATTGTTTGAGTGGCAATTGAAGAAAGTCCTTCGACAACTGGTCTTTATCCTTAATCAAATTATCCACTTACCATTGTCTCGAGTATCGTATGAAGCTAGCATACAACAGAATAATCTATCCACCTGATTAAGGTCATATAGACATATAGCTTTCTACGTCCACGGCAAACATTCATAGATGAGTACATAGCGAGTGAGATATCATTGCATTCTGTATTCATGTTGCGTTTGTTTCGGCTGTCCTTAATACTATTAAGGTAGCTGAGTCCATGATAAGTGATTTGTAAGCGAGAGTTTTAACCATTTGCCATTACAGTAATCCGGAACCACGGTTTTTTTATTCTATGTAAGTGTTAGATTTAACCCCAATCTCACCTGGAGTTATCTAGTGAAAGCTGGAGGCTGGGTCCCAGGTGGAGTTGCCGGAATATTAATATAGATGACAAATAGATTTCCAATCTGTATACAGTACGCGTTACATAGTATAAGTGTATTTTTATAATATCATTACAAATGATGTAAAATAATTCACATTAACATCTCGTTAAAATCTTTTGCATTTAAATACCTATCTATGTATGTTAATAACACGATAAAGTGGAAATGTTTGTTTCTTTCAACACTTTCATCTTCAACTATCAGTCAAATGTCAAAAATTTCACTTGAGAGCCAGTCTCTGGTGAGGTTTAGTGCGTCCAACATCTTGGGACACATCGTCACTTATCAGCAAGTGCGATTGTGGCCATAACACTAGACCTTTAAAGCATAAAAAGTCTTTAAGGTATTTAACATCACACCACTACCCATAGGAGCAGGAAGAGTTACAAACACGGGCAAAAGTTGTCAAACGATTGTTAGTTACACGCGAAAATGGTCGCGAACACGGCTTTATTGTATGAATATAATTTTTATCAATGCTCTACCAATGTTAAGGAAAAGTGTCTTGGGTTCAGTTCCTGCGCAACACGAACTATTTAATTAACACAATTGTACGTTCCGTTTCTCTTATTTAAACTCTTTGATGAATATAATACATGCTGTTTAGTTTATCTGTGAAAAATATACCATGTGAATCTCATAACAGCTCTGTTCCAATCCATTTCATCACTTAAAATATTTATTTAACCCAAAGCTTTAAAAGAATTTATAAAAGAATCTCTACCCGTTTTAAACTATCCATTTAGCGTCCATCCACGTACCTATATTATACAATAATATACTATTCATGATATACTATTATGCCCGTAGCGTGTTAATTCTGTCATAGATTAAAGTAATAATGGAACCGTCCCAAACAGTGTATGTGGACTTTCATTCGCGTACGTTATTAAAAACATTCGCTACTAACTACTGTAAAAAGACGTTTACATACATAACTATTATTTAAAAAAAGATAAGAAAAAAAATGCAGATCGAGTTTCTTGCCGGTTCTTCTCGATGACTGCGTTACTTTCCGAACCGGTAGTAGTTTTGACGTTCATAAGCGCCTTCTTAGGGCCTAAATTGAATATAGATTTTTAATTTGATTTGAAGTTGGTCAACACCTTCCCTATTTAGAAACTTTTAACCCATTCCTCCCCACTGTCATATTTTTAGGACACCATTTTGAAAATTTCTTTTTACATATTAGGACTTTTATTTTTACACAAAAATTTTTCTAATAAAATAAATTTTTTTCACTGTTAAAATGTTCGAAGAATAAAAATAAAAGTCCTAATACGTAAAAAGACATTTTGAAAACAGTGTCCTAATATATGACAGTGGGGAGGAATGGGTTAATGTTGATTTTTTTTTTAATCTAAATACCGTACCTTTTCTTTGGTCGAGTGGTGATTGGTTCTAGCTAGTCCGAGTTTCTTTAAGTGAAATTAATTTGGCTTATTTACGTCAAAGTTGATATGTACAAAACTTGTTATGAGAACATTACAATCTTTTGTATATATATATTATATTTTTTTATTATCATAATAATTAATAAAATATTATTATATTAAACTTATATAAGCTAAAACATGATTGAATTTTTTATGTTTTTTTACTGAACTTTAAAAGTCCGAATATTTAGTTATCTGTGAACGAAGGTAGGTTATAAATCGCGTACAGGTTCAAGGTCTGCATACGTGATGACGAAACGTTTATCACCACTAAACCTTATCTGATTACTTTACTGCCATACAAATAGTAAAAAAACTGGTAATATCGAGTACATCTAAACTTCCTCTATACTTTTTTCTAGAACTTAGTTATCCCAAAGGTTGACCGACATAAATAACTTTTATATATCATACGCTTATCGATACTACAGTTTAATAAAAGCAGCCATGAGAACTACCGACAGAGGTGAAAACTATATTTCACAAAATGATTTAAAAAATCCATATGTTGAATTTTGTAAACAACGACCTTGCTTACGCGTGATGATTAAGTCGCACGTCTAACCGATCTACCAAGCGTTCATATTTGACAAGCTCGTATAGAACATTCAGCATACACTCTCTACATAATGGAAAGCGTTCGGTGACGATGACGCGAGTTCCATGACTCTTATTCGCCCAAAAAGTGCTGAAGTCGCCTAAATAAATATTTACTTACAAATTACGATTGTGCACAGACATACTATACTACACGAATAATAGTAGTTATCAGTAATTTTATTATTCATAGAACACATAAGTATTGTTACAGTTCAGTACTTTAGGAATAGGAGTAATTCTATAGTATATTATTCCCATATAACACGTATTGTTTTACGCTGTGCACGACAGTAAAGCTCCCATTCGGTATGATTTTTCCCCATATCTTCAATGTTCATCCTCATATTTACGCTAAATTACCTTTAATAAGTTATACACTTAAATATTCCTCGTGAATCACTTTGTCAATCGGTGAAAACCTTATAAAAATTGTTCGGTAGTTTTTGAGTTCATCGCGTTCTGACAGACAGACGTCCGGATAGAATTTATTTAATAATGTTTACAGATAATACATCGTATTTCATATTTTTGACAAGATTTGATTACCGTTTTTAATCTGTGCAATAATTTTATTTTTATGTGCCATTATAATTGTCGTTCGGAAACTTCGTGGGCTGTATGTGGGTAGGCAGTTATTTCTTTATTTAATAATGTTTCATAATCTTTACGACTGTTAATACCTACCTATATAGTGCTAATAATTTTTTGCGAACATAATGTATTATTTATGATAATCAGGTAAGTTACTTACCTGCCTATAGTTTTACCTGCGGCGTCGCACGCGTTAATATTGATTTCGTCAAACAAATCGCGTGACGCAATAAACAGTTTCATACAAAGATAATCCCTTCCAATAAGTTTTTCGGCAGAAAAGTAACCTATCCCGTCTTCGGGTATCTATCTTTCTCTGTACCAAAATTTATCATAATCGGATCAGTTGTTCAGACGTGAAAGCGTAGCAAGCAACTTCATTGTCGTATTTATAATATTAGTAAGGATAAAGATGTATAAGAGTGAATGTTCTAAAAAGTTGTTTCACTTTATCACATACATTTTTTGAATTGATGTTAGCTCAGTGGTAGTGTGTACGACTTCGCGCCAAGGGACGTGAGTACGAATCCAAGCACCTACAATGAGCTTGAGCTTTCGGTGAAGGAAAACATCGTGAGGAGACCATAGCATGGTGGTAGGGATTTTGCTACAACCCTCAAACTGTAAACATGCCGCCAAATACCAATAGGTGTGTTCCGGTAGCTGCACTTGAGAGCCAGTTCCTCCACAGGGTTAGCGTGTCTACCAACTTGAGCCATATCGTCACTTAAGATCAGGTGAGATTATGGCCATAACGCTAAAAACTCAAGTATAAAAAAAAGCGCCGTGCCATTACAGTACCCTCTAAAGACATTATAATCCACATTCTTACCTATGTACATTGCAGGTATGGATTGATCTAGTCTTCCTTATTATTTAAGCTACTGATGTATGTAGAGGCTTTTGCCTATCGAGGAAACCTATGTCTCCACTGATCGCCTTTGTTCATGGTCTTCACTATGACTATCATAATGTGCCTCGCAGTCATTATAAACAGATAATAAATTTAGTAACTCTTTATGATAGTAATGGACAGTAAATAGGCAGGCGGTCCATCTGATGGTAAATGGTTACTTTCACATATCGACAGCAGCAACACCAGGGGTATTTGCCATGTTGCTGAACTGGGAGGTAGAAGCTGGTTCTAGTTTACTATACCGGAACACAAAAACTTTTTTTTTTAAATGAAATAAGAGGATAAACGCGCAGGAGGCTCACCTGATGTAAAGCGATCACCGCCGCCCATGAACATCTAAACAACGGAGGGCTTGCAAATGCGTTGCCGGATTTAAGAAAAGAATATGCCCTCTTCTTGAAGGTTCCTAAGTCGTAACGGTTCAGGAAGACCGCTGGCGACAGCTGGTTCCATAGAGCGGTGATGCGAGGTAGGAAATGTCTTAGAAATCTTTCTGAACCTTTATTTTACGTCATTTTAAACCCAAGGGCTATCGCTAACCAGTTGCGCAATAACCCTGACACTGAGATCTGTCGGATCAAAGATTTCATGATTAACCTTCATTACCAAAACCAAAGGTTTCTCGTAGGTTACTCGGCAGGGTGCACTGCGTGCATGTGAGGTTGTCTTGGGTAACTCAGATGGTATTCGATACCTTCACGAGTCTCTAAGAGTAATGTCAGATAACTTGACACGCAAGCGCTTTTCGCTATCGCTAAACGTGGGATACAGCCAAATGGCGGGTTAAACCGAAGGTAGAGCTAAAGTAAATGTGATTTCCCATCTGCGGCTTGTGATCATTATCCAATTATCACTTAGAGACGGCGCGGCGGGTCCGGTGATGTCATACGCGGTGGTCACCGCGGCACGGCAGCGCTATGATTACATACCGTTTGAACACCAACAATCAGATATTATTTGAGAGACGTTTTTCTTATTAACCTGACGAGTTCTAACTGATTTTATCATCTCACCTCGTTTACTTGACACGGAGGAAGAGGATGATAAATTGAAGGTAGACACAGTAACGTGAACTTTTCTGGACAACCTACATCTCAGTCCGCCCCGTGACCACGAAGGCTGAAAAACTTTCGAAACGTCGGGATCAAAATAAACAAATAACCGCGATAAAATCCGTTTAAATTAGTTTTATTTCAATGAATAATATTCGCGTTAACATAGGAAATCATTAGATGAAGCGATGATAGCTCAGTGGTAGTGTGCACGACTTCGCGTCAAGGGACGTGGGTTCGAACCCAAGCACCTACAATGAGCTTGAGCTTTCGGTGAAGGAAAACATCGTGAGGAAACCATAGCATGGTGGTAGGGCTTTTTCTAATGCCCGCCTGGGTAGCTACCACCCTCAAGTTGTAAACCTGCCGCCAAATACCAATAGGTGTGTTCCGGCAGCAGCACTTGAGAGCCAGTTCCTCCACAGGTTTAGCGTGTCTACCAACTTGGGCCCTATCGTTACTTAAGATCAGGTGAGATTATGGCCATAACGCTAAACCTTAAGTATAAAATAAAAATAAAAATAAATAGATGAAAATCTGCTCTTATAAACTTTCCGAGATTTTTTAAATTAAAATCTAGATCTTAGGTATTTTTTTCCTCGGTAAATACATTGACGGATGTTTGTCGACTGGTTTGTATAGATTTTGAATAGGTCTGGTGTTGTCGATAATGAACTGTAAAAACCCTCGAATGTGAATATTCATCTTAAAAATATCTTCATTTAAGATAAACCAAACAAGTTATGGTTGTTAATAGTACGACTTAATATTTTGTCAGATACAGCAAATTTACAGCAAAAAATAGAGATTGAAGATGAGCTCTGGCAACACTGGTGTTATATAAATGTTGTAAGCTCTATATCATATGACATCCCAATTAAAAAGGCCGGGAGTTTTTTTAAATGAAGGTTATTCGTTATCGCCATTATCTCACCTGATCTTAAGTGACGATACAGCCCACGTTGGTGAACACGCTAAATTTGTTGAGGGACTGGCTCTCAAGTGCAACTGCCGGACCTACACCTGTTACCTAACACACCTATTAGTATTTGACAGTAGATTTTCAACTTGAGGGTGGTAGCTAGCCAGGCGAGCATTAAAAAAGGCCTTACCACTATAGAAGTGCGCAAGTGTGCAAAATATATATGTAAAACATATATAATGAGAATCATTAAAAACATAGTAAAATCCAGACGGTGAACGGTCCTCCCTTGCGTATCAGTGTTTAGGAACCACCTTCATACTATATTATTTGCCTGATAGTAAGTTCAAACACCAAGCCAAGCGGGGGTTTGATGTCAAAACGCTATTACAGAGTGGATCAATACGTAAACGATGCTGATGTTTGGAACTAACACCCCTCTCAGTGCATCCGCTAAACTATTGCAAATGTAATTGCACGTATTTCCGGTTTTTCTCGATGATGAAATCATTTTCCGAACCGAACGTAGTTTTGACGTCCGTAAGCGCCTTCTCAGGGCCTAAATTGAATAAAGTACTTTGATATGATTCGATATAAACACTAATTAGAATTTGTGTATGAACACTACATTACCATTAATTAAGAGGATAGAGAAGGAAATTTAACACGAATTCGGCTAAATTGAACCGTGATGTCGTTCGATCGTCAGAACGTTCGCTCTCGTTGTCATGTCCCAGCGATGCCCTTTCCACAGCTGCAGCGACATAAAAGCGAATTTAAACAACGTATCCAAGTCATAAATACAGACAGCGAACTGGAATAATGAGAATCGTTAAATGACTATCGAGTATATGGTTGTCACCTAATATAAAAAAAATATATATACATATATATATATTTATATATATATATATAGTTAAGGTTTAGCGTTATCGCCATAATCTCTGCTGATCTTAAGTGACGATAAGGCCCAAGTTGGTAGACACGCTAAACCTTTGCAGGAACTGGCTCTCGAGTGCAACAGCCGGAACACACGTATTGATATTTGGCGGTAGGCTATATAAATAAATAAGCTTGAAGTTTCTGTAATAACAAAACCAAAAAATTGTTTGTCTGTCTGTACCTCTGGGACTTTCATTGACAGATATATATCTGATGTTTTAAGGAGTAACTTAGGCTACAATCATTTCAAATGCACGCGAACGCGTCTAACGAATCGCTGAACCCCAACGCCGTACTACTGATCACAATGTAACTTGGTGGATATATATATGTATTTTTTAGGAGAAAGTTTTTTTGCTAACCCTGAACGCCATAGTTGGGGCGCTGTCGTTGATATAAGCTACTGGTAAAGAACGACGTCTGCCGGACCAGTTGCTAAGTTATTTGACAATATGACTGATCAAATTACAAGTTATTTGTTCAGGTAATGCTGCTTTAGATATGTAGACAAAAATTTAAAATGATAAAAAAAACAGTTACGTTCGCGCATCAGATTTGCCCGTCACGTCCCCTCGTCACGGCTACAGTCGAATACATGATTGAATATACATTCAATACTGAATTACTGGTTAATATACAGGTATAATGCAATATCTTTTAAATATTTTTAATTTTACAAACATTCAGATCTTACCAAAAAAATATAATAAATTATTTTATTAAAATTTTTGAATAAATCAGTAACAATTTTTGACATTTGAACGAATGTGACCGTGGCACAGATAAAATCAACTAAAGTTATTTGTGAAAAATTAAATAATATTGAAAAATAAATAGCGACAACCCTAACGAACTTTTATAAATAAATATAAAAATTCTATTATCTTGACACCAATCTTTTTCACCTCACATTTCGCAATACATTACACACGGCATGTTCAATGAGATAAAACCGATTCCATATAAAGGTAAATCTAGGGAACGGTATGAGGGACAAGGGCGTCGCGTCTCGCACACAACTGCACCTTTTAAGGCTCTCTGTACAGCCTTGTCGTACTGTTTACTTTTGTATATTGCGCCACATACTGATCTTTGCATCGTGTAACCTAATTATTATTATGCTGTCCGCTTCTCGAGGTCGGAAGAAAGCTTGGTACAAATGAAAGATGCCATTTATTTTCACTAATTAATGACATAAGCCCTTTAGTGATATTGTGTTAGCATACTGGATATTTACTGGTTTTAAAGTGATGCGCACACAATGCGAGAGATTAAGAAACATGTATACAAAAAAATCTTATTGACCATATACATCGATAGATAAAAAAGTATATTTATAACAGTTGTAGTTTGTTTATACTTTATAAATTAAGCGTTATGGCCACAATCTCATCTGACGTTAAGTGACGATGTGGCCGAAGATGGTGGATATACGCTTTCATCACTATGTTTTTCGTCACCGAATGCTCAAGCTCATTTCAGATGTATTCGAACTCACGTCCATTGACGTGGCGCCCGGATACTCTACCGACAGAGCTATCAGAGCGATGATAGCGCAGTGGTAGTGTGTACGACTTCACGCCAAGGAACGTCAGTTCGAATCCAAGCACCTACAATGAGCTTGAGCTTTCGGTGAAGGAAAACATCCTGAGGAAACCATAGCACGGTGGTAGGGCTTTTTCTGATGCCCGCCTGGCTAGCTACCACCCTCAAGTTGAAAATCTGCCACCAAATACCAATAGGTGTGTTCCGGCAGTTGCACTTGAGAGCCAGTTCCTCCACAGGCTTAGCGTGTCTACTAACTTGGGCCGTATCTTCACTTAAGATAACTTAACTTAACTTTAAAAAAAAATAGAGTTTTATTTTATGTATAGATCATAATTGAAGCGATAATAGCTCAGTGGCAGTGTATAGGAACGCCGCGTCATGGGACGTGAGTTCGAATTCAACCACCACCAATGACTAAACCACCAATGAGCTTTTGGTCAACGAAAACATCGTGACGAAACCATAGCATGGTGGTAGGGCTTTTTCTAATACCCGCCTGGCTAGCTACCACCCTTAAGTTGAAAATCTACCGCCAAATACCAATAGGTGTGTTCCGGCAGCTGCACCTGAGAGCCAGTCCCTCCAATAAAGGCCGGCAATTCACCAGCAATTCCTCTAGCGTTGTGGGTGTCCATTGGCGGCGGTGATCACTTACCACCATGTGAAACGCTTGCTCTTTTGCCCCCCGCTAAATTGTAAAAATGGTCAAGGATAGACAACATTTTAAATGTTAAAATATGTCATATATTCTAGGTAATGTAGTGCTTTGTAAAAGCCGTTACCTCACGTTTATAAATAAACCCATTCATTCGGTAAACGATCGTCTCTCGTTCTTTATTCTATACTGAACGGGTTACCGGTCTCTTTAAAATAGTATATTGTTAGTGAAATAATAAAAGACATAGTAATTAACATCCAAATAGATAATAACGAAACAGTCCGGTGCCTTTTACTTCTCTATTTGTCTTGTTATCAGTACAGAATTGGTATTTCCTAAGTTTAGAAGAATTTTCCGTAATCATTAGTATCGAATATCGACTACTGGGTTAATAACAGTTAATAGAAATCCATCTACAGAAATATCAAACTCAAAGTTCGCTGGTACAGTGCGTTGATCCGCGTAATTAGTGTCATACAATAGTACTCAAGTTTTGTTAGAAGAAAAGTGACGAGAACCTTAGAAGCAATATATATGATTACTTTTTCAGATATAACGTTGCATTCAGTATCGTTACCTGAGATAATCTTTACTAATATTACAAAGCTAAAAAGTTTTGTCTGTTTGTTTTAACGCGCTTATTTTAGAAACTACCAATCCGATTTCGAAAATTCTTTTTGTATTCGATAGGGGAATCATTGAGACAGGCTTTAGGTTATGTAACATCACGCTACCACCGATAGGAGTGAAGCTGTATTTAAAAAAGTTACAGAAACGGGCGAAAATTGTTAAATAATTTTAGTTCCCCCCCAAAACGAAGTTACAGACACAAGTACTGTAGGTAATATATAACGTAATTTAAAACGACAGATACATCACAACCAGTTAGTAAGTCTTCTTGCAATACTATAACTGAACGCATAACTAATTTATCTTCTTCTACATTCGCTTAAGTCTAATGGAAAATATATAGGATGTTATTCTATACAAATCGATGTCATATCTCAACACTGAATTCCGTGATCACAGCGAACTAAAAAACGGCGTCTATTGTCACTTGTTAAGTAAACATATCCAGCCTTTGAGATCGTTCAAGTATTACGTAATACAATATAGAGGACGGGGATCTTGTAAAACGTTACGATGACGAAAACTTAGCACAGGACTCAGGTGTAGGTCCTCGAATCAAGAATTCTCGGCTGAGATTCGTCGTGACTTAACAGCCGGATTTAAGATTCTAGATTTAGGCAGAATTCAATCAGCGTATCGTCTTGTACCATCGCTTTGAGATATCGGGTTTCAGTTGGGTACATTTCAAGTTCAACTGATTGACGGAATAGGTGCGTGCGCCATTCGCGGCGATGACACTACGCTCCCAGACGGTCGCCGTCCCGCCAATTGGCCGTCGTGATTGCTTAATTATTATAACTGCTACTCAATGCACTGGGCCTCGTTCTTCACATTAACGAATGTCTATCATCACGACATGTTTATCATTGGTCCGGCAGAAATACCGCCGTGCTTTATTTACACTATAATGGATGCTGCCTCAGTAGTTTTATTCGGGTAAATTAGACGTATTTCCCGTAAAGTTTTCAGACCCGTTTTTCCGTAATATTTACCATCATATACTTTCATGTTAAAACTCAGTCTTAATGTCATATTGTACAAATAAGTCTATTGATTATTAAGTTTATAAAACGTACGTCCGTATACCTTTCGATAAATGAGACACATCCAATTAAAACTGGTCGCGAGGAGTTACAAATTATTTCACAATTTACTCTTATTATCTACTGTACAAAATGCAGAAATATTTTTTTAAATCCAACTGGTTCATTCTAAGATAAGCACATTCATACAAACTTTTCCACTCTACATCATTAATATGGATAGGTAAATATAGCAGAATATTATTCAACCGAGATGTGTTTTAAATTCATCGTTCCTAATGAAACTTAAGCGCCGGCAAATCGCTTTTTTATACTTCAGGTTTTAGCGTTATGTCCATAATCTCACCTGATCTTAAGTGACGATGCGGTCCAAGTTGGCAGACACGCTAAACCTGTGAAGGGGCTGGCTATCAAGTGCAGCTGCCGGAACACACCTATTGGTGTTTATATATTGGTTTACAACTTGAGGGTGGCAGCTACCCAGGCGGGCATTAGAAAAAGCCCTACCACCATGCTATGGTTTCCTCACGATGTTTTCCTTCACCGGAAGCTCAAGCTCATTGTAGATGGTTGGATTCGAACTCACGTCTCTTGACGCGAAGTCGTACACACCACCACTGAGCTATCATCGCTTCATACGTTTCATTAGCGGTGACACTGTGTTTCCTACATATAATATGTTATTTTCACCGAATTGACGTTTTAAAAATAACGTAACACAGATAACCGAATTAATAAACGTACGTTAACACCGAGCGAGACGTGTTTGTGTTAATTCACACGTATCTATGCAAATACACGTTCTACATTATTTCGATACGATATTATTTATTTCCTTTCGAGTATCGAAGTCAACGACATTAAACGCGAGGGCTGGAAATTTCTTTGTAAATAAAGAGAAAGAAACACTCCGTATTGTCCCAGTTATTAATTTGAACCGCTATTCAGTTTATTTGCCCTGAATTATAATCAAAAACCAATTTTAACTTTAGTTTTTCAGTCATTACTATGAACACTTATCGAATGAATGCAACATTTTATGCAGTGTCTATTTAAAAATTATATAGAAACTAGCTGACCCGGCGTACTTACAAATCTATGAATCATTTGGCTTTTCTGTTCTATAATATGCATGTATTATACATATAAACCTTCCTCTTGAACCACTCTATCTATTAAAACCGCATCAAAACCCGTTGAGTAGTTTTCAAGATATATGCATACATAGGGACATACAGATAGCGGGAAGCGACTTTGTTTTATACTATATAGTGATTTTATTTGTATATAAAAAGCGGGAAAGTTTCTTGCGTTTGTTTAAACGCGTTTATCTTAGAAACTGCTACTCGGATTTCGAAGATTATTTTAGTACCTATTTGAAGGAGCTATCGTCGAAGAAGGTCTAACATCAAGCTGCTACTAATAGGAACGAAGCTGTTTTGAAAATAGTTACAAGAAACGAGCATGACTTATTTCATGATTTTCAGTTTCACGCGAACGAAGTCACGGTTATAGCATATATATATATATATATATATATATAAAAGATAAATACCAGTAACTCATCACAATATCACCATAACTACCCAGACCAAGAATTTAATATTTGTCATAGATATTCCATCCACGATGTAAACCGCCCTCTGAGATCGGAAATGCACGGTCACCGGTGATTGCCGGAAAAAACGCGAACGCAGCCGGGGCACGAGCTAGTTATAAATAAAGTGCAAAGATGTCTTTTAGAATATCTGTCTCGCTTATATTTCTGTACAGTTTATATGGCCACAATCTCAGCTGATGATAATTGGCAACGTGGCCCAGGATGATGGACACGCTAAGCCTTGAGGACGGTCTGGCTCTCAAGTGCAATTGCCAGATCACTCCTATAGGTATTTGGCGGCAGAGTTTCAACTTGAAGGTGGTAGCTAGTCAGGCGGGCAGTAGAAAAACCCTACCATATGGTTTCATAACGTTGTTTTCCTACCTCGAAATCTCAACCGCATTACAGGGATTCGAATTCACGTCCATTGATGGAGCGTAACTCTACACTACCAACTGCTCAGTTCATCATCAGATCTGATCATCGCTTCAAAGTTTGAGCCCACGTCAACTCAACAAAACGGCTATTGGCCGTGGGGTTTTAATGGATAGTCGCGGCGACCAACATCGGGCGTGTCTCACAAACCCTCTCAGTCTACCCCCAGGCTTATATACATTTCCTGGTTCTGTTAAACTAAAATATGGCAAAGAATTTTTTTTTACAACCGTAGGCATTTATGCCACGCGATAGATGGAAGAAAAAATTCGAGGCTGTGTAAAAAAGTTTCACTTTAAAACGTTTTCACTCAACAACAGCCGTTGACATAAAGTGAAACCAAGATATGTATGGAATGTTACATGTCAAACTGAATTGTGTTGTTGAAAATTGTCATACATACTCCTTTGGGAACGGACTTTACGCTGACGTGGGAATGACGGGTAAACGCAAACGGAGCCGGGGGCACCGGTTAGTATATGCATGTAATAACGTTGTGTGTTGTTTGTCCTCAGTATGTCTGAAGGTGACGTGTCGCTGATTCGCGACGAGGACGTGTTGCGCCGTTTGGTAAGAATTTTATTTATTTTTTCTAATAGTGCATTGAAACAATTATTATACCTTAGATGTGAGAATTAAAAAAAAAAAAAATTTCTTCAATTGTTATTTTAGATTGTAATTGGAATTAAAAAGTGTGGGGTGTCGTGGACACCAGATAGGAACTTAGTTTTACATAAATATTAATATCAAGTTCTAGTTGAGGTAAAAAGAAAATAATTATTAGTATATAAATTCTTTATTATTATTACTATTATTGTTTATCGATAAAAATTGAAATGTACTTTACGAAATTATCTTAATAAATTTTTGAATTGTTTTGAATTCATACAAATAATAAAAACTTTAAATGGATGCATATTAAATTATATACGGTAGTAATAACAAATAATTGCTTGTATATTTGTATATCGCTTGTATATACCTAATGTTATAAGGAGTAACTTGAGATATTATTATTACAAAGTCCACGTGGATGAAGTAATGTTTTTTTGTTTGTTTATGTAATAAAAAAGATCATAACCGGGAATCCTTTAATTTTATGCCAAGCTACGGTCGTGTGGGGCTTATGGGGTAAAAGTACCCTCAAATACCCACTATAAAAGCACCATAAGTACCCTCAATCTCCCATGTTCCCCGGTCGCTTTTGACTACTTTCAAACAAGTTTGAATCTCTCTCTAGTGGAGAGCATAGGTAATAATTTTCCTTATCAAATAAAATAGCATTAGTGGTAAATGTACTTTTGCTGTTAAATCTCTTAAGGCGCTGCGAACTGTTTATTATTGTTGTGTTCGATTGATTATATAATTTACTAAGTTAATACCTGAGCTTTTGGTAAAGGAAATTATCGTGATGAAACCAAAGCATGGTAGAAAAATATAGCTGTGATAAAATATAATATAAATATAAAAATAACAATCAAAATAAAGGGTTAAATGTCACATATATTAATATACCCGATAAATTATTTCCAGTGGCAGCAAACTGAAGACTTCTCCCGCAAGAAAGAGATCCGAGCACACATGTATCGACTGCGAGAGGAACGTCTTCGAAACCTTTACTCGCCGGAGCCCACAGCTGATGGGACAAAAGGTAAACTGTTCTGTAAGACGTTTTAAAAATAATCTAGTAATAATATATTACCAGAGTGTTGATGATAATATTCGATACTGTAAAGTAATGGTGACCGTCATTGTCGAGATTATTTCAATTAAATAAACTATTGAAACAATGATTACTCGTAACACTTTTTAAACTTCCGCGTATTGTATACATTATATTATAGAAATGAAATACGGGTAAAGAACGCGATTTACTTTTTAATAATTTCTCGAAGTTTCGACCTGGTTACACAGGCCGTGGTCACGAGCCGACTGAAGTGTTGCCGTGTCTTTGTTACAGAGGGCAGTTTCTAGTAACTACCCTCATTTGCTCATTATCACTAACAATGTTTCGGCACACTATACCCACTATATCTGACGATACAAGCATCGATCGCATCCGAGGCTCGAGTCGTCCTAACACCGGATTCCATGCCGTGTATAATTTTAGTTCGTGATCCCGATTAAAATGTACTTTTTAATTTCGATCTATTCCCTTACATTTCAAAGATAGTAGAAGCGATCTGTGGAACGGACTTTTGGTTCATGTAATTCTGTCTAATGATTTTTGTTTCTATTTTATTATGATATACACAATCTGGGTCCGCACCTTTTTTAGGTAGGCGTGATTTAGTTTGCGTTAAAAATACCTTTACAACAGTATCTAGGCATTACACTAAAAACTAAAAAGTGAGTTTTTTTTCTATCTAATGATTCGGATCCTCTTCTAGCAGGTGTGCTCCTTAACCTTTTATTAAATTTATTAAAAAGTAAGTCACATTTTCGACTCGTATATAATTTCTATATTATAATGATCGCTCAGTTATCGCATGTGGGTAGACGACGTTTTCTTAACTACGTTGTTATTAAACTTCCGGTGTTAAAACCAAAGGATGTTAGTAGAGCATTTTGCAAATGCTTGCCTAATTAACTGTAATTCTCGAGTTGACGAGCAGTTAAAATCTAAGTATGTTTACATGTGTTTCAGGTGTTACGTTTAAGATCCATATCCCACACTAGATTTAGCGTGGCACAATATAACACCTACCATCAGTACATACTCGTTAACTACAAAAATAATAAATCGAGTCAACGAATGTAATATGTTAGAATAAATTTTATTTTACGTGATAGGTATGTCTTTTCTGACCCCAAATTATATAAAAGGAGCTTACAATCTGTCTGGAGGTAAGCATTCACAGCTACCCACGTCGCTTTTAAAGTCAAGGAAGATCACATGCGTTTTTTTGTTATTTCAAAAACCTGTTAACTCCTCTCCCAAAGATGAGGTATATTGATAAGCAATTAAAGATTTACAGATGTATTAATGTATAACTTAGGTACCAAAAGTTATTCATTTCTTTATGGTCAAGTTAGAAAGTTTGTTTTTTATATTAAATGTAAAAAAGCACACATATTGTAGACAGGGTGACTTAGAGTTATTTTAGTGTGCTCTAAGGTAATATTCAAATGTTGTAAGGCAGCTACTTCGTTATTTTAATTATTCAATATATTTGGGCCTTTGCATTAACCATATCACTTTGCGATGCCTAAGTTCTGTGTAGGTGTAAGAGTTGATTCACTTCCCAAACGACTAGACGAGTTATGCGTCGACAGGTTGTGAATTCACGTCGCCGCAGGGACACGTGCAGTCGTTTGCAGACCAGACCTTCCAGTCCATGAAGAGCAAGGAAGTCCGCGACGCTGGCTCCCCTCCCAAGGAGTTCACTTACCGCGGCCAAGGTGCCCACACTCGACCACCTCTTTAACCCCTCACTAACTGGCTTCATAACTCGTAACAGCGGTTTTGGGGGACGCGCATATACGCGTATTACCAACGCACTGCATATTAAATTAATATCCTTATGTTTCCAGACCTGAAGGATCTTTCAAATGCTGGATGGAATGTGGAATCAGAGGACCGGACTACGGACGACGGTCACACTCACGTTAAATCAGTGAACGCCAATATTGAGGGCCGGTACGACGTAGAAGGCGGTAAGGGTCAATTCGCAGCAGTCGATCGTCACACTCAATCTGCGACTGAATACCAGGATGAGAATTCTAGTCTGAAGCGCAACGAGAGCTCCTCAAAAACGGCTGCGCACGAACAAGTGGTGCGAAAAACTGACGACGGTTCTCAGTTTTCCTCGACAACCAGCTCGTCCTCGACCTCTAAATTCCAGCAAGTGTCGACGAGAAACGAAACCGTGCCATACACCGACGACTATGACCGACGACTCACCGATACTAACAGAAATGAACAACTAACTAGAGATAACTACGAACAAACACTCAGAAGTAATGATGATCATGGTGAATTGATGTCGAGAAAGGTGGAATACCCTGATGATAATACTAAAGTGATTGTTGAGACTCGACGACTGCCGGATGGAACTAGAGTAACCAGTACTCGCCGGGAATTCCGTGTTCCCATGCAAAGTACCCGTACTGAGCATCATTCGCAGTCAAGGAGTGAAAATAAATTTAGTACAACGCATAAGACCGATCAAACAGCAACTTCCAAGACCATTCGTCACACTGACAATACAACTAGAGATATAGTTGACGCGCAAAGGAACGTTGACAACTATGATTTTAAAAGACATACTGTCGACGATGACTTTTCTGAAACGCAAAGTGTTAGAAATTATGAAACTAATGTGACTAGAAAAGTGATCGACACAACGAACGATGATAACTACTCGACAACGTCACGTCATGAGAACAGTAAAGTGAGCAAAAAAATTATCGACAGTTCAACCGTCGATAACGAATTTTTGGTCAATCAGTATGAAAAAATTAATAAAAAAATCATTGATCAAACTGAAAATGTAGATTTTCAAACTATACGACGACAAAATAATAAACAAGTAATTGATCGTTCAAAGAGTGATGATGATTATTCTCAAACTGTGCGATATGTGACTAAAACGAACAGAGTCACGGATGATACTTACGATGACATACGGCAGACCAAGCATCCTGAAAGTTTTGACGATGTCGATCGACGTGAGATTACTGTTATTCGAGACGATAAGAATATACGTCGAAGAGACATAAAAGATACCAGTAATACCGAAGATAAAATTCACACAATTACGAGGGATACTAAAGAACACATCATCGATAGAAAAACCACATCTGATCAATATCAAACAACTTATCAAACTGACTACGCTCAAAAGAAGATCAGTACTGACTGGAGCCCTAGTCACCAAGCTTGGGCCAGCACACTACGTTCAGACACACCATCTACGACACGGCCCTCAACCAGAGCTTCCTCTCCTGGAAGTAAAACCTTTAAATCCAGCACATCGTCGCTTAGAAGTAGCGTTAGTCCCGATAAAACCTTTAGAAAACCTTCAAGCCGTGGCACAAGCCCCAGTAAGATCGATCGCTTTTCTCCTTCTCGTACTGTCACTGATAGATACTCAAGCACCCATTCTACACATTCTGTTACTGAGGTCAAATCTACAAAACATACAAGTTTTGATGGCAGACCACCAACAGGCCGTTCTCCAACTAGGCCCGCTTATAGCCCTGATAGAAAAGTACAGGATCGTCAAAGACCAAGTGTAAGTCCAGATAAACATCCTCATGACCACACTCAAAGACCCAGCGCTAGCCCAGAAAGAAGACCTGTCCACAAGCCTGTCGATACTCATCCAGGCTCTCCGATAAAAACATCAGAAAGGCCGGCTGGCGTACGTCAAAGTCCCGATAGGAAGCCTGGTCATCAACCAACGAACGTGAAGCCTGATAGTTTGATACATCCTCGCACGAAATCACCACATGGATTTATTTCAGATGAACAGCCGGGCAATCCAAAAGATTCTTTAAGAGCTAGTCCGAGTCCAGACAGAAAACCTAGTTCTCGTACACCAATCCATCATCACTCGAGTCCCTCAAAAGATGTCACTAGAACTATGTCTCCTTCAAGTCCTTGGTCACCTACACAAAGAACACCAAGTGTTAGCCCTGACAGAAAACCAGGATATAAGTCAGAGGAAGACCAACCAAAAAAACCTATAGATAAAACTACACTAAGACAAAGCACGAGTCCTGACAAAAAACCAGGTTATATGAAACCAACCGCTTCAAGTCAACCAACTGAGAATCTGAAAAGTCCGACAAAGCCAGTCGACAGCACTAATTCTAAATATCATTCAGAAGTATCTGATACTTACAAGTCCGAAGATAGCACAAAAATTTCTAAGATTAAAGAAGATCATCATAGATTTATTACTGAGGAAATCAAGATACATGCAAACACTGATAAAGTAGATACTACGAGAATTAATACATCTGTATCTAATAATTTACAACCTAAAAATAAAAGCCCGTCCCCGGATAGAAAAATGGAAAGAATTCCTGATCACGTTAAAAAAGGACTCGAAAAGGAACCTATGGTCCAACCAGGAGAGAGAATTACAATTTATGATGATGAGGCTGATTTAACAAATATTAAAACGACTACAATAAAAAGACACGATATTATTGAAGATATAACTACTCATACATTTAAACCTGAAGATTTATCGAACCCTGAGTATAGTGAGCCCGCAGAGCATACACCAGAACATAGAGACTTACCTGAATCCCAACCACGTAGAGATGCCTCGCCTACTAAGTATCCTACCTATGACAGGAAATATCCACAAAGCGAAAGTGAATACCGAAGTCCTAAAAACGAGGAATCCCCCAAATTCCAACCACATAGAGAAACATCTCCTACTAAGTATCCAACTTATGACAGGAAGCACCCGCAAGAAGAAATCGGACACCATAGTCCTAAAGATAAGGATTCTCCCAAAACTCAACCACATAGAGAAGCTTCTCCTACGAAGTACCCAACTTATGACAAGAAGCACCCACAAGACGAAATCGGACACCGTAGTCCTAAAGATAAGGATTCTCCAAAAACTCAACCACATAGAGAGTCTTCTCCTACTAAGTATCCAACTTATGATAGGAAACATCCACAAGACGAAGTCGGACACCGTAGTCCTACAGACAAGGATTCTCCCAAATCCCAACCACATAGAGAAACTTCTCCTACAAAGTATCCAACTTATGACAGAAAACATCCACAAGACGAAGTCGGACACCGTAGTCCTAAAGATAAAGATTCTTCCAAAACTCAACCACATAGAGAAGCTTCTCCTACGAAGTACCCAACTTATGACAAGAAGCACCCACAAGACGAAATCGGACACCGTAGTCCTAAAGATAAGGATTCTCCAAAAACTCAACCACATAGAGAAACTTCTCCTACAAAGTATCCAACTTATGACAGAAAACATCCACAAGACGAAGTCGGACACCGTAGTCCTAAAGATAAAGATTCTTCCAAAACTCAACCACATAGAGAAGCTTCTCCTACGAAGTACCCAACTTATGACAAGAAGCACCCACAAGACGAAATCGGACACCGTAGTCCTAAAGATAAGGATTCTCCAAAAACTCAACCACATAGAGAATCTTCTCCTACTAAGTATTCAACTTATGACAGAAAACATCCACAAGACGAAGTCGGACACCGTAGTCCTAAAGACAAGGATTCTCCCAAAACTCAACCACATAGAGAAGCTTCTCCTACGAAGTACCCAACTTATGACAAGAAGCACCCACAAGACGAAATCGGACACCGTAGTCCTAAAGATAAGGATTCTCCAAAAGCTCAACCACATAGAGAATCTTCTCCTACTAAGTATCCAACTTATGATAGGAAACATCCAAAAGACGAGATCGAACACAATAGTCCTAAAGACAAGGACTCTCCCAAATCCCAACCACATAGAGAATCTTCTCCTACTAAGTATCCAACTTATGACAAAAAACATCCACAAGACGAAGTCGGACACCGTAGTCCTAAAGATAAGGATTCTCCAAAAGCTCAACCACATAGAGAATCTTCTCCTACTAAGTATCCAACTTATGATAGGAAACATCCAAAAGACGAGATCGAACACAATAGTCCTAAAGACAAGGACTCTCCCAAATCCCAACCACATAGAGAAACTTCTCCTACGAAGTATCCAATTTATGATAGGAAACATCCAAATGATCAAGTTGAAAAACACACATCTCAAGATAAGGATTTACCAAAATCGCAACCGCACAGAGAGCCATCTCCTACAAAGAGTGAAACTTATGACAGGAAACATCCTGCTGATGAGCTTAAAGCTCGTTCATCTAAAGAAAAGGATTCTCCTAAAAGAGACACTAAACCATATAATAGAATAACTACTTCAGTCGAAGAAAATAACATAACAGTGACAAAAGAAAGTAAAGATACAAAATACGATTCCATAACAAGAAAAGAAAAACATACAATGGTATCACCTGAAAAACCATTGTCACCATCCAAAAAGGCACCTAGAAATAGTACTTCTCCTGATAAAATATCAACAAAAGACAATAAATATCAGCATACTATTGACTTTCTTGCCACCGAAAAGTCAACTGACGAATTAAACAAAAAGATAACTCTAACAGATCGCTCTAGGCAGCTTGTTACTCCTTCATCTAGCCCCACTCGGAAACCTAAATCCGAAGCTGAACCTTCGACAGGCCAAAGTTCTCCTACAACATCTGTTAGCGGATTTGTCTATTTCGGATCTCCTCCTCGAGAGAAAACGGAAGTAACAGACTTAGATGATCAGGAATACTCTACTGAATTAATAACAACCGACATTCGTAAAACAAACGAGAGACCTTACACTCTTGACATGCACCGTACACCTTCACCATCTAAAATACCATGCAGATCTCCATCACCTGAGAAAAGTATTACCTCACCAAAAGAAAGTCTTCCAAGAAAGAGTTCTCTTAAAAAATCTACTGAGCCTTATCAACCATCACCCACAGAGATACCTCCCTCAAACTTTTGTATATCACCCACTGACGATCAGAATGACAAAATTCGAAATAAAGATCGAATTGAACTAGAAGAGCAAGAAGACGCGTCTAAATCTAAGCCACTATTAGAAAGACGTGAGACTTATGAGGAACGTTGCAAGAAAATTCTTGGCATGGTTGATATAAAGGAAAATATAAAGAAACAAACAACCCATAAACGTGAACCGCATACAAATTTCCATTCTCCCAATGTCTCACCATCTCAAAGTTTAGTTCCAGAAGATAGGTCACCATTGAACAGAAATTTAATAAAAAATACCACTACTAAAGATGTAACCAATTTTATCACTCATGAAAAAGAAAACATTATTAACACGACGTGTTACCAAAATGTTTCACAGGATGAAAAACCTAAAGTCCCAAGAGGTAGCTCACCAACTAAGCTTAAAGACATAATAACATCAACGAAATCAGATAACTACGACACAGAAAAGAACTTGAGAGAAAGCCCTGAAAAGGTTCCTAAACACAAGCTACCTGAAGATAATCTACCAGACAAATATACTCATCCTGATAATGAAAAAACATATGAAAGCCCAGAATCCGAAATAACAATAAACAAACAACCTGATTTTATTTCTGACAAGCGTCCGCAACCGGAATCGTCACCAAAACAGGGCTACAATCCTGCTATAAAACAAGATACTAATAGAATTACGCCGACAACGCCGGATATAATCAAATCCACTAATAGTCCTAAAGAACCTTCTTCAAGACCTAGTCAAAGTCCTGAACGAAAACCAGGTTACACGAAAGAAACTATTGTAAATTCCAAGAAGACTACATCATCTATAGAAAATATTGAGAAAGCTACAACTATAACCGAGGAAACGAAATACTCTTCAATGAAAACCGTCGAATCGCCTACGCGCCAGTCTCCAAAAACTAGAGAAGATCAGCCAAGATCTACTTCGCCTAAAAAACAATTGCCTAAAGAAAGTACTCCTAACAGACCTATCTCTCCTACAAAGCATACTGCTTCGGATGATATCTCAAATAAAAAACAAATCAATAGGTATGAAAAAAGTTCATCACCAGATAATTCTGAAATGATTCCTGGTTATATGAAAACTACTACAAGTGTGACGAAAAAACACGATAATTACGAAAGAGATTACAATCAAGAAACGATTATATCCAAGGAAGTTGACCAGTCTCCTAGAAGGTCGTCAAAGTCCCCTAACCGTAAAACTCCTGATGAAGAACTATTAGTTACTAGACCATCGAAACATAACAAATATCCAGAGGATCAAAGTCCAGAGAGGAAATCAAAACATGAACAACCTGAGTCACCTACAAAACGTGGTCCATCAAAGAGCCCAGAACGTATAACTGTTCGGGATTCGTCTCCAACTAAATTTAGTAAATCCCCTGATTATACAACTACAAAAGTTGATTCTATAACTAAACAAGATACGTCTAAAGTAGACGTTTATGAGATAACCACATCTAAAACCGTACGAGATACGTATCCACAAAGATCATCAGCTTCTCCAACACCCATATATCCAGCGAAAGATGAACCAAGAAACGCATCTCCAACCAGACCTAAAAATTTAAATGACGGTAGGCCAAACACAACTAATAAAGAACAGAATTTAATACCAACAGACGATTCTCCTATGGGAAAACCTGACAGCAAATATCCCAGCGAACCATCTCCTACTAGTATTAGGAAAACTCCGGGATACATGAAAACTACAACTGCCGTTTCTGCAAAATACGATACAGTATCATCTACTGATAATTTCGAAAAAACAACAATTTTAAAATCGACCGAGAAGAAACACACGTCAACGAGAGTATCTGAATCTCCGACCCGCCAAGTTGATAATACTACATACAATTCATATCCCAAGGATGACTCACCGCCGAGAGATAAAATAAGTCCGGAACGAAAACCTAGAGACCAGCGATCATCTACACCAACACAAGATTCTCCAACTAAGAAGCCAGGTATGAGAAAATCTGAGGATACTTCTCCTACGAGAACTAATAAGATATCCAGTTATTTGAAAACTACAACAGCATACTCAACTAAATATGATATTGTGGAAGATACAGATGAATGTATTGAAACGGTTGATAAAAACCATAAAAATGAAACTAAGCCTGCACCTGGAGTGCGACCTGGATATTCTCCTTCACGTGATAGTCTAAGCCCAGAAAGAAAACCAAAACATCAACGCGCAATAATAACAAATCGAGGAGATCAGTTATCTGAAGACGAGTACCCTGATAAATCTCCTACAAGGCAGACTGAAGAATTACCTGAATCTGACCAACACCGAACCCCATCACCATCAAGGCCGTATTCATATCACAATGAAAAGTCACTAGAAAGAAGTAACGTGAGTCCTGAGAGGAAACCAGGTTTTACAGACAAACCTACGAGAAAACCAGATAACAGCTATCCAAAAGAAAAATCACCGACAAGAAAAGATACGCCAAAAAAGGTTACTGACACTCTATCTAAACACGATACCACATCTACGATAGAAGAAAACATTTTGTCTAAAACTATTAATAAGAAAGAAACTACATCACAATCTCCAACTCGTAAGTCTAAAGAACATCCAAAGTCTGGTACTAACTATCCAAGAGAAAATTCACCATACACCTCCAGTTCACCTGAACGGAAATCTCCTGCTAGGGACAATGTTAGTCCTGAAAGCAAACCAGTACATGACCAACATAAAATACCATATGAGGAAACATCAAAACAAAAACCTCACGACAGGTCTCCGTCTAGGACTGATAAATTGCCAGGATATATGAGAACTACAGCATCTGTTACATCTAAATATGACACGTCTACAGAAACTGATAATATCACAGAAACCGTTAAAACAACTAGTAAGACTATTGAAAAGTCAGATAGATACTCTATTCTTCATAATGAGGAACATCCAAATCTTGTCAAACCTAAAAATTCTGAAAAGATTATTCCTCTAGAAAACGAAGCTCCAGAACGAAAACCAGGAAAAGCGGAGCCTAGAAATCAACCAACTGTAAAGCCAATTAGAACTCCAGAAAACATGAAATCTACTACATATACAAGGACCAAGGTCTCAGATGAAGAAGAGATAGTTACCCCAAAAACAGTTGACAAGAACCATCCATCCAGACTAGTTTCATCCCCGACATCTAAAGTTTCTAAAGATACATACTCCAAGCCTATACCAGGCCAGACTAGAACTGTATCACCAACAAAGGTTAATCCTAAAGGTATTTCCCCTGGAAACAAACCGGGACCTAAGCAACCATCTGTCACAAGAGATAGTCCAATAAAGAAACCAGTCATAGGCGATAAATATCCAAAGGTTTCTTCCACTGCAACTAAACCTGACGAGACAAAACCTGATTTCGTGCAGTCAACTACGTTTGTTACATCTCAACGTGGTACTACTTTAGAAGAAGATACTGAGGAATATGTTACAACGGAAACAGTAGACCAGTATCCGTCGCCACAATCAGATACTTCAACTACGAGGTATACACCTGAAGAATCAACAAAACCTGAACACCTTAACATAGAAGAACCCAGACAACTTCGTACTCCTTCACCTATTAAGAAAGCAACTAGAGTAACAGAAGATAACACTGATTTCATAATATCGGAGAGAGAGCAAGAAGTTCTACACAGAGTGCAAAAATCATTGAGAAAATTGTCGCCAGAACGAAAAGACAGATCTCCTAGTCCTGAAAAAAGTCCAACTAAAACGACGACTAGTTTACATGATCTCGATGTAAAGATGACTGTTAAGACAGAAGACTTTACGACTCTTTCTAAAACAGAAGATACAAATGAAGTAATTAAGAAATATACGCCACATTCTAAGCCTAAAGATGATAAACCAAAAGTTACAAATAAGCGTACTGTTTCTCCGATTAAAAAACCAGCGGTTCAGGTTCCTTCAAAAGTCGATAAGAGTCCAGAATCTCCAACGAAATCAAGAAGCATATCTCCTAAAAAACCATTCGGTGAACGCCCACAGTCACCGCAAGTGCCCAAAACTGGCAGTGCAAAGCCTAAAGAGCAAACACCAGTTTATATGACTCGAAAACCTACACCAGCTACAATCACAACTACGAAAATAGAGAAAGCTATTACTATGGATGTGAAAAAAGTTATAGGCACAACAAAACATAATATAACAAAAACCACGGTGAAAGCAACAGCAAGTAAATTTATGGCACCAACATCTAAGACTGAACCTGAACTGAAACGGGTACCAACTACTAGAGGCATTAAAGAGCAACCTAAAAAGGAACCTGACACAAAAGTTACTCGTACCACCAGTGACACTACTCTGAAGTCTAAGAAAACATCACCACAACGTATGAAGTCTAAACCTGAAATCCAGGTAAATGATAAAACTCCTAAATCTCCTAGATCTGGCAAAGAAACTCAACCGAAGTTTCCAGGTAAACCGAAATCAGCAACATCACTGAACACCTCAACTGATGAAGATGATATCATTATAGATGTGCAACAATCTAAGTCATCTCGTGAAAACTCTCCTGATCGTATCTGTCCAACACCAGTTAACTTCTCTGATGATGTTGGTACACCAAGGTTCCCTGATCAAGTAAGTGAACCAGATGACGACTTACGCAAACGAACCTACAACACAATCCACGAGACAGAATCTTTAGTAGATGACATCGTTGAAATATGTGAGGACGACGAACTATTTGTTAAAAGAACTAATGTAAAAGAGATTTCCGAACACGACGATAGTCTACTCAGTGTGCACGATAAAGTTTCCAAATTTACAAATAAACTTGAAACGGTAACTAAACCCAAAGATAATACCGCTGCGTTCAGGGACACAGAAATAAAAAGTCACTCAGACTTCCTCGATCAAGATTTGAAATCTGATGAATGCTTACTCTCTGTGTCTGAAAAAGTTAATAAATTCGCAAAAGGCGCTCGCGATACTAGAGACAGTAAAAGTCCTTCGCGCAGAATCGTCGATGAGTATGACAAACATACAATTTATCAAGATGACTATACAAAACTGAGCGTGAATGACAAAGCCCATTTATTCGTAGAAACAGCAGAAAATATTAAAACAACAAAAACAAAGCCGGCGCAGAGAGTGGAACGACCTGACTTGAGCAACGTCGATGAGTCATTAAAAAGTGACGATTGTTTACTCAGCGTGTCCGATAAGGTGAATAAGTTTGTTAAAACAGCAGAACAATTTTTCAACGACACACACGAGGTCGATGAGAAAGACAAAAAAATTAAAGAGCAACACGATAAAATCATGAAACAAATTGTTGGAGACTACGATGACGAAACCTCGGAAACAACTGAATATACTGAAGAAATCGTAACCGAAAGTGTGGATCGAGTCGGCAGGCATTCTCCTACTCATTGCGAAGAACACCCTGGACAGGCTACCAAGACAAAAACACCATCTCGTCCTAAAGATAAAGAGTATAGCAGTCCTAATGTAAAGGTCACAGACCGTGCGCCTCCTGTTAAGATAACGACGTTACGCAGTAGCGAAGCTGTCAAAAAAGCCAAAGCTTTATTCGAGAACATTGCGTCTACCACTCAGAAGACGGAAAAATCCTCTAAACACACAGCTAAGTTGACAGACATCGGGGTTAAGAAATTGCCTAAAACAGATTCTCCTAGAGTTTCTCGTCCTACCGTTAAAGATTCCTCTCCTAGAGTGACTGATTTTGATACTGAAGTTGATAGCGTCCCTGAAGATAACCAGGAACACAGACCAATCGAAGCAACTACTCCTCATCGCGATACTAAACATCGCAGCAGTCCCAGCCGACGTATAAGTCAGTCTCCTGACGCGCCTAGATCTAAGTCACCAGTGCACCACACGGTGGAATCTACAACTACTAAAACTGTTTTGACACAACACACAAGTACACCAGAAACTGACGCTCCGCAACATCGGCCTGAGACTGATAAACCAGATAAGATCCCCGGTTACTTACGCCCGACAAAAACCAGTCAGATGAAAGAAGAGAAAGTGACTGAGGAAACTGAAGTTAGTAGTCGACGTGGTAGCGGCAAATTTGGGGTAGAGCTACGGAGAACGAGCGTCGACAGATCAACGCCAACAGGAGAAAGACGTCGCAGCGTCGAGCATCCCTGTATTGAAGATATCTATGACCTCGATCTATTGGAACAAATGGTTAGTACATCACATATATGTATACTCCTAGTTGTCATATCTATCATAGCTTCCCGCTTATATATATACTAATTTTCAGCTGGAAAAAGTGACGGGGTACGAGCAGAGACGACGCATCCGCGCCCAGATAAGAGTGGCCAGGAAAGGAGACGACAGCAACACCTTTACTAAAACTACTAAAACAACACTAAGCGTGCCGAAGAATAAATCTTCTGATTCCACAAAATCTCCTGAACGATCATCTAAATCTCCACAAAAAACTATGTCTCCCGACCGAAAAGCAACACCAAGCAAGGCTGTTAGTCAACCGAGAGAAGTTTCAATTATGAACGGTCACAGCAGAGATACAGCTGAAAGACCGCGTACTCATCGACCAGAGAGCCCAGGTAAGCTGACCCATAAAACGACTCCTAAGAGTTCTCCACATCAACCTAATCTAGAAAAGAGGACTCGTCCACAGTCTCCAGCAAAAACAGTTACGAAACCCAAATCAAATCGTTTCAACGAGTACGCAACCGCATACATGAAGAAGGTCGGTTTAAACGAAACGTCCAAACTTAAAACTGCCGAGACCAAGAAATCTGAAACTCATAAAACGTCTAAACAAGTCGAAGAACACACAACGGTTGAACAGTACACCACTTCCAAATCCTTCACGGAGAGAACTTCTTCCAAAGACGTCATTGAAACGGTAGGGCTGAATGGAATGAGATCGCCTTCTCCTGAGAAGAAACGGAGTCCTGAACGAAAAGCAAGCCCAGTGAAATATGAACGATCACCGAGCCCTGAACCACAGCGACGAAAGTCCGACACGACCCAAACGGAGACAACCATCAAGACCACCTACGACATCGATAAGAAGGTCCAACCTAAAGTAGTTCAGGAAGAGAAACCTTCGTGGGTAACGAACAGGAATCTAAAGAAGATAACAACAGAGACACGCACGTTTAGTTCGAAGAAAATCGAGCCCGAGAAACCTAAATACCGAGCTGCGAGTCCTTCGAAGGTAATTTCGAAACCTTTGGACGCGATCACATCGAGCTACGGCCCCGGACCGCTCGACTCTGATGGGAAACCACTGTTCGGTATCAAAGCCTTGCGAAACACAAGCAGCAATTACCAAGGTAAATAAAATTCAATCTGAATACAATGTTTACAATGTAACAAACTATATATCTCGGACTTTAAAATAGACAAAAATAGAATCAAAAACTGTAGCCTCTTACGTAGATCCATTTACCAAATACATTTAAGGATCACTGTATATAAAACATTTAAAAAGAATTATATCTGGTCTAAAAAGGGCTCAAAGCTTATAAAGTTTTCTTTGTAAAATGTAATATAAATAAAAAAGATTTATTTGTTTGTTGTCTATATAAAGCTTTAATGTTACAACATTAAAAGTTTCTTGTGGGGATTTTTAGACCAAGAGATTTTTATTTCATGTATTTGCACTGCATGTTGGGTACTGCTATATTAAATATACTATGTATAGGGTACAGTTTTAACCCTTTACCAAATTAAGTGCACTGTTAATTGGTAAGCACAGTATACCCAGATTTACCTGGACATACACCAGCAGACCCCAGATCGCGATACGCTAAAGTTTGTTGCTATGATGGGAATTACAGCTAGAGTATTGTGGCCACGATTCTATCTGATAGACATATCAGGTCCTACCATCCACCTTAATAAACAAATAACACATATGGACTAGCGAACCCGTGCGAATATCTCAAACATTACCTTCATAAAACAACATATAATTTATATTTGAATAACTTTCGAAAAAGATTAGAATTGCTAATACCACGTATACAGTCTAACAGCTGTCATGTTAATTATACAGCTTGTTAATATATGTCCCATCTTACATATTGATGGAATTCGTCAAGAAAGTAAACACTTCATAATATAAAAAAAAATACGTTAAAATTTGAATTATTAACTTCTATATAGCGGGAAACATAACCTTCAAAATCATGACTTGTAATAATTATTAAGAAAATCTCTCTCTCTATGTGCATCAATAATTAAAGTTATATATAGACGAGGGTCTTTATACTATATAAGTGTATGACAAATCCTCGAGTAATAATTAACCAAATATTTGCACAACTGAAGTGAGTAACGGTCGAGTCGGTGACACACATCATGTAGTATGTATGTTTTGATGAACTACACATGAGAAAACTGATTTCATATTACAATATTTCTAATCGTTGACAAAACTGTCGCTGGGGTTTTGTTGTCTTCGAGCTAATTCAAATTCTAGATTCGTTTTTGAACGAAATCATATTGTGTATACGCTTGAACGAATTTGTCATAAGTCATTTTTAACCTTAATTATATATTCATAACGTTTGTTCCATTCTCGACGCGGACAATACGATGTTTGTTAAGAGTGTTTTGTTATACTCGTTGATGGTATGTATATCTACAATTTGTAAGCGATCATGGAATTAGATCTTTTCCTATTGTCGTTGCATTTTACCGTCATATCGGCCTGTAAGCCTTTTGGCAACAATATACCATAGCTTATACTAAAACGCGATAAACTAATTAAAAATAACTAAATAACAAACTGAAGCGACGGTAGCCTAATTGATAGCGCGTACGGATGCCGCGTCAATCGGCGTGAGTTCGAATCCCTACAATGAGCTTGAACATTCAGTGAATTTTGGATTAAGGTTCTAATACCCGCCTGGCTAGTTACCGCCCTCAAGTTGAAAATCTACCGCCAAACACGTATAGGTGTGTTCCGGCAGTTGCACTTGAGAGCCAGTCCCTCCACTGGGCTTAGCGTGTCCACCACCTTGGACCAGATCATCACATGACATCATTGAGAGATTGATCTCAGGCACGTTTATGAGTAAATTTATCCCCAGTGAAAGGCACAGTGATCCGGCAAGAGTTCCACTCGCGGAACGGCGGCGAACCCGAGGGTACGGTGTCGGTGACCGCGTACTCCACGGAGCCCGAGGAGTTGGAGAGGCTGCTGCAGTCTCAGGGCGCGCCGCCGTCTCGGATCCACGGCCTCGCCGCTATCACCACCACGAGAAAGTTCGGTGGAGACACTGGCACCACAATCCACCAGGCACATGGGGTATGTTATTTTTTTTAATTAATTACTTCGACAGACTTTGTCCTGTCACAATTCCATCTAACGTTTGGAATTGCCATAAAACTCTTCTCCATATATAAAATACTAGCTTTTCCCGGCGACTTCGCTCGCGTTAATTTTGATTTTATCAAACAAATCGGAAGAGACAATAAAAGTTTCATACAATGTATATTCCTCTCTGTGTCATACTTCTAATAAGTTTTTCTTAGCCTATCGCCGTCTCCAACGCCCATCTATCACTATATTAAAATTCATCATAATCGATTCAGCGGTTTAGGCGTGAAAGCGTAATAAACAAACTCACTTTCTCATTTATAATATTAATAAGGATAATGATTTATATATGTCAATACTCATAATAGTCATACAAGCGATGATAGTACAGTGGTAGCGTGTAGGAACGCCGCGTCATGGGACGTGAGTTCGAATCAAACCACCTACAATGAGCTTGAGTTTACGGTGAAGGAAAACATCGTGGGGAAACCATAGCTGGTAGGGCTTTTTCCAATGCCCGCCTGGCTAGCTACCACCATCACAAAGTTGAAAATCTGCCGCCAAATACCAATAGGTGTGTTCCGGCAGCTGCACTTGAGAGCCAGTCCCTCCTATAAAGGCCGACAACGTACCTGCGTTTCCCCTGGTGTTGTGGGTGTCCATAGGCGGTGGGATCACTTACCTACCATCAGGTGACATGCTTGTTCGTTTGGCCCCTATTCCATAAAAAACACATACATCCAGAAATTCAAATATAACATATTATTTTAAGTTATCTTATTAAATATTTACCGGAGAAAGTTGCATCAAAACGAGGCAATAAATATATTTATTGCGAATTTTTTACTTTGGAAGAAACACTTTCCTATAACTGGATAACTCCTGTGACAGACTCTAATTTAAGTTAACACCATGTAAAATTTAATTCAGAAGTTACTCTTTCATTATGACAATGCGATCTAGTTCCAATAATAATAAGTCAACTTCAAAAAGAATCTATAGAAAGTCTGTGACAGTAAAAGTAGTATTTAACGTAGTATTAAACATTCAAAAATTTGAAATAATTAGTTATAAAAATATACAAAACTTAAAATTCAACGTGAACAAAGTCACGGCCACAGCTAGTTCGATACATAATTATAGTGTTTTGACAAGCCGCGGAAAACACGTTTATCTTTCATATATCAACACATTGAAATTAATCTATACCTAGCTAACAGTAATATATTTATTTTCAATTTGTTTACGAAAGGCGGCAACGTGCTATGTCAAGTTCCCTCCGTCCTCCCACGCTGACCTTATAATACGAACAGTGAATTGTACAGAATCATAAATTATCTATCTATACTAATATTATAAAGAAGAATGATTTGTGTTTTTGTTTGTAACGAATAAACTCAAAAAGTAATTGACCGATTTCAAAAATTCTTTCACCGTTAGAATTTTATATTAAACTTGAGTAACATGGGCTATAAATTAGTTAAATAATTTTGAGTTCCATGCGAAAGAAGTCGCAGGCACATCTAGTTATAAATAAATGTAATGATACCAGACTCTTTTTAGGAGGAATCTTTATTTGTTTTTTTTTTAATGCGCTAAACTTGGGAATTAGCAGTCACAGATTATAAAAAATACAATAGATAATATATTTGTATATTTTTAAATAAATATAAAAAAAATATAATAAAAATTTGATAGACCTATCAATGGGTAAGGTTTTAGGCTATATATCATTACGCTACCACCAATAGGAGAAAGCTGTATTGAAAAAAGTTACAAAAAAATGGTTAAATAAAGATTTGGATCTACGCCATTGACGTCGCGGTCACAGTTTTTTTTATAGTTAAGACGTTACGAATATAATCTGACCTGATCTTAAGTGAAGTTACGGTCCAAGTTGGTAGACACGCTAAACCTGTGGAGGAACTGGAAAAGTGCAACTGCTGGTACGTACCTATTGGTATTTGGCGGCAGATTTTCAACTTGAGGGTGGTAGCTAGCCAGGCGGGCATTAGAAAAAGCCCTACCACCATGTAAGTTAGCTGGTTGAAGAGAAAAACTTCTTTAAACGCATCAGTAGGTTTGTACGGGGAAAATCTTCAAGATCGCGTTATCAAACCAAAATTCTTTATTCAATTTAGGCCCTAAGAAGGCGCTTATAAACGTCAAAACTACTACCGGTTCGGAAAGTAACGCAGTCATCGAGAAGAATCGGCAAGAAACTCTATCTGCATTTTTTCAAGTCATATTCATTCAAAGATTCCGGTATATTAATACATACATACATACAAGGAAGCTGATACAGTAAAATCCCTATAACTCGAGCCTCGTTAAGTCGTAATCCTCAGTAATTCGGAAAAAAGTGTCATAAATTCGTTACATCTCGAATTATTTAGACTTTGTAACTCAGACAAAATGTTATTTCCCTGTAAGGTATACTACATATTTATACTCGAATTTCAAAAAGCAAACTCCGTATATTGTAGTTAGTAATATATATTTGACGTTTCGATATAATATTTCCCTCAGACCAACTCGCAAAACAGAATTAGAAATCGCGCCATTCTAAGTGACAATTTTTGTAATTAAATGCTATGCATCTCGAACTTCAAAAACTCATTAAGTCGATATTTTTTATTCATTTCCCTTGACATTTGAACTATCGAGATTCAACTGTAATAGTAATCATGTTAGTATATCTATATAAATACAGACGCTATGTTTATTTTTATTTTTTTGCTAATGTGCAGCAAACAGGCAGACGACCCGTCTGATGGTAAATGGTTACCGTCGCCTATGAACAGTTGCAACTGTTCAGGGGTGTTACAGCCATGCTGCTGACCTTGGCGGAAATGGCTGGTTTCCGTTGAAGTATTGAACCTTTATTGTACCGCTGTCTAAAGCTGAGGGTGGTCACCAACCAGTAGGTCGATAACCCTACCACCAAGCTATTTGTATACTATTAATTTTATCCAACATGTCTTATTTATATATCACAATGGTCTAGCCTACACTGTCGCTTGATGAAAAATTAAATCGTATTAAAATGTATATAATTGTTTCTCCAATTTATATGACGTAACTAATTTACTAAAATAGATTATGGGTGTGTTCTAATATACACTGCTAGCTCGGTTCAGTGCTCGCGCTGAGGAGAAATCCGTTCCGTCATGGACTGACAGTACACTGCCGCAGTGTCCTAGTGAAATATATGACGTCATAAATCGACGCCATTTTTGTATTGTTAACATTGGTGTTTGCGAGGTAAGGTGCTCTCAGTGCTTGTGGAATAAGCATCAACACCGTCCAGATTCGATACATTTGACAGCTTACACTATTGATTAATTGAATATTGCTATTCAAAGACACCGGCCGTTATAAACAAACATGGAAAATTAAAAAAACATTGCGTTCATTGCAGCGTGATACCAATATCTTGTTTTAAATAAACTGAGGAATGTAACGCATTCTATTAGCTATGAAAAAAAAACATTTAATAATGGGTAAACATGAATGACAGTATACTGGGCTGTGGTTCGTTTTTAACAGGTTCCAATATAGCTATGATTTGAAGCAATGATAGCCCAGTGGTGGTGTGTACGACTTCGCGTCAAGGGACGTGAGTTCGAATCCAAGCACCTACAATGAGCTTGAGCTTTCGGTGAAGGAAAACATCGTGAGGAAACCAGAGCATGGTGGTAGGTCTTTCTCTAATGCCCGCCTGGCTAGCTACTACCCTCAAGTTGTAAACCTGCCGCCAAATACCAATAGGTGTGTTCCGGCAGCTGCACTTGAGAGCCAGTTCCTCCACAGGTTTAGCGTGTCTACCAACTTGGGCCATATCGTCACTTAAGATCAGGTGAGATTACGGCCATAACGCTAAACCTTAAATATATAAAAAAGCTAAGGAATCACGGTATTACAATGCTGGCAGTGCATATCGGAACACGGTGTTTTAATTTACAAACAACAAAACATAAATTTTGAATAAGAACATTAATTTGAAAACCCAAGAAACGACTGCTATTTATAAAAATTAAGCTTTCTCTTCTGTCGGTATTTCTCGATATCTGCCGTCTACTTTTTTTTTATATTTACCCCTGCAATAAAGGTGTAATGTATGGTGTAACGTATTACAGTCTGGCTTATTATTTCGTAAAATATTATAGTAACAGTTTTAATCGGTTTAAATTTTGCAATACTTTCAACTTGTATTACTTACAGTAATGTATTTCGAAACATTTAGATAAGAGTGATGTTAATTACTTCTTCACCGATAATATCTTTTACATATATACAAATATATTTACAATATTACAAAAGAATAAGTACTGTGGCAGCGGGAAGAAGGATCATTACTGGTATGTTTTATGGAATAGGGGCCAAATGAGCTAACGTGTCACCTGTTGGTAAGTGATCACTGCCACTCATGGACACCTACAAGACCAGGGGAATCGCAGGGTCGTTGCCGGCCTATTGGAGGCACTGGCGCTCAAGTGCAACTTCCGGAACACACCTATTTTCTTTTTTATACTTAAGGTTTTGCGTTATGGCCATGATCTCACCTGATCTTAAGTGACGTTACGGCCCAAGTTGGTAGACACGCTAAACCTGTGGTAGAACTGGATCTCAAATGCAGCTGCCGGAACACACCTATTGGTATTTTGCGTCAGGTTTTACAACTTGAGGGTGGTAGCTAGCCAGGCGGGCAATAGAAAAAGCCCTACCACCATGCTATGGTTTCCTCACGATGTTTTCCTTCACCCAAAGCTCAAGCTCATTGTAGGTGCTTGGATTCGAACTCACGTCCCTTGACGCAAAGTCGTACACACTACCACTGAGCTATCATCGCTTCGAACCTATTGTTGTTTCGCGGCACATTTTCAACTTGATGGTGGTAGCTAGCGAAGCGGGCATTAAAGAAATCGCTATCACCTAGTGTACTTGTATACGGTTTGAGATTTATATCATATTTCCGCAGCGGTTTATAACTTTATTGAATAATCGGGCCGTGTGATTTTGTCGTGTGGACTTTGATTGCTCTATATATTTTTAGTTAACTTACTAACTACTACTGAATAGATAAAACTGTATTAAAATACGTCACCAAATTCACTTACAACAAAATTATAACTTACCAGTCGTGCCTTCGGGCTTAGTTCGCGTGGACCTAGAAATTATTTAATCTTATTTGGCCCGTTTTTGTAACTTTTATTAATACAGCTAGGCCCTTATCGGTGGCAGCGTGATGTTAAGTAGGCTATCTTTATTGATTTTTCTGTGAAATAAAAAAAGCAATTTTGCAATTCCACTGATAATTCCTGAAGTAAGCGCGATCAAACAAACAATGCCTCTTTCTTTACACGACCTAAAAAGTATTCTACTACCTACGCTAATCACTTTCTAAGTAAATTATTATTAGTAAGGTAATAGTAAGGTAATAGTGAGGTAATAGTAAGGTAATAGTAAGGTATTATTATAACAGCAGGTTTTCTCTCATTGTTTATAGAAAGAAGAACGGGCCGTATTAGATCAGTTCACTCACAGCGACCGGCGGGTATCGGACTTCGAGTTGGATTCGCACGAAGACAGTTTCGACAGGATCTCAGAGACCAGGCGAACCACTGTCGAAGAACTGGACGGGCAGGAGGACGTAGGAGACAGCGTGTACAGGGAAGAGACTGTCAGGACGCACAGGGGCGACGGCAACGTGCACGAAGTTAAAGACAAAGTAGAGATGATGGGAGATAGGAAGACTGTGAGAAAGAACTCTGTGAAATCACTAACAGAGAAATTCATCAAGAGCGCAAGTAGGTATTTTTAATTATGTCTGTGCAAAATGCAATGTTATTTATAGTCTATAGTATTAATGTCATTGCCACAATCTCACCTGATGTTAAGTGTCGATGTGGCTTGAGGTGGTGACCATATTAAGCCGAATTAGAGGTACTTTATATGTATTTGGTTGTAGATTCTCAACTTGAGGGTGGTAGGTAATGCTATGGTTTCATCGCAATGTTTTCCTTCACCGTACGCTCATTGCAGGGATTCGAACTCACGTTTATTGACGCTGCGTCCGTTCGCGCTACCAACTGAACTATCAACGCTTCACAATTATTTTGAATCTAGGATTGATTCTGATGTGTGTGTGTGTGTGTGTGTGTGTTTTTTTTAATGACTATGTATATAAGTAACACTACAAGTGTCGTCAGAGTATAAAAAGTAACAAAGTGCAGTATCAACTGTCTTTTATTACGTTATCATCGAAATTATTAGTCCTGCGAATGTTAATCATCACGTATATAATAGAATTTCACCAGAATCGAGTGGTTGTCTGTCGTGAAGTGGCCGTACATCATTTACTTTCTTTACAATCGCGTGTCACGGTCTGCGTCGATCCTTACATAATAACTTTCATACATTCATGCGTCGCGTATAGAGACCGCTTGCAGTAAGTGAGCTCGCGCCTCCACGAGTGACGGTACATTAAGTTAAGCCACCGATATGTTTCAAGAGTACGTCGATATTATAAAAATGATTAAAAGTGAGTGTGGTGATAGGAAATCATCATCGAGGCTACTAGATTCGAATCCTGGCCGATGTTACGGTGTTGTAAACAGTACCATTTTTTTTTTCTTAATTCATCTTTGTATCTGAGCGACAAAAATTTTATTATTTTATTGCCTTATTTTGCGAAATACGACTAAAGTGTCGTAAAAGCTTGCATTTTAATTAAAACTAGTATATTTTATAGTTGAGATGTTATTTAATTTTAAAATTTATCTTTATTTGTGATATTACGTCGTGTAAAGTAACTTCGAATTTATTAATATTTGGTGTTTTAAATTATATCGATTTATCAAGAAAATAATAAAAAAAATGTCTAATTTTTTTCTATTATTGTGGTAAATATTAACAACTCTTAGATACTAAACAAACGTAAACAATAAATATGTATTTATAATATATAATATAATCATTCAGAATATACACTAAGTGATTAATCTTGCACACAAACTGACTATCGCTTAATAACAATTTTACACTGTTTTGCGAACTCTAGTTTCACTATTTTATCGAAATAAATATACCTACTATATATTACCCACATATCGTTGAGGAACAGTACTAAAGTGACTAAACCTCTTCCTAAAAGATTGAAATAATTCTACTCTACATTCTGGATTTTATTTATTTAACACAAAACATGACATGAGTTTGAGTCCTTCAATTCGGTCTGATACATCGCTGACTGAAAACATAGCAATGATAATATTACGGTGGTAGATAATTTTCCCATGCCTGCCTAACTGTCAATATCAAATTGAAAATATATCGGCAAGCATCTATAGGTGTATTCCTTGAATCACTCTACTAGGGTACGCGTCTACCTGTCTTAAGAAATGTCGTCACTTATTACCAGGTGATATCGTAATCCATTTGTATTATCGTGTAATGTATTAGGCACGTGGCGTTATGTGGGTTCGCGTTCCTGGAAAATTTCAAACGATACGCGATCTGTGTATATTTGAGTGTCACACACCCCTAAAGATATATTTTACGGGTGGGGTCACGCGAAATCCAACCCACGGCCAGTATTATCGCCTCGTCTCAAGGCGAAGTGAATAGATCGACTTCAATTGAATCTAAAAACCTTGAACCGAGAATAACCTTTACAATTTGCTCATGCCAGTTAGGTATTTGGCATTTTAACTTCAGTGTATCTAGTACTTTGTGTATATCGCAATAGTTTTGTATAAATCAAATGGTATTTTAAATGACCCAAATAAATGCGAAGGTACGAACTGTTTGTAGTTGTAGGTGTGGCCTTTATTAGAAGTTTCGTGTGAATCACACAAAAATAATAACACAATATGTACATATTTCCATTGAATAATTATTTAATTTCGATTTATGTATCCATTTCTCAATCAACTGTTCCAATTTTTAACTAAATCAGTAGATGTACTTTTTTTAATATTAAAGGGTTAGCGTTATGGCCATAACCTCACCTGATCGTAAGTGACGATACGGCCCAAGTTCGTAGACACGCTAAACCTGTGGAGGAATTGGCTCTCAAGTGCAACTGCCGGAACACACCTATTGGTATTTGGCCGCAGATTTTTGCATTAGAGAAAGCCCTACCACCATGCTATGGTTTCCTCACGACGTTTTCCTTCACCGTGCGCTCAAGCTCATTGTACGTGGTTGTATTCGAACTCGCGTCCCTTGACGCGAAGTCGTACACACCACCACTGCGCTATGACCGCTTCAGATAAGTAAAGAAGCCTTTCAAATTACGATTAATGTGTAGTTGAACATTATTTTGTATGTAATTCTATAGGCGAGACATCAAAATCGGAACGGACCAGTTATCCAAAAGCTGGGCTGATCTTACGTACCGCAACCATGAAAGACAGCGTCTCCAGTGATTCATCAGCTCATGCAGGTAACCAGCCTTTGCCTTATCTTACCTTTGGCAAGTTTCATGTATTTTCAAGCCAATATAGTTAAGTATACCGTGGAGCTATGGAACCGTCTCCCGTATTCCCACCCTCCTATGACATAGTATCCTTCAAAAGAGGCGGGAAAAGGTATTTTAAAGGTATTAATTTTGGATCATTGTCAGTCACCGCTGCTCTGGATCGTACTGTACTTAACACCAGGTGCAGTACAGTCACTAAGCTGCGACAAAAAAAAAAAAGTATTTGAAGCAACAACTCGTTCACAGTACGATGTAGCTGTAAAAATATTTGCGAGCTAATGTATGTCACGATTAAATTGTTATGTGTATATTGTGTAATAGGTCTAATGCGGACTGACAGCGAGCACAGCCTCGGATCGCTCGACGATACGGTGGTGACCACCACGTCAGAGCGAGTCGGTGACGGCGTCCGGACGACCACCACCACGACCACGCGCCACCACGAGCGCTCCTTCCTCGACGACAACACCAAAGTCACCGGGGTCCAGGATATACTGACCAGGATGAAGAACGCGGACATTGGTAATAAATGTTTGTTTGTTTGTTTGTTTGTATGTTTGTTTGTTTGTTTGTTTGTATGTATGTTTATTTGCTTGTTTGTTTGAACGAGCTAATCTCATGAATTACACACTTATCGGTTTTCAAAAATTCTTTTTGCATTTGTCATAGAAATCATTAACGAATGCTTTGGGCTGTTTAACATTACGCTATCACCAATAGGGGCAAAGCTGTTTGGCAAAAAACTGACAGAAACGGGCAAATGTCGTTAAATTAATAGATAGTAATCACTTGGTGAATCATATATGCTTGATCGCGTCTACATTCAAGGGCGGCGTGGCTTATAAGTATTTAATAAACTTCTAATGTATCGGTGTTCAGCGTTAGCTTAGATTGTATTGCGTTTAATATCGCGTACAGTGAAGGCAGTCAACCGTTTTTTATCACGGTTAAAATATAACTGACCGACTCTTGCGTTTGTCGGGGCTAACTTTTTTTTTATATACTTAAGGTTTTAGCGTTATGGCTATAATCTCACCTGATCTTAAGTGAAGATACGGCCCAAGTCGGTAGACACGCTAAACCTGTGGAGCAACTGGCTCTCAAGTGCAGCTGCCGGAACACACCTATTGGTATTTGGCGGCAGGTTTACAACTTGAGGGTGGTAGCTACCCAGGCGGGCATTTGAAAAAGCCTTACCACCATGCTGTGGTTTCCTCACGATGTTTTCCTTCACCGAAAGCTCAAGCTCATACCGCGACGTCATACACGCTACCACTGAGCTATCATCGCTTCAGAAACTGCGACAGGAATATGTGCCAACCAAAAATACTCCTTAACCCTGACCTTATATGGAAGAGAATTTCTTCATTTGACCGTGTCCAGCTAAAGAAAGAGTGTGGTAACTGGTAACAAGGATCTGAAATGGATTATCTCGATCATTAGTGATCCAAGAGGGGGATACGAGCGAGGATTCGGAGGCCCGCGCGCTGCTGAACAAGTTCCTGGGCGCGTCGGTGCTGATGGCCGGAATGCAGGGTTACGTCACCGAGAAACCTTCCGGCAAGGTCATCGTTAAAGAGGTACGTACCTAAACTATACAATATTGTTACGTTTTTTTCTTCCACAGGTCTCTATTTTCTATTTTATAGTTAAGGTTTAGCGTTATGGCCATAATCTCACCTGATCTTAAGTGACGATACGGCCCAAGTTGGTAGACACGCTAAACCTGTGGAGGAACTGGCTCTCAAGTGCAGCGGCCAGAACAAACCTATTGGTATTTGTCGGCAGAGTTTAGTTATTATGCATAGGTGTGGCGGGTTTATAAATAATAATTTATACCATCAAATTTTAGCCACAATAACTCGGTTTGTTATAATAAGAGATGAACAATGAAAATTTGCAAGAACTTGTAATCGTTCTACGTGATATCGGCATATGTTCGTATAATAAGTTTCCCATAACTAAAGGATATAATTATTTACTTATACTTCACAGTACACTGTTGTATTTCTTGTACCTAGGTCTTTGAAAGTATAGGCCTCTGATAGACGTATGATTGAATACTAAAAAGTACTAATATTTTTTCAGAATATATATATATTTATACTTAAGGTTTAGCCTTATGGCCATAATCTCACCTGATCTTAAGTGACGATATGGCCCAAGTTGGTAGACACGATAAACTTGTGGAGGAACTGGCTCTCAAGTGCTGCTGCCGGAACACACCTATTGGTATTTGGCGGCAGGTTTACAACTTGAGGGTGGTAGCTACCCAGGCGGGGATTAGAAAAAGCCATACCACCATGCAATAGTTTTCTCACAATGTTTTCCCTCACCGTGCGCTCAAGCTCATTGTAAGTGGTTGGATTCGAACTCAAGTCCGTTGACGCGACGTCGTACACACTACCGCTGAGCTATCATCGCTTTATCTATCAGCTGTCATCCTTTCACTCAGTTTTCTTTCATCTTATTTCTCACACACTCTACCCACATTTTCTATGGCCTTCCTCTTCATTTTCATCTTTCAACATGTATACTGTCACTACATGCCTGTCCACTCCTCTCATGTCATGTCCATACCATTACAGACAATGCCTTAAAATTCCTCTACCACTGGCGCCACTTTCAAACTGCCCCTCGCAGACCCGAATGGCTCATTTCCTGTATTCTATATAGAACTATAAATTCATCACATACTGTTAATCTGAAATGACCACCTTGAAATAGTTAACAGATCTCACAAACATAAAATACCGACCGACTTCGTGGTTTCGTTTTAGATGTCGGTTTGCGCTCACGTTGTAACTAATTCAATATCACCATTTTTCCCTAGCGGCCAAAATAAAAATGAATTCGAAAGGAAATATTGTGTATATTTTTTTAGGTGCTTTATTTCACAAAATCTTGTTCCAGTGATTTAAAGCGACCTGTTCGTATGTGATTATGTCAACGGTGCAAAGAATTGTAGGATATTACTCATCATATTATTCCTGCTTAAACTGTCTAAGAAGGGTTTATGGCAATTAACCGATTAATTGTGGTAGAGGATGTAGTGACAAAGATAGAGAAAGGGATGCTTAATTGGTATGGACATTTAGAGAGGTTGGATGAAAGAAGATTGACGAAACAAGTTTACAAGGCGAGTGTGATTGGGCAAGGTGGTAAGGGTCGACCTAGGCGAACTTATCTCAACCAGATCGAGGACGTTCTGGAGAAAGGCCAGGTCAAAAGTACACGTAACCGAAGAGCATGTATGAAGGTGATTATGAAAGTAGAAGACGCGAAAGATGTACGTCAGGATCGTAGCAAGTGGAAGGATGTGGTCTCTGCCTACCCTTATGGGAGAGAGGCGTGATACTATGTGTGTATGTGTTATTTCAACATTCATTTAATTTCTACGATATCACTGAAATTAGTGATGCGACGTGCCACCATTATTACATAATATGGCAGCAAAATGATATAATTATGTTTTTAAATTAATTTATCAAACACAATGCACCAGTTTACGATTCCGGCAAAAACTTATTCTCACTGTTTCCGCGAATTTATACTTTCGTTTTTTTTTTTTTTGTGTTTTTTTATTTATTTGTATGTATGTTTATGTATGTATAAGAGTTGAATATTTATATAACAATGTTAATATCATTCTATTAGTATACTTTTTAATTTGTTTATTTCTCTTTAGATTCTCTTATATTTACAGTGCCTTAATAATTAGTATTTTTTTTAAACAATACCATCGGCTAACATTAAATTTGTTAGTATCTATCATGTATTAGTGGCATTGAGTTCGCTAAAGTGCAATTAAAAATTGCATTAAATTATTCATTAGTTACCACGGACTATAAAATCAAATAGAATGCTATTATTAAATTTATGAATTAATTGGTTCAAAATAACAGTTACATGCAAACTGAAAAGACGTAGTTTAATTAACTGCATGAAAACCACTCCTACCACCTTTCTTTTCGGCCAACACCTGTCACGGTTATTTAATTTTTTATTTTTTAACTAATTATTTTTAAAATTATTACTACTAATTTAGTGATGAAATGTGTAGATAAAATATGGCGTGAAAGTTAAACAAACCGAAAAAAAAAACATGTCCGCGCGATACTTTACTGAGTTACATCTGGTAAATCAATTGAGTTATGATATTAAAACAATCTGTTACGGAAATATTATTTTTAAAAGATCCAATACATTTTTTAATTCATTCAAAGATATGATGGCTTAGTAGTTAGTGTGTACGGATTCCGCATAAATGAGCGTTACTTCGAATCCACCAGGAATGAATCTGAGCGTTCGGTGGAGGAAATCATCGCCTGGTTAGCTACCACCCTCAAGTTGAAAAACTGCCGTTAAATTCCTATATGTATGATGATGTTATTGCATTAGGTTTAATGTGTCCACCATCTTAGGTCACATTGTCACTTAACATCAGTTGGGATTGTGGCTGTAAAGTATAAAAAATGTGTGTGCAGTTCATACGCGATACAAGTGGAACCTTTCAAAATTCGCTTCGTAATACGCAGGCACACACACTAACACACGTAGAACGCTCGGACCCTGCAAAAAACACTATATCCTTTTAAATCATTCTCTCGCAAGTTATATCCTATAGATACAAGCGGTTGTCTCTTTTTACTGTCGCTTTTTCGTTTCATCAAGTTTCAAAGCACAACGACGCTAATGAAATTTTCACTTCAAAATTATTTTATAACTAAGCATAACTTCTATCTTCTACATATACCAAAAGATTATAATAGAAATTAATAACATCCAACTAACTTTATACACAACGAAATGTTCACACTTCACCGAGTAAAATACACTAAACGTTTGCTTTAAAATTGGATTCGATTCAGTGCCAAGGGTTTTATTAAGATAATTGACACACTTTCCGAGGAAGAATTTACTTTGGACCAGCGTATTTTTATCATCGCGCAGTTAATATAACTCCTAAGTCCTGTAGTATACGAAATGTTTTGAATAACTGAAGGCGGCATGTCATCGCCTGTACTCTACATACGTTAATATATGTATAGAGTAATATTATATATACAGCGGTTTTTTTTTTAATACGTTAGTTTAGTAACTACCAGTCGGATTTCGAAAATTAATTTTGTACTTTATAAAACATTCATTGAAGAAAATTTTGAGTAGTTTAACATCACGCTACCGCCAATAGGAACAAAGCTGTGTTGAAAAATGTTACAGAAACGGGCAAAAATTATCAAGTAACTAGCTGACCTGATGAAATTTGTATCACATTTACAAATCTTTCAAATTTTCGGTGTTTCTGTACTGCAATATCGATGTATTATACATATAAACCTACCTCGTAAATCACTCTATATATTACTGTAAACTGATTTAAAATCCGTTGAATACTTTAAAAGATCTGAGCAAAGAGAGTGCGAAAACGACTTTATTCATCAAGGTTTTTAGTTTTAAGCGAAGTCGCCGACGAGGGTCCTACTACGTGTATTACCACCGTCTGACTGTCTAATACGATGTCTCTAAAACACTCTCTAATATATATACACACACATATCAAGAAAAACACTATTTTTAACACTCATGATAGTTTTGATGATATATTTGTCATTTAAATTAGTTAAAAAACTGTTTACAAAAGTTGTGTCTCGGACGTCCGTGTGTCTGTATGTGCGGATCCTATGTGGTATCACGATAACGACCGAAATACTTTACTAATCGAGTCTTTCTTTTTCTTACGCTTCAGTATAATTAGGAATAGATCCCTATTTCTTTTCACCGTCTGATTCGATATGGTTTAATTATTATTAAATAAACAAAAAACGACATTATGAGGCGCGCAATTTTGAATTTTCCAAACTATATTTTTATTCGTCTATAACTCTCGCGGTCCTCACTGTGGGACTCATATTTATAGACCATATATTTTTTCACATTGTATACCAGTACTTGGATAATTTTCAACAGCATCATGACAGTAATGATAAAATGTATATCTAGATTATTCGTTGAACGCGCTATATAATGCGTTTGTAAATACCCTACAATAAAACTAAGTTATTTTCTCGTACGAAAACACAGACTAAATCACCGCACAATGACTTGACACATTTCAGGAACGCCCAACGATGAAACTGATTCTACATTTTACACTATGTATTTGGAAACATTCAACTATTGAGACCACCTCACGACGCTTTCTTTACTATTAACTGTTAGTTATTATAATTGACTATGGAGTCCTTATAGCAAGAAATTGGTGGAAAGATTAAGTTCTGCTGTATTCGCAGTTCGCATCATTAGCTGACAGTAACTGCCACTGGTAGGTTGGTCTACTTCGCTTACTTCCACAACTTAATATCTTATGGTATTTTGCTGTGGGGAATAGCAGCTGAGGTGGACACCATATTAATTTTACAAAAATGACCAGTTCAAGCAATTTACAATATGAGAGTTCGCGAATTATTAGGCTGAGACTAAGTTTTATTTTATTGGTATAGTTTTAGCGTTATGGCCATAATCTCACCGGATCTTAAGTGATGATACTGCCCAAGTCGGTAGACACGCTAAACCTGTGGAGGAACTGGCTCTCGAGTGCAGCTGCCGGTACACACCTATTGGTATTTGCCGGCAGATTTTCAGCTTGAGGGTGGTTGCTAGCCGGGCGGGTATTAGAAAAAGCCCTACCTCCATGCTAAAGTTTCTTCAAAGTGTTTTCCTTCACCAAAAGCTCAAGCTTATTGTAGGTGGGTTCAAACTCACATTTCTTAACGCGAAGTCGTACACACTACCACTGATCTATCATCGCTTTTAAAATGCGGAATTCGGTATCTTAACTCTGTCCTTCCAGTACATTCTTGAGCATTTAATGTGTGTCAGCAAAAACTCGGATAATCACGACTGTGTAAAATACTTTCACTAATTGAATACTAAAAATCGTTTTAAACTGGTCACCCCATATTTTAGGCGCAGTAAAACTGGTAACCCTTTTTTTAGGTTAGGTTCTACAATAAAGTCGGCGCGAAAACGAAATAAAATATTTTCAACAAAAAAACACCGGATCATCGTTCTCAAACAATATTGAATACACGAATTTATTCCGTGTATACACGTACGTTGGAACGTGTCACGTTATTTTTACATCCACGAAAGTTCGCACGTATTTTTATTGTTTAATTGGGTAGCCCTAATTCATCTGACCTTGCACGGCGGGATCGTAAGGCGTTATAAACATATCAAGACAAGTGCATAAGTAAAAATATGATGATCTATTTGCGCGCGTGCGGGTAAACAAACTGGCGACGTACGTAGATCATGCGCGTGCTATCGCTGGCTCGAGCTAGATTCGCGTGCGGTAAACGGAATGCCTATAATAATTTGTTCTTAATGCGTTTTTTATCTCTCCGATTTCTACTACAGACAGCCCCGATGACCGTTACTCTGAAGTGGATGAGCCGTGTTCGTCGGATATTGCGTACATAAAACTTTAAATCGGATATATGTATTAAAAACATTATGTTAATAATAGATTGGTGAAATTCAGCTTCTGCTACTGGATATATTATTACAGCGGACACGAGCTGCACAGTTTACAAACTGAATTGTTTCGAGGACGTAAGACACGGTTATTAGATTTAAAAATAATAATAAAAAAAGTTGTATATAATTTTCAGCTTCTGTCATCTTCAACTGTCTTAATTAAGACTTTCCAGTCATTTAGGATACTTCTTAATTTAATAGTATATTTAGAACATAGCCGAATCCAATGTATTATTCTGTTTGAACTGATTTTACAAATATCACATTGTAAATTAAAACTTTTCGTGCGATATATTTCTTAGACCTTCTCATGTGGTCAACTAATGCAGACAAATATCATTAATAAACCCGTGACGGTGAAACTTTTACACGTAATTGTAAAATACAATAATATAATGAGATATTGCGTTAAATGAGGCCGAGAAAATTTTTCTTTACGCATAATATACTTAAAAATGTATCCACATGAAGTAGGTTACCCCGAACAGCATACTAACCCATATACATTGTTCCTAAACAATTTTCTTAGTAAACAAATGTACGCAGTAGAATTACTATCAGCTTATTGCCGTTTAAAGACAGGCGCGGATAGCGAAGAAAACGCGCCGGCAAAAATAACACGCCCGGACCGACATTTCACCGATACGGCGGGTTAGAAAAGTCTTAACTGCGAATCCTATACACGTAATTGTAAACCTAATGAGCGCCATTTTACATATATTCATGGTGTATTTTGCTCCGGTATCCCGGAGACGCTATATTTGGCGATTTGACGTCAGATTTAGCTGCGCGCGCAGTCCGCAACCCACTCCCGCGCTGTGCGGTTCGCGCCATTCCGACATGACATATAGATTAAAAAAATAAAACCATATTTATGGTATATATTATAAATCTACAAGAGTAACAGACTAATTACAAGAACAATTACTTCAAGTGGAATTTGGCGGTCACTAAATAATAACACAGTGAAACTTCAATATCCGGGATATTTTTTTCGTCATTAAATTTCATTTTAGGTAAGTTTAATATATTTTTAATGTCATAAATTACAGAACGGAAATATTCAATTTTACGATGGTTATAAAATTTTACTGTTTGATTTTGAAATGTTTCTTATTTCTTAATTTTCTTCACTGATTTATTTATTTCTTTCTTGTAAAGAATCTTTCAACGTATCTAACACCAACATAATAGGTTAAATTGTCTAAAAATATTTCATTAGATGCAAAATTTATTACATTTTTTTTTTTGTAATAAATAATTATGACAAAAGTTGACACTACAGAATGTTATAGAAAGAAACATTGTTAATCTGTGGATTACACACGGTCAGCGGCGCCGTCCAGCTTGACATCGCATCTGTCAGTGCTCAATCAGCCGCGAGGCTCGAGGTCGTGACACACGAGTGCGTAGATCACATAACAAACACAAGTGATACAAAAAATAGGCTAAGCGGTGACAAGTTTTTCGTATTTTTCATTTGGCGGAATTCCTTTCAAAAGAAGAAAATTTTATTAATATCGGCATTTTCATCACATCGTCACATACATTCTATATTTTGTTGTCTTCAGACATTATTAACAAGTAATTCGATGAATTTTTGAATCATAGTCGGTTGTTTATATATGGCTAGAAGGAGCATTCAGTCAGGCGAGACGATTTGATTTTATTGATTTATTATAACCAATAAAAATATTATAATAATCAACAATTAACAGTCGCTAACAAGTTGTTGTATTGACTCGTTATTGAACGCAAACAAACACTTTTGATATTATAATCTTCTAAAAACGTAATAAAACTATAACAGAACCAAAATTTAGCATTAAATAGGCGGACTTTATTATCTAAATAGCTTCTTTTTAAAATATTTGTGTACCAGTCCTCTTATATGTGTATAACTCTCAATCTTCTAGATATGATACATTTTGTCTGATATAACTGTCCTCATGTGCGTGTATAGTTCTAAAAGTGATAGATAGAAATACATCATAAAACGATAGTGTTTCTTCGGGATGGGGGATTCGCGTAATTGTAACACCATTTCAATCACAATGATAGATGACACGATAATTTATCATGATAATACATATACAGGTATTCTAGATCATAAATGTCATAAGCAGTACATGATTCAAGAATAGTTCGGTGGTGCAACTCCATACCACATTATCTATATTTTTCCAGTTATTATAAATTAACATCTTCCTATCAGGTAGTAGTGTATTTACCAGTCAATAACCCGTACATTCCCTAGTAATTACCTCGAACATAATAAAACATTTTCACACAGACACACAGCCGATAACAATAATGCTAATGTACTGACACTAGACGCAGCATCCGGAACAATGAGACATTTTCATTCATGTGTAGTTCCGGGCTACACATTTTCCTAACGAGTTACAATGTAATCTAAATATTATACAATATACATATAAAAACGCCTAGACTGATTATGATGGAATTTTCAAGTAGTACATTTAGTCCAGCGGTCCGGGTTAGGGTGACATCTAGCAATGCATTCTTAGTGTTATCCAAGTAAAGCCGGCACGGATTGCTTGTCTTAACACGAATTAGCAAAGATATTTCGTACATTCTCTCCTATATCTATCAGCCGAATTTATTATTTATATGTTTAATAACTTATGACGATTTTTAATATTACACAATAAAAATATCTTTTTCCTCTCGTTTAAAAGGTTTTTTTTTTTAATTTTCCAACAACAAATGAATCCTCGGGGGATTCTATCGACTGGAAGAAATGCAGTAGCCATTTATAGGTTTATATAGAGTGGATATAGAATAGTCAAAGGATTTTGATTTATATCACCGACTCACATACTCTTCTAGACTGTCCAGAATGAATAAGATGGGTATATGTATCGAGGAACGAAGGGAGGGATTCGAAACTTTACTGTAGATCAGTGAAGGGATGCATACCGGAATACACTCGCAGAGTCACACGTAACGTTGTCTAGCGTGACATCTGTATGCGTTATGTGTTTTGCGAAGGTCACAGTATTATTTGCTCGATATACGATAAACAATTAAGATCATTCAATATCTATACAGTAGACTATCTATAACTGTAGATCATGTGTTACAGGTTGCTTTATAACGAAATACATGCCCATACATAAAAAGAACTAATAAGTGTTTAAATGTAAGGAAAATTACTTTTTATTAATTAGTTTAATACATTAATATACAGTTCAAAATAGAAAAAAAAATGCATCAACAAGTTTGTTGAGTACAATTTTGAATTTTGATTGCTTATTGTTTATCTTTTCGTTGTAATGAAATTAAGAATGGAAATATCTTATATGTTAATACATAGTATTGGTTGTCACTATGTCAACTTTCAACAAATTCAATCCAGTATTTTCACAGATATAGAGCCAGTCCCTCCTATAAAGCCGGTAACGCACCTGCGATATAGGCCCTTGGGCAGCGGTTATCACTTGCCCGGGCAGCGGTTATCACTTGCCCTTATTCCATAAAAAAAAAGTTAAAGCCATGTATAAGGCAACAGACAGGCAGACAGATGAACATTGCAAATGTTTTTTTGGTATCCATATATCGATAGCACAGAACAGCTCGATTACAATATTCCAGAAACGTACATCTTTGGTTTTGTAATAATTTTACTATATGTATGACCTAGGTGGGTGATACCCGAGCGTTCCGTTAGACCTCTTTGTTGTCCGTCGTGTCTACTGGTATTGGTCGGAAATAATGTATACAAAAGTGAATCGTAAAAGAAATGATAAAGAGTCTATGGAATCCAAAAACTAAGTAGTCTAGAACCATCTACGAAAAACTCTGTTTCGATCGGTCACAGACAAACCCCTCCTGATAAATTCTGACGTGATTGAACAAAGGGAACTGTGTTTCCATTATCTATTTGTAATATAAATGAATAATTATAATTTGTATAATTATTGATACAGTCGAATTTTAGGAGGACAGCTTATAAAACCGATTAGTATACAAGTGCGATGCAAGCGTCGCTGAGTTCAGTCTTAGTGATGCACTCGAGGCGTATTCATCGTACGTAGCTGGATATATTTCTTTATTATTGACAATATTTGATATTTTGTAAATCATTATAAGGAATGATTTATACTGGAGAGAGAGAAAAACATGAGCGGTGAAAGTGAGTGTTGATAATTGTCGGAAAGAAGCCTCGTTAAATCTACATCCGTAGTTGAAAGTCTCGGATACTGCCTTGTAGTTTTAGTCTCTCTCTATCTGCCACCGGTAATTAGGCTTTATGATTTCTAACATCAGAAGTGGGATAGGACTCAGTAATTCCTACATCAAGCAGTGTATTGGGCTCCGTAGCTCTATCCGTTTTTAGTTATCCTGGCACTACATATAATTGAATTTAAAAATAAAAATAAAATGGAATGGTTAATAATAAAAAATACTTCTATATAAATCCGATTTTCATCTTTTCTCATACAATTTGTATAAATACTTCTTTATTTGTGTCTAAAACAACGTTTATTGTAATATAGTTTAATAGCTGTCACAATTAATTAGAGACCAAAAAAAGTTTTAGAATCTATTCTCTATCGTTTCCAAAATTTAAAGGTCTTTCATAATTCCCTAAGGGATCATCCAAAGCACCATCTGTTAGTATTTTCCACGATGTTGAACAATTCGCCTCGTGCGCTCTGAACATGCGATGACTGTTTGATTAATCTATTCCCCGCGTTCCGTGTCGCCTAAATACTTAACCCGAGCAGGTGAGTCAAAGCACAATACGTAACCTGAACTGCGGGAGGTCATTCACACCTTAATCTAATTATATAACGACACTAACTCTGAATATAATCCCCGCCCGAGGCGAATTGGGTCAATTGTGCCGACGATCATCACTCGAGCTGGATTCTCAGGGTATTTCTGATGATAAACAGCAACTTCGAAGGCTATTTCCGTGCTCAATTTATGTACATTCTATTATTGGCTTGTAAGGTTGTTCACGTGAAAACTTTGAAGTGTAGATCTAAGACCAATTTTAACAATATACGAGGCGACAAATGTTTTCGATTGGTTTACGAACAATATATTGAGTCCGGCAATAAAGTCGTATGGTAGAAATATTTACCCGATTGTATATGGAGATAAAGCAATGACTATTGGCTTGCCCAACAATGACCAACAATGAACTGTTTATTTTTCGGGCTCCGTCAGTGTTGCAATTTGCACTATACCGAGTTGTAATAAAACAAAATGATGTTATAATAAAGATCAAACAATTTGGTATTTAAAACCCGGTGGATTTGTCGAGAAACACAACGTGCGTTAAGCGACAATAGTTATAGAAAATAATTTAGCGAAATATTACGGAGAAAGCAAAAAGGTTTTGTTCAAAAGTCAATTGTGCTTTTATAAATAAACGTATCATTACTACGTAAATTCTAAAATATAGGCTTCAAAATTAGAAATTAGTATTAGTTTGTTTCTCGCAAGTAGAACTGGATACTTTATAGCAATACTAACCGTGTCCGCGACTCCGTTCGCGTGGAACTAAAATTTTAATTAATAATTTTTATAACAAATAATTATATAGCCTACGTTGCTTAGGGTATTAATGTAGCATTCTAATGAAGATAGAATTTTTGAAATCGGTCCTGTAGTTCTTGGGTTTATTCGTTACAGACAAAAATACAAATCTTTCGTTTTTATAATATTAGTATAGATTAGTTTGATCTAATGGAGTAAAATAAAAATAAAAAACAATTTTATGATATTTTTTTCATTAAGATCGAGTTGTGAAATAAACCGACCTCATCAACGATCTTAATCTACCTCGAAGAAAACGACAACCACACAATACTGGTTTCTTTATTTTGGCATTGCTTTGTATGAAAAACATATTTACACCGTGACGTCAAACGTACGGAGATAGCTGATTCTGCTAGTCACCGGGAACCACGTGGACGTTGGACACATTTCCTTATAGCCCTTTATTTCAATTATAAATATAACAACAAAAACCTTAATTAATTTAACACACGGAACATGAAACATCGTCAACAATTACAATTAAAAACTCAAGTGTAATGGAGTGTGTCCACCCTCCCAGACGGATCGTTGTGAGCTTGGCGTATGTGACAATAATAAGGTTATTAGTGACGTTTTCGCCGCGACCACAACGACCGCGGTCGTCATATGGAACGGCTGAAGGCATGTTCTGAGCATTGTAACGATGACGAATTAATAATGTGTACGAACGCCGCGTCAATATACTTGATTTCGAATCCCTGCAATGTGCTGGAGCTTTCGGTGCGGGGAAACATCGTGAGAAACCTATGGCATGGTAATACGGCTATTATCTAGGGCCATATCGTCATTTAATATGAGGCGAGATTGTGGTTATAAACTATTAAAAAAAAAACTATGCAAACAAACACTTATTCCTTACTTAAAGTTTTGGCGTCCAGGAACTACTTCCGCATTTATTCAAATAAACACCTATAAAGTGTATTTGAGAATAATACATCAGCACAGATATATCGAATTTTCCGCACGTTACAAAGAAGCAAATTACGTGAACAGTTTAGAGGCAATATTTAAAATAGATCAAGGTCGAAATAATGATGCCGTTAGCTATTTTTGCGTAATCAGAGAATATGCGTTAGGATGGAGAATTTAACTTATCTTGTGGTGTATACAATTAAATCCTACTAACATTTAGTGGGCTGGCAAGACAGTTGCGACTGGCGAAGGACATTTTCCCCTACGACAGTCACTGGACTGTACTGAAACTTACCATCAGTTGAAGTAGTCTCTTTGCCGATTAAATAAAAAAAAAACGGACCAATTTTGTGTAGTTTGTAATCTCATATTCTACTAAAAGCAAATATGGTTCTGTACTATGGTTCATAGGTCATAACGTCGATAGACGTGAGTTCGAATTACTATAATGTGTCTGAGCATTCGGTGTCGATATTTTCTTCCCGACTAGCTACCACCCTCGAGTTAAAGATCTATCCCCAAATGCCTTTATAGATGTTCTGGCATCCCCTCCATTATATTTAGCGTGTGTACCATTTTGAGTCCCATCTTCACTTATCATCAGTCAACCTCCAATGCGACTAAACACTGAACCTTACATAATAATAATAAACTTGTAACACGACAATATTTTCTTTACAATAAATTTCTCGTTAATATTAAATTTGTAATTTCTTAAATACAGGTATATTGACAAAACAGTGGATAATCAACTGTCAATCAGACAGACAGAACTATATTATTATTGAGCAAAAACAATGGTTATGCGCACCGAAAGCGACTTCAAAAATATATATATATATAAACATTCTAAATAATTTATAACCGCAATCTTCAAAGATATAATAAATATGAGATGAGAATGAAAAATTTCAAACAACGGAGGTAGCCCTGCTACAGTTTTGAATGATTGCCAACCACGCACTCGCTGAGGGTGGATCGTCGACCCCAGCGCTATGCCCAAGCTTCCTCCATCACCGCATTTGGTGTTTGGCGCGACTACACAATTACTCAGAAAAGAGACAGTGTATGCCATATTTGTCTAACAAAGAAACGGAAGAAAAACTCAATTGCTGATCTCTGAATGTAATTTCTTTCTCAGCATTCATACATATTGTACATTGTGACAATGAATAGTTTTCCGTTCGTTGAAAATGAAAATAGTATGTCAGTTTATTTCATTCAAACAAAGAATTTTGAATTGCAAAGAGAACATATGTTATTGCCGTAAATAAATATAAAACCCCTTTTGACGATGTCGTATAAATAACAAAGGATTTCTGATAAAGAAGTAAACACATTACATCTAATAAAATGATAATGAAATATAATCTAATAAAATGATATTAATAAAAATGTGTCTATACATATAAATAAAATTAAAGTGTCTCTTTGTACAGTAAGTGTTTTTTACTACATATATACGGTACATACACTAAAAAAACTTTTTTTTTTAATTTTTGTCTGTCTGCCTGTTTGTTCCGGCTAATCTCTGAAATGGCTGGACCTATTTTGACGAGACTTTTATTGGCAGGTAGCTGATGTAATAAGGAGTAACTTAGGCTACGTTTATTTTAGAAAAATTCTTTTATTTTAGAAAAATAAAGTAATGTTGCAATAAAACTAATTTAAACGGATTTTATCGCGGTTATTTATTAAATTTTGATCCCGACGTTTCGAAAGCTTTTCAGCCTTCGTGGTCACGAATACCCGCGATAAAATCCGTTTAAATTAGTTTTATTTCAATGAATAATATTCGCGTAAACCTAAGAAATCATAATGTTGCAATGTCCAAGTACTGTCCAGTACCGCGCGCAGCTCACGCGCATGCCACTGGCCCGTCACGTCGGACGCCTCCCACCAACGAATTAATATTAGTTGAATATATTCATAGTTAAGACAGGACAAAGTCTCTCGGGTCAGCTAATGTTGAATAAAAAGGTAGACTTTAATGATAAAATAGAGGTATGTCGATAAGAAACTTTGGACTAATGATTTCAAGATTATCGCCCTCAAGTGGATAATCTGTCAGTAAATACTTATAGGTAAGCTCCGGCGTTTCTACTTGACGTCAGTCCCTTCATTAATCATAGCGTGTCACTGTCTTAAACCAATCGGTACTCAACACCAGGTGAAGGTCCCTTAACTTTAAATCTACATCTCGAGTATAATTAATGGAAGTTTTGAATCAACAATCGAAACCGCAAATTAGCTTCGCGTAGTAGTTATGAAAACAAAAACTATTTTCCGACTTTCTCTGGGCACTTGTTTCAACATTAGCTCTTAGCCCGTGGTTTTTGTTGTATTGTAGACGCGACCATTTCTCTTTGATTAACGAACTGTGTTTATTTTTGCTTTCTTATTTATTGTTACATCATAATTGCCCTTGATACCACTGTGGAAAATTTGGTCAGCGAGTCAACGTAAACATAGTAAAGGGAAATATGTTAATAATATGAATTTTGAAGCGATGATAGCTCAGTGGAAGTGTGTACGTCAAGGGACGTGAGTTCGAATCCAAGCACCTACAATGAGCTTGAGCTTTCGGAGAAAGCAAACATCTTGAGGAAACCATAGCATAGCCTGGCTAGCTTCCACCCTCAAGTTGTAAACCTGCCGCCAAATACCAATAGGTGTGTTCCGGCAGCTGCACTTGCGAACCAGTTCCTCCGCAGGTTTAGCGTGTCTACCAACTTGGGCCGTATCGTCACATAAGTATTCTATCATATGTCTATCAGAGGCCTATACTTTCAAAGACATAGGTACAAGAAATACAACAGCGTAATATGAAGTATAAATAAATAATTATTTCCTTTAGTTATGGGAAACTTATTATACGAACATATGCCGATATCACGTAGAACGATTACAAGTTCTTGCAAATTTTCGTTGTTCATCTCTTATTATAACAAACCGAGTTATTGTGGCTAAAAGTTCATGGTATAAGTTATTATTTATAAACCCGCCACACCTATGCATAATAACTAAACCCTACTATGTAGAAATCCAACAATACAACAAAACGTGTTCAAATAACTCTGTACATAAGATTAATAAAACAAAAAATCACAACATCTCAAATTAAAATCCCAACTAAAACCTTCAGTCAACAAATCGTATAAATATGTCGATCTATAGGGGTCTATTATGGCATTCAAAAATAGAAACTATGACATCTTTCATATACTAAAATCAAGACTAAACTCTGTTTATATTACGAAACAAAATGTTTATTTGAAATCGATCAAAACTTCTATTAAAGAGATGAAAGTAGTATCACGAGCATAGTGATAATGCGGTATATTTATTGGAGGCGAGATGATCGCGTGCCGGCATCCGATTCCGTTATGTTGAGTAGATATAATGATACCGGGTTTATTACAAGCTCTAAGCATGATTTATATTATAGAAATTCAATACTACTTAAGTTATTACCGCCTACAATTTCGATTAAAACTGTCGGCATTAAATTTTCATTACATTTTCTACATAATTACTTTTTTTATGCACGCGTATATTTTACATATTGAAAGCATTTGATAGGACGTTGATGGGTTTTGAAAGTGTTTCAACGTTCACTCTGTTAACCAGCGGAAAACACCGCGAATTTGTGGTCCTTCGAATCGACACTGTAACTGTTCCAATCTGTGGCATATAAAGAATATATAAAGGTAGTAATTTAGCCCAAAAACTGATCAATAATAATTGGAACTTTCCAACAGGATAATTTAACGAGATCAGACAAAAATGTCCATGTCGCTTGGAAATGTCTCCGAAGTATGTTTTCGCTCTCGCTGACGATAAAACACAATATTTATGACGTTATGTCTTTTATTGCGACATGGTTTTGTCTGTTTATTATGTTGTTGTATTTTTTATGCTGAAATAATTTTATTTAACGAGTTCCCGTTATTATCTGTTATTATCTGAGACACTTTCCCTTTATTTGTTTATTTTCACACGAATGGTATATATTTGTTTTTACTGTAAACTATTTTACATAAACACATTAATATGTATAAGTTTTTAAACGATTAAGATCTGGTCGACATTAATATCACCAGTTGTAACGTCGTAAATCGAGATATTAAATATCGAAAGCGAGTTGAATAAGCTCCACTAACATTGGAAACAGCGTGTTGTCGACACGCATACTTCGATACTCCCAAAAAACACTGACAGCTTTCACAATTCCAGTCCCATATTCAGCTACCGAGATATAATTGACAGTAACCCTTAGTTCTAAACGATCACCGTTGCATTAGAACTGCACTACGGGAGTGCTTACATTATGCAGACCTCATATAAAAGAAATTGTAACTGTGTACAGGAATAAAGACCCACCATCCCAAAAAAAAACGATGTGTGCTTAAGCACACTCGACAGAAACTCACTCCCTAAGTCGCTTCGAGCCGACTTTACCGGAACGAGCGTCACACAAAAGGTTTGCAGATCAGAATTTCAAAGTCCTCCCATAAGAAGTTTCACGTAAAGATATTCACTCAAAAAACTTGTATATTAAATTGCACTCGTTTGCTACTATAGAATAATTGAGTGCACGGTTGGAACAGCGGTGTATGAGAATACTCGCCAGTGCACGCACTACTGAATGTTATGGATTCTAATCCCATACAAGACAATTCGTTTATCTCACAAATTGTTCCAAGTTCTAAGTTGACGTGACGCGAGATTCTTAGTAATTCGTTTACTATTTTAAAATATAACACTGAAACCAGAGAACAAGGGTTGTACATTGGTTGTCTTTACTAACATAAATTGACGGATACTAAGTAACTTTTAGAAGAATTATTTGTTGGTATTCAGCTCGGTGTCAGCTTCAGCTAACGTGCAGTTGCGATAAAAGAATGCACAGAAAGTGTTCAGCTGTAACTGTGAGATGTTACGCGACTGATATTTTTAAATTCGCGGGAGCGCGACGCGACTTGCCAAAAATCTGCCCTAATGATCTTCTCGTTGGCTCCCGCATCGGTTCAGTTCCGGATATCTAGGAGATTAAGTTCACTGGGACACGCGTAGATAGCAGATCGACCTGTTTAGCGTCTTTCTTTAAAGGTAAAATCGATTTACCCTCCCTCGCCTATCTGGGTTTGGCAGGAAAGGGCTATGTAGAGCTCACATTTTATTTATTAACGTGGCGTTTAAAATACCCGGTTTTAGGGAGTTCCTCGTCGCAAGGTGCAAACGCATTACCCGGGGTCAGGTCAATGAATATAAGGGCATTTAATAGCACATCAGGTGCTAATAACGCAACACTAACCACTAAAACGCACCACGGCGACACCCCTTCAAACTCCCACTTCCCTGTTGCCAGAGTACAGGGACGGCAGGGACATTCTTCTAGTCGCAGCAAAACGAAGCTTATCACCAGAAATACTGCTGGTGACCCCATATTGCTCTTGTTATTTGGTAGATAGCTTGAACCACTTTCGCATTACTCCCATCCACCCGTTTCAGAGTCCCGGACGCTTGCGTCGATAGGTATACTAAAATAAATATGTAGATTTGAAAGCCATTTTTTATACGTATTAGTTTGAACGTAACTTTCGTATTGGTTATCACAATAAACGTTATTATTATTATTTTTTTCGTATACTTTCGCGTAAAAGCCTTATCAGACTTGTTATAATTTATGTATCTCAGTGTAATTCAAACATTAATATACATGCGCGGAGTAATTAGAATGGATTAGATTAGGGGTGAATGTATTCGTGAAAGCGTGAAAAGACCAGTGACAGAGAAATTGAAAATTATATTAGCGTAGTATGGTACGTTAAGAATGATGAAGATAGATGGATACAGGAATAGGGGAAGACCGTAGGAACTGAGATTACAACTGATAGAGAAAAGTAGAAAACGATGCGTCTTCTGATCCTGTTTAGGTAGAAGAAAAACATTTCATACAGACTCTCATTTTTTAAGTATCATTCTACACTTTAATTGTTAATTTCTTGGAAATTCCATATACACAACGCTAATAAAAATACCTAAAGACCTAAAAACACCATTGTAGATTGCAATTAAAAAAAAAAAATTAAATGTCAGCCCTTATTTCGCTTACACGACTTAACTATTCCAATATAAGGTATCTTTTATCCAAATTCAAAGGATTGACAAATTGCATAAATGTAAATGAAGTCTTGGACCGAAAAATAGTTGTTCATACAATTGAAGATGGAAGATTATTTTTAGTTTTAATGTTGTAATCGAATACGTTAAAGATTTTCACAACTAAAGCTCAGCGTAAATTTACAAATGTTTCGGTGAAGCCAACATCTAAATTTCGGCGGTTTATTTCAAATTGTCGCTTATTGCTTGAACAGAGACATTTCTGGCTCAATTTAGTCCGGTTACCGCGGGAATGTAATAAAACTACCGAGGAGTCGAACCTGACTCATCCTCAGGGAATGCCATAACGCGATATATACAGTACCATATAGAAATAACTCCAGTACATTTTTTTTATGTAAAAGCGGGCAAACGAGCATACGTGTCACATTATGGTAAGTCATCACCGCTGCCTGTGGACACACCTTTTGGTATTTGGGGGCAGATTTTCAACTCGAGGGTGGTAGCTAGCCAGGCGAGCATGAAAAAAGCCCTACGACAATACTATGGTTTCCTCACGATGTTTTCCTACACCGAAAGCTCAACCCCACTGTAGGTGGTTGGATTCGAACTTACGTCTTATGATGCGGCGTTCCTACACATTAACACTGAGCTATAATTGTATAAATTAAAATAAAAACAAAGTAAGGCGCACACGAGTCACAAGAAATACCACAATGTCATGGCTCACGAATCGAATATCATTTATCATGCGGTAACCCACAGTCAGTAATATCGGATAACCGGACCACTATCTACAATATATATTATACTTTATAGGTCTAACGTTTTGGCTACAATCTCACTTAATTTTAAGAGACGACGTGGCCCAGGATTCTGGACTCTTTAAACCTTATGTAAGGGCTGACTCTCAAATGCAACTGTCGGAACGCACGTATAGGTATTCACCGGTAGGTTTTCATCATGAGGGTAGTAGCTAGTTCCGACCAGAGACTAGAAGAACTGCGGAAACTGTCCCTGGCAAACTGGCAACACTGGAGTTTGGAGTATCCAGGGGTGGTGCGTTTTAGTAGGGTAGCGTTGGGTGTCATGTTCCTCACGCCTTCGGAATGAACCCGGGTGCATTTCCGCGTTCCGATGAGAAACTCGGTAAACACGTTTAATCACCACGTTAATAAAATAAATGCTAACAACTAGCTAGTTGATAATTAGAAAAATTGCTACCTCCACGCTATGTTTTAATTGGGATATTTTTTGTTTTCCTTCACCGGAAAGCTCATACTAACTGAAAGAATTCGAACTCACGTTCAATGTACGCTCTCAACTGAACACGGATTTTTTATATATTAAGCTAACCCGTCGTTATACACCAGTACATTGTTTCGATGAAGTGATGAGAACAAAATCGCCGACGTTCGCTCGATTTTTCATATTACGTAAATAAAGATTCTCAAAATAACACAAACACACAAAAAGTGGTTCGTGAAATTTTTACATCTCGAATGTTAAATTCAAGGCCGACTATAAAGAGCGGACTGATTGAAGAGTTATCTGAATTAACATGTATCTATTATCCAATCTATTTAGATGAAGGTCAAATGACTTAGTTGGTTGTGTGTACGGTTGTCGCGTCAATGGACGTGAGTTCGAATTCTTGCCATGAGCTTGAGCTGAGAAAACATTGTGATGAAACTAGAGAAGGGAGGTAGTGCTTCTAATGCCTGTTTGTCTAGCTAGCACCCTCGAGGTGAAAATCTACCACCAAATACCTATAGATGTGTTCGGGCAACTGCACTTGAAAGACAGTCTCTTCATAAGGCTTAAAGCGCACATTATCTTGGGCGAATTCGTGACTAAACATCAGGTAAGATTTTGGCCTGGAACTACATAAACAAAGCTCTTTTTTTTCCGAAACATGAAAACAATATTATCTTTTAAACGCCTCGAATTTGACTATAAAGTTTAAAGAAAGCAAGACAATTGTACACTCAAGAAATGATCTTTGCGAAATTCAAGGGCGTAATTCAAACCCGTACATATATCCTGCGCCTGAAATTAGCAATACGTTGCTAACATCACGATTCGTAAAACAATGTATAGTGTATTTACACTCCATTTAACGAAATAACTCCTTAAAACGTTGGAATCACTCGGCTGTCTTTGGTTTACATCGTAAATACAGTGACAAGCTGTGTTCGCGACTTCGTTTGCATAGAACTTAAAATTAGTGAATTATTATTGTCTGTTATTGTACAATACAGATTTACTCCTTTTGGTGGTAGCATAATGTTAATTAGTCTAAAGCCTTTCTCAATGATTACTCTCAAATACAAAAAAATCTTTTTTGAAATCCGTCTTGCACTTCCTAAGATTATCACGTTCAAACAAACAAACAAAATTTTTCGTATTGTAATGCGCCTACAGTTGCTAACTAAACTGAATTATCATTTAACTGTACCGTTCATAGCAAATTAGCATCTAACGTTATAAGAACTACATACTAGGTCTTTTGTAACTTATAAGCTTAACGTTTGGCGGTACTCTCATCTGATATTAAGTGACGATGTGGCACAAGATGATGGACACGCTAAGCCTAGTGAAGGAGCAAAACACAATTATAAAATTAGCTATCCAGCCGGGCGGATGTTAGAAAAAGCCCTACAGACTGTAGTTTCATCACGATGTTTTCCTTCATCGAAAGCTCAAGGTTATTAGAGAAACTCGAACTTGCGTCCACGGAAATGACCCTTTATTGCTTTTGTACATTACAAGAAATAAAAAGCTCTCTTACATTTAAACAAGAATTGTTGTATCTCTCGCGACCAGGAAATGACGTGAACAGACGTCATTTCCTTACGCTGTGTCAGCTCTGAAATAAAATGTGATAAACTAGCAGATTGACCTTCTGAGCGAATAAATAACATAACATCTGCGTGTGTCTTCGCGGTTGTGAATATTCTAGAGAAAGCGGAATCGAAATAAAGGCGTTCGTGCGTATCAGCTATAGTTTGGATTGTAGATAGATATCGCGTCAAGGGACGTGAGTTCGAATCCATCTACGATGAGCTTGAGCTTTCGCGAAGGAAAACATCGTAAGGAAACCATAGCACGGTGGTAGGGCCTTTTCTAATGCCCGCCTGGTTAGCTACCACCTTTAATTTAAAATCTGCCGTCAAATACCAATAGGTGTGTTCCGGCGGTTGCACTTGAGAGCCAGTTCTTTCACAGATTTAACGTGTCCACCAACTTGGGCCGTATTGTCACCTAAGATCAGGTGAGATTATGGCCACAACGCTAAAACCTTAACATAAAAAAACTACTTTTATCTAACCGTAAATTATGATAATTTAAATAGGTCTTGATTATAGTATAGTGTATATATATAGTATAGTAATTCTATAGTAATTCTTTGCTGCATATCTTCTTATGGAAAATTCTTATTCTATTTGAAATTGTAATCTGCAACTTTTACTACTAAACTTACTAAACTTACTTCTTTTTATACTTAAGATTTAGTGTTATGACCATAATCTCACCTGATCTTAAGTGACGATACGGCCCAAGTTGGTAGACACGCTAAACCTGTGGAGGAAGTGGCTCTCAAGTGCAGCTGCCGGAACACACCACTAATATTAAAAAACATAAAATAATTTAACGAGAAACCTACAAAAACTTACGAAGTAACTTGGTTTTCGTCGATTTATTTTATTGTACACAACAATACACTCTATCTCCCATCACATCCATTCTAAATAACCACCACAATACGTCATTATTAGGCAATAATCAATAATCATTTATCTTTTCAAATACTTCATAGGTTTTAGCGTTATAGCCACAATCTCATCTGATGTTAAGTGACTATGTAACCCAGGATAGTGTTCACGCTAAGCCTAATGGAGGTCACCTGCCGGACCACGCTTACAATTATTTGGCGGCAGATTTTCAACCATATTTTCTCTCGTCAATAGCTCAAACTTTTTGGAGGGATTCGATCTCACGTTTGATTTTTCTTTCAGCGATTATCGTTTTAAAAGTCTTCTCTCTATTTAACGACATATGTTGTTACGAATATTAACTAGTCACTTAACGTAATACGTTACCGAATTGTAACTGGTGACTCAGTCTGTCACTGACAGATGTAGGCCGAGCAGTTTATATTTCTGTAAACTATAACATGACATGCGACCGCTCAAGGTTCAACTATGGATTATTCGAATTCCCACTGATTTTAACTCTTGTCACCAGCTATTTTTTATTCACAAACAATTTTGTATTAATATGTCCCTTAGTTCATTGCTAAGATTATAATTTTTATTAGTATTATATAAAAAAAAAACCTAAAAAAAGATATAAAGCAATTGATCTTTTTGCCGATTTTTCTCAGTGACTGAATTATTTTCCGGACCGTTAGTAGTTTTGACGTTCATAAGCATCTTATCGGTACCTACATTGAATAAAGATTGTTTATTCGATATGAAAGAAAATGATTCAAACATCACTTTAAAGTTTGTTTTAAATAAATAGTTAGGAATTAGAATTTTAGTGTTTATTTTTATTAACAAAAAAGTAAGGTGCTGTCAGCAGTAACCCATCATTTTGTTTACTATTTTATGGCATCTGCCTACATACAAAATTACCCCAATAATGTCATGAAAGAGACCGTACAATAAAGTACGATGTAACACCAAAACCCGGAATAATTATTTGAGTATCACAGATAATTGTTCTGTGCGGGATTCGAATCCACAGCACTCAGCGCGGCGACCGCTTAAACCGATGAACCAATCATTCAGCCTAAGTAAAAGTCGTTATTACAGGTAACACCGAAACCGCGAAAGTGTGGAACCGATGTTGGGAATATTCTGACGTGTTATTTTAATATTGCCACCAGGAGACAGTTCGAAGCAGCGGCGGTAAAGTCAGCACCAGTCGGACCATAGAGGAGATCGATTTGGACCAGTGCTGGGACGAGCGCGTTCTCAAAAAACTCGTAAGCATACCCTATAAGAAATATAATCACATATTTTATTATACTTAAAGTTTAGCGTTATGGCCATAATCTCACCTGATCTTAAGTCACGCTAAACCTGTGGTGGAACTGGCTCTCAAGTGCAGCTGCCGGAACACACCTGTTGGTATTTGGCGGCAGTTTTTCAACTTGAGGGCGGTAGCTAGCCAGGCGGGCATTTGAAAAAGCCCTACCACCATGCTATGGTTTCCTCACGATGTTTTCCTTCACCGAAAGCTCAAGCTCATTGTAGGTACTTGGATTCGAACTCACGTCCCTTGACGCGAAATCGTACACACTACCACTGAGCTATCATCGCTTCAAACTTCAAACTTCAAATTCACAAACTTTCTGACAAGCGATGGCCGCTGTAGGTGTGCTGATTTGCTACAACCCTTTTATCCGTACAAGTTTCCGTACGATATTTCCCTTTTTATTATCTAAGAAATCTGTTGTTATATTAAGGTAAAGCATCGAAACAATCGGGCTCAGTACTAACTTCCAAAGCTCAATGAAGCTGTAAATGTGCTTATGGTTCACAACATATATCAAACGCATCAAAACAATACAAATATTCTTCTATATATTTATTTTGCAAAAATTGTTGTGGCAACCCCGTATCCCGCTTATTTTTTTTTTTACAAATAAATTATGTGAACATAATTTCATAGTTCCCTTTTTTCGGTATTGACCAAATAAAAGCAATTAGTTGAATATTTATCTTGCAATTTGTTCTTATAAAATCCGTACTTTTATTAGGAATCCCATTACCATATAAGAGGCGCCATCTATTATCAATATATTTAACTAACATGACAGCTGCCATGTTATTTAAATTCTATTCGCATATGTAATCTATTAAGATATTTAATCAAAAACGTATAATTTTGTGTTTGATTACGAATATATCCTCAATATTTCACTGGTCGACTCATTCTTATTATTATGATAATTAAAAGGCAATAGAGCCAAATCCCTATTTTTAAATTATGTGTAGATATTGTTTGTTATCAATTTAAAGTATTTTTTAGGCCTTCCTCGATCTGTCTCTCTCCTTGAACAAGTATGAGTCCGAAAGTACGGGAAAGGTTTTATGAAAATTTGAACCATTACTATGGACTAACATATAGAATCAGATTTACCCTACAAAACGAAAGGGTTAGGGAACAGAGTACATAAGTTAAAAACACTAAATTATTTATACATACATTACATTACGTACACATTGAAGTGATGATAGCTCAGTGGTAGCGTGTACGAACGCAGCGTCAAGGAACGTGAGTTCGAATTCAACCACCTACAGTGAACATGAGCTTTCGGTGAAGGAAAACATCGTGCGGAAACCATAGCATTTTTCTAATGCCCGCTTGGTTAATCTACCACCCTCAAGTTGAAAATCTGCCGCCAAAAACCCTTAGGCGTATTCCGGCAGTGGCACTTGAGAGTCAGTCCCTCCTATGAAGACCGGAAATGCACCTGCGATTCCTCTGGTATTGTGGGTATCCATGGGCGGTGGTATCACTTATCATCAGGTGACACACATGCTCGTTTGCCCTCCACTCCATAAAAAAAGCATTATGAAACTGGTACTAAACTATATATATAATCAGTGTAATAAGGCAACGATCATAGAGTTGAAAGATAAGTTCTAAATTTATAGGCAGCATGAATTCAAATCCACCGAAATCAACTCTAACGTACACTAACATTAAATACAATAGCTGAAAACATGGTATATCACATGAATAATCGTTACGTAACAACAGAATATGAATGACAACACGTAACAGTTGTACGTCGGAATCGTGAATAGTGATTTGTCACGGCTCCATTGTCCGAAATCACGGCACATGCGAATGACTTGACACTTTGTGCCGTTTCACCGTTCTCGTGAAGTGCGGAAAGTGAAACTGCCGTTAAACATAACTAGTCGATATAACCGCGACGTTGTCATCGCCGTGTAGGCAGAGACATTTTAAATAATTTATCTATCCGTACCGCATACTATAAAAGCGAATGTCAGTTTATTTTACGGGTATTGAATATGACTGAACCGTCACGCTCGGATATGTGACACTCGTTCGGGTGAAGTCGACTCGGGCCGACTAGAGAAGCGAAAGGGATAGTCAACACGTCACTGACGTAATCACTCAGCGAGCGTTACATGAGATAGCATGACGCATCAATCGCATTCGGTATCGACATAAACACCGGTATAGTAAGTATACAGGTTATCAGGAGTATATATGGTGCATTTAATCTTAAAAAGAATTTCTGTATTCAAGAGATAGGAATTAAAATCTTACACCACGCGAACGAAGTCGCGGGCTCATCTATTATTTAAAGGAAATTAAAAACATGTATGCCAGCAAAAAAATTTATTTTTTAATCTTATCTCTCTATTCACGATAATACACATTATTTAATTTCTCAAGTGTTTCTCCAAAATTGCACAACCCGTGTTCATTATAAGACACCATATGTGGTTATATTTACTATATTTTCTCTATAAGTTATATACAAAAGAAATTAATATTGAGCAACATATAACACTCGGCAACCCTGAGAGAAATAATAAAACTGAAAGAAGGAACAAAGGCGGCTTATATCAGGATGCACAATTTCCGGGACTTCAAGCTCACACTGGCCATAATCTCACCTGATCTTAAGTGACGATACGGCCCTAGTTGGTAGGCACGCTAAACCTGTGGAGGAACTGGCTCTCAAGTGCAGCTGCCGGAACATACCTATTGGTATTTGACGGCAGGTTTTTAACTTGAGGGTGGTTGCTACCCAGGCGGGCATTGGAAAAAGCCCTACCACCATGCTATGGTTTCCTCACGATATTTTCCTTCAACGAAAGCTCAAACTCATTGTAGGTGCTTGGATTCGAACTCACGTCCCTTGACGTGAAGTCGTACACACTACCACTGATCTATCATCGCTTCAGTATTTTATTACTCGCGTATTTATAATTAACGTGATATTTTATTGTATAGCTTATTCGATACACCTTACGGGGTAGACAGAGATAAATGAATGCTAAATCTTAAGATTTCATAGGTTAATCAGAATGCAATAAAATGATTAGAAAAATAAATAACCTACTAAAACTTCTTGTTATCGTGAAACTCACAAACACAAAAGGTTCGACAGATTCCGTTCGCAAATCGTCATAAATAAAGGAATAATTGTGTAATTTAAGAAATTTCGTCTTTTTCCTACATTACAGGTAGCACCCACAACGAAACCCATATTAAACAAAACGCATCAAATATTTCTGGCACTCGCAAATGATTATTGCTTTCCTTATATGGTCGTAAACAATATTATATTTATAATAATATGACATATTTAAAAACGTGTCCGCACTTGGCTACTACGGTCAAGTGTACTCACGCGATATGATATCACCTGATGTGTAATAATCATTCGTCAGATATCTATAAGTTAATGTTGCCAAAGTTTTATAATCTAGAACACATGTACATGAGCGATAAGGGAACATCCATAAATTACGTTAGGAGGGTGGAGGGGGTGGACGAAATGTGACATTATGTGATAAAGGGTGTGAGGGATCTTAAATTTCGTGACGTTACATTTGAAAATCATAGTAATATTATAGATTCAAAAGTGGCTTTGTTTGTTTGTAACGGGTTCTCGCCTAAACTACTAAATTTATTATGATGAATTCGGGTAATAATACATGTGAACTTGGGAACAATGATAGACTAGTTTTTCTCTCGAAAAACTTATTGGAAGTGGGATAAAGAGAGGGATAAACTCTGTATGAAACTTTTTATTGCGTCAACCCATTTGTTTGATAAAAGGCGAGCGAAGCCGCATTAAAAAACTAGTGTAATATAATTAAGCGGTAATACACGGAATGTGGACTGACAATTTGCTGTTTTAATTTAATTTTACAAAATTATTGAGACTAAGAAAATATTTATGCTGAGAAATAAATTTAAAACTTTTATTATAAATAATGTCACTGACAAACTGTACGTTACATTACATACCTTTTATTAAATTACATTTGATTGTGAAAGCATATAGTGATGTTCAAAAGGAAAAAAAAAAACTAACACCTCCGGTTTCGGGTGTTTCTGTTTCTGACCAACGCGTTTAGTTGAGTACACTGGGCTTAACCTTAAACCTTTTCAAACGTAAATAGTGCTAGATTTTGCAGGAAAATTGAATATAGAAAAACAAAATTATCGACAAATGTTTAGTAAACTTTACTATTTGTTTTATGTCGTTCTGGTCGAGACCATTACTCTATATGTCTAGGGGATTAAATATGTACTCTGACGTGCTACATTTGTTCACGTTTCAGTTGGAAGAGTGCACCGACTACGAACAGCGTCGTCGACTGCGCGCGCGCATCCGCACACTCATGGCCGAACAGGAAGGTCAGTCTCGTGTTTAGCTCGTTATTGCTTTTTCTTACTTAATTATTAATTTTGATTTTGAAGACAAAATATTTTTATCAACGGTATAATGTTATCATCTCGTCCGGCAGCATGCGCGAGCGCAGTCACCGAGGCGCTGGCGGCGGCCGGCGAGCCGGAGAACGCGGAGGGCGGCGAGACACGAGGTGAGTCTCTCCTGCTGCCGCTGTTGCAGGGTCTGCTCGGCGGCGCCGGCGACAAGCTGCTGGCCGGGCTCGGCGCCGCCCCCGCTGACGTGGTCGCGGACGTGCGCCGCTCCCTGGCTCGGCTCCGCGCCGCGCTCGCGCCGCCCACAGCGCACCCGCAGGCGCGGGCCCTGCTCTCCCTCGCGGACCGACTCGAGGACGCACTCGACGCCGCCGACCGGCTCGACGGCTGCCGGCGCAAACCTAAAAGAAGGAGTCGTGCCGCCAGATATACTGTGGGAGTCACACAGGAGGAGCTCGAGGAGGCGAGAAGACTCGTCGACCGCGAACAGCTCGACCTCGGTCCGGAGCGAATGGAGCCGCTTTCCTCGTCGGGAGCTGCCTCTACGGCTTCCACGGCAGCCGGGACCGAATCGACGACACCCGAGCGTAAACCGAGCCTTGAGGAAGTTAGTTATCATGACGCGGTACCTGCACAACGGAAAGAGACTCCTATCACTAGCTCGGCCACTTACGAAGCTCCAAAGGTAACTAGAGATGCCATCACAATTGAAAGACGAGCTCCGGCACCGAGGAGACCACAATTTTTCCGGCACTCAGTCGCTAATACAAGCCGCATGGAACCGACACCACACATCGAACGTCGCCCTTCCGATAATAGCACCAGTATCGCTAATATTGCCAATAAGTTTGACTATCAAGCACAGATAAGCAAGGAGTCGGCAAGGCCCAGGCCCAGGAATATGTCGCCCCCGGCGTCGCGGCAACACTCACGTGAGGAACCGAAGCGCACGACATTGTACGTGCCACCCCCGCCTACGTATAATTTCGCAGCACCTCCATCTACCCTCGATGACTCATCCAAACCCGCCGGCAGGTTTAACAGTAACAAAAAACTACGAATGAAACGCGCAAATACCATCGATATCGGGCGACCGCTCGGTGGGTATAGAGTAGACAGCGATACCGACGAGGAAGGCCAAAGGCGGCCAGCGGTCCCAGAATTTACGCCGCAGACCGAAAATGATCGGAAGTTCGTCGCTTTTATGAAGAAAAACGAGCAAACGGATCGCGACCCGGTTACTCAGTCCAACTGGAGCAGTAGGTTCGGAAACATTAAGAACGCCTTTGAAAGCCGCGAACGTGACGTGGGCGTACGGTCTTCTAGTGCCTCCTCCGCTAGGAGCTTCTGGAAGACTAATGAAGTTAACGCACCTGCACTCCGCCCCCGGAAGTTCTTCGCTGAACCGAATCCCGCGGTCATTAAACCACCATGGTTGACGGAGCGCCGCGAACCGGTGCGCACGCATTTCTCAAAACCGGTTCCTACTCCAGCAATAATTCCCGTCGCTCCGCCTGTACAGTCGTATCTTCCGACAGATCCGGTATCTCCCTACCATTCGGTCGCAGTCAGTTCTAAAAAAGTGCAGTCTTATGCTTCGACTCCCACGGTAGTTTCACCGGTTCGAAACAAGTTTTCAACTTCAACCGGACCGCCGACTCCTTCGGCTCAACCACCAGTGCCGCAACTCCCGCAGACTCCGACTAAACCTTTTGTCATAAAGCCTTTCGTTACACGTCCGATTCCTGTGAATCAATTTTCACACGCGCCGATGTCAGCGTTCAAGCCACCGGCGAAGGTCGCATCGCCTACAAGGAACCCTACTCACGTGTGGAGTCCTCCGTCGACGGGTGCCGCACCATCCCCTGCCTCGGAAGTTCCTTCGTTTCCTTTCTCCTATAACACTGGTTCTACGGCTCCACCGGCCTTCCCACCTGCTCTGCCACTCTATCCCCCCGCCTCTGACCAAACCGTATTTACTGCGACACCTCTCTCATCGCACACGGCGCCCGTTCACCGTGACAATGACAGGCAACCTCTCCCGCGGCTCCCTCCCGCTACGTATGAGACGCCGGTACAACCAGCGCGCACGGCGCCACCATCCGATGACCACACGATGCGCTCCATTCCCAGCCAGAGCGAGTTATCGGCACCGCAGCTAGTCCGACGCGCTGACGACGCGCGCCTCCCCGATACCAAGCCAGATACGCAACGCCTGCAGATAGAGTTTTACGAACGTCAGATCCGCGAAAGAAACCGTCGTGAGCCGGAAGCCCGGCCGACGGACCGCAAGCCGCCCACCTATACCGTCACTGATTATACTCCGCCCGGCGGGATCACCGCATTCGTCCCGCTCCAGCGCACGCCGGATATCGAGAAAACACGAGCACACAAGGTCGACTACTTGCCGGATGTCGTTACAAACGATACAGATCGTCTCCGGCCGAATCCATCACCTCGCCATCCGCCCTCTCCTCGGAGTCCGAACAGCGTTCCGTCGCCTCGTGGGCTGCCTAACGGAGACCCGCCACGTACCAACGGCTATCACGATGATGTGACCACAGAGCACGGCAGCGTAGTGACGCGCGTGATGCGCGGCCCCGTGCGCGGCTCCGCCACCATCACGGCAGGCGTGCGCACGCGCGGGGACGACGCGCGCGGACCCGCCGCCGAGAGCCTGAGGGGCGCGTTGGACAAGCTCTCCTCACCGAAACGTGACGTGCTCGCACAAATTGAGCGCAAGCGAAGAGAATCCGCGCTAGGAGCGTCCCGCGAGTCAGTCGGGTCGAGCTCCTCCGCCGCCAGCATCGGTAGTACCCCACTGTCGCGGTCCGGTTCGTGGCAAGCGGTAGCGGCGGCGGGTTCGAAGCCGACATCGCCGAGAAGAGTCGTAGCACGGGCAAAATCCATGCACTTACTAGCGGTGCCGAAACTGTACGAGGGAGGGATAGCACGCGAACAGGTTGTTGAGAAAAAGCGCACGGTAGAGGCGTACTTCTCGGGGCGGGCGGAGAGCGGTGCGCGGGCGCGAGGGCCGCGCGCTCGGGACCCGCCCGCCCCGTACTCGCTGGGGCGCAGCCGCACGATGCCGGCGGTCACGGAGCTGCAGTTCCTGGACGAGAGCAACGCGGACGACGCGTTCGAAGACCTGGTGTCGGGGCTCGCATAGCGCCCGGCTAACATTCCACTAGTTAGAAGCGAGAGATGCGAACGAGACGCGCGTGAGTCGTGTGTGTGTGGGCTGCCTGTCGCCGCTTGTGTCGCGCCAACCCCTTTACCCGACCCTCCTCCCCCGACTATCAGACCTTGTCGCATGAGCCTCAACCCCCGCCCCTCGCCCGTCGCCCCGTGGCACTGTACATATACATCCGTGTCCATTGCGTGCTCCGTAACCGTGTTACTTTGACTAATAGCTTATAAGTATCGTTGTATATGTCTTGCTGATTGTTTTCGAGTGTTTCGACATAGAATTAGTTTTGAGTTTGACTAGTTGTTAGTGCGTTTGACGACTGTCGACTAACATGCCGTTTCGCTTACAGAAGAAGCAGAGGTGACAGTGACATCGAGCGTCAGGAGGGATTCTTCTGAAAAAATCGTTAGCAGTAGTACCACAACAAAAACTTCTAAAGGTACTTACTTTTAACCTAAATCTTAATTTAGTATGAGCGAATACTGTTTATATTTTAATCCATTAATTATACGTTATTAGAGTGAATCTTAATAACATTTTCGAGAAAACACATTTATAATTATAAGAAGATCTTCTGAAAAGGTAAAATCATCTAAATGGGTTCTACGAGTGTTTTGACGCGTCCAGTTATTAGTACACATGATTTTCTTGATTAAACGTCCACGTACATATAACTAAAATAGCAACTTTCCGCAGTAATAGAGAGCATGACGCGGCCGGCGCCCAAGCCCGTCTCGCCGTTCGCCAAGTTCCGTCAGCTCGAAAAACAAAACTCCACCACCAGCCCCAAGTAAGTGTCGCAATACAAAAGAAAAACATCAAACAAACAACACAATACCTCTTCAAACAGTCAATTCGATCTATTCATATTATATTATATCAGATATTATTGTTTTTTATATTATAGCTTAATTATTTTATTTAATGCAATGTATTTTTATTTATTCTTTTCCGGCAGCCGATAAATGAGAAACGGATAAGGAATAAATTACAAGTAATTATATTATACATAATATTTTCATAACGTTAATCTAGTCGCTTCATTTTATAATACATAATCATCAGAGAAAAGTATCGCTTAGGTTTATTATAATATGATTATTCAGAATATCAATAAATGCACGTGCGTACAGTCCACGAATCAAAATTCATCCGCACATAACTTCTCTCATAGTGTCCAGCGGCGCGGAGCGACCTTCGTGACCGCAACCATTCATGTCTATGTAAATTCTTATCATCCTGACAAAGCGGTGATAACAGATACATCATTTCATGTCTTTGTACTTGTTAACTGTGGCTGAACATAATGTGTACACCGTCGCCCCGCGCCGCTCGCGTTCCCGCGACGAGGCCCGGCCGAGACGACCGCGTCCTCCCTAGTTGTGATGCCGCACGCGATCTATCAGAACTGTACCAGTAATTATGAATGATCGAGCACGGCGCGTTCTCGAGGCACTGAAACTAACGAACGTGCGAGACTAACAGCGCGTACGGCGACGCCCGCGCGATCTCAACTAACATCAGCCGACGGTTGTAGCTCGCCCAAGACGCCGCAGAGCCCGGGCTCTCCGTCGCAGCCGTACTTCAAGTTCACGGACCCAGCGCTGCAAGCCAGCGCGCTCACTATTAAAGAACGGTTGCTGCACTGGTGTCGCGACAAGACCCGAGACTACGAGGTACCCGGCCCTCCCTCTCCTCCCGCCCCTCCCGACCCCCTCCGACAGCCCTCTGCACTCCCCAATACGTGCACTCTCGCCTCGTTATGCTGTACATACGTAGTTATGTAACGAGTATCTATCCGCTTTTACAAAAGTTATATTTGGCTCACTTCCGCATTCGCAAATTGTAAACTTCACTTATATAAATAATAATTATCACAAAAGTTTTCGATGAAATGAAACGAAAAATAAATATAGTTTTTTTTTTTAATGTTAAATAAATAAATATAATAATAAACATCTGTACTGACTGTTTCAATAACAAGTTTATTTATATTTACACAATGATTAAATTACGTACATGTTCCAGCGAAAGTAAAAATTTGCGAATGCGTAGAATTTTACGCATACGCAATAAAAAAAAAATTCACCATAATGTGTTAGGTGTTGAATTATTGTTTTATACAAGTAGACGTATCTATCTAATATTCGTAATATCACTACTATATCTATACAGCGGCACGAGAAATTGGCCAGTCTTGTAATATAAAATGAACACGCTGAAATACACGAACGTATTGGGGAGATGTCTGTCTCGCAGTAGGCAGATGCATATTTTTCCGACTTCCAGTGCCTGTTAGGTACTTTTATGTATAAATCTGCATCAGTCTACATGATTGTGTATGAATGTAAAGGTGTTAGCGCGTACTCGTCACTACACAGCATGTTGGGAGCTGCTGAGACCCACACACGGTATAACATACGACACGTCACAATTGCTCTTCCCCAACGCTTTCATTTACGCTTTCTTTGGCTGCACTATATTTTATCCTGTATATATTATACGCATATATATATTTCACATTGTACGGGACTATCGTAAATACTTTAAGTGGTGATTTTAAATATGTTAAGAATCAGTAAACGAAATACACTGTGCTTTGTTATTTTATTTTTCATATAATCTAGATGAATTTAACAATAATATTATGTAAATCGCCACTTACAAGTAATTGTAATATAAAATGTATATTATTTATGTTGTATGTATATCATAGACCTCTTTATTACGCAACAAACCGTTGCACGAAGTCGATTTCGTTCATATTTCATTCATTTAATTCTATTTACATATTAATTGACACATAAACCATTCAATACAATTCATTTTATTTTTATTTAATAGAATAATATTACAAAAACGAATGTTTGACTGTGAAATTATTGTGATTTGATATATTTTGAATACTAAAATATTATTAATAAAAAGCATGAGTGTTGCTAGTTGTAAAAAAAAAGATAAGAGTGGTCAAACTGTTTTAATTCCGAGGCATGAGTTTTATGTGTTTATTTATTGTTTGAAGTGGGAGTTTTTTTTAGGATACTGTTTTAAAGATGTAATTTTTATATACCAATTGCACAGTGTCTGTAACCTGTCTGACTGAGAAATGCAAATTAAAGACGGCAATATATAGTCTTAAATCTACTTTCTTTGTTCATTTCAGTGACTTTGTTTTATCATCTTTTGTAAAGAAAAGCATTTTCTCGTCGTTTATTATAATTGACAGTGGGGAGAATTAAAGATTCTAAATTTTTTTGTTTAAAAACTAATCGTTTAATGTAATAAAGTCTGTGTTTGAGCTTTGGTGGGATCATGATGCCATATTATGGCTTTTATTTAAATGATTAACTTAGTATACTTTTGGTATACTACACTTGGGCTATCGTGCACAAGTGAAGTGTAATAACTCGGGGCATAATTTGTTAGTTGGCACAATATTTCCCTGAGCAGTTCTATAAGAGAGACACCAACTAGGTAAGAGTTATATGAACCCCAGATATATAGAGCCATTCATAAAATACGTTCATACTTACGGAGGGGAGTTGGTGGCGCTTACTGTGACAAGATATGATATGGGGGACGGGGGGATCTTAGAAAACTAGATGTTCGCAGCTCATAAAACAAATTTTGTAAAAAATACTAAAATATATTGTGTGCTGCTATTAATTGCCATATATCGTATACACAGAGGAGGTCTAAAGGGGCGAAGGAGGGATCAAAAAAGGTAAAATATTGCGTGACGTATTTTATGAACGGCCCCTGTGCCATATTGGCATCATTTTGACCACTAGACAAGTGGAAGAAGGTGAAGTAGCTGTTGGTTAAGCCAGTATCGGGCAATGTTAACTAACACAATTCGTGATATGTTGTGTGTGCTGATGCAGAATGTGAAGTTGGAGAACTTCTCGACGAGCTGGGCGGACGGGCTGGCTTTCTGCGCGCTTGTGCACCACTTCCTGCCGGACGCGTTCGACTACTCAGAGCTGACGCCCGACAAGCGCCGACACAACTTTACGCTCGCCTTCAAAATTGCCGAGTTAGTATTCCTACTATCTATATACATATATAATGTAAATTGATGTTTGTTTGAGGTCCGATCAGGACAGAATTACTGGTCGTATCGTCATGGGACCATCATTATTCGATGAGGATTTTTTTTACTGTTAATGCTTAGCGTTATGGCCATATCTCACCTGATCTTAAGTGACGATACGTTCCATGTTGGTAGACACGTTAACCTGTAGAGGAACTGGCTCTCAAGTGCAACTGCCGGAACACCTACTATCGGAGCTTGAGCTTTCGGTGAAGGAAAAACCATGAGGAAACCATAGCATGGTGGTAGGGCTTTTTCTGATGACCTCCTGGCTAGCTATCACTCTCAAGTTAAAAATCTGCTGTCCAAATACCTATGTATGTTTTAGCAGTTCCATTTGACAGCCAGTTCCTATGCTTAGCGTATCCACTATCTTTGGTTACATCGCACTTAACATCAGGTGAGATTGTGGCCATAACGCTAAACGTGAATAAAAAGCCTCTAAATAGGCTATAACAAACTACTTTCAGTGAGAAGGCGGGCATCTATCCCCTGTTGGATGTGGACGACATGGTGACGATGCGCAAACCGGACTGGAAGTGCGTGTTCACGTACGTGCAGTCCATCTACCGCCGGTTCAAGGACCAAGACTGAACGTCACCGAGTCGCGAACGACAACCGATAAATATTGATACATCGTCTCCACTAAACTCGTCAAAATATTGCCAGACGTGACAATTGTTATATTCATGTTACTTATTTCTGTCTCTCGTGCTTCCAAAAGGCACGTCAGAGATAGAACCTGACGTGATAACGTGATTTATGACATATCTCTGTGCGAATCGTTTGACAGCTTTGACAGTCCGTTTGACAGTTGCCAACTTAAATAAAATAATCATAGAGAATGTTATAAACATATTAGATAAATATGCCGCTACTTGTTAATAAATTCAAAATGGTTTATTGTAGGAAGTGTATCGATATATGTCATTTTGGGGATCGCGGAGTTAGTTAAGAGTAGTCGAATGTTAAGTCACAAATTATTATGTTGTTTCTGATTAATTGAAATTTTTTTCCAAAGAGAGAATGTTGTTGTTGATTTGTTTGTTTGTTTTATTTTTCTTTAATTATTATTATTAAAGTGTTTCTTAATGTCAGTGTCCGCCCAACTCGTTTCTCCAAGCGCTGTCTCGATGCTAATCTCATATATTTTTATCGTTATCTCGAGATGTGATTTTCTTAGTGAGTAAGTACTAACATAAAATAATATATCGGTGATTAGGTATTAAGGGCGTAGTGTTACTCCACTGTTTCGAGGATCGCTCCTTCTTATTTATAGGCATAAGGGAGTGGAATCCTCGGGCGTCGCGTCGCACTCTTTACTCAAATCGATTATTGTAATCGATTTTAATTTAACAAATATATACATATATATTATTTAAATATTCACATTGACATATTTAACAGCGGCTTGATGTATTCGCCTATTGATTTTATAAAAAATATATTATAATAATTATTAAAACCGATGTTAATTTATATTTAATAATGAATTAATGAAATAAATATTTAATAACAAATATATCGATGTATTATTTTCAATTCTTTAAATATAATCAATTTTCTAGATCCACTATGGTTGCTATGAATTTATTAAAAGTAATCGAAGAAAAAAAAGATGGATTTCGTATGAACGTGAGTTGAAATCACTGTGATCAACACATCAATACATCGGCAATTAATTTAAACCTTACAATAAGTGTCTGGTAAATAAAAATATCATGGTATCTTACAACAGTTTGATAGGGAAGATTCTAATGCCCGACTGACAAGATAATTTATCAGAAACACGTTTGGATGTATTAGTACCCTATACATGACCTGAATTCAAGTTCTCACGGTTGATTGCCAAACCTAGTCATATGACAACAGCTTTACTGAACGTTAGATTGTAATTATTATAAAGAATTAAGTACTTTTCTTGAAGTTCAGTTACGACAAAGAAAAACAATTTATTCCTTGCATAGAGGAACTATGTCGTTTTCATTTATTTATAATAGTAGTTATAAGTGTAACAAAATACATCAAAATTCAATACATTTTAAGAAGATCTGCGTTTAATAAGGCAGATAATAACGCTGAACATTTTTTTCTGTCTCTACCGCAACAATAAGAGTGTAACCAATTGAGATTGTAGCTGAATTATAATTCTGATAGACATATGTATGCATGCAAATAAAAATCAAATATATATTTCGAATATTTTATTGTACCATACAAATTTTAGTATTCAAAACTTCCTGTTCGCGAATCACGTAAAATCATTAGTGATATTAAAATGATAAAACATAGGCATGTAGTTATTACAAAATAGATGAAAGCGAGAGTCATGTTGTTCTGAGGTATGACAACGTTTGCTATTATTTGATAATCACCTTTCACTGATATCTGAAAATATATCAATTAGAATTAGGAAGTAGAAGGTAAACTCTTTTATGTCACATTATAATAAATCGTTGAACGTGAAACCGAACGTTTTTAGCTTAAAACCGGAAGTTTCGTGCGCCTATATAACACACCATGAAGTTAGGCACGTTAATTGAAACTCGTTCTTTTAATTTAATATTATATTAAATCTACTATTTTCAATGTTTTGTTTTGTGCTAATGGAGGGCAAACAGGCAGACGACTTATAAGATGTTAAATGGTTACCGTCGCCTATGAACAGCCGCAACACCAGGGGCGTTGAAGACCGTATTTCAATCCCTTTTTTAAACGCCCATATCATAACCTCGGAGGAAAACCGTACCAGGCAGTCTCTTCCATAGATCTAATATGCGCAGCATGAATTTTCTAGAAGCCTTTTTTTTTCGAACTGACGTACGCTGTTAGCCTCAAGGGCTTTGACAGCTTCACCGAACTTTTGGGGCAAGTACTGAGGGCACTCAGCCCCGAGGCAGCAGGCGCATGGGTGCCAGGACGGCCGAACCTCGGCTAGGACTGCTGCCGGTAAATGAAAAAAGATTCATGATCCTGACTAACCAACAGGTTCTGTATTACTAAATTAGTGATACTAACTACGACCTTATCAGGTAAACAGCTCAAGGGCCACGAGGGTAGTCCCTTACAGAACCGTGTACTTAACGTGTTAGTGTGCACGAATGGTATGCGGTGTGATGGTGTAATCTCAGTGATGTAGAGTGTCACTGTATCGCGCAAGCAGAGTCACTCGAGGGCTCCTGTCCGGAGGATCGAACCTAGGCTCAGGCGTCTGCGGAAGGAGGCCGCGGCGGGTGTGCGGGAGCGAAATTATCCGCTCGGCCTCGGCGGCGAGGACGGCAGGGAGAAGCGCGTTTAATCTCGTTATTTTATCGACGGGGTCGGAGACGCAATTACGTGGCCGGCAAGCAAAGCCTTTGGCATGCGGATTGGAAGTGTAGTTAATTGCATGTACTATTTTGGGGTTAGGATGAAGTTCGGCACTTGCTTTTCTTTCACACTTCTTTGTAATGTCTTTAATATATGCATACATGGACGGAAGGTCCATATCTTTATGGAGATCTACATTACGGACGTAAAACGGGGCTTGGACGGCTATGCGCATGAATCTGTTAGAAGACCTAACTCGCACTTTCACAATGCCTAAATGTAATTTTTATTCAAACTATTCATAGTATTTAATTTTGTGTGAGTAAAAAGGCAATTTTTATAATCTTACGAGAAGTTATATTTATTTGGTGTGGTAAATAAAAAAAATTTACCAAAGAAGTATAACTTCTTTTAACACAAATTCTACTTTTAATTAGGCAAACAATACAAATAATATTAATAAAATAAACATTATATATACGGCTGTTTTAACGCTTTAGTGACTACTTTTCATCTACAACCTATCTATATCATTGATTATTAAACAGAAATGTGAGAAATCATCGAATGACACGTGACATGGTCTACCTTAAGAGTCAGGTAGAGTGAACGGCAGAGCCACCATGAACGGATCAGCTACATTGGTACTTCTATCGGCGGTGGCCGTCCCGTCCAAGTTTGCTACGACAGTTGCATCCGAGGACCGCGGGCTGAGGAGCTCTTCCTCATCAGCGAGGCTGACGTGCACGTGGAGCGTGCTGTCGCGCCACGCTTGCCACGACTGCTGATGCTCTTGAATCTTCAGCAGTATCCAAGTTGTCAAGAGGCCGTTCAGTGCCCCTGAGACAAGCATCATGTGCAACTGATATATTTGGTCGAAAACTTAATGTTAGGTTATAATTTATAAATGTGACAAAATTGAAACCAACTTAACTGTTTTATATAATATTGTTAACGATATAGTGGTCATTTTTGTGATGTGAAATCATCAAAATGTAAGCAGGCGTGGCGAGTTTTTTAAATATTTATCCTAAAATATCACAAATCAAGTACAATTTTAGTAAAATGAAGGAGGCTAGATTAATCCCAAATGACTAAAGTCTGTGCGAAGGCTGTCCTCGGCCTCTAGCAACTCCGCGCTTATTCTAGTGAATATTTCTGATGATCCGAAGGTGTGTCCCAGTTGCTCTGTTCATAATCCGGCTTTTTATATTAAATATGGTGTTTAAAATCCCTGTTTTACGAACTTACTCGATGCAATGCACAAACGCATTATCCGGGCTCAGTTCAAAGTGAAAAATCACCATTCCGACATGAAGCGATGGTAGCTCAGTCGTAGTATGTACGAGTTTGCGTCAAGGGTCGTGAGTTCGAATCCAACCATCTACAATGAGTTTGAGATTTCGATGAAGGAAAACATTGTGAGGAAACTATCGCATGGTGGTAGAGCTGTTTCTAATGCCCGCCTGGCTAGCTACCACCCTCAAGTTGAAAACCTAAATACCAATAGATGTGTTCCGACAGCTGCACTTGTAGACCAGTTCCTCTACAGGTTTAGCATGTCTACCAACTTGGTCCACATCGTCAATTAAGACCAGGTGAGATTATGGCCATAACGCTAAACTTTGCTGTAAAATGAAACACCTGCGCGAGTTGACCCTCGGGCCTTTTAGGCTAACAGTGTAGGTCCTTTAAAATCCAAATGAGCTGCACTCGAGAACCAGTGCTCCCACAGGTTTTAAAATTGCCAGGGAACATCTATCATACGCATACAGGGGCGTATTATCGGAGGCGATACGTTTTAAAGCGAGAGCTAACCGATGACCCCGATGAGTACGCTCGAGAAGATGTTGGCTGCGAGCGCGGCCCCGCCCCCGCGCCGCGCGCCCGCCTGCAGCGCCGCCTCGCACGCGAGCAGCGCCCGCGCCGTGCCCGCCGAGCTGCACGCCGCCAGCGCCAGCGCCCGCGCCGCGTCCCCCGCCAGCGCGCGCCCGCCCCGCGACACCGCCCACCGCGCCACCGACCGCGCCCACGACCATCTGACCCCGCACCGGCAAACTGTCACGCCCGCGACAACCGCCACGACCGCGACGACCGTCACAGAATCACGAATTTATTACAATACACTTTTTTTTTTCATTCAGCCCGGGCGGTCTGAGAGGGGTATGTGGGACTCACCCAGCGCTAAGCGCCGGGAATACTGTAACCCCACATCTTTTTTTTTTGGGGGGGAGGGGGGGGCTAACCCGGCGCTAACGGTCGGTAATATCCACTAAAACCCCACGGCCGTATGACGCCTTCCCGGGGCGTCGCGGGTCCGTGCATGCAATCACCGCGTGACCCCAGCGATAATACACACAATAATCGCGATCTACACGATTTTTTTTACAGTTAAGGTTTAGGGTTTTGACCATAATCTCACCTGATCTTAAGTGACGATACGGCCCACGTTGGTAGACACGCTAAGCCTGTGGAGAGGCTGGTTCTTAAACGCAACTACGGGAACACACCTAGTGGTATTTGGCGGCGGATTTTCAATTCGAAGGTGGTTGTTAGCCAGGGGGGTGTTAAAAAGCCCTATCACCATGCTATAGTTGCCTTCACCGAAAACTCAAGCTCACTACCACCAAGCTATCATCGCTTCAAAATTCCGTACGGTTACAATAAATTCTGCTAAAAATTTAGTCCAATTGTGACAGATTACAAAGACTTGCGGCAAAAATTTAAAGTCAGCAAAGATTTTTTTTTTTATTTTATACTTAAGGTTTTAGCGTTATGGCCATAATCTCACCTGATCTTAAGTGTCGATACGACCTAAGTTGGCAGACACGCTAAACCTGTGGAGGAACTGGTTCTCAAGTGCAGCTGCCGGAACACACCTATTGGTATTTGGCGGCATGTTTACAACTTGAGCGTGGTAGCTACCCAGGCGGGCATTAGAACAAACCCCTACCACCATGCTATGGTTTCCTCACGATGTTTTCCTTCACGGAAAGCTCAAGCTCATTGTAAGTTGACGCGAAGTCGTACACACTACCACTGAGCTATCATCGCTTCGTATACAGACTACAGGTACAGACTTATGGGTCCTGGTGACGATGTAGTGGTGCCGACAGAGTTCGCAGTACGAGGTAGCGGCCTGCAGCAGCCACCGCTCGAGGCAGGAGCGGTGCACGGCCGCGATGGTGCCTCTGCAGTCGCACGGGCGGACGAGGCGCTCGGCGCTCTCGCCACCGAAACAAATACGGCATATATTGTCTGAACAAAGACTGCCGGTGAAGCTGGGCACTTCCTTGGCAACCTGCGAACCCTGGAAACCAATTATTAACGTACAAGACAATCTTTGACCGCAACATCATCAAACAAACTCTACTGAGGTGCGTAATTTTTAAATTCTTTATAACTACGTTTCCCAAAAATGGCTTATGCGGTTCCCATCCTGATTTACCTGTTTGTTTAGAAGCAAAGCGCAGACTGATCCCAATATGGACATAGACCGACCCGCAGGCTGCAATAAAGAGGGCGCTGGAGAACCGAAAGTGAGAGAATCAGCAATACGTCCACGCCGCAACCGTTGCTCGTCTGCATCCGACACTGTTAACGAACAAAGTCAATATAAACAGCACTGAATATAGAGCTACTGATACAAAAATCCTTCATCGGAGCCATATGGAAGTATGGCAAAACTAACTACTTTTTTACAATTTTACGTAAAAATCATAAACAATTTATCCCTGAGGAATTAAAGTTATATATCTCAATTAAACATACCCAGACTTCAATAAGCGAGATATTAAACTGCCTTCACCTACTAAAATATGAGTGATAAAAGAGTTGCGAAGGGAAGGGAAGTATATAAAAATGGCATTATTAACTATAAATGTTTTTGTTAAGATTTAATTTATCAATTACAGCAAAGCTCACAAGACTCACGAAGTCTACGTAACGTGTAAATGATTTCTACTATCTTATAAATGTAGGTGAATCACCTGGTGATGCGATTCCTGGAGAATATCTGCAGCTGATGTCCGTCTGCTGGGCGGTGGATCTCACTTCTTTCTCACGAGCATTTTGCCCCTATGAAACTCAGCATGAAACATTTATTTATTGTATAATAAATAAGTTAGCTAATGAAGTCGTGTTTTCTTTACATTTAATAAAACTATATATTAAATGTTTTCTGAAAAAAAAATATAACAAAATAAAAAAAAATTGCCTAACTTTTCTCCAGTAAATCCAACGCTCTGGAAATATTGAGCAGATTTTGATGAAATTTGATATCAAAGAAATGTACCAACTGCGTGTCATAAACAAAAAAAAATTGAGCAACGAGACGCGACTGCGGAACATGGCGCGAACTTTGTAATTGCATTTCAATAAAATAATATAAAAGTTGATCTGTATTTGTAAGTTCGGTAAACGTGATAGGTAGCTCCTTTTCCGAATTATTCACTACCGTAAAGGACAGAACGTTTGCCAGTTTATTAACGAGTTTAAGCTATTGGGTAATAGGTTTTAAAAGGTAAACTCTGAAACTGGTAATGTGATTCCAATTACGATTCTTATTGATATTAGTGTATGTGCTATAGTTAAAATTTTCAACATGAAACCGTTTCAAGCACTCACAGAAATGTGGGCTGTTGATGAACAGCTGGAAGTGGACATGCTCATAGTTATCTTGCTGTCGGAGCGCTCACAGCCCCAGTACATCAGCAGCGTACTCCCTTCACCGACATTACATTCCTAAATCAACAATATTATTGTTCATTACTTGCTTTTGCCGTTAATTAAATTTATTAGTTGTATGCCGCTAAAGGATCAAAAATAAAAGACACTAACCATAGTCAGTACTCTAAGAATGATACGTATACTGGAATTGTCATATTGCCCCGATCAATCTCCAAAAATCACCATAAAAAAAAATATCCTTGTAATGCTAAAATACTAGTCCTACTGGGGTGTTTTCGTTCCGGGTTATAAACATAATGCCACGAAACCATTAGTTTACGACTCGCTAGCTCAGTAGTTTAAACGAAACTCAAACAAAAAAAAAACTAACATGTTAGTGTATCCACAGATTGATTGTATGTAACACACCGTACGATAGTCGATTACATACGATTGTATGTAACACACCGATACACGTCCATACTAAGCAAAGTAATGCTGTTTAGTCTTCAATGAGTTAATTATAAAACAGAATGCTTGTTAGGTTGGCTCGGATGATCTTTACCATATATGTGCGTATTTCTTACTCCAAGCATGCATGCATTCCAAGAATGAAAAAGTAATAATGTTGGTTATAAATAAAAAGTTGCTTAAATAAACCATCATTCAGCCAGTGTCTTTCTACCGCGTGAATGTACATGACGCTTCTCCGATGCAATTCAGTAGGTGACTTGAATTCAATATTATAATATAAAAAAGACAAAGTTTGATACTACATACTAAACATTTTTCTAGAGTTACGCAACTATAAGGGAAAAATGGAAGAGATTTATTTTTACCCTAATTATATTGGAAAAACTACAAGTCCGGTGATATTTAAAATTATATCTCTGTAAAGTTTCCTGTATCCTTGGTTTGTATGAAGCTGGGGCTAGGACAGCCGATCTCAAGTTTTGTATAGCATCGCTCGGGAATGGCTCTATATTGTTGGTATCTAGAAAACAATTCAATGTTATGAATTTGCGCATTTTTTAATGGTACCCGGTGAACATTTCGTCATAATGCTCTTGGGTTTTGTTAATTTTATTTGAATTTAATGTTACATATTTTTGCACTATGAATGTTATTGTGAAAATGTAAATATATTTGTCAATAGCGACAGATGTCAAATAAATTAATATTTTTTCATAATATAAAATGGAATAATCAGTTTGGTCAGAATCTTTTATCGTGTCACTAATAAATAGCATCGAGTAATTTATTACTGATCTTGGGCATCGTGTACAGCATATATATAAATAGTACACTAGAGTGTATAACAGAAACCAGTAACAAACTGGGATACAGTACCATCGGAGACCAGTAATAAGCACCATTATCAATTATAAAAGGGTTGTCAATTTAAAAATAGTAACCTTCAATTTAGAAAATATGTAAATTCATTCATTAGATTTATGAACCACTACTAAACTAGTTCACGCATGTTTAGTTTGTAAATATCTTTGACGCAAGATTTTTTTTTTATAATTTAATCCATCTATATCTTTTATTGTGTTACCCTAGCGTCATATTTTAGTATCTTTGGCAGCCCAGGGTTTGACATGAGTTGTGTTCCATACACCAATGTCGATATACATAGCTGCACAGCACAGAAGTAAGTTTATATTAATTTAAATGTGTATTGGTGCGAGTAAGACAAAAATATAATAGGTTGTATTGTCTGGAACGTGAATAAGAAATATAAAGCAAGGTTAGATCTGTCAGTATGACAAAAAACTGAGGTCTATCAAATTGGGGGTTTTGTATTTTGCTCCCACGTGAAGCTTTACATATTATTGTGAAATCCCAAGTAAATTATTAAAAAAAGGACAAAATCATGGCGGTTCGCGTCCAATTCGAAAACAATAACGAGGTGGGAGTGTTCAGTAAATTGACGAACTCGTATTGTCTCGTCGCTATTGGAGGTTCTGAAAATTTCTACAGCGTGTTCGAAGCTGAGCTCGCAGATACTATTCCTGTGGTGCACGTTAGCGTCGGCGGGTGCCGGATCATCGGCCGTATGACGGTCGCGAACAAAAACGGGCTCCTCGTCCCATCTTCAACCACCGACACAGAATTGCAACACATTAGAAATAGCTTGCCCGATACTGTGAAAGTGCAAAGAGTCGAAGAACGCCTGAGCGCTTTAGGTAACGTCATAGCATGTAACGATTACGTAGCTTTAGTGCACCCAGATTTAGACAAGGACACAGAAGAAATCCTTGCCGACACGTTGAACGTAGAAGTGTTCCGGCAAACGATTGCAGGGAACGTCTTAGTAGGATCTTACGCCGCGTTGACCAATCGTGGAGGCTTGGTACACCCAAAAACAACAATACAAGATCAGGACGAGCTGTCGTCACTCCTTCAAGTGCCATTAGTAGCAGGTACAGTGAACAGAGGGAGTGATGTTGTCGCCGCCGGTATGGTCGTCAATGACTGGTGTGCATTTTGTGGTTTAGACACAACATCGACAGAAATTTCAGTTATAGAAAGTGTATTCAAATTGAACGATGCCAAGCCCACTGCGATAACATCCACAATGAGGGCATCTTTGATTGATAGCATGTCATAACATAAAACTATTTAACTTTTTCATAGTTGTAAGTTTTATAATTACATTGTTACAAGTCTATATTTGCCTTCAAAATGCTGTTTCAACTGTGAAGGGCAGAAAAGGTGTTCAATATTCTTTTAATAGAAAGCTAAGCTTTCATTGCATTTTTTTTATAAGTATGTACCTAATTACATAATATGATTTAAAATTATGTTATCACTTATGGTCAAAAGAACATATTTTAATGATCATTAATGATATATTATTGACTAATTATCTGAAGTAAAAATTGATAGAAATAAACACTAGCTACTTTAAAATTGTGAGTACATGATAAAAAAACAAAACAATAAATATTAGACTTGTTGAATAATAATTTCATTACATGAATTTTTTTTTTTTAATAATCGAAATAAATCTTATTTAAATGGGTTTTAGTATGGTTATTTATTAATTGCTAAACATCAGGATCAAAATTAATAAATAACTGCAATAAAATCTGTTTAAAGTAGTTTTATTTCAACAAGTAATATTCATGTAAACAAAACATATTTTTGGAATGTATAGTCTTACCTATTTGTTCTTTGCCAGACTTTACTAAGCATTTAGCGCTAATAGAGTAAAGCTGGTGGTTTTTGGTGCCCTTTAATATAAATTTAGTATACAGCATATATTTGCAAATATACAGATATTTACAGTGTACAAGTGATGAATGCACCTAACTATATCATAATACTTTGGTATATTAAAAATATATAGTCTTTATTTCAGGATTAAAAAAAATTCAGGAAAATGTAAAATATATAGACAAATATTAACTATGTTATTTTTAAGTGACGGTAACTCGAATGAGTTAAAAGTCATTGATGTTTTTCATGTAAGTTGAATAAATGTCTATGTGTAAATAATTTTGTTTTGTCTGTGTTCCTATAACTTTAATCAAGTTTAATTCTTAATATTCATACTTTTATAATGTTTTGTAGTACACAAAACATCATAATTTTTATTTTAATGATTGCATTTATTATTTAGCAGGCCAACATTGTTTTAGATTAGGATTGGACTGTACTTAACATCAGGTGCGGTGCAGTGCTGCGCAATATTGGAAAATAAATCTTTGTTTTCTACTTGTATTTCACCATGCTTCTTTAATTTCGATTATATTTAATATATGGTTTTGATTAAATATCAACAGTTTTAGTGTTAATGTTTTTTTACATTGAAAATATAAACTTGCTGATTCATGTGTTCATTATAATAATAAAATGTCTTTTGTTCTGAAGTCTAGATTATTAAGTATGTGTTGTGTTCTAATATATATAATGTGTCTCTGGTTTTCACCTACTCTCACATTTTCCATCGAGTTCTATCTCATGCTACACTTTCTGAATTAGTCTCAGATTGCTTTCTTGTCTGTGGACATACTCTGTTTTGTTTTCACATATTTATATCAGTTAAAAAGAAATATTTTTATATTAATCAGAAAGGTTTATCAAGAAAATTAAATTACGACAGAAGTTTTATAGGAATTAATTGTGACAACTATAAATATATTAAACAACGTAGTTTAGAATTTATTTTAGGGCATAATGCTGTCATTCTTATTTTACATATCAGCGTAAGTCATATATAAAAATAAACCTTCTGATATGGTAAATGGGTTAGTATAATCAGTGAAGTTGGATTCAGGTTGCACCACATTTGTTTGTAACTGACATTTGAGATGGTGTCTTTCCTGCACCCACAGTATGGGTGTGTACACAAATTTAAATTTTACTTTTCCAGAAAACAGTCACCACTGTCTAGTAGAAGATTCGATGTTCTGAAAAGCTTGCCTAAGATGATATAAACAAAACTTGAGTAACATTCCCCACACATAATGAGTCATTGTTTTTACATGGGCCTTTAACTAAAAATAAATTGAGACAATCAATGCAATGTTGCTGAAATTCAATGTAACTGATACATATTGGAAATAATCAATTAGAAACTATTTATTATAAATTGAAAATGTCCTAAGACATACTTAATTCATTACGATGTTTTACTTCACCGAAAGCTCGAGTTCAATGCAGGTGAATTCGATTCGAACCAACATCTATTGCCACGGCGTCCGGTTATCTACCAACTGAGCTATCATCACTTGCATTAATGAATGATTCAGGTATAATAATTTTTAATAATAACCTAAACAATTTATATTATTGGATATAAATGAATGAATGAAAACGACGGGAAATTAATTATAAATAAATTTTATTTGTAAATGGTTTTTTACAAACACAAACTTACCTAATTGTCAGATTGTTTGTTTTTTTTTTTTTTGACACTGGTATATATCGGTGGCAAATTAGAAATAGGTTGTTAACTTTAAAAAATAATAATTTAGTTGAAGCATTTTATTCACACTTCATAGATCAGCTAACTTTTCAAAACAACCCACATCCACCACAGGTATTTACCATTCACTGAATACAAAACTAATTGAACATTACAAAAAAAAGTATTAAAATAACTATGAACCTACATAAATTAAATAATATTAAATCTACAAGATTATTCAACAGAAAGCACAAGACCTTTAATATTCTGCAGAACATGGTACTTTCGGACTTAAACTGTACCATTTTTATAACAAGTTTATATACATTAGAAAGGAAATATTACATACATATTATTTATTTACACATAAACATATTTAACATGGCAACATACCGAAATATTTAAGAACCACTGTGAAACGAAATTAATGTTATATACAAGTGCTGTGATGACAGAATAACTTTGGTTCTAATAACACATTCTATAGACCACAAATAAACACTAAAATAATCTCACAACTAATTGGTTACATTATGAAAGACTTAACAGTGAGTTCCTTTGCACTATCTACTATTAATTATCTTTGAAATAATTTAGTACAATATTCTTCAATGCTATATGATTTTGTCACTTGTCAAATTCATGTTCTAGACTTCTAACTTTATATGCATTTAAAGTGAAGGTGTCTGTGATAATGTCCTCCACAGGTTTAGCGTGTCTACTAACTTGGGCCACATTGTCACTTATGATCAGGTGAGATTACAGCCATAACGCTAAACCTTATTAAAAAAATAATGTTTAATTATATAAAAAAAAAACAGTCCATACTATTTTCTCATTGTTCTCGACTGTATATTTTAAGTTAATTGATTTGCCGAAGGAAGTATTTGTTTATTAATTTTGAAAAATACCTTGATATTAGGTAAAGTTATTTATAAAATAATTAGGAAAATTCGAGCTAAATATTTTGATAAATATTTAAACAAAAATTGATGGATAAATTACAAGTGTTTCAGTACTGGTAAAAATAGATAGCTTTAGAAAAATACGGTGAATCTAGATTTCCTTATATCAATACTAAGGATAAAATATTTACAATTTCGAAGAATAACATTTTTTGTGCAATTTAAAATACAATAATTTAATACTGTTTACTTTTTAAGTCACAACTATATGAATACAAAATGTAAATTGTATACAATAGTGAAAAGCAATTTGGCTGGCTTCAGCTGTCGACGTAATTGTAAACAGTTGCCATTCAAGCAATAGCTATCTCTTAAAGGACGATTCAAAATTGCTTAATATTTATTATTATTTAAAACCGCATTTCATATATTAATATAAGTTTTTTATTATCATGTTTGTGTTAAGAATATAATGCTATTGGGCGGGATCTTGATCTACCGTGTTGTGATTTTGGATATGTAATGTTGGTAGTATAATTTTGGATGTGTAATATTAGTAAAGTTTTACGCGCTGTTGTATAAATAATAAGGGCGCATAAATTAAATTAATAATAATTCGAGACGTTATATACATATATTGGTTACAAAACCTCCCATAACAGTTTTAACAAGAAACTCGCTATTTTCTTGTGACACTAACCTCTCAATTATTATGAATTATCTGTCTGACTTGGCTGTATGGTCTTAGACACCTTTGCTTTTTCCTTAGAATGGAACAAATTGCAGCGGTAAAAATGTTTTTGGCGGGATTTTAATCTGTCATGTTGTTTTTTTTTTTTATAAGCTTGCATCAAGTTGAATGTTGCCAAGGTATTTCACAAGCGACTAACAAATCCACAACACACTGCATATGTGACCTTACTTATTTTAAACTCTATTACTTAGTAAATTAAAGCCCTCACTTGATTATTACTTAAAAAGACTGACATTTACAAATATACGCATCTTTTTGAAACTTTACAAAAGCATGTTTTAACAGTAAAATAATAATTTGTATCTTATTTTAAATAAGATTTTGTGGCTTACTACAAATATATAGGGTTTTTCATGGGTAATGAATTTCTATTAGCTTTCCATTTCGATTACTTGTACAATGTGATTTTCGACTTACCGTTAACTATACAAATTGTTTCATTGGAAATTTATTATAATAAATGACTGACCTAACAAATTAACAATGATGGAAGACCTCAGGGTCAGAGACGCGGATGTGATAAGAGAAATGTAATTAAAAACAAAATCGTCTCAAGTCTGTATGTTTAATATAATAAATACAGTACAAACCCAAACGGGGGTTCATATGGGACATGACTATGTTCCCTCACCAATAATATAACCAACACTTCATTGTACACTAACAGACAACTAACGATTTTTTTATAGTTTACAGGTTTGCCATTATGGTTACAATCTCACCTGATGTTAAGTGACACCTGTGGTCCAAGATGGTAGACAAGTTTAGGACAGTGGAGAAACCGGCTCTCAAATACAACTGCCGGAACAAAGCTTTAGCTACTTGTTGGTAGATTTTCAACATCAATTTCTATTTAAAAGAAATCGGATTTATCTGTTTATTGAGTCTACATTTATCAAATATTACTTGTACATTACATCTCGTAGTGAAGCAGGTTCCAATATGAATTGCCAATAAAATAGATATCGATCATGTTTTTAATATCCTAGTATAAATAGATAAACAAATCTCGAACCTGTAATTATCTTCTTGAGGCCTACACTTTGCAATTTCCTGATTTTTTTACGTGATGTAATTGTGAACAATCCAAGAACAATTATCCTTACTTAGTATTATAAATGCGAAAGTGAGTTTGCTTGTCTGTCTGTTACGAATTCCACGCGTAATCCGCTGAATCGATTATAGTGAATTTTGGTATAGAGATAGATGGGACCCTGGAGACGGCGATAAGCTACTTTTTCTAGCAAAGAACTTATAGGAAGTGGGTAAAGAGAGGAGTTTTGTAAAAAAACGTTGAATACGTTATTAAAGCGGGCGGAGCTGCCGGTAAAGGGTGGTAAATAATAACTTTATATAAGTTCTTGTGAAAGGTTAAAGGGTAGTTTTGGACAAGACAATCGCCATCTTTTTAGAGTTATGCTTTAAGACTATATTTCAGACTCGATATTCGCAAAAACTTGTATGTAGCTAAAAAAAAAGGTACTTGTGTATGAAATTTGTCCATTTTACGTTTTAACAACTCATCCCCAAAAATATATACGAATAACTAAAAATTTACTAATAAAAATTAACAACAAATGCCTGGGATTTTTACCCTGGAAATCCCTCCAAAAATATCTCGTACTAATTTACGACTAATTGTGGAAGCTCGGGAAATCACTAACTCTCAGTGCCAATACTCGAAATGTATTCAAAAGTAATGTTCAAGAGACACTACAGTGATAAATTACTTATTATTTTAAACTAGTAAATTTTTATACAGTATATTTGCTTTAACATTTAATTGTAAATATTTAACAAACCGCAACGTTGAGTATGAAACTGACTCGGTTTAAAATTTTACTAATATCAGTTATCTATAACGAATGGCTTACAAATTTGTATGCAGGTTAAAAAACATTTACATGTATACACCTTCCATCCATTCAACCGAAAGACGTCCACTGGTGGACACAGGTCTCCACCACCTTGACCAGGTCGTCGGTTCACCTTGTGTGGGGGGGGGGGGGGGGGGAGGGGGGAATACCTACGCTACGTAACTTTATTTAATTAAAACTGTCATGTTTTAAAGTACGGATTTAGGTACGTTTAAAAAAAAATGCAGGATCGTGGTCAGTCCCATTTACGACGTCCGATTTCATTATACAAGAACTAGTGTGTGTATGCAAGTTTCCAAGTCGAAGTTATCTCATACAAGGAACACTTAAAGCGTACGTACGAAGGATTAGAAAAATTTAGTAAATTCAGTTCACAAAATTCGCAGGGCACAGCCGAAGATCGAAGATTATTATCGAAGATATTAACAACCACAGTCTCTCAACCTTTTTACACATTAGTATTATTTATTATATTTGTGCTAGAAATGTGGGTAGAAAGCGAAGTTAATGGAATCGAGCAGAGGTCGAGGAAGAGAGATGAGTGTACTGATGCAACTCGAGCCACTTTTTTCTCTGGTGACTTGAGTGATTTTTTTAAACTCACATACGAGTGATAACAAATTTCGAATCGATTCATTTTATTATTCTTTGTTCATTAATAAGGTAAATATTATATAGGTATGTGATTTCGTATTAACAAGCCCGACTGATAAATTCTTACACGGGTGACTGGAAAAGTCGAGCGGCGCGGTAAAGTGACTCGAGTCGCGTCTCTATGGCCTGCACGGCATCGAAGCGGGGGCCCTAGAAGTGGTGTCCCCCCGGCGGACAGTCGGTCCGCTGGCGCTCGTAGAAGAGCATATAGGCGGAGCACCGCAGCACCTCCTGGAGCGACACCTCGTGCACCAGCGTGTCCGAGGTGTACCACCATCTCGACAAGTCAAAAACCTTTATCCCACTTAGCCCCTGAGGAGACGCTTTTGAAGCGATGATAGCTCAGTGGTAGTGTGTACGACAGATCAAGGGACGTGAGTTCGAATCCAAGCGCCTACAATGAACTTGAGCGCCCGGTGAAGAAAACATCGTGAGGAAACCATAGCATGGTGGTAGGGCTTTTTCAAGTTGTAAACCTGCCGCCAAATACCAATAGGTGTGTTCCGGCAGCCGCACTTGAGAGCCAGTTCCTCCTAAGGTTTAGCGTGTCTACCAACTCGGGCCGTATCGTCACTTAAGATCAGGTGAGATTATGGCCATATCGCTAAACCTTAAGTATAAAAAAAAAAAAAATATCGACTTCAAATCTACCACCAGCTCGGAAGTAACGCAGTCACTGAGAAGAACCGACAGCTCGATCTCCCGAAGCGATGATAACTCAGCAGTAGTGTGTACGACAGATCAAGGGACGTGAGTTCGAATCCAACCACCTACAATGAGCTTGAGCAACCAGTGAAAGAAACCATCATGAGGAAACCATAGCATGGTGGTAGAGCTTTTCCTAATACCCGCCTGGCTAGCTACCACCCTCAAGTCGAAAATCTTCCACCAAATACCTATAGGTGTGTTCCGGCAGTTGCACTTGAGAGACAGTCCGTCCACAAAGCCTTATGATGTCGACCATCTAGGGCGAGAACCTCACTTAACACCAGATGAGATTGTGATCATATCACTAAACCTTAACTATAAAATTTTTTCGCAAAAATGTTTCCAGTAACTCTTATAAAATACCATAAGTATAAATGTCCTTTTAAAGTGTAGTACGGATAGCAAAACAAATAATAAATGAATAAACTTAACTTACTAACTTTTTTATTATCAAATAAATGCTCCAAATGGGAATTAAAACATTTCAGACTTGTATATTTCGATAACATAACTCAATAGAGCAATATACTCTATTATAGCATCGTACAAAGGAATGGTGTCGGTACCTGTTAGATTCGAACCCGTTCCCCCGCCTGTAGGTGGCGAAGTGTCCGGAGCGCGGGCCGCCCACGTGCACGACGGCCGCCGCCAGCCGGTACGCGGCCCCGGGTTCGGTTCCCGCGCCGGCCGCGCTCGCGTTCAGCGCCGACAGCCCGGACCGGAGCCGGTCGGACCTCATCAGCGTCACGAGGTCCACCTTCATCATATACCTTACACCGTACTCTCTCGATACCGACCCTCAGTTTCCCATCAACCAACAATGACTCAGCATTTTTTTTTATACTTAAGGTTTAGCGTTATGGCCATAATCCCACCTGATCTTAAGTGACGATATAGGCACGCTAAACCTGTGGAGGAACTGGCTCTCAAGTGCTGCTGCCGGAACACACCTATTGGTATTTGGCGGCAGGTTTACAACTTGAGGGTGGTAGCTAGCAAGTAAGCATAGTTAGCTCCTGGTTATCTACTACCCTCAAATTGAAAAGTTTCCATCAGATATCTATAGGTGTGTGGGATCTGGTATCTTTGATCACACCGTCTTTTTTATGGAATAGGGGGCAAACGAGCAAGCGTGTCACATGATGGTAAGTGATCATCGCCACCCATAGACACACACGACACCAGAAAAATCGCATGTGTTTTACCTTCCTTTATCTGAGGGACTGGCTCTCAAGTGCACAGAACACACCTATTGGTATTTGGCGGTAGATTTCCAACTCGAGGGTGGTAGCTAGCCAGTATCACTATCACTATGCTATGGTTCGCTCACGGCGTTTTCCTTCACCGAAAGCTCAAGTTCATTGTTGGTCATTGGATTCGAATTTACATCCCATGACGCGGCGTTTCTACACTCTACCACTGAGCTGTCATCGATGTAATACTATTAACATCGGTTGATTGCGGCTATGACAATAAAACAATAAAAAAACATCACAGCATAAGGAAAGGGCCGCACACACAAACAGACAGTCACGTAGTCAACTATTAAACATAGGAAACTACGTCAGAATCAGTTAAGATGTTAATTGATTACAACATTTTCAATAATAATTCCTATACACGGGTATTTCCGTTTCAATGGATCAACTTATCCTAAAAAAATTAAAAAAAATCTAACCAATGTGACAAACAGACAAACAAAACTCCTACAAAAGATATTCTGGCCTCTGTTTTGATAATTTTGCTTACCATTTACGAGGTATATTTTTCATACATAGTTGATTCATTTATGGTTTCATTATATGTCTGGGTGTGAATACTTTTAGTTATGTTATTTTAGATATATAACTCTTTATGAGTTGTTTGATAAAGTTTATATTTACATGTAACACTATATAAATAATATATATGTATAAATAGGAAAAGTCTAGATGATTCTTTTATTGGATGCCTTATAAGCGTAGCGTTGAGGTGGGTACTACTGTCACTTCACGCGAAACAACTGATTTATGTGTAAAGTGTCTCTATTTATTTTGCAAAATAATGCATTTGTAAAATAATGTATACACACACATATCAAGAAAAAACATTTTTTTTAACATTCAATATATTTTTGATGCCATTTTTGTTATTTAAACTAGTTAAAAAAGTGTTTACAAAAGTTCCGTTTCGGACGTCCGCGTGTCTGTATGTGCGGATCCTGTATGTTATCACGATAACGACCGAAATACTTTACTAATCGCGTATTTTTTGTTCATACGCTTCAGTATAATTAGGAATAGAACCCTGTTACTTTTCACGGATAAATAAATAAATAAAATATTTAAAATCGTGCTTTGCCCGACTTTTCAACATACCCTCAAATTTCCAAAAAGTGTGATCACAGTCGAATTTCAGTTAGAAATCATCGAATATCGGTATGAGAGATACCTTGGGCTGGTGCAGGGCGGCGTAGGGCGCCATCGAGAGCGTCTCCGGAAAGGACACGAACTCCGCCCGCTTGGAGAGCGCGCCCCCGCTCCACTCCACCCGCCCTATGTGCAGGCACAGGCACCACGGGAGCTGGACACATTACACCACACCACACACTAACTTATACACCACGGCGACACCACGACCCGCTGTTACACACCGGGGACCTCTTCAACCCCACCACCGACAAGACTACGTATGACCCAAAACTCTACCTAAGCCAATAATATCCCAAGATCATGCCTTCATATTTGCATGGTGGAAGGGCCAGCAACCAACCTCGAGTTGAAAATCTACCCCCAAATACCAATAGGCGTGTTCCGGCTGTTGCACTTGAGAGCCAGCACAGGTTTATTGTGTCTACACACTTGGGCCGTATCGTCACTTAAGATCAGGTGAAAAAAGTCTCTAAAACATGGGTGATCCGACACGATCATTGCATAGAATTGAACTGTGATCCACCTAGGTTAGATATGCCTTCAACCTTTGCACGTGAGGACCAGAGTCATTGTAGCCGCTGTGATAACATCGCCGATGGTATCTCTCTTTTAACTCCCGCCAAGGTCATAACGACCCATTTAATGGCCCACCCATAGTCCGTTCCACTTATTGATTGTATCGCCCGTAAGCAAATGGAACGGGAGAGACCATGACCGTGGGACGCAGCCCAAGTGCACTATAGCAGAACCTGCAAATATCCGAAAGTCAAAGTGTTACGACTACCTAGAAGTCTGTAGAAGACGTAATTCATCGTAATGCTTTTTATATATTTGCAATGTAAATACAATTATCACAGCGCACATCAGACATTGTGCACTGTATGATAGTGAAATAAAATGTATCACCTTCCCAAAGCTGACAGTGCGTATGTGCTTGGTGTAGGCGGGCGGGGAGGGCGGGGAGGGCGGGGAGGTCTGCGAGGGCGGAGGGCCGCACTTGCTGCACTCAACGCCCTTCACCATCTCCGGAGCTGTGAATGCCCTCAGCAGCCCTGACAACATTATATACGTATATATATATCGAATTTCTTCAGGGAAATCATCGTAAGCGACAATTTTTTGTTATTGTTATAATGAAGCGTTGAGGTGGGTACTACTGTCACTTCACGCAAATCAACTGATTTTTCCAACTTAAAATGTCTCTATTTATTTGCTGGTATAATAATATATACACACACATATAAAGAAAATACATTATTTTTAACACTCATGATATTTTTGATGCCATTTTTGTTATTTAAACTAATTAATAAACTGTTTACAAAAATTCTGTCTCGGACGTCCGCGTGTCTGTATGTGCGGATCCTGTATGTTATCACGATAACGATCGAAATACTTTACTAATCGAGTGTATTTTTTTCTTACGCTTCAGTATAATTATGAATAGAACCCTATTACTTTTCACGGTCTGCTTCGATGTGGTTTAATTGTTATAAATAAACAAAAAGAAGTCGATTATGAGGCGTGCGGCTTTTCCAAACATTTTTCCTACTTTTTTAGCATAGTATCTGCACTGTATCTCGTATAAAGGACGTATAAATCCAAATCATCGGCGACTGACAATGAACGAGAATACTTTAATGACAATTAAAAAGTATTTATTATACCTTCTTAAAAAATGAGGACTTGTTCATAAATAACTATTTATTAAATTAGTGGTTATTATTAAAGTTTATTTAAGTTATTTTTATAATAAGGACAGACAGACAGACAGACAGACAGACGGACAGACAGACAGACAGACAGACAGACAGACAGACGGACAGACAGACAGTAGCAAATACACCGATGCTTTGTGTCATATTTATGTGCAAATGGGGAGCATCATTAGGCGCACTGGCCTTTGAAGTCCGCCACAACACGCATAAAGTGGTAGACAGTTTACTACATTAAAAAAATAAATAAACAAATAAATAACAATAACATTACATACAATAAGTTTTTTCATAGGTTAGCGTTTGCATTCGTAAGTCGATAAGCCCCAACGTAATCAAATCAGTAATACGTTTTACTTACAACTATGGTCTATTACTGACTAACATATTGAATAATTAAAACTGTATTGTTTTAAAATACTTTTTTATTTTATAAGGACTTACCAGCGAGACTGTAGGTGCCCGTGAGCCCGACGCTAGCGTTCGCCAATGACAATGATATGCTATCGAATTTATCATACCGCACAGGACTCTGGAAATCATACCGACTCTATCAAAATCCACAACGTTGTAAATAAGCCAATTGGAAATATCTGTACTAATACAACGAAGTTACTTGGTTTGTTTGAACACGCTACCCTGAATTACCAAGCGGATCTCAAAAAAATCTTTCTGCATTTCTAAATTATGGGCTACTTTACATTACGTGAAGATGTTTATCAGCTGAGTGAAGGGGAAAAGGATATATATATTTTAAGTTAAGGCTTAGCGTTGTGGCCATAATCTCACCTGATCTTAAGTGACGATACATGTTACATACATACAAGTTGGCGAGTGCAACTGCCGGAACACACCCATAGGTATTTGGCGGCAGGTTTACAACTTGAGGATGGTAGCTAGCCAGGCGGGCATTTGAAAAAGCCCTACGACCATGCTATGGTTTCCTCACGATGTTCTCCTTCACCGAAAGCTCATGCTCATTATAGGTGGCTGGATTCGAACTTACGTCCCTTGACGCAAAGTCGTACACACTATTTTGTACACACAGTTTGTGATATTATGAGAGAAACTATTGCAAGTAAATGTTTAGTTTAGAAGGAAAGTCGCTCCCGTAGTTGTAACACACTATAGCTTTTATCCGAATGATTGAAATCGATTAGATCAGTTAACATTTTTAAGTTTAACCATACCAAAGAAATATACACCCTCTTCCTTTCTACTTTTTTAAAATTAAAACTTGTATAGCGTGGCTTGGGTAGGGAGTAAATTCATGTAATTCATTGAAATAAAACTAATTTAAACGGATTTTATCGTGGTTATTTATTTATTTTGATCTCGACGTTTCGAAAGCTTTTCAGCCTTCGAGTCACGTGAAGTCGGGATCAAAATAAATAAATAACCGCGATAAAATCCGTTTAAATTAGTCTTATTTCAATGAATAATATTCGCGTAAACATAAGAAATCTTCATGTAATTCATCATCGACATGGTCACGTGACGTGTTCACGTACACACTATATCCGTTTAAATTAGTATATCTTATTGCCCTGTTAAAATGGAACAATTAATATTAATATCCAAAAATAACAACGGTTTGATTTATAGTTCCAGGTTCTGTCAGCACTCTTCATGACGGTTTTGTTTTCATCAAAACAGTGTACTCGAGTAACATTTAGAACCAGTGTTTCTCAAAGTTTTTGGTGTGCCGCCCACATTAGGGAAAATCAAATGCCCAACAACGCCCCGCAAGAATACATAATCTAATTTATTTTTTTCTGAAACTTGTACGAAAATCCACCGACCACTGATTTTTTTTTAGCCTTCCCCAACGCTAGCTTAAGTTTCAACAGCCTTTGAGTACCTATGATTTAGACGAAGTGAGTGGCGAGTAAGTGTCGGGAGGGCGGAGTACCTTGGCGGAGCAGACGGTGCACTGTAGGCGGGCGGCGAGGGTCCCGCGGAAGGGGGGCGCTGGGGGCGGGCGGGGCGCACGGGGGGCGGGGCACACCCAGCGCCGCCCCACCGAGCTCAGGTGGCAGAACGACCGGGACACGCCCTTCCTCAGCCGCGCACCCTCCGGCTCTACACGCGTAACACCATTTTTTTTTTAATGGTATACGGGACAAACTCACAAGAGTGTCACCTGATTGTAAATGATCACATGTGGCCATGGGCACCTACTACGCCAGAGAAATCGCAAATGCGTTGCCGGCCTTTATATGAGGGACTGGCTCTCAAGTGCCACTGTCGGAACACATTTAACTTTTAACTGAGACTTAGTTTAAAACGATGCTATTTTTTTTTAAATGTGTATCATTCTTTGCACGCGCATTACTCTGAGAATCCTTGCAAAATTTTGTTAAAATTTATCACTATAATAACTAATACTATGTATTATGACACTAATCCATACTCCACTCCACTAAACTATATAAATAATCAATCCAGAACATGTTAAAGTGTAAACCAATTTAGCTCCTTGGAGGATTTTGATGCAATCTCCTATGTACAATAACTTACAACAAACTAAAAAATATACAATTAGATTGAATTTCAAACCATATATAGAAAAACAGTATGTAACATCACTCAATGGAATCACTAAACTGATTGTGTGATCTAATTAACATGAAGAGAATGTGTTGAAAGATTAAAATATAATTTCTGAATTTCGACAACAGAGTCCTCTATCTGGTCCAAGTACATTCAAGAAGAACCCAGTTGACTATATGGCAACATAAAAAACCAACCTAACGCGACATGGCAAGCCTGGGCCAAGTTTAGAAGAGAAACTATTGACTAATAGGATGATAGGAAAACTATAGAGACTGATCCTGGCTTCTCATGGAATGCACTAATTATTTATAGCCAGAGCTCACAAAAAAAAAAGTAATTTGTTGTATCAATCACTACCAAATTCCACAGCATCAAACGCTGAGCTATTCTGAGGAGTGCTAGTAATTCAATGTTTTTGTATATTTAACATTACTAGAAAACTTTGGAACTGAATGTACATTGTATCTTTCTATACATGTGTTAGGTGAGGTCGTGATTGAGTTTTTAGCTATGGAGAGGGGTAGGTCAATCTATGTAGGGGTAGGTAGTAGTGTTCACAGGTGCAGGGTGTTTTAAACTTTGTTTGCGGATTATAGAGTTACTTTTATACGAGATTTTTATAAATCATAAAGAAAAAATCGCTTAACGAATGAATAAAATTTATATTCCCATCTTTTTTTTATTTATTTATATATAGCAAGTCAACATTGCTCAGACATATGGTTAATATACAAAATAAAACGAATAACGATTCCGATGCCGGTACAATAATTACTTTCATAGATAAATATGAGAAAAATTGAAGTCTAAACGTTTCGCAAACATAAATATACAAACAAATGAAAACATGATTGGGAAAACACATAATGTATTATGAGAGATTTCCAAAGAAATGTAAAATAAAAAAAAAAACTTCAACAAGTAGTACAAAAAGTAAAGAGGCTCACGATATATGCTGACCTGGGTCGACTAGGTCCGGTTCGTCGGCGGGGGCTGCGGAGGCCGGCCTCGCGCCCAGCGCGGAGGGCGTGGGCGGGGTCGAGTCCGCCCGCGGCGGGCGTGCGGCCGGCGGGGGCGGCGTGGGCGGCGGGGGCGACGCGGGCGACGCGAGCGCCGACCACGCCCGGGTGCCGAGACCCAACGCGTCCGACAAACATCCGGGCTACATATACATATACACATATACACAGTCTAAAAGGCTTTCACAGACTTTGTGGGCGCCCAGCCCGAGGGCCAACTCGCCCAGGGGTTTTATTTTACAGCTAAGGTTTAGCGTTATGACCATAATATCACCAGATCTTAATTCACCATGCGGCCAACTTGGTAGACACACTAAACCTGTGGAGGAACTGGTCCACATGTGCAGCTGCCGGAACACACCTACTGGTATTTGGCGGCAGGTTTTCAACTTGAGGGTGGTTGCTAGCCAGGCGGGTATTAGAAAAAGCCTTATCACGCTATGGTTTCCTCACGATGTTTTTCTTCACCGATACCTCAAGCTCATTGTGGGTGGTAGGATTCGAACTCACTTCCCTTGACGCGAAGTCGTAAACGCTACCACTGAGCTATCATCGCTTCCAAAGGGGTGTCACTAGTGACCGAACCTCGGCTCGGGCTGTTGCCGGGACACAAAGGAGAGTCGAACGCAGTACTAACTAAAATTGAGACAATGAATGTACTCTACCACAATGGCGCAATAGGATTGCACACGTGGAACCCTAGCAGACAATGTCATCAACTACTGGCTACTCAGAATAAAATATAGTCAAAGCAAAGTTCATAATAAGAAATATAACTATAACACATTAAATAAAACATATTGGCTTGGCATATATCATGTTTATGTCAATACTGAATGAGACTGATGTGTCATGGTCTCTTAAGTAATGCTTGACCAACAGTTGCCTGAGTAGTTACTCTCTATACAGCAATGATGTGTTAACTATATTATGTTGACTCCCTCAGTCACACTTTACATAGCAAAGTGTCTCAGCTCAGTTTCAATGAATACCAAGAAAATAAAGTGCACAGCAGACCTTTAAAGTTTTCACTTCAAAAAAATCTATCTCAATTCAAAAATTCATTGTTACCAGCTGTTTAAGTTATGATAAGTTTGTAATCATATTATAAACTAAAGAAATAATTTTCCACATTTTCTTACAACAAATATATTGCTTTACACACACAGGCTACAACCATAATTCAAAGAAATAGCCAAAGAATGTATCCCAATTGGATAATCTTTCTCTTGGTTAACAGTATAATTAGATACTGTAAATATTTTTACGGGTCAAGGAATAACCTTTTTAGACATAGCTGTGGTCTCCTCTTCAATGCACGATAACAGAACATGAAGAAGCTCATGAGCATCTTGTTGGTCTGCAGGCACAACCCATCCTGCTGCTCTCAAGGACTGTAGCACTCCTAAAGGACACACTGGTGTCCCGCGGGCAGATTCATGTGTTCCATTTACAACTGAAATTATACCCTTTTTTAGGCTCTGGTAACATATTATTGGATTTGAAGAATACTACAACAAAACATAGTACTGTCATGACTTTAACATGGTGATTTAATACTTATAATTATAAACCATAGATAAAATTTTATAGTAAAAGATTATATAAAAGTATTCATAGGAAACTACATCTGATAATCCATCAAAATTGTATGATCATCAAAATGATATAAGATAAAATGCTTTATCTACATAAAGTACACACATTAGTAATAAAATATAACCTTGTCTTTACATCATCCATTCCTGACATTGTAGTATGTTTCTAGTGAAATCTACTTAAAAATCCCCTGTTACGCTATGGTATTTTTTTATAATTATAGATAGATTTTATTAACTACACTATTTATTCTAGAAGATTTTAAACAGCACAACCCAAAAACAATGACAGCCACCTAGAAAGCCTTTGAGAAGCATTTTGATGAAAGTAAATATCAGTTAATTTTTAACTTGAAACAGAATTGCATGTGCTGAAATAACACACTACAAAGTTTCAATATTTTTTTTTTCATGTGTATTTGAATTAGTTAAAATTTCTTAACTTAACATTAACTTTGTAGGTGTACTGTGTATTCTGGCATTACATTTTCAATCATTGATGGGTATAAATCATATGTGCTTCAGTACAAATATTAGTAATTTTGAAGTAAATACACCCAATTATTACTGTTTCCAAACACTTCAATTTGATGTAGTTACTTAAAAGTACTAATATTGCACTGAAGCAGATTAGCTTTTAGATCACTCAATTAATGTATTATATTTATTCAAAGCACTTTGAATTTTTGGTTTGATTCAATACAGTTAATATGTTTTTTTTTTAATATAACTTCTCAAGCTGTTTTCAAAAACGCTTACACATAAGCACATATGTTTTTTTATACATTTAGTTTCTCTAATTCACAAAAAGGTTTATTTATAACATTGTTCATAAATTTCTTAAATAATATCTCTGAGCTTAGACATCAAGCCCATAAATAAGCGAGCTTCAAACACTTCAATCATATCAACATTACTTAACCTTGAAAATGTTTTCTCCAAGTTAGAGAATTATAGTTAGATTTTTTTTTTTTTAGGAAGTTAATAATCAAAATCATATTTATTTTATGTAGTCCCAAAGAATGCCTCTATGAATGTGTGAACACAAACCTCTAGTAAACCTAGAAATGGAAGTGGCTAAGCCCAAGTATCAAAACAGAGCAACATTAACAGTAAAAATTGATAGAGATTACATTCCAGGATTGCAGGACTTCATCAATAATCAACCTTATGAATATTCATAATTTTTTAGAAAATGAATAAAAAAATTCTAGCATTTCTAAAATGTAAGTGGCCAAAATAACAACAGTGTAACGAAATTCAAAAAAATTGAACCATATGGTAGGGAAGTAACTCCTATAACTGTCTATCTTTTTCCTACAAAAATTGTACTGTTATAATTTCAATATAAATTTTGAAACTTTGATCACAAATAACACAGATCAAGTGGAAAAGCTTGGAATGGGACCTTTAATTGAATCCCATATTACAGGCTTAAAAGGAGTCTACACCTACAAATCTAATTACCCCTTTCCATGTACATAAAAACAATATATTAAATAATTCTAAATTTCTTATAAGAAATATATATGACTAATTTCTATATTACCAAGGCATAAATGTGCACTAGAAAAAACATTAACAAATAATCTTTTTAAATAACATCATATTTATTATATTATTTAATTATGTTAATTCTGAGGTAAATATGAATTAGGCACAAACCTTCAATTACGGTATATAAAGTCGTGATCATACTATTGTGACTATTTGTTTTAGCGTATTTCTTTAACCATTCTATAAATGTAGGACAAGCAGCCAGTGCTTGTAACAATGTGTTCAAAAAACACGTTCTTCCCAGGTTTTGGAGTCCTGCAATTTGTCCTCTACGTTTACGAACTTTCGGAGCTCCTCCTGGACCCCAAAGTACGAAGGCGCCGACCACAACTGCAGCTGTTACTCCAGCAGCCACAAGGATTCTGTCTCCTCCGTCCATGGTCGCTTAAAAACTGTGATATATCACAATGCGCCTCACATAATAGCCTTATATGATTTATTTCACTTTTCCATTTATAACTCGTTTAAAATATCTAATAATCCGAGCCTTTAGCACTAATAACTACTGATTTGACGTTATTTCATTAGATCTATTTTCGTGTTTTTATTCTTTATGACAGTAGATTATGAAATCACAGATAATGAAGAATAGTTATTACAGTTCAGAAATGAAACGCTGTAGCGTTTTAAAGAAGCGGATAAATTTTGATATCACAAAATACGTACTAACGTGATATTTAATTACAATTGGAATTTTGTAGCTTTACGTTAAAAAGGCAGTTTAAGTTAATTATATTAAATAATTTTATAGTTAATATCTTTAGAACACTTTCAATTTGCAATTGATTTCTAAACGACATTGACAAGTAACCTCAAAAATCAGCAAAACAAATCAGAAAAACAACAAATGCTATTACAAGTACCTACTATTTAGTTGCGCTCATATTTCTGAAAGTGTAAATTTATCACGACATTTAGTTATATTAAATTTTATACAAAATGTTACCAATTTTATTACTAAATTAAGTGCATATATATTTTATTTTTTACAATACTAATGTATTCTATTTATTATTCAATTACGTATAATATTAGATTAAAACGGCAATGATTCCTGCTAATACTATCTGCGTATCGGAAGAAGGACCGGCAAATGCGTTGGCCCTAAACAAAGACTGCAATCAGGTTGTTATAGCTGGAAGAAATGGTAATAATTCAGTATATTATTTTCCTTCTTTATTAAAAAGTATTTTATATACAGAGTAATATTTGTTGCAGTGTTCAAAGTGTTCTCAATTGGTGAAAATGAATTTACCGAAGTTTGCAATTTAAGAGTGGGGAAAAATTTAAATCTTAATTTTTCATCCATTGATGTTGCTTGGAGTACTATTGAAGGTAAGAAATAAAAGTTATTGTAATAAAGCACTTTACAAATTATATTTATGTACTACAATAAATTTGTTTATATATAGTGAGGAATATAACTTTCAGCGCTAAATAGATATCAGTGGTTTTATCTATTTCTAGCAAAGTTGATAGTACAGGAATTATTACAGGTTGAGGTCAGATGTATGTAATAAATAATCATTTACAACAACAAAACAATTAATTTTTTGATTTAAACAAATAAAGAACTCATTCTTTTAAAGGTTTTGCTAGTTGGCCATTAAACAGATGAATTAATTTAATTAGTTATCCGATTGTGGGATTAATAAAATTACTTTATCATTTGCTTAAATAACTGTTTAATTTGTAGTTATTCGAAAAAAAGTAATGTTGTTTTATGTAAAATATTGTAACCTAATCTCTTTTTTCAAATAAACCTAACCTAACCTCTTTTTATGATGAAAAATGTATATTACAATTATATCTCGCATCTCAGACGAGATGTGACACCTGGAGGGGAATTGCCTGGTGTAACACTGGAAGTATCCTTTCATGGAACAGTCTACAAACTATGTTATTACATGGGCACTTCATTTGTATATGTGGGCATGCTAACAGGATCCTAATAGATGAGTAATGGAAGACTAATTTAATTTATTGACCCTGTTACCAGACGACTAGAGGCTTCATATTCTGAAATGTAAATTACCTATTGGATCATATGATGTTTACTGAAAATGTTGGTATTACTTCTATCAATGCTGATGTGTTTTGTTGTAGAGAACACATTAGCTACAGCAGCAACAAATGGGGCTGTGGTCGTCTGGAACCTTGGAAGATCTGGTCGTTCTAAACAGGAACATGTCTTTTCGGATCATAAAAGGACAGTCAATAAGGTATAAAGCTTAAAAATAATTTTAGGACAGTTCTTCCAAACAAATATATGACATAATTAGGCATATATTTTGAGGAAAAATATTTCTACTCATGTTATATATATACTCCTATGTTTAATATATGTATGATGAATTTCTACTTTAAAAAAATAGGATAAACAAGAAACTGAGGGAAGGAAAACCCCTTATAGTATTATTTTAAACCAATTGATATAAATTGTATTCAACAGGTTAAGCCACAATATTTACAGATATATTTTGATGGAATGATGTCTTAGTGGTAGCATGCATAGGTACTTGGTTGATGATAGTGAGTTCAAATCTGTGCAAGGATCCTGAGCTTATAATAGTGGTATGGCATCGTCATCCTCAAGTTGAAAAACTGTTGTCATATACCTATAGGTGTGTTCCAGCAGTTGCACTTTATAGCTAGTACCTACAATAAATTCATTTAACATCAGATGAGAAGGTGGTCTAAGACTAAAACCAATAAAGTTTATACATATATGGATTAACCAAGCACAAAACATTATAAAAGCTCATCAGATAAAACTACTTTCTAGACACTTTTTAAAATATGGATGCTGCCACTCTTTTTTTATTTACTTAAGGTTTAGCGTTATGGCCATAATCTCACCTGATCTTATGTGACGCTACGGCCCAAGTTGGTAGACACGCTAAACCTGTGGAGGAACTGGCTCTCAAGTGCAGCTGCCGGAACACATCTAGTGGTATTTGGCGGTAGGTTTACGACTTAAAGGTGGTAGCTAGCCAGGCGGGCATTAGTAAAAGCCCTACCACCATGCTATGGTTTCCTCACAATGTTTTCCTTCACCGAAAGCTCAAGCTCATTGTAAGTGCTTGGATTCGAACTCACGTATCTTGACGCGAAGTCGTACACACTACCACTGAGCTATCATCGCTTCGCGGTAGAATGAATTAGTATAATGTTGGTTTCATAGTGCAGTAAAGTGTTATGAAGTGAATCAAATGACATTTTAATTCCCAGGTGAGCTTTCATCTAACGGAGCCTGCATTGCTGATCTCTGGTTCACAGGATGGTATGATGAAGTGTTTTGATTTACGAATGAAAGAAGTCGCCAGAACTTTTATAAGGTAGGCTCCACTATTTCTATATTTTCATGTTTTTATTTGTCATCTTAATGTATCATTACTTACATAACCATTATTTACAAATTTAGTATACCTGTTTTTTGGCCTTGTTTTTTTCTGAAAGAAATTTTAATATTAGGATTTATTTTTGAATTTTACAGCTAAAATTTTTATTAATTTTTTTTTTTATACTTAATGTTTAGCGTTATGGCCATAATCTCACCTGATCTTAAAGTGACGATACGGCCCAAGTTGGTAGACACGCTAAGCCTGTGGAGGAACTGGCTCTCAAGTGCAACTGCCGGAACGCACCTATTGGTATTTGGCGGCAGGTTTACAACTTGAGGGTGGTAGCTACCCAGGCGGGCATTAGAAAAAGCCCTACCACCATGCTATGGTTTCCTCACGATGTTTTCCTTCACCGAAAGCTCAAGATCATTGTAGGTGCTTGGATTCGAACCTACGTCCCTTGACGCGAAGTCGTGCACACTGCCAATGAGTTATCATTGCTATATCAGTTTAAGCAATGGTCTATTACAATGACGGCTGCCATGTAAGAACTACAAACTCATTTTTATGGCAACTGTAAATGTATATTTCCAGTTATTGTGGACCCCAACATTACGTTATAACTAAATTCCACATACTGTTCACGACCGTGGTTTTTACCGTTCCACTTGCTCACGAGCGTTACAACTATTAACTCGAGTGGAACTGAGTATATCTCCATACATGTAGATGGCTCGTTGTGAGTATTGCGTGAGTGAAAATACTGACGTTATTAGTAATGCGTTCGCCGCGACCACAACGACCGATATCGTCATGTGGAACAGCTAAAGGTATATAAATAGAAACAAACACTCGATTTAGCGATTTACCTACTAAAATATTGAAATTATTTGATTTTGGTTGGTTTAATATTGGAGTTACTCTTCAGCATCCGCATCAGCATTTGTAAAGCGATGATATTTCAGTGGTAGTGTGTACGATTTTGCGACAAGGAACGTGAGTTCGAACCCAACTACCTACAATGAGCTTGAGCTTTCGGTGTAGGAAAACATCGTGAGGAAACCATAGCATGGTGGTAGGGCTTTTTCTGATGCTCGACTTGCTACCAACCACCCTCAAGTTGAAAATCTACCGCCAAATATCAATAGGTGTATTCCGGCAGTTGCTCTCGAGAGCCAGTTCCTTCACAGGTTTAGCGTGTCTACCATCTTGGGCTGTATCGTCACTTTAGATCAGGTGAGATTATGGTCATAACGTTAAAACGACATCCCTTAAGTATCCACTATAATCAAAATAAATCAAAAATCTTTACTACCACCGGTCACCCCAATTCTACCCCAAATATCGCTATCCCAAATTAACCCAGCCATCGGAAAGAATCGGCAAGACACTCAATCTATTTTAAATATCTTCTTTCGGTACCTCTTTTAAATAATGTTTACAATACTTATTAGCGGATGCAGAGTGAGTTAGACAACGAGCACAGACCAACACTTACCCATGTACCGAATGTGCTATAAGTACTATAGTCTGTCTAGCTTTGATATTTTCCACAAGTCTTTAGCCTGGATTAAATCTATATTTACATACCACTAGTTTCTAATAACCTATTACGTATACTTGAAACTTTATACTAGCTCTCACTAACATTGCATGATGTTCAGTTACAACCAGTTTTGTGAGACAAATAAATTGGGGTGTTAGTTCCGGACATCAGATCGCTGACATATTGATCCATCGTACGGCATTAAACCCCGTTCGACATTGTGCCTGAAGAGCCGCGACAGGGTCTTTTATTTACATACTTAAGTTTTAGCGTTATGGCCATAATCTCACCTGATCTTAAGTGACGGTACGGCCCAAGTCGGTAGACACGGTAAACCTGCGGAGGAACTGGCTCTCAAAACTGGGTTACAGCAACACGGAGTCGATCCGAGACGTCCAGTTCAGCC